>JAQLOL010000024.1:18158469-18173284 GCA_029783665.1 Naso thynnoides | reverse complement strand
TGTGTGTGTGTGTGTGTGTGTGTGTGTGTGTGTGTGTGTGTGTGTGTGTGTGTGTGTGTGTGTGTGTGTGCGTGTGCGGTTTGAGTTCAGGCTGTTTCACCCAGGTTCACATAAGTCGGACAATCAGATTGGAATTATGTCTAGGATTCAGGAAAGGCTGCAACAAATGATTAATTGCATGAATTGATAAAGTGCTGATCATTTTTAAAAGTAATTTTTGGGTTTAATCCTCAGATTGACTTCAATGGAAGAGGTGGAAATGCAATTTTAAACAGTGGCTTGACGAAATGACGTTCTCACTGTACCTGGTGACTGGGTAAAGATGTCAACTCTGAACCAAAGAAAAGTTTAGAGACGTTTTTTTCCTGCCTCTTAATTTGTTTTCTGCAGACACACACAGTAATACTTTTCTTTGTCTGTCTTTGGATCTGTTTGGATTTTCATCAGGCAGAAGTGGGTGGAAAGATCTAGTGTGTGCTGCAGTGGGCGTAAATACTTTGAAAGACTTTTAAAAAATGACTGAGGATAAAAAAATGAGAGGGCTTAACTTGATTGTTTTGGCAGACCAACAGTCTAAAACCCAAAATATTCAGTTTACAACAATATGAAACGGAGGAAGAAGCTGGTAAAGGTTTGGCAATTTCTGGCATCAACATAGCTTTAGGTTAAATAATTAATGACACGTTATGTATTAATTATTTAAGCATGAACAAGTATAGTCTGCCTGATTGTCCTCCATGTCTGTGTGTTTATTTACCTTGGGTGGGACATAGAACTCCAGTAGGAACCTCTCGCCTCCTTCCTCCCTCTTCGTCTTCCTCAGCAGCAGCCGGCACTTCTGCCACTGCGCAGCACCCATACAGTTTGTGTCATCAGCCACCATGTACCTCAGCGCCCCCTCCCTCTGGATTTCCAGCATCTCGGCCTTGTGGCCCTGGGAACCCCTGGGAAGCCGCAACTTTTGGGACCACTTCTCTCCCCCTGCAGTCTCCCCTCCTCCTCCTCCTCCCCCTCCCCCATTAGCCTTCCTGGTTCCAGAGGGACCGTCAGGTTCAGGGGAGGCCCGCCTGTGCCACATTTCCTTCACCCCGTCCACCACGCACAGGCTCATATTCCTCAAGGAGAAGCCCTTCTTAAAGCGAGCCTTTGGGTGACTGACCGAAACATCCTCTGAGCTGCGGGATTGTCCCAGGGCAGAGACCTTGTGGGCTGGCTGGGGGCCTCGGGATGAGGGGGTGCCACCGCCTCCCCCATCTATCCCTCCCCCACCACTGTCCATACTGTCCAGGGATTCACTTGAAGCCCCTGCGTCTTTGCGCCTCTGGTAAAGGTCGTGACCGTAAGACAGCGGGCAGCCCTGGATTCCCAGGAAAGGAACAATGCTGTACTTTGGAGCTGTGATGGAGCCGTCCTCCCCCGGCGAGGACGCCTGGTTCTCCCGGGCCTGGGTCAACGCTGCTGAGAAGCACTCCAGGAAGTGATGTGCAAAGTGCTGTGAGAAGCTTACATCAGCACCTGGCGAGTCGTAGCAAGGGTTCTCCGACAGGAAGCGCTGGAACTTGTCAGCAAAGTCTGCAGCGGAGGCTCGAGCGTGGAGCTCACAGAACTCTCGCCAGTCAGGCAGTGGGCATGAGGAGGAGAGCTCCGGGCTACCGGGCACCACCGCTCCGTTCATCACTGGGCCATGCCAACCCGCCGAGGAGAGGCTGAAGGGAAGAAAGAAGAGCAGCGTGTCAGTGTGGATGCAAGAAAAAGACTGAAGCATGTATTGATTGAATCTGATGTACAACAGCTGTGGACCAGTCTGCATGTGTGATGGTGCCAAGAGTAAAAGATGTGTGATCGAGGCAGACTGCTGAACCAGCTTGTGTCGGCCACTAGAATATTCATATCTTGATGGTATAAAAAAATAGTGCCTGTATGTTAAAATATGTTTCTAAAAAATGTGCAAAGGGATTTATTTTCTTGTATTTTATGTTAAAATCACCTCCAATCCTTACTACATCATACATACAAAACATTACATATAGTGTGACACTTTACATCTTTCAAAGTGATAAAAGAAAAAAAAAAAGGACCGAAGCCATGAAAAACGTAACCTACAAACAAAAATAAAGTCTCAACATCGTGGTTATTTTAATTTTGTTTTACATTTTATTTATTAAGATTACTGTTCAGTTTTTTACAACATGAGAACCACAGTAGTGTTAAAAGTAGGTGTTTCCATTCAAAAAAATTATTTTAAGAAAAATATGCATGTTTTGAGCTTTGTGACAATACATTTTACAAAAAATCCTGCATTTCAAAAGTCAACTCTGTCCTAATGTATGGTTTAGAATGCTGGCGAGTGGTAAAAGGAGACATGGAATGAGATTAACGCCTTCCAAAACTGGGTGCCTGAGGAAAATCTGCCACATCTGCTGGCCCAACAAAGTGTCACATGAGAAGCCGTACTGCAAAATCGGCTGCAACAGTGTGATCCATGAAATAAAAATGTCGGCAGTTCAGATGACGAGGCCACACACTCAGAAGGGACCAGGAGAGGATATCAAGGTTAGCATTTAGATGGACACCACCCGGAAAACAAAAGCTCAGATGGTTGAAAAACAACCAGCACAGAACAGCTGAAGGCGAGCTGAGAGAAATGAAACTTATATAGGTGAGGGTCAAAAGAAAGCAAAAAACAGAGATGAATTGAGTCAGACTGTTGAAGCCTTATTTCTTACCTGGAAAGAAGAGGACTAAGTAAGTAATTTAGCCCATGATGTTGGAGAGTTCAAAATCACCATATTTAAAAATACATGGCGTTCAATAGACATCGAACCATGAATCATATATCTGTTTATTGGCCTACAAACAGTCAATCATTATAAAGAAAAGTGGAATCAGCCTATAAAGTCCACCTGTGTAGACAATAAACTTGCTCTTGGTTTCTAAAACCAATAAGTTTTCCTAAAATTTCTGTTGCTGTGTCCTCATTATCTCAACTACAGCCCCATTTAATTTTCCATTGCAGTGCTTTTATTTACTTTCAAAGCTTGAGATTTTTCAAGATTGGCATGTCACCAAGGGTCTGTGAAAAACATGTCGATGTGAAAAAAGATCAAGAAGAAATCAACAAGAACTCTGAGGTCAATTAATGGTTTCTGAAAAACACACAGACTGATCATGCAACTCCTTTTTGTGTCCAATCTCTCACTCACTATCGTTTTTACTTTTTAGGGCCACAGTTGCTCTGGTCCACTCATCCTTACATTCCTCTGTGTGTGTGTGTGTGCGTGTGTGTGTGTGTGTTCGTATGACTCAGTCCTCAGTGCTGCCTCCATCTCCAACCACATCACATCACTGATAAAACTCCTCTCCCTCTGATCTGCAGTGTGGATCTAACACAGAGTTACACCACTGTTGTGTCAGCAGCAACATCCAAGCCTGTTTTTCACCCCCTCTGTCTTTGCCTCAGCACAGCAGTGAATACAGCATCAGTGAATAGCTTTGCGCAATCTCACACGTTGGTTTGATTATTGTTGTTTGTAAATTATGCAGATAAAACGATATCATCAGAACGAGCAGGCTGGGTGACATACGCACTGGGATGGCTAACACTCCCCAATCTGTGAAAGCTTATTCTCCGAGCTGCTGGCCTTCTCTTGGCACTTTGCTCACAGCACGCGCTCAAATGTTTGCTCAAATTGCACTCGCATACACGCAAATATTTGCCCCGCCGAGTTTTCATGGAATTTCTCCTGCAAGCAGCTTTATTGTCATTTTCAAAAGCGTCAGTGTGGGTTGCTTTTTTCTAACGGATTAGCGCAAAATACTCTCCGCTAGAATCGAACCTGACGCACATTCAACTACAAGCCAATTTCTCTCTTTCGTTCCCTCTTCCTTCCCTCTTTCACAGATCTGAGACAAAAAATATGCCAGATCAGAGAGAGGATGTGATAAGGGAAACTACACAGCAGTCTCAGCTCTTTGAGAGACCATTTCTCAGCTCATAACATAAAGAGAGAGAAACTCTTGGACGCTGAAAGTGTGAGAATTTCAGAGGAAGGCTGTGACAGATACAAAGAAAAGGAAAGGGTGGGATCAGAGAATAACAATAAAGAAACGTCTGCTAAGCTGTTTTGATTGGATGCAAATCATTTTTTAAGAGTCTCTTGTGTAGCACTCAGTTTGGCTGAACATTGTGTTGTTGTTTTCTCCCTTATTCTCTTACTAAATCACAAGCACAGGTCCCGGGTTGAGAGAGCTTTCAAAACCTGTCATCAGGTGACAGAAATGCATCTCGACAAGCTTTAGAGATTTGAAGAGCAAAAAGACGAATCAAGATGTTTGATTTTGTGACAATGGTTTGATCCACAATGGCAAAGTCGGAGGGAGAAGAAGGAGAGAGGGAGAAATTAAGAAAGACAAAGAATTTCAGAAAGAGAAAGAGAAAGCTTTTGTAAATTGTCAACAGCCATTATTAAAGCTGTTAGTTGCAACTTAGGAATTTGTTAATAATGAGTGCATTATTAGAAAGGGAGAGTTAATAAATATATGGAGCTAAAACAAAAAAAACCTTTTCTCTGTCATTCATGAATGCATCATTTCATTCATCCGTCCATCGATCCATTCAAGAACTAAACTGCTAATCACCTGGTGTTTTTTACTCACTTTGTGCGTGTGTGCGTGTGTGTGTGTGCTGTTGTGTGTGAGGAAGTCAATACCCATTCAGCTATTTAAAAACCTGCACAGGGCCAACTTTCCACTCATTCAGCAGAAGAAGAACAATACACGGTGAGGTGCATTTCTCAAACTCCTGCCCTTCCGCAAAGATGAGGATGTGCCTCTCTCAAGGATACTGGACTGAGTGTATGCTGCGCCCACACACACACACACACACACACACACTCACACATTTGCTCACCGAGTCAGCATGAAACTCAAGCCATGAGACGCTGGAGGAAGTGGACAGCATTAAGGTTTTCTGAGGCTCAGCAGACTGAACCAGACTACGTACTGCAATTACACAGAGGTATGAAATAAAAATGATTGACTGAGATCAGAGAGGGGCAAAGATGGAGAGTAACTGAGAATATTTACTCTAAGGACAATCTTAAGGTAGAGGGGTATTTGCTCCACAACACCGATGGACTCTTAAAATTACTAAACAAACACATTTGTAGGGATTAAATCAGTGGTTTCCCTCTTTTTTGGCTTGTGGCTCCTTTAAAAAAGGCAGGTTTGGTTGGGACCCCTTGTCATATTTCAGATGTCTGACAGCTGTTAGCAACTGAGGAGACATTGCTCCTCAAACCTCTCAGGTTGTGTCAGGTCCAACAAGGTAAAATTAGGTCGATTTAAAAGGCAACAACTAGAGAAAAGTTTTAAAAAGAAAAAAAGAAAGAAAACAGGTTTGTGTTGAAGAACTTTGTTATTCTTCTTTCCAACCCCATCAATCATCCCATGACCCCTCAGACTGATCCTCTGACCCTTTGGAGGGAACCTGAACACCAGGTTGGGAATCACTGGACTGGATCCCCAATCAGTGATGCTTCATGTGTTCAGAGGTAAACACGCTTAATCCTTTTACCAGGGGAGGCAGCAGCGGGCTGTTTTTCAGTCAGATGTGGGGCTACTTTGAATTAATATGTTGAACTTGGTAGCAAACAGGGCTGGGCAATAAAAAGATATTATATCGTTATCTATATATAAGACTATATATCGTCTTAGATGTTGGATATCTTTATATCACAGTATGGAATGAACAGTCTTTATTCCTGATTCTAAAGGCTGCATTACAGTAAAACAATGTAATTTTCTCAACTTATCAGACAGTTCTTCTTGTTGTAATATTTGTCTTTACCCGCTTGGTCATTATATCTACATTATTAATGATAACGGATCAAAAATGGAATTGCATTAACATTTTTTAAAGTACCAAAAGTCATCTCTACAATATTGGCCTATCAGACGAAATTTGATTCTGTCTCCCAGTTCTAACATTAATGAAGTGCTTTTGATGAGATTTAAAAAAATTTGAAATATATATATATATTGTGTATCGGTGATAGTGTCAATTTCTGTGGAAATTTTTCTGTGCAATGACTAATCGCTTCCTGTGTTTCCTCTTCAGTTCCTTCGACAACCAGATCCAGTGCCTCAGCCACACGCTATCCAGCCTCTCTCAGTGCCGTAAACTTCCCCGTTGTCTCCATGCTCCGTGTTGGGGTCCAAATCACTTGTCAAATCATTACAGTATCGAGATATAGCCTAAAAATCAGTCAATATCATCCAGTCCTAGTAGCAAACAGTTGCCTATTTACCAATCTTGGAACCCATCGGCTGCATTCACCCTCTGACTTCCGGTAGACAGCGATACAGCCTCTGGGGGCAAACCCCATTATTCTTAGGGCTTCTGTTGGAGGAGGCCAATTTCCGTCTCCGACTTCCTTCTCCGCGCACTGCTTGCTGTTTACAGTCTGACTGTTTACAGTCTGACGCGACAATGGAGTTGGAGTCGAGAGAACACATCTACCAGCGGATCTTTTCACAAATAGCCAGTTTATGCGCCGTTAACAGTTTGCCGTTAATTACGTGGACTACAAAAGACTACAACTGAAAACCATAACTTTTCTGGTACCCAGATCGCCCAACCCTGCCTACAGACTCTACATCCAGTGAATGTAGATGCTGTTTATAGAGACCACCTGTTTACAAACATTAGCCATTTCATTCTTGTTGCTGTCCAGCTGATGAATGTGTCCAGTACTGACTCTCTTTTATCTCTGTTTTTGGTCTCCACCACCTCCTTATTATGCACTTAAGCTGCTAAATGCTCCTCTGTGTTTACCAGCTGATCACTAACCCTATCTGCTGTTCAGTGCTCACCAGGTAAACTGTAGAGAAGCTTTTCAGAGATTTCTTTACCAGAAACAGTTGCCCGCTAAGAGCAATGAGAATAAAACAAAACTCTCACCGTAAAGTCACAGCCAGACAGCTAATTTATAAACTAAAACTCGCTTGGTAAAACTGAAGGAATTATAGCTACTAAAATTTCATTATAATACTTTTTGTTCTACTAAATTTTGATAAAAGACTATTATTTGCACTTTACTACTTTCACATTATTTATTGTACTGTTATTTAAGTAAAGCCTCAGAGTATTTTTCCCCCACTGGATGGGGGCATGTTTTTGCTCCATAGGCCAGCTGCTAAAACAATCAGTGAGTGTGTGGAGGTGGAGGAGACAAGGGGAGCATAAAGAAAGGACGAGGGGGAGCAGAGGCACCATGTGGAGTCTCATATCCCCACAACTCCCCTCAGACTTTTTGTCTTTGCTGAAAAAAAAAAAAAAGACTGAAGGGAGTCTGGGGGAATCTAAAAATGTTCACCTCCATCCTTCAGGCCTGAGAAGCATTTCCACCTCCTGTATCTCTTCCCTATCTGTTGTAAAAATCTACCACTACTGTGCCCCCTCCTCCTCCTGCTGCTGCTGCTTCTTTGCCCAGGGGAGCAGGGCTGATATCTCTGTCAGATGGCTGGGAGTTCTGTCTGTAACAGTAAACTGACCGGGGAGACGAGGAAAGAGACATTACTGTGCAGGGAGAAGCTATCAACTGCAGCCTGCAAAACACATCGTACAACATGCATTCACTTCATGTACTCTGTGAAGCCCTCGCAGGACTGAGCTGCGCACAGCCAAGAACTACATATGCCTGATTCATACTGTGGTGTTGTGGGTAGTAATGTGGAGCTACTGAGGAAATGATACTGTAGCCAAGCATAACGGATGTGCAAGGATTTGTGTTTTTAAAGCTGTGTGTACACATACCTCTTTGTACTTCCAGAGATAAACACTCCATATATACTGTATGTGCTTTAACGGACTCCCACATCCAAACTCACATGTTGCTGCAAGCAGTTTTAAGCCAGCAGCACTGCTCAGCGACTGGCTGATGAAGATGATTGGTGATGTAGCGCTCTCACCCCGGGGAGATTGGGCCATGTTTTCTAAGATTAGCCTGCTTCACAGCACAGCACACAGCTAGCAGCACACTCCGTCCAGCACAGCACTGTAGGCCTACATACACAACAACATCCCCAACGCTACGTGAAACCAATAATTAAGTGTTCTTATATAAGATGTAAATATTGCAGCAGTAAGATGTGGATTGAGGACAGTTGAGGATAGGAATCACGTTGTGTTTGTCAGACACGCTTGTTAGGGGTCAACAGAAAAACAGTGCTTGTGTATTTACGGTGGGTTCATGCATATTCACAGTGATTTTCACATAAAGAGAGAGACAGAGATGAAATGCTAAATAGATTAGTCAATAAAAAGAGTGATTTCTATCAATATATTTAAGGTTTTTTAAATAAGTTTTGAAATTGCAAAAAGTCTCAGTCCCAGACAGTCTCATCTGCAGCTTTCGTTATTTCATGTATTTCTAAATTTATAATATTTTCTCATTTTGGATTATTGATTGGATAAAACTGCTCATTTGAAACCACTGCTTTAGGATCTTGGAACTTGTTCATCAAATAATTAAAAACAAATTACCTCTACATAAACTAAAAAAAAAAACAAAATAGTTTTCACGCCTTCATTCCTTAAAATCAAAGACATTCACTTTAAAAGGTAATAAAAGCAGTAAATCATTAAAGTTGGGGTAGACAACAACTGGAAGTCCAGCTAGCTGTAGCATGACATTCCTGCAAAGCAAGCTCCCCTTCTTGTTTTTGCTCAAGCTTGTGTTTTATTTTGTTTGTTGGTTTGGTGCTCTCTCTTTTAAGTCCAATTTTCACTTAAGATTCACTACAAAACAAAAAGGAGGGTTCCAGATGAGTAAACTGGTCCAACTCAAGCTGGCTGATGGTGTCGCCTGCAGACACTATTGTTGCCAGAGGCCAGTTTTAGAATGTAAGGTGCATTCACTTGTTTCAACAGCCAAACGGTTCAGAGCAACATCACCTGTCACTGAGAGGCGCAGCATAGAGCAGCCAATCCGAACACGTGCTCTCTGAAATTGTCATGATTTGCTGAAAATACTCTGTCACAGTCTAAATTAAGAGCCATGGAGAGGTGCAGAAGTCTAGTGTTCTTTCAGACTATCTGAATTACAACATGCTGAAAAGTTATTATGGAATTTTAGCACAATGACACCAAAATAAACTGCCTATCCAACTTTAAGTTTAACAGGACTGAACCAGTAAAAATGTGAATTTTTTTTTCTTTACCAAATAATTGAAAATCATTAATCAAAATTGTTGCTGTTTGTTTTTTTGTCATTTGACTAAACAATTAGTCTAACAATTGGTTTACTAATCAACTAGTCAACTAATTGTTTAAAAAGCTCCTTGGCTGTGAGGATTTTTGCTGCTTTTGTTTTTTAGGATAGAGAACTGAACATGCTCTGATTTTAGACTTATATCCATCACTTTTCTGATGGATATGACTCATGATGTTTTTACACTTTGAAGACCAAATGAATAATCAATTTATCAAGCAAAGAATCAGCAGATGAATCATTAATGAAAATACGTTGGTCGATATAGCACCAGCGCATTAATAGGTTGACTTCAGCCAGCACCTTACCATCACTGTATGAGAGTGTGTGAGTGTGTGCAAATGAGAGGCAAACCTGTAAAGCACTTTGCATAAAAGCGTCATATAAACACAGCTACTTTCCATTTAGAAAAACAACCCAAGACAACAGGTTGTTTGGTCAAGTGTTGTCTTTTACATTAGTAAGAATTTTTGGTTATTTACGCTAAACTAAATATGGTATGACTACAAATGATGCAACATCCTGTTGCTCTTTCTGAACATACATGTTTCTATATGTGTATTATTTGTTGGCGTTTCCTGCTGTTTTAAATGTCATGTTCACATCTTACTGTGCAACTAACAATACATTTGTGACACTTTTAAGGTTAAACACTAATTCCTAACCCCCTGCTTGCCTTGCCCTTGCTCAAACCACACCCATTTTTCCCTCTCACCTCATCCCTCTCTCTGTGAAGTGTTGTGACTACATCCTACACAGTTGTGATGCTCCAGCACCGAATTAATCTGTCCACTGACATATAAACATCTGGCAAAGGACTCAAAACCTTTTCTGCTGTAGTACCCACTATAGTTTGTGTTCCCATGACCACATTTTGCAATGATGACACACACACACACACACACACGCACGCACACACACACAAGATAAAGAAACAATATCACTCACACTGTCGGTGCTGGTAAAAAGCAGACTCAAACACAAGAAGGAAAAACACACTGACGAAAAACGACTCACCTACAGAAGTCAAAAGACAGATTATTACACTCATGATGAGTGTGTGAAGTCTATGTAAACCATCTTTAACACTGAACAAAAGAAAAGGACGGTGGAAGATGAAGGAAATTCAGAGGAGATGCAGACACGAGATAAAAATCCAGTGAGGGAGAAATCTCAGATAATGAGAGAGGGGGATCAGACATTGTGATGGGGAGAGAGCAGAATTCGGGGTCAGCAGTAATAGACCTTCCTTTAGATCCGTCCACTTCGGAGCAGCCCTGTCAGTGACCTTTGACCTGATCCCTGATAACCTCGTCCCTGCCTGATGTGGCTGAACGTTGTCTGGAGAGTTTGAATCAGCGCAACAGAGGACCACCAGACAGACGAGTGTCTACCTTCATTATGACAGACAGACGTTATGAAAGGCATGCTGCCCTGATCCAGACACTGATACACCCACCTGCATGGAGATGTCTTTGTGTGTGTGTGTGTGTGTGTGGATGCAGACAGATGCAGCTGGTGATAAGAAACCTGACAAGATGATTTCCTAACTGTAGCTGACCAGTTGTAACCAGTCTGCCTGGCTTTTTTTTTTCACTGCTTTCAACAATGTAGTTAGCAGAGCCTGCTCACACAGATATTAAACACATTTATTAGCATTAACTCTCCCAACATGCTGTCCTTGTTCTCTCTCTCTCTCTCTCGGTTTCTCTGGCAAGCAGTGGCAATGTAAATATTGAGTGAGCTCAGGCATCCATATGGCAGCCAGTGATAAAGGACAGAGCGCGTGGGAGACGCACATTCTGCCACTGACTTCCATTTCCTGTCTCTCACCCACCAGGTTTAACTAATTTCACAGACGACCAAAGTCCCCTCGGAGAGGAGAAATACTGCACAACCGGTGTGAGCATCGAGTGCGTCAGTGAGTGTATCAGAGTGAAGCTGATGTAAAAACAAAAAGAGCCTGATAATCACACCGACAGTACCTGCAAACAGACTGGCTCGCTGTAACTTGACTTCTTGAAAGAAGCTGCCTACGTGGTGATGCTTTCCGCTAGCTACCCGCTGCTCTTTTCTCACTTCATCATATTTTGTATGTTCTGTATTTTTTTTGTGTGTGAATTACCAGTTTAGCTGTATTTGTGTCTCAAACTCCCTCTTGAGGGATGGACTAAGTGTTTTGAATGAGTTAAACCAAGATAGTTTTAACAACCAATCAATCTGTCAATTATTTTTAGGGTTATTTGATTTGTCATTTGGTCTTTACAATGTCAGGAACAGCAAAAAATTCAAATGCTCCCAGAGCCCAAGGTGACACCAGGCTCAAAACCAAAAGTACCTCATATTTGAATTATTAAATAAAAAATCAGCAAAGAAGTTTGGCACTTTTGCATGACATGAAAATGGATCAGTACTGACATGAATTAATCAAAATTTCTTTTGACAGACGAGTGGGTTTATTGACTCAGTGCTTTAGCACTACCTTTAGGATGTATTGCAATCAGAACTGCTGCAATAAATACTGATTTTAAAGATTTTCCGGTTCAGTGACAGGCAGGTGTTGATCCAGCTGTTAGAAAAGCCTTTGAAATGATGATGTTGTATTCGATTGGGTGATATTATTAAAGCTGCGGTGGGAAACTTCTGCTAACGAGCTAACAAGCTAACATTAGCTAGCCTATAGCATGAGACTCGATGGGAAGCAATTTCGACGCAGCCTCCCTTGCCTGTTTTTGCTCTGGATTGTGTTCTATTTCATTATTTGTTGCTCTCTCTTTAAAGTCCACTTTGAACCGAGACAAAACGGTTGTGGGAAAAGTTGCAGCAGAATAAACTGGTCCGTCTCAGCTCGAGCTCGAGGCGACTGACGGTCGCACTCTGTTGTCGGCAGACAGGATTTAGAGTGTAAGTTATGAACAGCTAATAAGCTCATACCGACATCACCTATCACAAAGAAGCACAGTGTGGACCAACCAATCAGGACAGAGAGTACAGAGAGCTTCACTGATTGGGCAAATAGAATGAGAGCGATGGGATTTTTATCATGGGAGCACACAGAGATCTCACCTTACTCTCAGACCACTTACTAACAGCTGTCTGTGGGTATTATGACTTTTTTTCCCAAAAAGTACGCAAAAAAGTTATTGATGTTTATCCCAAAGTTACCAACTGCAGCTTTAAGAGTTTTTGTTATGTTGTCCACCCTCTTGCAGAGTACATGGAGTACATACACAAGTAGTGTAGCATCATCTGGCTTGGGCCAGCTGAGAGCATAATTTTTAGTGACAAATCCCTACAAGATTTTTTAAATATCGATTTTAGTCAATGAACATGAAAATAAATAAGCCACTGCCTTCAATTTGGTCATATGAAACCATAGTTATCAAAGAAGTTGTGACATCACATTAGCTTTACCAGACCATTTATCTAAGGTAAAGGCCAATATAACACACTTTGTGGCAATTTGTTAGAGTTTGCATTGTGTAGGGTGTTCTCTTTATTCCGTCCACCCTCTGCAGAGTATCTAACCTGGCTGGACCTGGTGTTTGAGCTCTGAAAAGCTTCACTTTTAGTTGAGAATTAATGTGTCTTTGTAAAACGTGATTCTAGAAGGCTGCTGCATGAACATTAACTCCAAACAACATCTGTAATGGAACCCTACAGCAGAAAAATGAAAATACAGAGCCAGTAGAATGGTTTGTGCCACTATAAAACCACAGCACAGTGCCACAGACGCAGTCTAGCTCATAGGCTCATTATCAGAATATTAGCAGACTTGCATTCTGTTAAAATCAGGCTCATTAGGCTTCATATTAACTGACTGTAGCCTATAAAAAGACACATGAGAGAAAGTCAATAGCAGGCCGAAAACAGGCCTACTGCAGGCCCAGAGAGCCTATTTAAAGCCAACAGTGGATCGTTGTGCAGGCTGCGTATTGGACTTCATGAATGGGAATCGACAGCAGCCTCCTGCTGAATGGCTGACAGCTCCAGGTCCAGAGAGCACGAGATGAATGGAGCCTGCGCGTGGAGTCACGAGTCGGTACACTGATTCTGGGTCGTCTCGAGCGGGCCTACACATCACATCACATCACATCACAACACATCACAACACATCAGGCCCCTGAGCCGTCCTGTGACTGACCAGACTTTACTCCCTCAAGGCAATTAAACGGATTACCGGAAAAGCCCCTTTTACACCGGGACCCTCCTAAAGCCTCATCCACAGTCTGTGCGCTCAGCACCTAAAATCATCCGCCGATCGCACTTGCTCTCCACCATCAAAAAGCCGATTCTGAACGCAGGATTCATTCCGGAGGCTGCCTGTGGGGGTGAATCGGGGTTTAACACCGTAACACGGCAGCCTCCTCCCCCTCTCCTTCTCTCCTCAGCACCTGGAGGTTTGTTGTTGTTCTCCAGATGCTCGTCTCCATCTCATGACAACAGCGGCAGCGCGTGAAAAGCCTCTGCAAGATGTCTAATCAGACGCGTCCGGATGGTCCAGACGCGCTAAATAAGAAATAAAAAACGCCGCAGCGCCTCTCACCTCAATGCAGGATCGGCTTCATGACGCTGGCTCGTGTCTCTGAGGCGGTTTTGCGGTGGAGATGTTGATGCTCTCTATGCGGGATCAAACATGGTTATTCCCTCTTCTTCTGGTGGTCTCCTCTCCGGTTCAGACGCGCGCACAGCCGGCCAGCTCGCCCTCCATCTCTCCGCTCGACGCACTGTGCGGCTGTACCTTTGGCTGAGCTCTCCACAGATCGCTGACAAGTTAAATAGACTCCGGATGTAATGCTACTTCCGGCACATGCTTTCAGAATAAAGAGCCATAATTAGTTTGGAGGCCCAGTGTGTGATGTCCTCAGGGAAGATCAGAATGTTGTAACACCCTGGGGTCCCAAAAATCCCACGTCGTAGTTTAAGGGGTTTTGGTTATGTGACTGGAGTTCTGTTAGACAGCTAGCCTATTTTTAATCTCATAATACTATTTGGTGGAGAACAGAAACAACTGAGAAAAGTTCTGAGATAATTGGCTCAATTTAGTTTCTTGATTTTGATCTAAGGAAGTTTCCTTTCTCATTATCAGCACAAAGCTAAAACATTTTCAGGAAGCTTCCTAAGATTTTGTGGTTTAATATCGGCTCACTTCATTCTTAGAAACTAAGGGGCTTGCAGAAAAAAAAACAACTTTCAGTTTCATCAGAGATTGCCACATGCAAGTAAAAAGAGCTTTAAAAAGGGTGTTTTCAGTCATCATTGCCCTTTATCGTTATCAGATAAAAAACAATCTATTGCTTGCGGATTTATTTAGGGATTTGAAAAACAAAAAATGTGAAAAAACCAAAGCTGATATTGGTCCTACAATATTCTGTAGTGGAAGACTTGACCTGACAAAGATTCTTTGGTAGCTCGAAACGTTGTCTGTACCAAATAAAGGAGTCTATAATTTGTACATCGTGTGCGGGTCCTATCTCTACATTGATGATCATTCATTATTGAGAGTTGTGAGAGTCCATTGAATCTAAATTAAGACATTTTTG
>JAQLOL010000024.1:18138991-18158047 GCA_029783665.1 Naso thynnoides | reverse complement strand
CTTTGGTAGCTCGAAACGTTGTCTGTACCAAATAAAGGAGTCTATAATTTGTACCTCGTGTGCGGGTCCTATCTCTACATTGATGATCCTTCATTATTGAGAGTTGTGAGAGTCCATTGAATCTAAATTAAGACATTTTTGTTCTTGCTTTTCCACAACAATGTCATTTTTCTTGGTTTTCCTTTAATTTCATTTAAATTATTAAACAAACTTAAAATGTGCCTGATGACTGAAGTGTGGAACCTGTTTGATTTCTGGGCCTCTGAAGCCGCCATGTGCGTAATCGTGCATTGTATTTCCTCGGAATTAAACTGATTAAACTGTTTCAATTCCATTTTAGAGACTAAAGACAACGTTCCTGGGCTTTTGAAAGTTACTCAACAACACATGGATAAGGCGAACTGAAAATGCAACGTGGTGCAGATTTGAAAAAAATGCTTTAATCTTAGTTCCTGAAAAGTTGACATTTTAAAGAGAACACAGAGCTCCATTCAGTAAGAAAGAAACAGAGAGAAAAAAATCATTTTGTTTCACAATTTCCTAAAACATGAGTCAATTTTAACGTGACTCTGAGGGATTTTATTTTGAAGGTCCTCTTAAATACTGGCATATCCTGTACGTTCCTGCCTGAATTGGCCGCAACTTCCTTCACTGGGGGGCATGTGTGTGTGTGTGTTTCACTGATCTATTTAACAGCCACCAGGGACTGTGTCCTTAAAGGAGACACACCCTTTTATTGTTGCCTAGATAGCCAGTGTGTGTGTGTGTGTGTGTGTGTGTGTGTGTGTGTGAGATTGTATTTTTAAATGATTGAATGGATGCATGAAAGAAAACATTTGACCCTCCTCACAGCACACAGACTCACAGCTATAAACACAGACCCTTTGAAAACATAAAAGCGCAAACTGATCTGTTTTCACTTGGCTTTGGTGCACACACACACACACACACACACACACACACACACACACACAGGACCACATACATTGAAGTGGGGGCGGCAGCTGGTCCAAACACAGGCTCGACTGCATGAATGAGCCAGCCAGAGTCGTTGTGTGTTTTACTCTCTGGCATTATTCTGTCAGACTGACTGACTTCTCACACATTCAAACACATTTTACTCCTCTGATGTCGGTGACCAGATTAATGTAGATCAATGCCTCCAATCCCCCAACCCTTAAGTCAGCGGAAGAGAATTACAGCATGAAAGACAAAGAAAAAAAGATTGATTTAAAGCCCGAGAACTGACGTCACCATGAAGTCATGCAAACAACTAAAAACCCACACATTGCCAACAGTTTATGCGCTTTGCATGCACATATTGACCTACATGTATTACTTCACTCTTTGTCTTGTTTTTGTTTTTTCAAGTTTCATGCAGGTTTTGGACAGCTTTTCCTTTTCCACATGCAGCAACAAAGAAAATCCTGAGAAAATCCTTCATGGACTCCAGCCTACTGACTGTACTGACATGACACTCACTCGATGTTGTCCTTGTAAGTCAGAGTGTGCCATGCAGAGGCATGTGAGACTCATTTCCTTCTTCAAGCACTCAGCTGAACAGAGTGAGACAGTATTTACTGTTATAACACACACTGGTTTCAACGCAGGCAGGTTTATTTTCAAGATACATGTCAATCTTCATGTTTTTTATTAGAAATATTAGATTCATTTCTTAATTTAGCTGCATTGATATGATTTTTGAACGTGTTATTCAAATATATTTAAGTAGAAATATCACATTTAATGAAGGAATTCAACATAAATTTAGATTTTGGTGGCAGAATCTGTGTTATGATATATTAAAGTGGTAATCGCTGTTGTTGTTATCGTTTATTTTGCTGTTTTTTCATGCATCATCCTTTTTTGTGTTATTTCTATTATAAGACTGACACCATTGCACACATGTTGTCTGACTTAATGAGGCTTCACATGTGGCTCAGTGATGTTTGTAACTCAGTGAGTGGCTCTAGCGTAGCACACCTTCATTACTAATCCTCTCTGAGAGGATTGACTCAGGGGGCTTCACAGTGGGGCTGAGGGCTAAACTAGTGACCCAGTCAGGCTGCAGACAGGTGGTCGTGGAGGAAGACGAGGTCTCCGGGAGGTCAGCATCTAATCTGAGCGTTTCTTCTTAAACCTGCTGCTCGACCGTTTTTGTTTCAGAGCGGGAAAAAACTGACTGTGTGATCTTGTTTTGCCACCTCTCTTGACAGCTGTTTAGCAGCTCCAACATGAAATGATCAGCAGTGGACAAATGAGTAATTGAAAACACATGATTGAAATGTTGCCAGTTTTATATCCTGTCTTCAAAGGAGCAGTTCAGGGATTCACAACCCTTTAAATGTAAATCTGATCATCTTCGGACCAGACGTCCTGTCTCTGACGTGGTCTGAAGAAATCAGATTTTGCTGGTTGTTAGTTACCATAGTGAAATATTCACAAATAATTTACTATTTCTAAATAACTAACAAATACTATATTTATGTATTGTAACCTTCTCAACAACTCATGATGAATCACCGTACGCACATTTATCATCAAATATAAACTTAAATCTAAGCTAGCTGCATGTTTTACATAGACATGTATATCAACAATTGTTGAATGTCAAAATTTCTTAGTGTTTAATAATTGTATGTACAATAATTGTTTTCTGATAAGTTCAATCATTTTTATCATGTTTATAAAATATCTTAGGCTAACATTTATTCTCTCAATCAAACTCCTGAATTGATTTTTAAAAAATTACAATATTGTTTCTTTTTAAAAGTTTCATTACTTCACATTAGTGCTCATTTTACAGATACAGATAAAGACAGTAAAAAACAAAGTGAGCAGAAGCCACCATCACTGGCTTTATGATCAGTGATGATGATTACGACAGAGACATTTATGCTCATTGTTCTCAGTTCAAACCCAGACGGCAGCGGGGAGCTGCTTAATGAAACAAAAAGAGACCTGGGCGGGGCGCCGCCTCTCTCTGCATCTCTCTCCAGAGACCCTCGCTTCTTATTGATCCTCACACACTTCCTGCCGGAAGGATGAATCGACGAGGGCCTGGGGTGGGGTGGGGGGTGGTCGTCCACCAACTTGTCATTGTCTCGCCCACATCACTTCTACATCTGAGACCTTTTTCAACCATCAACTTATCACATCAATTCTTCTTAATAACTCCAAACTTGCCCCTGAAGGTCACTGTTTTTACTCCTACAGATAAACTCTCCTGTGCGTAGACATACAGTCCAGTGGCAGAGTAAGGGCCCATATCATAACACTGCACACAAACAACAAGGCCTCCACAGCGGGCATCATCGATCGGAAGTTCAAATATATACCTCATTTAGACCTCAAAGAGGTGAGACACGGGGGAGGAGGGGGAGCAGAAAGACAAAAGAGGAAAAAAAAAAGGGGGGGATGCTTTTGAGCTGATTTCCTGCGAAAGCATCTAAAGTGGTCGGGGTGGAGATTGGCCTCCTGAGGCTGTTTGAGAATCAATGTGTCAGCAGGCTTTCATAAGAAACTGCCCCTCACTGTTCCCTGACCAGGAAAACACACTGCTGAATTACACTGAGAAGTCTTCCCGCCTTTGAACACACCATTGTATTCAAACTGTGTACCGGGGCTGCACCCTGCATTTGCAGAAATGAATTACTGATGGGAATCATGCTGCAACCTGAAACTGTAGCCTGAAAACACAGTGACTTATCTGCCAGAGAAGCTACAGATACACAGAATAGGAAAAATCAAAAGTGAAATGATGTGAAATGGGAAAAAAAAACAGAAAAACAACAAATTTTTCAAAACAAAAGGAGTTGTTTCCATGATGTTCATGAGTTATCGATGAAGCCTTCTACGTACCCTACCCCCTCACCACAAACAAACCTTTTTCATTCAGTCCAAAGCAGAACATTTGGAAAAATGATCTCTGTGTTAAAACAATGCAATCCAGAAAGTCTAGTGGGGATAAAAGATTAGTGTGATCAAAAGCTTACAGGTGCTAAAACACTGTACAAATGTTAATATTACTCACAGACGAGATGTAACAAGTCTGAAAAGTTATTAACACGTTTTTTATCTTTCATTGGGAGAAGTGCAAGTTAAACAGCAAAAATATGTCATTCATTATACAAAATAATTGACCAGATAAGTGAACTTGTGTACGTATGTGTTGTGTCAAAGTGGCACTTTGTGGGATGGAGATGGAGTTGAACTTTTTTTTAGCAAAAACCAGAATATCTCTGACCCTGCTGTCTCTGCACTCATCGTTCAAGTGTAGTGTTTTTTTAATGTTTAATATTTTTTCAAGATTCATCTGATACTCATCCCAATATATCACCAATTCACATCCTACTATTCACGCATTGTGTGTAAGATCTCACCCACAAGCTTCTGCTATGTAAAGTGCAAAGAACAACCAATAATTTTTTAATGTGTCCTGAGACACAAAAATAGTTTAATTTGATTAAATATGAGAAAGATAAAAGTCAATGTAATATTTAAAAGCATGTAAAAGACCCTCAACAAAACAGAATTCAATTCAAATTAAGTTTTGCATAAAATATACAAAAATCAAAATATTTGCGTTCTGTTGCTTGCAGTGAGAGCGGTCGGGGCTCAGGGACAAGTGCCCACTTTGCCCGGTTGGTATTCCAGCTTTGCTTTAGAAGTTCATCCAACTGTGTGTACTGCACCAGTGCACAAGCAAGAGTATCTCTGATCAGCTAACACAAGCCGCGTCTTTCCTGGGTGGATGTTCAGCACCAGTTAGATCTCATCACACAGTGTCAGAGGTGTCAGTCTGGCAGCTGAGTCACACTCGCAAACCGCCTCACACAGGTGACAAGAAATAAGCAGCTCCGGTCCTCAGACGACCTGCTGCTCAAACTTTGATATGTGTGTGTGTGTGTTTACCTGAGGTCGCATCCCTCCCGCAGAGCTGGCAGGAGATGATGTATGATGTGTGTGATTATGACATCCGAGCCACTCTGGAGCTGGGCCCATGAAAGCAGAACAAACCACACTATCAATGACACTGTAAACAACACCAGCAGGAGGGAAAGCACGTCAGTCAGTCATGTGCTGGAGTGTGAAGAGCAAGTACATCTACTCGAGTACATGACTTAAACACAGTTTTCCATCATTTTGTGCAGCTTATTACTTCTGTATCTTTGCATTATGATTTATTTATTTCAATACATGTATTTCTTTATTATTTATCATGATGGAGATTTAACAAAAAGAGATAATCTCATAAAACACTGTCAATCATCGATATCAATTAACCAGCAAATAATAAATGAAGTAGGCCTAAATAAAATCATCTTATACATTAATGCATCAATGTTAGATGTATTAAATTATATATCAGAACAAAAAGTTCTACTTTTAAATCACTAAGTACATTTTGTTAATATTTAATTAACAGTAAATGCTTTTTTGATGGAGTGCTTTAACTAGTAGTTGAGTGTCTTTGTGGTATAGCTACGTTTGCTGTGTGTGAATATTTCCTCTTCCATTGATAATGGGATGTTTGCAGAACCATATAGATTAAATATTATTTACGAATACCATCCAGACCTGTTTAAAGGCATAAAAATATACAAACATAAATAAAAACATGTAGAGAGGTGTTTATTTGCAACCTCTCTCTTTGCCATTAACTAATCTTGCTCATTTGATAAAGGTGACAAATGTCCATGCAGTTATTTTTGCACATAACGATAAGAAATCATTACGTTTTACGAGTATTTCATCTTAGAGTGAAGCTTCTTTTGTTCTGCTTCATTCGACTGTTGTAAAACTCTAAAAATGTCACTTCCTACAATCACATGAATGAGTGAATGAAAATCTGTTGTATTAACATTATTTGACAGTTTCTCTGAGGCTCCAAACAGAAGTAACCGGTCATTTATAAGTACAAACATGTAACTGGGAGAAGTCCTAAAGTATCAAACTGGGACAAAAGCTGTTTGCCGAGCTGTTGAGGGGAGTTTCGGGTCTGCAGGAACCCCAAACAATCAGGGTTGATTCCCTTAGAACTAAGGTTGTGATTCACATCATTTGAATACACCATATTAATCCTGTCTGTTTTTCTTTTCAAAGACTGTACTATCACATCTTTTGTCTGTGAATTAACATGATCTAAATCCAGCCGTCACTTTCTATCACCTTCCCCATATGAGGTAAGAGGACGGCATTGTGGTGAGGGGAGTATAGAGGTGGGGGCATGGGGGGGTCATGAAAGAGAGAGAGAGAGAAAGAAAGAGAGAGAGAGAGAGAGAGAGAGAGAGAGAGAGAGAGTGGCTACATATTCAGCATCCGGACCTGCTGATCCGGGATCACGTGGCCGAGTGATTCAGCTAGACGATGTCAGAGCAAATCAGAGCGCTGGGGAGCATTCAGCATGGAGCCACCTGACAGAGGAGGCCTGTTTCCATAGCAACACCCATGGGGGGAGGGAGGTGATACAGAGGGGGGTGAACTGACTGCATGCAGACAGAGGGAAGGTGGAGAGAGAGAGAGAGAGAGAAAGGGGAGCAGAGATGTTTCCATTGTTAGAAGCAAAAATATGTTCCTGAATGATTTGTCCATAAAAATATGAATGAGGCCTCATAAACACAAAAACAAACAGACACCAAACTCCCCAAGCAATCCTGCCTCTTTCACACACACACACACACACACACATAAACACACACATACTCCCACACACTCTTTGTATCCATGCAACAGTCCTCTGGAGTTTATGGTCTGAGCTCCTTAGTGACACAAAGGAGAAAAATCCTGAATGGTGCGTTAGTTCAGTGAATGCAGTGAATTAGATTTTCACAGCCACAAAGAAATGAATGAAAGGGAGGAAAAGGTCTTCTCTGCCGGGCTGAAGCAGGAGACATCAGAAGTGCTGACATGTTGTGTTTGAGTCCCCAAACTTTCAGGGAAGGTCAAAATTTCTTAGTGTTTATTTATTCAAAGTTTCTGTAAACTTTATTTTCTTCATTACAGTTTAAACATTTTTCAAAGCACTGTCAGCAAATGTTTGCCCTCCTCCATGTACCAAAATATTCTGTCTTAAAAAATACCAGAATCCACCTTGAAAAAAACTGACATGTGTAAACATACTGTAGAAAATAAACTTCTCACATAAATAAAAGATAAAAATGACAAAGTCTCAAAAATAATAGAATGTAAACTTGCAGGCTTTTTTCACAGCAAATCGAGGACTACGAGGATGTCACCTTGTTCTGTAAAACAATAAATCAATTAATAAAATAAGGGAAGAAAAAAATGTTAGTTGAAGCCTTGAAAGTTCCTTGTTTCCACCCAAATTCATCACCGAGGCCAGTGGTTTTACAGTTGGAGGACAGCCAAAATTAAGTTCACGCAAATATCCCATTAATGATGTTAAAATGGTACGCCCTATAGCAAAGCGTTGGATGTTTTATGAGAACACATGTTGGAAAATGGATAAGGCGATGCTGGAGGAAGCTGCAAGCAGACACAGACAAGAGAGACTCCAGTCAGAGGAGTCAGCTAAATTATTCATAGTCATATAAAAGCATAACTTTACTGCCCTCTGCTGAAGCCGTGATGGAAATAAAAAGTCATGACTAGAAGAGAGGTAATCCTGCATTCCTTTTTTTTTATGCTCCTACATTTTAGTAACTTTCACTTGTCACAGGAGGACATGTGCTTCTTGGAACAGACTCAAAATAAACATGACAGTGCACAAATTTCATTGCTGAGCCATTAGTTTGCTGTCATTAAGCAGGGAGGATCAGTGCATGTGAAATGACCCGTCCACCACAGTAAAAAACAAGTGCAGGCCATTAGGCTTACTTAAGACTTTTGTTATTCCACAGTTGGAGGTTGTTAATATTTATGGAGCTGTCGATGGGCGGCTGAAGAAGCTAAAAAAGAAGAATACGCAGAAAAGATGGAGAGAAGTAGAGGAAAAAAGGTGCGTGTGTTCAAGTTTGGGGGTTAATTAATGAGCAGGACAGGGCTTAAGACGGAGGGGAGCATGTGGAGGAGAAGAGGGAAGTGTGTGTGTGTGTGTGTGTGTGTGTGTGTGTGTGTGTGTGTGAAGGGGGGGGTCAGTCTGTGCACTGAGGTGTTCTTTAAGAAAAGGCCCATCATGAATAATGCAGTCAGATTTCGTCATTCTCAAACGCAGGCAGCCATCAGCGGGACTGCTGAGGCCCGAGTCACTGATCAGCACATTCACTGCCACACAGGTGGCAGCTTCAGCTTTCTGCCTCTTTGCAGCTGTGACACAGAGCGCTCCTCACTGAGCGCTCACCATCAGCTCACAGTTCCCCCTGTGACATCATGACTTTGGTCAAAACTATCATGAAATAACTGTAACATTTAAATGGCAAGTGTTACTATTTTATAAACCCTATTTAAAGACAAAAACCATGCATTCACTGTAATTCAACCCCACTCATTCCCACTGAAGGCATAAATAATTAAATATGATTTAAATATATTAACTTTATTATTAAAAAATGATGTATTTTCAAAAAAAAAACCCCAAAAAACCCCCCAAAACAACAACTAGGTACTGAAGGGGTTTTGCACACACACAAAAAACAGGTTCAAAAAGTGCATTAATCTAGTTTTGCATTGATGAACACTTTGTGCACTCGGGTTTTCCACAAGAGAACAGTGTCTGATGTGGGTAGTTGATGTTTTTTTGGGTACCAGTTGGTGCAGTGCTGGCTCCCTTGTTGCAAAGGTGTTATAAGACAGGAAACAATGCATCACCATCATCCTGCATGCTTTACCTTGTATTCAAGGCCAGAGGATGAGAAATGGAGTTCAGTGTGCCGAGTGTCTCACCAACAGTCTATTAGCAGAGGAAACTTCACTGCCAATCATGGACTGCAAACACAACATGCTCCTCGGCTGTCAGACACACAAAATTTGGTTTGATGTTGTACAAAAGAAGAAGAAAAACATGGTCTGTCTGTCTTGATCGCATCCTGACAAATTCGTGCTGTCAGTTCAGAATAAAGGGAGATTAACTGCTTACACCTCCAAAACTGTGACAATTACCTGCAGAATTGAAAACGCAAGCGAAAAATTTTGGCAGGATGACGTTATTTTTGGTTTTTGCTTTTGTTTGTTTTTTTAATGGAGATTTGTTGACATTAGCAAATACATGATGTATCAGTAATCAGCACATAAAATGCATGCATGATAGAATAACTGCAAAGTTAAAAAAAAAAATCTATTCTCCTTAATAGTCTATGTAACAGGGCGTGGATCATTTAAGAGTAAATTCAAGCACTTTCCATATGACCAGACACTTTCACACACTTGAGGCATTGGTTTCACACTTCATTTTTCAGTCAAAAAACAATATGTATGGAGTGCTGCTTGGGTGTGGAAGAAAGAAGTCCCTCTGGTGCTCTTCAGTTTGGGGATCCAAGTTTAACATTTGTGAAGAGATCTGAGGTGCTCGAGAGGATGACATTTCATTTGTTACTTGAAATATGACTGTTGAAAATAGTTAACAGAATTCCTTCATTCCCACAGCGATCAATGCTCATTATTCATATTGACTCTGTTTTAATGTAATGTAATCATCCAATAAATGGCCAACTGGGTGGTTTTATTTCAAAGACTTGAGAATTGTTTATGAAACATGTTAAAAATCCAACATTTATGTTCCTTACCTTGAAAATATAGCAGTTAAAGTTTTGTATTTTTCAAACCTTCAAGACTGTGAAAATCATTTCTTAACCACACACCCAACATAAACCTGTTTATAAATTATCTTCACTACTAGACACACCTCAGAATGACATTTTAATGAAAATAAAAGGAGACATATTGCTGCATTGTCTTTATTTTGAGTATATCAGTCAGGACAGAAAGAAGCAGATAAACATGCACAGAATTGGAAAGGAATATTTGGATCATAGAGTAACTATTAGTGTATTACTGCTGCAAAGCCTCATCGATCAGCGGAGGAGCAAACTTTCAGAAACTTACAGCGTTGGGGTGATTTCTGCACCAAACACAACTCAATAAAAACTCTACTTACCATTATATCAGTAAGTCAAACTCAAGTAGGTCAAACCGCAGAGGAATGAAAAGTAAACAGAATCTCTTAAAATAACCACCTCATCCTTCATAACCCACCTTTCACATTAAACTCTGTAACCAAAACATAAATTATATTAACCATATTACCTTTAATTAAATGAATTCTATAATTATTGATTTAATTCTTTGATTATTATAAATCCCAGCTAAACAGAAAAAAAAACATAACACGACCCGAGTATCGTGGTCCCTTTGGTGTGGGAGGAATAACAGACTCTTAACCTCACAAACTATCAATGACTGGCTTATAATATTATGATAATATAGAGAGAATACCTCAACCGTTTTTTTGAAAATTAACTGCAACTTATTAAAGATAACAAATCTGCAACTAAAAAAAGGAAGAAGCTATTTTAAAAGTCAGCCAGCAGTTTGTTTTACAATTTAAAGCCCTAAACTGCCCCCTAGTGGAGATAATAGCTACAGCAAGAAGAGGAAACATTAAACTCTGTCTTATTTAAAGAACAGTTAGTAAACCTAAAACTCATGTGCAGGAAATGCAAACAGCTGACTGTCGTCCCAGCCTCATCTCACTGCTGATGTTACTGAGCAACAGCTTAAAGGTTTGGGTCGTTCTCATGGAAACGGTGCAGGTGGTCAGAGTACCTGAAAATAAAGAAAATGGAAAATTTCCATTACATACTTGCAAACATGATCAAAACGGCGTGTTCAGTCATTCAGCTGCAGGGTGAACAAACTCACTTTTTAGCGCAGAAAGCGGAGCAGTCTCTGCCGATGCTCTCGCTCCACGCAGTCTTGTACAGCACCTGAAATAAAGTCCCATAGAACAGTTAAGATCTGTTGAGGCAGACGACACGGAACCAGAAACTCCTCACAGGTCTGCAGGAGACGTACCAGGAAGACCAAACAATGCAGGAACAAGGTGTAGAAGAAAGCCACGGTCCGGGCCATCTTGTTGGAGAGAATCACACGACCCTGAAACACAAAACAAGGATTATTAGTCAAGAAGCTTCATCAAACACAGTGTGTGTGTGTGTGTGTGTGTGTGTGTGTGTGGGGGGGTGTGTGTTTGAGGCTCACCAGACTCAGAGTTGCTTTATCCCAGGGGCTGAGGCTCAGGTATCGGCGCTGACGCTCCTGCAAACACAGATTATTGGCCTCAACAAAAAAAACAACAAAAAAAAACAGCACCACACACACACCAAGCACCAGTAATATAAAACAAGTAAAAAAAGTAAAAAAACACACCTTCAGATGTTTTATTACAGATTGCAAATCTGTGATGCTCAGAGACTTTGCTTCAGTGAGTACAGTGATGTATTTAAAAAAAAACAAAACAAAACAAAAAACCTGCCTTACTCAGCTCCTACATTTCCCAGAATGATTTTCAACATAGCTCAACAAATGAGACAGGACTGGTTGCTTGTATTCCGTCATCAGCATCTCTTGTGTGAGAGTATTTCAAACAACTAATCATATTATTACTATTTAGTGTCAATCAAAATAGAGAATCTACAAATAAGAACTTGGACTTGGAGTGTGTGGGACTGACTCTAGTCGAGCTCTATTGTAGCTGCGCTGGAAATATGGTGGCCTGTCATCCATGTTTGGTCATTCCTCAGTTATCAAAGCAAGAAACTGACCGTAAACTACATGAAATGAAATGGAAGTTGGTTTCTGAGGAGATTTTCTTTTGCTGTGTGTATTGAGCGTGGTGTTCTGTACCTTCCTGCTGAAGGATGCAAATGGATCCAGTCTCTCCTCGTACTGGGAGGAGTAGCGCATCACGGTGTCATCACTAACTCCAGCCTGAAAAAAAAGTCATTTAAATTTTCCTCCATTACAATTTAGCCATCAGGGGTTTCCACCAGAATCAACCAGACACCAGAAACAAGATTGTCAAACATTTAGAGCACATTCCCATTCATGAAAACACACAAACACACGCACACACACACAGACGCACTCTGCCAGGGTAGCTCTGTAGGAATTTGATTTTCTCGTAGAGTTTGATGTTGTCTGCTCTCAGGCTGTCCAGCTCATTCTGCAGAGCCTGCATGGTCTGCTGCATGGAGCGATTCTCCTGCAGGTGGAACAAAGGAGACAGACAGATGAGAAATTAGTTCCTCCTGAAAAAGACAAAAATTCAGAACCTGTGAGAGGTCGTGACTCACAGCTTCCAGCTCCTGATTGCGGGAGCGAAACCTCTCCCTCTGGCTGGAGATGATGGAGAGCAGAGAGTCCATCTGACCCTGAGGGAGCTCAGGATGGGGGCTCACGCCTGAACCTGCAGAAAACAGATTAAAATACATTTAAATTCCAGAATTCTATTCCTTGATTAACATGCATAGAAAGTCAAAATGTGGCATGATTAACAACACTTTTGAAACAGGTAAATTTAGCTTGTGAATGATGATGCTGCTGACTGTCTGTGCTTGTCTCACTGGTTTAAAACGAGCGACGCTCCGTTAATGAAAGGTGATGTCATATACCAGTGTGCACCTATCAGAGTTTGGTAATATTTGTATCAATATGTAATTATAGTCTTGGAGTTGTTGCAACACTTTCCACATGAAGCAGATTAGCTGAGGGTTTGAATAATCAAGATTAACTAAGACTGTTGCTTATTAAGTCATCAGTCTTCAGTGTCAGAGGAGGATTTATTTTGGGGCAGCGGCACGATTGAACACAAAAGTTACTATTAAGACACAATCAGGCAGAGTTGCAACATGACTCGAAACAGTTTTAGCATTAGAGAGAATATGAATCATCCAGCAGCTCTATGAATCTGCTTTTTGAACATTTAAAAATAAGAGGAAAAGGTGATGACTGGGGAGACATTATGAAAGGATCCAGTTGGAGTTCATCAGAGGCTGACGTGGACACAAACACACACGTCTGCTGTGTTGTTAATACAATTTATCAGCTGTTCAGGCTGAATTGCAGGGTTAGGAAAGTTATTTTGAAAATGTAATAGGTTACAGATTACTAGTTTCACTATTTAAAATGTAATAAGAAATGTAACAATTTCTATTACTTACTGCATCTAATGCACCAATTTAAAACTGCTACATCAGTCTGAGATATTTTGGGAAGGCTTACAGACTTACTGTACAGTAACACTGCAGGGGTTTGCTCTTTAAAGCTGTGGGACAAAGTCAAACATAATGTTCGGCTCTGCTTTTAATTCCAGGACGTACCAATGAACATCGCAGTGGCCTCTTTGATCGGCTCAGGGATGTTCCCCATTTGGCTGACCTCCGACCCCTCTGTGTCGGGGAGCGGGAGGGAGGACATGGCCTGGATGGTGCTCAGGTCGTGCTCCAGTTTCAGAATGAGCTCCTTCTGCTCGGCGCTGGTCCGCACTGCAGACGCGAACTCCCCTTGCAGCTCTGCGTAACGGCCTGTCGAGAGCAAAAAGGACAAATGTAGATAATTAGTAGATCATATTTTTTCTTCAGGTTTCTTGTGGTCTTCATATTTTGCTTTTAACTTAAAAAATAACTCACCTGTAAAAGCTGTAAATAGCAGAAGCAGTCCAACACACACAACATCATGAAACCCCTTTAAAGATTCCCTTGCTGTCTTGTCTTTACTGGCTTTCTAGCTGATCTTTTTCTCTGAGAATACTTATTTCACAGTGTCTTCACTGTGTTAAACCAAA
Organism: Naso thynnoides; assembly: GCA_029783665.1. Classification (NCBI taxonomy): domain Eukaryota; kingdom Metazoa; phylum Chordata; class Actinopteri; order Acanthuriformes; family Acanthuridae; genus Naso; species Naso thynnoides. The sequence goes on along the minus strand of JAQLOL010000024.1, from coordinate 18,144,306 downwards.
CATGACTTTTGGCAGAGGAAAAAAAAAACTACCACAGCACACTTTTAGTATTTGTATAAAAGAGATTTACTTCAATTATCACACCTAGGGTGCATGTGAATAATAATGATGATGAATCAAATGTCAATCATAACAAATACATTGTGAACGTTTCATACAGTGATATTGCTTTTCAATGTTGTAGAAGGGACTGTTTTACAGTGCTGAGAACAAACAACATGATACGTTTAGTAAATAGAAAGATAAAGAAACAATGATACATGAGGAAAAACAAAAGGGAGGGAGACCCCAACAGAGAAAAAAGCATCTCAGGAGTGACAGAAGTGCGAGGGAAACAACTTTCAAAAACATCTTAACCATCCCTTTACAGTCATGCAGCCTTTTGTACTACAACACACATGTACGCGCACACACACACTCACAAAAAAATTAAAATAAGAATTTAAAAAAAAAAAAAAAAAGCAGTGGGAGAAGTTATGAGAGTTATTACTTCCACATTGTTGATGTGAGGTTGGACAAATCATCTAAAAACACTCTGAACTCGCTAAAGCCTCAACAAGCATCTTAAAGCTTTCCAAAAGGGAAGGGAGGGGGGATGAACGTCCCCCCAGGTCATTTGGTTGTCAGACTACACTGTGGTTTAAGCTATGGGTGAACTGAAGCGACGACACAAGGTAGCAACATTCAGAAAAAAAAAAGAAAAGAAAAAAAAAAGTCAGCAACCTTTCAACAGCGGCGGAAAACGACTTCACTATTTGGCTTTTTGCTTCCTCTTTTAAGTCTTGCGAGCAGTCGCTGAAATGTTTTTATTGTTCCAGAGGTGACCTCTGGGTGTTAAACCTGTACAGTTTGCATGTATTAACTGAAGACACAAGAGGAAATGTTTTAAGACTTAAAATTAGCTGAAGCCAATGTGAGAGGTGAGCGGAAATGGAAAAAAAAAAAAAAGCTCAGTGGAGGGGGGGGGAGGGGGAGTTTAAAGGATGAGTGTATTGTGCTGTATTATGTGTGTATGTATTACTGAGTGTGCTATGCATACAGCACCACTGATTCGGAAAAGTGTTTCCTTACAAAAACCCACTTCATAAGATATATTCTAAAAGTATTACAAAAAACATCTGAGGTTTTTCTTTCTTTCTTTCTTTTTTTTTTTTTTTTTCCTGAATATGGTGACCAGTGCTGCTGTTCGGGCTTCCATTACAACTAATATGTCAAATGAATAACCACTACTTCAACAGATCATACAGTAAAGCTTTACAACTTCAGAAAACATGATATGATATACAGCATCTGTTACACCTTTACAATGTTATTCAACAGTGTATAGAATCATCTGATTTAAATTTGTAGAAAAATATCTGTGGATCATGGAAAAGTCCTGAATCGTCCCTTCTCTCCTCCTGCCTTCAAACAAAAGCATACTGTGACAATAGTGAATCAATAGCTACTTGATTGACCGTATTTACACGTCTCTTTTCCAAATAACCATTAGCATTGGCACACGTCATTATCAATACCTGTAGTGCCATTATTAATGTCACAGCAAACCTGACACAAACAGAAAAATACAAAATGCCCTATGAATAAATTCAGTGTTATTACAGTGTACGCTGTTTCTGCATGCTTCCTCCTTCATTCAACGCTCCGGCCTTTCGCTGCTAGTTAGGTTATGTACAACGTAAGAAATGCATTGTGGGAAAACAACTGGGAAAAAAAAAAAAGAAAAGACCCCCGGACCGAAACGCGTCCGCAGGTCGGTCATGAGAATACACAAGCTTGTTTTCTCCTTTTACTCTTTCACTGCACTCCAGCGATTATTTACAACCCTCTCCAGAGTCGACTTTGAAGTACCAATATGAAGTGGACGAGACATAAATTTGGATCAATACGTGGGATATATCATGAACTAATCCGTTGAAGTCGTCTACATCTAATGACATCACTAGTTTGGTGCCCTGCTTGGCAGTTAAAGGCACAAATCTGATGATCTCACAAGGTTTAGGTGAGTTGATGGATCTGACTATAAAATGGCAAAAATGGGGTAAGTGCTCATACTTTACAGTAGCTATTCATCACCATAAAACATACTGCGGTTGTCCAGTCCGAGCAGTCCAACGGAAGGCAGTAAGCCCCTCAGTGTTCTGCAGAAGACAGATGTTTCACATCAGTCGTCCACAGGAAAGAGCCAATGTTTGTGGAGTTTTTACATTTATTAGATGCATTAGAAAATCCAATTTTAGCTAATGCATCTTAATGCAGTGCAATGAGTTTATCAGTAACTTTTGACAGGCTGCCAATATATCTGAATGTACATTCAGGGAAAGGGGAGGCTTACGGATGGACTGAGGAGATTTTTTGGATAGAAACCAACAGGTGTTTACTTATAATATCTACAACTGTACAGGACAATGGCCCTTTTCTGTCACATGGCTTTCTGTAGTTTGAAACGAGGGGGTTTGCTGTATAAGAATTCAGTTTATCATGTAAAAAACATGGATACAGCTATCGTATACTTCTTTTTTTTAATTTTAGTGTTAGGATGCGGAGTCTGTGCTTGGTTCACAACCACTTCTTCTTGTTCTTTTTTTTTTTTTTTTTTTAAAAGGCATACACTTCCCAGGCTCCTGGGATCGTACTCTGTTGTAGTGTTTACAGACCCTGTCCAAGGTAAGATCCCAATAAGTGCTTTGTTACGGACTGCAATAGAAATTCTGCATAATCATAGGCTGGCTATCTGTTCAATCTGGCGTAGCACACCTGCTCGCTGGTACACTTCTCTAATCTCAATTTGGCAGATATGACCTCCTTCAAGTTAACATGTGTTCTCAAGTTTAGGTAATGTCATTTGACCTATTTGACAAAGTGTACACGTTTGGACCTGTTAATTATGATAATGTCAATAACGAGTGGGCGAAGTCTACCTAAAGAAAGCTGCATGCCCTGCCGAGCGTTAGTGTTGGGCTTGCCCAAGAAACAGCCGAACAAAACAAAAGAAAACAAAACAAACAAAAAAACATTATTGGAGAATAGAAAACAGGAAAAGAGATATGCTATCATATATTCACTGATCTTGATATGTCCTTTGATTCTCGAGCGAGCAATTTAAGAGCATAACTGTTGTGGTAAAAGCTTGATGCTTATGGGAGCATGAACTGTAGCAAACACATTTTTCAAAGCTATTGAAATGACACTAAACTTTAGGATTCATGAATATACAAACAAATGAGAACTAGTACATCTTTGTAAATATTAACCAATACTGCCGGCAGTCTATACGTCTAATAAAAATGTTACTTGCCCTCAGGAACAGTATAATCCCTTAAAAAATAGACAACTCAAATGATAAGACATTAAATGAAAAATACAGCACCTATAAATAAGCAGAATAAAAACCAAACTATAAATGCAAAATAGCAATAAAACCAAGCTACAGTAAATCATAGTATTACACTACTTTGTGAGAAGATTAATGTAATGGTAACGCATCAAACAGCTTAAAGAAGGGTGTCAGTTGTGCACTAGTAGTGTGTGCAAGTAGATACGAAATATGACCCAACTCATTGGAAACACTGAGCACTCCTCAATCGCACAAACTTGTGCACACGCATGTTTCGACAGGCGTGTGTGTACATGCACCCGCGCACACACACACGCACAAAGGGGAGGCAGTAGGCTGACAGGCACTGAGGGCTTGTGTGGGACAGGGAGGAGGTGATATGCCTTATAATTTGTAGTGTATACAGTAGAATTCAATGCAAAAGACTTACATCCCTGGATACAGGATAGACTGGAGGAGAGTGGTAACTACTCATACCAGGGTTGGGGTGAATTCACTTTGACGGCAATCTACGAAAGGTACAGATTAATCAGGTTCTGCACGTTGCAATTTATTCGCTAAACCCATTTTTTTTTTCAGTCAGAAACGTAGTTAATGATGTTCTACTTCTTCAATTTAAATCGGAGTGAATTTACCTCGACCCTGACTTACATGCAGGCGAATACAAATGCACACGTGACGCACACACATACGGACGAACAAACACACACACACACACACACACACACACTCTTCCTGATTTGGCCTATAAAAAGATGTGTGTTTTTGTGAACAGAGAAAATTTCATCAGTGGTGCAGACACACACGCACCCGGCAGGTCCAGTGCCGGGTAAAGCTGTGACGTGCACAACCTAAAACAACAAGAGACACGTAAAGTATCACCATGTCAGACAGCTACAGTACTACGTGAATTCATTGTATCGTATTTCAACAACGCAACATTATTCCATTCTAATTTGCTTCTTTTTTAAAAAACAAAACAAAACAGTAACTTGTTATTCTCTTATTTTCTGTTCTTATTTTGTACTAATTAAAAATGTTTCCTAAAATTCCCTATTTTGTACTCTTTAGAGTCAATAGACTGTGCAATCTCTTATTGGCAACCAAATTGCAATATCAAAAAAAGAAGAGATCATCCTTCATCCTTAAAAGAAGGGTTTAAGGAGGCAAAAAGAGGGTTCCTTCCTTCCTTCCTCTTCAGATGAGAGCGCGTGTTTGTGAGGAATTAAGAAATCCTTCTGGCCATCACATGGCTGTCAGCAGGATAGGATACGGGACACAACAGGTCAAAGTTCATCTTTCTTACATCAGTAACCATGGCAGCTCAGCCGGCAGGCCTTCCACTACCCTCTTAAGAGTGTAGGAGTGAGATAAAAAAGAAAACATGCTGCCATTGAGAAGAGAACACACACCGTATTTTGGTGTGTGCACACACAGACACACACACACACAGACTCAAACACATACACACAGGTGCACACTGACACAACCCCTAACGTACAAACATGCACACACACACAAACACGCAGTGAGTGAAAAAGGCAAAGGGTTTGTAACAGTCACTCTACAGTGTGAAAAATGAGGCGTCTCACTGAGTGAGGGGAGGTTTGTGGACACTTGGGAGGTGAGAAGAAGAGCGGAAAAAATCTCCTTTAAGAAAGTGAGAGTTCTTGTAAGAGAGTTCCTGTCTCTATCTATCATCTATCAGTGTCTATCACTGTGACAGCTGCTGTGTCAGGCCTTGCCTGTGTGTTACTGAGTCCTGGTTTCGACCCCAGCTGTGGGTCAGACCCCAGCTCAGGACTAACCAGTCTGGTGCACCAGTGGCTGGTGATTGGGGAGGTACAGCAGGGCCAGAGGCCAGCAGGACGGCTAAGTGCTTTTCTCAGTACAAAAACAAAACTTAGTTTAAAAAAAAAAAAAAAAAAAAAAGGAGAGACACGCAAGTTCTATTATTTTGTTCTTCTAAGTATTCAGT
>JAQLOL010000024.1:18124579-18138891 GCA_029783665.1 Naso thynnoides | reverse complement strand
ACAAAAAAAAAACATATTTTAAAAAAAAAAAAAAAAAAAAAAAAAAGGAGAGACACGCAAGTTCTCTTATTTTGTTCTTCTAAGTATTCAGTAAATCTTCTTTTTAAGGGTTTTGCCAACCACTCTTTGTTTCTTTCCTCTTTTTGGAAAGCTTCTATGTAATAAAAATGGCTGCTGAGCTTGACTTTGGCTGTGTCCACTCTCCAACTGGAACAGAGCAGGAGGGGTCCAAGGTTAGAGGTCGTGAGGTTATGAGACAAGAGGGAAGGATGGTCAGGGGGAGCTAGAACTCCCACTCTGAAGGATCCTCTTTGCTGGCAGCCTTCTCCAGCCTGTGGATGATGTTATTGAGATTGGCTGCTTTCTTCTTGCGCAGATTGTTGTCCCTGGGGTTTCTGGCAGGGCCAGCGGCTGGGATGTTAGTACTAGAGGCAGAGCTACTGGAGGATGCCTCTGTGAGGCTGAAGAGCCCCATTCCACCCTGTCCGCAGCTGGAGCCTTGCCCGGCTAAGCCTGAGGTGGTGCAGTCTAGCTCGGCAGGGGAGTTATTAGAGCCCCCTGCCTCAGACTCAGCCTCCATGTCGTGGTCTTTGCATGTTCCTCTGTGATCATCCAGGCCAATGCCCAGTCCCTGGCGTGTCTCCACTGTGCCCTCAGATTCCGTCCCATCACAGCTGTCCCCCTCTCCTGATTTGGACCCACGGAGGGAAGGTGAGCCCCCCTCACTGCCGGGCCCTACCCCTCCAGCTGCCTGGATCTCCTCTATGAAGAGCTCTCGTCGGATACGTGACCTAGCAGAGATACATGGATCCAGTCACGCATCTTTATTTGAAATACAATTTGTCAGACGTAAAGCATCTTTAACTTCACTGATACATGATACTGTATTACAGCATTGATTAGAACAGGGCAGTAACTGAAGGCCTTTCTGGCTGCAGCAATATCTGAGAATATGACACTTTTTCAATAACACAGCAGGAATTCATTTGCAAAATGAGATGCAAAACTCGAACTGCGAACTTACAAATTAAGTTTAATAAAACAAACATAATTAAAAGTAACAAAAATCCTTTTTTAATCTGGACAAAAAATTTGATTTAACTAATAAAGGATCTCACGTTTACAGAGCACTGAATCAACAGAGCATTTAAGTAATCTTTTTCACATGCTGACCTGTAATTATGGAACCAGTTGATGACAGTACTGGTCTTCAGGTTGAGCTGGGAGGCCAGCTCCTCAATGGTTTTGGGGGAGGGATAGGGCTTCTGCTGGTAGGCCCTTTTGAGAGCCTCCTTCTCCTCGGGGCCCAGCACCACCCTGGGCTTCTTCAGCTGCTGTCCGGGGCTCTGGGAGCCTTGGATGTAATCCGGCCCCACTAAGCTCCCGTCCACAACATGGCCATCACTCAAAGAGCTCAACCGCCTCTTCATGTAAGCTGGACAGTGACACAAAAAACAAGTGGAGGAAGTCAGCACATCAGAAATTAGAAAAAAAATTTGTAATGAAGAAATATGAGAAATATCAATAGTAAAATCAAATCTGCAACAGACTGGTGATCAGGTCAGGACTCTCAACTTTTGGAAATTTCTCTCTAATGACAAGAAGTATTTTATTGTGAGGAGAAGCTAGTCCAGTCCAAACATCTATTGCAGATTTGCTGACTAGAGTGAAGATGCAACAAATAACTGACTACTTAGCTGATCAGCAGAAGAATAATCTGCACAGGTTAACTAATTGTTTTTAGCAAAAAGCTTCAATAAACAATAAATAGATATTGTTCCAGCCAATCAAATATGAGAGTTGCTTGTCGTCTTTCTCTTCTCTAATAACAAATTGAATATCTCTTGGCTTCAGGGTGTTTGACAGACAAAAGAAGAAATCTGAGAGACATTTTCTACTTTTTTTTTTTTAAATTTTGGAGCATACCATTAATGGATTTATTAAACATAACTTGTAGATTAATCATTACAATTTGTTGCAGCCATGGACTGATCTTTACTGTCAAGGCTGCTTTGAAATGCTTCATTTTCTTAAAACGGGAGAGTCATGGTTAAAATCAGCAGAGAACACACTTCACTTTGGTAGGAGGCAGACTGTACGTAGCAAATCCTTTCATGTTTGATTCACACAGACCTGTTCGTCAGAAGTCAGTCACGTGGAATGCTACATGTTTGACAAATGCATGCCACCAGGAAATGTTATCTATTGCACATCGAACAGAGTTCTTAAAAAATTAATCCTGCTATTCTGATTAACAGCCACTAGGTGGTGCTATCATCTTTCTCAGGGATTCTAACAATGAAAGCATCTCTTCCATTTTAAAACAAACAAGCAGCACCATTCACTCGGGGCACCAGCAGCTGAAAATGAACAGCTCATGGCACCGTTGCATGAAGTTGACATTTTCTCAACCCCAATACATGCTGCCAGATATATTAGTGTTGCGGGGGAAAAAGCCCTCAGAGCAAGGTTAGACCACTCTGAAAGTTGTGCACTGCCTCGCAGGCTTGCACCACAAGGGTGAGAGGTCAAATATGGTTACTCTAGAATAGGTCCATGTCTTTCCTCTGGGCTCTGCTGTTGGGCAGGACTTTTCCCCATTGCTATTTGGATGCATTACTTTGAGGTCAATAATCTAAAACGAAGCTGAATGGAGAGTAACCCCACCCATCCAAGCCCTAAACACACTGCTATGAGGTCAGTTTTGTTTTTTGCCCTTGCGAGTCGTTTGCGATATCACGAGGGTAAACTGATTCTGGATGCTTGTGCCTACTGGTAGGTTGAAATTGGCGTATCCCATCTCTACAGAGAGAGCTGGAAGTGAGCAGTCAGGGGTCACTGTGAGGCAGCTAGCAGGGCGAGGCCCCTGGGCTTCACTGATTCCTAAATACATCATGCAAACAGGAGGGAATCAAGGATGATGGAGAGACGGAGCGGAGGCTAACGAATGATAAAAATACAAGCTTATAGACACTGGTGATTATAATGATGATGATGATGATGAAGAGGAGTGCTGATGACTGTGAGTAAGCAGGCCCCCGGCAGTCCCCTAGCTGTCACATCTAATACAGTATGTGATGTCTGCAGTCCTGATTGGTACTGACATCACACCAAGATGACTGTGATCTGCACAACATGCTCTGCTGTCCTGCACAAAGGATATTGTGTGTGCAGATGTGCATGTGTAATTCAAAGGCTGCTCCTTGTGTTTATTTTGTGAATGCTGTTATAAAGTAAATGAATGCTTAAGGAGACGACACATTGGTTTGTTCTTTTGTCTCAGCCTTTCGCTTGTTATTTTTGAAGGTACGAGGCTCTTTATGACTCCACGTGCATTTGCTTTTTTATCGCTTAGCTTTGACTACACACCTTTCTTCTCCAGGCGTTTCATATCCATGAGTTTCTCCACACTGTGGGGGTCCTGGAGCCAGAGCTGCATACGGACGAAGGGCTCTCTGCCCTTGAGGCTGAGCTTGTGCCAGGGTTTGGGCCTGGCCAGCAGGTCTGAGACGGAGCCCTGAGTCAGACCCAGGATAGTCTCCCCAAACAGACGCTGGCCTGGTTAGGCAAGAGAGAGGGGAAATGAAAGAGTCATTTGAGAGAACAGATTTAAAAGCGGAATAATTCATCAATAGGGACAGAGGTGGAAAGAGGAAGTGCAACTAAACCGCACAAAGAATATCTCCTGTGTGTTTCTTACCAAGATTATTGTCGGTTAGCACCTCCTTAACCTTCTTGGTGATGGCATAAGTGTCAAGCTCAGGAGACATTGCGACCATTTCCTGGATGCTGAGACCCGAATGACCAGGGACAGGGAGCGGGGTGCCGAGCTGTGACTCCCCACCTGAGGGATCCTCAGACAATGGTTTGAGACTGGAGGACTGCGAAGCAAGTGGATCCCCTGCTAGACCGTTAACAGACTCCTCAGCTGAGCTGAGGGGTGACTCTGGAGCTGGGCTGCAGCTGGCTGACGTCTTGGGAGTACCCTCTGCTTGAGCAGAACAGACAGGGCGAGAAAAATCACACAGGTTAAAAGACATGTTACCACGTAAGAAAACAGGGTTTCATCTTCCCTCCCTGCTGGGTTTGGGCGGGACTTCAGTCATACTACATCAATTAATTTAATTCCTGTTAAACAAACAGCAAAGGTGCTTAAGTTTTCATTTTGAAGCTTTTTTGGCTTCCTCCTCCTCTTCCTTCATCTCCCTGTCTGTCTGTGTAGTACTGCTGTGCAGCTCAGCAGGCTGGAAGAGAGCAGTCATGAGGAGCTGTCAGTGTACATTAGCTGCTGTTTACACCCCCAGAGAGAAAGAGAGACACGCACACACACACACAGAGCTGCCATCTGGCGCTGCAACACTAACTTGTCTATGACATGACAAACCAGCAGCTTGCTGGCTGACACTGCCACAGCACTGAGGAAGGGGGGATGGTGGGAAGAGGAGGGAGGATAGGGGTGGCAGTGGGAGGAGGAGGAGGAGGGTGGGGTGAGTGACAGACTGACAGTAACAACTAGCCACTAGCTCTAATCAGGCTTTCAGAGTAATGCTCTAACCCAAAGAGTCGAGTTGTGAAGAATCCATACACTGTGTGCTGGTGTGTTTATGTCCATGTGATTTGTTTTTTTTTTCACCTTGGTTCTGAGCTTGCTGGATGTGTGCGTTTTGCCCCTGGTCTCCGTTGAGCCATGGCTGCATGCGGAGGTATGGCTCTCTGCTCCTCTGGTTTAACTTGTTCCACTGTTTTTGTCGAGACAGGCTGTCACTCAATATTCCCTGAAACACACAAGCGGAGAATGTCTCAGACATGCAACCACTGTAGAGTAAAAACAGAGCAATATAAACAAGCGCAAGGGATAAAAATTAAAAAAAAAAAAAACCCACACAAGCTTTTCTGGCCTCTCCTCACCTCTTTGGAGTCCTCCTGGTTGTGGTTATCCTCTCCTGTCTGGCTAGCTATGGCCCTGCGGTGGTCTGTATGCATGTTACTCCACCATTGCTCTCTCCAGTATCCTACTCCTCCAGAACTTCCGGAGCGAGCCGACCCCTCAGAGCTTCGACCCAGCCTGAGAGCGCTGTCATGAGACACATCGAGCCCAGATGAAGCCCGGCCCTCTCTCTTCACACTGGAGCTGAAGTCCAGAATGGGTGACGGGGATGAGGGGGAGGACAAGAGAGAGCTGGAGGGCTTCTTGAGGGAGAGAGCCAGGGGGTTGTAAGGGGGGAGAGGAGCAGTGAGTGGGGAGCTCAGAGGGTCCCTCTGAGAGAGTGATGCCGTGGAGGAGGAGGAAGAAGACGAAGCCTTGAGGATGGGCTCCAGTGCAGCCTGCTGGGCTTCCATCTCTCTGCGAGCTTGCTCCAGGATGGAGCGGATGGCCTCGTCTGAACCACTGCCGCCTCCGCCTCCTATACCGCCTCCGCCCCCTCCTTTCAGTCCTGCATACGAGGGTTGAGCATGGGACAAGTCTGTTGAGGGAAGAGAAAAGGGCCATCACGAGAGATGCACACTAACACTCACAGCCACAATGCATCATCTTCAACGCTGTGACTTCTCTGGAGATGACAAAAAACTTTGACTCACCGGCTTTCTGCACCTGCAGCTCTCTTTTGGCCTGCTCCAGTATTGACTTGATAGCCTCGTCTGAACCCGCCTCTGGGGTGCGAACACGAGCGGTGATGTTACCTGGAAGGAGAGGAAGAGGGAATGGGAGGAGATGAAAAACTGTGTTTGATTAAAAAGCAGAGATAAACAACAATAACTGAGCCTATAAGGACGTCGAGTAATTACACCATAGCACAGCACAAAGAACAACATTCCCACCACTGAGCTACAAGGCAACTACACTGGAGGGATTGTCATTTTCTCTGGTCCCTCTGGAGCTCACACATGCACACGTGCTACAGGGTTCATACAGTAAATGCTCCCCACAGAATAACAACTACCAATAAAATCCCTAAATACACATGCTGGCTTTTTCTTTGACGCAAGTCGCTGGAGCTGTGCGGTTACCTTCAAGGCACATGTATATCTGTGCGCCTGCCCGCAAATTAATAAACGCAAACTCACACATACGCACACACAGACACACCCATCATAGATACAGTTCAACCCCAACACAAACATGCCACACAGACAGAAACGTGCTACAATCTCTGCGTGTGAAGGGGACAGACCTGTGTGTGAAGCTGTATTGGAGAGGGCTCTCCGCTTCGGAACATCCTGAAACACTCGGCTAAGCTGGGGCTGGCCTGAGCCCTCTGTTAAAAACAATATACCACACACTATGTTACAGCACTTGTGTGTTGCTTTTCTTTTACAACTAGACTATGTGGTGCCCTATGATGCTCTGCAAATATATGGAATGTGTGGACACTTCCATCCAATGCACATTATGGTGCTGTAAATGCATTGATCTTCACCATCTGTGGCCCCAGTAAGAATCAAACATCCACTTCTGAAAGGAATAATAAACTAGTACAAAGACAGAGTATTGAGGGATTAAATATTTCATAGTACTTATAAAACAGGGCCATACTAACAGCAGCTTTATATTTAACATGGACTAACTATGTCTAGAACCAGGGTTGCAGACTGTTATGTTTTTTTTAACCACTGACACCACCTTCAATCAGAAATGTCCTGATGCGTTAACAAAAGCAGGCCCGGGCTAATCGAATCTACCCGTAGTTAACAGTACCCCTGCCTTCCTCCTAGTTCCCGGCGATCAATACTATTGATGTGCGAAAGGTTTCTGTATTGACTGCAATAGCTAGGAGAGGCTCTTGGGATCAGTGCGTGACTAGGAACTCGCTCAAAACACACAGGTGAGGCACAAGATGGGAGTTAGGAAAGAGAAAGAAAGATAAAAAGCTAGTACATATTGACAAACTAATCAATAGCTCTGTGCAGGGCTGTGTGCACACACGCTCACACATGCAAGACACATACACACACACACACACACACACACACACTGACAAATTAAAGATACACAGACTCACCTCTCTGCCGTCCCTGGATGCTGCGCAGCGCGAGGATGTTCTGCTCATCGGCGAGGAACTGCCTCATCTTGTGGAAGGGCTCCTTCCCTCGGATGGTTAACTTGTTCCACGGCTTCGGTCTGGCCAGGATCTCGCTGACTGAACCCTGGGACAGTCCCAGCACATAGTGACCAAACACACGCTGACCGATGTTGTGCTTGATCAGCTGCTCTTTCACCTGCCGGGCGATCTCGGCTGTGTCCATATCTTCCCCGTCCAGAATGCTTCCTGTGGTGGCATCAGAGTGGCTCGGTGACGGAGATGGGGCGCTGCCAGCTGTGCTGCTCCCGTTAACAGGAGCCATGTCTGGGCTGGCTGGAGGTGGCTGGGGGCTGCTGGCTGCTAGCGGGATGGCAGCAGACGCAGAGCCAGGGGTGGAGGTAGGGATGGAGCTGAGAGTGGGGGTGAAGGGAGTGAACAGTAGAGCTCCACTGGGGATTCCAGATGATTCCTGCAAAGCTTTGGAGTAGAAGGACTGGAGCAGCTGCCGCTGAATCAGGGAGTTCAAAGCCATCTTACCACCCACCAGAGGGAACACAGGGGAGTAGAAGTCCTGTCCAATGCCCGTAGGAGTGAAAGGGTGTGTTTCGCCGCTGCTGGTGGTGGTGGCAGTGTTGAGGGGGTCCGTATGAGAGCGAGACAGGGGGAGCTGAGAGGAGGAAGGGAGAGAGGGAGGGGGAGGAGGGGGCGAGGAAGAGGGGTCGCTGGGCACGGTCTCCTCCTTCAGCGTGGACTCTTCTGTCCCTTTTCGCCCGGCTGACCCTACAAGAAAGGTCAAAGACACCATGCATTATGGGGGAGTCAACAAAAAAGGGGTTCCAAAAAGAGAGAGAAAAAAAAAAATAACAAAAGTTGAAAGTTATCTTAATCCAGTCTTTTTCCAAATTAGTGAACTTTGTTTTCCTTTTTTGCCAACCCCCCCAGACAAAGTGCCCATGCATTTGTGATTTCAACCTTTCTTGTAAGCCACAGCCTGGAAGAAAAAAAGGACAAACAAAACAATTGACACGGTGCCACTTAGGCAGACTAGCTTAGCCCAGGGCTCAGTTGCTCTCTCTCTCTCTCTTGCAGGCAAAGTGGAAGTAACAGGACTGAATAAAATGATGTCCTTAGATAGCCACTACACCGTGTGAGTCCTCTTCCATGCTGCTGCTGCTGCTGCATGCTCCTTAACACTGATAAATCCCAGTGTAGATACAATATCACAGTCTTTAGTTCATAAAATAAAAAAAAATACATCCAAGAAAAAAATTGGAGCAATAAAACTCTTTTAAAAAACACGTTTGTGGCTGAACAGAAAACAGATGCATGTCGCCAGAAGAAAACAGAGTCAACAGCTCTGCTGACTAAGGACCTCGTTTCACTTCTTTCTTCCTCAAATTGTTAAGACTGATTAAATGTTCATATTCACAAAAACAAATAGAGAAATAAATTATATTTTCTCAGTCTTGTAGCTACCAGAATCCATCTTGATGATACACGCTGAGAGAAATATTATTCTAATGCATAACCATTGAGACTTAACATGATTGAGTAAGACAGTAAGCTCCCCTTACTGTGAATGTTAATCAATTCAAAGCTATTCAACTATTCAAGCCTAAAGCCATGACATTTCAAACCCATAAACACTTGCAGAGGGCAAGAGTCCTGATGTAAGGAGGGGATAGTATGGTGTCCTCATTTTTGTGTACTGTTCAGGTTGACCTCTTGCTGCGGTATTCAAGCAGACCAAATATTTCCTTTCCTTGCATGAGGTCTGGGACTACAGAAACAACATTTCTGGACCATGATAAAAGTTTTCTTTTGCAAACTGACACCCAATATTGAAAACAAATTCCAGAAACATAAAGAAATGATTAAGTATTCTCAGAGAAAAAGAATCTATACGCATACATGCAGTATGTATGCGCTTTCCTGATGCATTGTCTTCAATGCCTTACCTGCAGCTGAGCCCTCATCTATGCTTCCATGAATACTGGACTCCACTTCTTTGGGCATTCTTTCATTTTTGCTGGTCTGTGTGACAGCTTGGCCATTGCTGAGAATTCCAAACACTCACTATAACCCTACATTTGAGCAAACTTACCACTGAGCTCAGTGTTGGCAATGCGCAGAGCGGCGCTCTCAGACTGAAGACTACGGTTCCTCTCCAGCAGCAGCACCTCCAGAGGTTTGGATGAGTCCTGACGTAAAATAACAGAGGAATACAAATTAAAATGAGACATTTCAAAGTATTTTTGCCCCAGCGTACCCCTGCAAATGTTTATTTTAACTCATCTAATTGTACAATCTTGTGTAATCAATGACCCAATTACTATTCCTGTGACTCTACACGCAAGTTCAAGTACTAAATGTCACTTCTCTTTATAGATTAGAACTTTTACCTGCACTGAGTCAGATGTTCCAAACTCCATTGACTTGAGGATACTGAAGAGAGAGAGAAAAATTCAATATGAACCCTTCTACAAAGACATAATAACATGTAGTATGGCATGCACGCTTTTATTTCTTTCTAAATAAAGGACAGAGGGGCAGGACACTCAATAGAAAACTACAGACATACAGGCTTCACCTTCATGAGGGCACTAAATTGAGTTACACATCTAAAATGAAGACACGCATCTTGTTTAACATTGTTAAAGACATCAAATGCAAGCAATAAATAGACCTGTGCTGGCCAAACACACACAAACATACACAGATCCCTTTGTGCGCTCCTCACCTCAACTCCTTCTTCACCTCCTCATAGTCAGCCTGCTTCTGCAGTTTCTCCTCCAGTTCCTGTAGAGAACAAAGAGATGAAACAATGTGAAAAAAATAAAAGAAATAAAAGAAATCCTTGGATCTTTGCGTGTCATGTGCTTATGCCATTGACTTTACTCTAGACAACAGAACGGGGCAAGTAAATGTGTGAGTATAGTCACAGCTGTGATCAGAATACGCAACAAATAATAATAAAGAAAATGATACAGAAAGAGTCTTATTAGAGGAGCAAAATGTGACAGTAACTGACAAAACTGCAGCTGTGTGTTCTGTTGGTACCTTCAGAGTGGCAGTCTTGCTGCTGAGCTGCTGCTCCAGCTGTGTGATCTGGAGGCTGGTGGTCTCTCGGAGTTTGGTCAGGCTGGCCTGCAGTCTCTGGACGTCCTCCACCAGCTGGGCGGTCTCCCTTTCTTTGGCCCTGAGCTCCGCCTCCAGACTTGAGTGGGATGCCCCCTCCGCCGCCTGTTCCTAAGGCCAAAGAAGACAGCAGTTTAATCCAACAAGCCAAATAAAACCTATACCACTGATTGTAAAAATACCTATAAAAGTACATTTAAAAAATTTAATTACAACGGCAGTCAGTATTTCTATGCCAAACAGAGGCAGATCTTTGTACTCATTATCATTTCAAAAAGCCTTCTTGTTTAAACCAAACATCAGAAGTAATTCATCACAAGCAGATACTTTAATGTGACACTTTCTCCCTAAGTTAACTAAAGCATACCTCTGCAGTTTGTTGTGCAGCTCAAATAAATCAGTTAATCAATACACCTATCATCTATTGACTCCAATGCCTGACCTTTTATATCTGTGATTCATACACTAAAGATCTAATCAGCTGATCGCCTTCAGCATAAAAAAGGCTGAGCTGATCTTCAGCTTATCAATACCTCTTTGTCAGCCATCCAGTAAATCAGTGAAGCAGTGAGATGCCTTACCGTGTCAGGGTCGGCCTTGGCCGGGCTGCTGAGCTGCTGGGATTGGTTGCTCAAGGACAGCCGCTCTCTGAGCGACTCCGCCTCTCTCTGAGCTGCTTCTGCTCGCTGAAAGGAGGAAAAGTTGAGGGAAAATCAACTAGTGCGGTTCTAAGATTGTCAAACATAATCAATCTAATGGTCAATTCAGCGCTACTATGTAATGTGCTTTTTTGGTGAACGCTCAACGTGTCCCAATTTTCCACTTGCCCCAGAGAACAGTTGAAAACTATTTAATTCATGTTGATGGAGAGAGCAGACTAAAGAGAGAATTGTGAGACCAAGAAACCAAAAGTTTAACTTTTAAAAAGTGAGGAAGTGTTGGATAAGTAGTGTCCAAATAAGTGATCAAATTGAAGGAATCGAGTTTTCCAATGCACCATCCTCCTCCACTAGCTAACTGTGTCTGTAAGAAAAGAAAGTAAACCTCCTTTCAGTATAAACAACATATTGTGTACAAAGCTGAGTAGAGTGAATGCAAATATGTATGGAGCAAAGGCTGGGGAAGAATTTTTCCTTAATTGAAAATAGCAAATTAGTTCTGAGAATTGAGACTATACCCAATGCCTCATATTCATGGCCACACTGCCAAGCTCCAGTTGGGAATCATCTGCAACCCTCGCCAACTTGCCATCATTAGGAGTTACAGGGAGCCGATTCCACAGTGTTCCTAATTGCAACCATATTGAGAGTTGTTATTGACTGGGTGGGAGTTGGACTGCGAGTCGCAAAAGAAAAACCCTGTTTTCCATTTTCTCCTTATAAAAGCGTATAAAAAGTCTGTGACTGAGCTGGAGGCCATGCTGTCATCCTCTGTAAACCTCAAATCAGACGTGTGAATAGTGCGTGTGTATGTGTGTGTGTGGCATTATAGTCGGAGAGCTAACCTTCAGGCTAATATTAACATTACATGCCTATGCTACCCCTTTAGCCACAAATCATACTCTTGGGCTAATAATGAAAGTTAACAACAATGACATTAACAGATACCACAGGAATATTTACAACACAGGGGCAGAGGGCACGCTGGGGGGCTTATTTCAGCTGGTTTAGTAGGTGTGTAATAAACATGTAAAACAAACAGCAGCCCTCACAGTAATAAGCAAGTCATTATTTGTTAATGTAAGCCACATTTTACAGATTCTGAACAGATAAGAATATTTGTATTTTAAGGGATACGGTTGGTAATTTTTTTCTTTATTTTTGGTCCTCCGAAAAAGCTTGTTGAAAAAAAGAAAAACTCTGCGTTCTCAATATGCACAAACTTCTCCAGCCTCAATTCTCCTAAAAGTGTAGATCTTTAATAAAATAAGGTTAAAAATAATCAGTTCAATTTTTGGAAAAACCTCAAAAATCCTGAAAGCAGTCTGCCACATTTGTTCTTGTGTGACTCAAACACAATTAAATAGTGTATTTATTGGGGACTATTTTCTGCCATGGATTAATACACATTTAGTGCTCAAGTAAGTATTTATGGCAGTGGGACAGTGTATGTGGGATCAACATAAGCTACAGTGTCCATGTTCCAATATTTAATCCAGTGTGGCTTTGTGGCTCATTGACATGTTTTAAATATTTTTTGGATGACAGTGGGGCTCTACTGCACAAGCCTTAACAGGTTTTGTATACAGGAAAAAAAAAAAAAAGTTAATATATTTATTGTTTGTTTTGGTATTTTCACAGCATTTGCTGATAGGAAGAAAAATATAGAACATCACAAGACCAGATCCTTTAAATCAAATTTACCCGCATTAAAGTAACACACAAATTTCATTTGATTTCTCTGAAAGAACACAGTTGCTTTCTCCGTATTTTAACAATAAAATTTTAGGGTACTGATGTGACAGACAATTTCAGCAACGCTGTGTAAAAATGTGCAGCTGAGCTGTTTCAGCAGGTTACCTGATTGGCTCTCTCCAGGTCCGTCATCACCATCTCAATCTCATCGGCCCTGGGAAAGACATTTGCTGTTACAACTGAGGATGTTACAGGGTTTATAGGAGACTCGCTGAGATACAGCACACAAATAAAAACAAGGAATGGATGGATGACTCCCAGGAAGAAAAGTACACTCTGCACACATCACGTGCGAGCGTGATTGTTCAGAGAGAACACACTTAGAGAACGCTGGTGCCGTGTCCATTAAGCTACTGTCTAAATTTCACCTTAATCCATTGATTGTGAACTCCATAACCCAAACAGCTTGTATGTGTGCGTGCATACATGTATTTAAGTGTGTGTGTGTATGTGTTGTCTATGTGTGTGGGTGTGCACATGTAAGCCCCTAAACCCAGGCCACACTAAAACAGAGGGATTACATTAATAGAGCTCTAAGTCCTAATACAGCAGACTAATCTGCTATGAAGCTGTGTGATTGTGTCTGACTAATGGTCTGGATGGGGGCCATGGTTCACCTCTAACTTGCTAGAGGTCAGACAGCAGGAACACATCCCCACAATGCCACATATCATCGGACCCCTTAGTTTAACAAACCCCTTTCATGAGAAACTTGAATTTGTATCACTTTTCCGCAAACAATGGCCGAGACGTTGAGGAAACTTTGGGGATGTGGATAAAACAACACAGGGACAGAGATGTAAGAAATGTAATTCTTTTATACACTACGCCTAAATAACAACAAAAATATGATTACCCCCTCTTTTATCAAGTTGTAAGTGTTTTTGAGCATAAGCCCTTACATTTACTTTGAATACATTTTGCTTCACGGGGAAGTTAGAGTAAACGATTGCAATTAAATTCTGACAAAACTCCTTGGTTGGGATTCAGTGCAATGCAACGACGCAGTGCGTGTCCATGTGTGTTTATTTAAGGACCTAACTTGCAGATAAGAATACATGGGCGGCGCCGAACGCAAAGATGTGAGCGCCAATGTGCACTGCCGCATCCATTAAGACCTTTTGATTTCACTGCAATCTTTTGATAGTGAACCCAATAACCCACGCAGCTTTTGTATTTGTGTGTCACAGTATGAGAAACAGTGTTATGTCCCATAGGCTTGAGTACTACTCATTTGAATGTGTTTAACAAAACAGACACAGTTGATATTAGGTCAACATTGTGCCACAGGCAATGCAGCAAAAAGAATCAGATGTGGGTGGGAGAGCTTTTCACTCTCCGCTTTTATTCTTTTCCCTAACAGTTAAAAGGATCTAGTATGCATTTAAGCAACATAATAGTACGCTACCTCACCAGCTTTTATCCTGTCTTAAGCTATAGTGTGTGGGACCCACGTGCGCACTCAATCGCGCTCCCGCACACACAAACGGAGGGTCAGGGAGCCAACAAGCCAGAAAAGCTTGTAATGGAGAGCGTTTATGGGTAGTAATGCAACCCAAATACACCACCGCTCCTGCTCCAAATGTGATCATTTAATCAAAGTACAGATGCACAAAGTCTTCTTAAATAACCTTTGGATTTGGCTGTATTTGGGAATTATAAAGGCAAAGCTAGAGGCGGAGGGCCAAAGCAGATCACAGGGAAGGGATTTTCTGCATATCCTGATACAGTCAGTCAG
>JAQLOL010000024.1:18114049-18124479 GCA_029783665.1 Naso thynnoides | reverse complement strand
GATACAGTCAGTCAGTCGCTGGGCAGGGCAGGAACTGTCCATGGCCAGCCAATGCACCCAGTGGAATTAATTCATCAAACACTGAACAGTAAAGGGAGGGTTCTTCATAATGATAAACCCTGGTTTTAGGCCACCAAAAACGTATCTACAAAGCTCTATAAAGCAGCCACAGGGAGGAGCTAAAGAGTAGATGCACAGTTACACTTGAAATCGCATACAACACACACATACACACACACTCTTTTGTACCATGAAAGCCAATGGGTGCAACCAGTGACATCAGTGAGTACTGTAGGACTTCTGAAACAAGCCCAGAGCCTCTAAGCCCCTACTGTACTTCCTCCATCTCAGACAGGCCTTTTCATCTCTTATCATCTTCTTTCTTTTGCTCCTCACTCAACCGGCTCCTTTTCTTTTTCCACCCTCTGCCTGCCTCTATCCTTTCCCCTCAACCCGTTTCCCTTCCCATTGCCCTCCACTTTTTCTCCTTTCATCTTTTGCCCCCCTTCCACCTCCCCTCTCTCATCTTTCGCCCTCTCTTCCTCGGCCTCTGTCCTCGGTGCCAGCAGGATATTCCCCTGATTTAGATTTTCATTTCCCTCCTCTATCACGCTCTTATCCCCTCTTCCTCGCTGTAGCCTCCAGCCCGACTTGCTTTTTGCCCTCTAGCTTTCATCACTCCATTCCTTTTCTTTCCTTGGCTTTCTCCACATTGCATTTTCACAGCGTGTTACCTTGGGGATTTCAAGGAGGCTTAAAAAGAAGCTAGATGCAAGTGTGTGTGTGTGTGTGTGTGTGTGTGTGTTGTGTGCCATCTTGTGTTTGTGTGTGCTTGAGGTGGACACAGGAAAAGCTTATTGACTGTTGCTTAATTATCGGCAATTAAATGCTTTTCCCAAAATGCCATAAAGCTTTTACACACAGATAAAGCTACACACACACACACACACACACACAAACATACAGAGGGAGCACACGCGCAGGAACCACACAGACACACACACAGAGCATCCTGTGGGGCTAGGGATCAATATATCATTAATCTTTAACAGGGACTAAACGGGTAAAACGCGGCCAGCCAGACCCTCACAGCGCCAACACAGAGAGTGGGCTACGCTACATCTGCAGTCCTACCTCCCGCTGAAGCTCACACACTCTGGGCACTGCAACATCGACCAAATTCTCAGGGAGTGTGTGTGTGTGTGTTTCCGCATGTGCATGTTAGTGTAGTTTTTTTAAAGGCAGATTACCCGAATGCAGCAAGAGGATGGGGGATTTGTCACGCAATGTCCTCCTTAGTGGAAAGTTTGGAGCAATTGTGTGTGTGTGTGCGTGCGTGCGTGCGTGTGTGCGTGTGTGTGCGTGTGTGTGTGTGTGCGTGTGTGTGTGAGCTTGTAAGCGAGGGAAAAAGTGCATGATATGTATGGCGTTTGTGTTTTGCAATGCCAAAATATATGCAGTCAAAGGGTTAAAAGTTGTGTTCAGCCAAACACTGGCGATTTGCTCAGCCAAGCAGTAAACGGGGGAAGGACTCCAAGGACTGGGAGGGTGCAGGGTTAGAGAGGGTTTGTGTGTGCTTTAAAGCGTTGCATTAAAATTTCAGATCACAGCACGCCACATAGTCAAGGACCCTGACTGCCTCAGGCTCACGCGTGAGTGTGTGTATTTGTGTATTTGTGTGTGTGTAAGCCTTGTGGAGATGTGGGCCGGCATGTGTTTATTAGCTTCTGTAAGCAAATGGGGCCCACTATGTGTCTTTTCAAAATGTGTTTTCTTCAGACATAAAAGGAACAGACAAGGATAGGAAAAGGAAGGAGGAGGTTTAAAGAAATGAGAGAAAGCGGAGGAGTGGGGGTGCTCTGATAGACTATGAAACCTATTGATTAGTGCCATTACACTGCATGTAATATCTTCCTGTGGCCTTTCCTCTTACACTCACGAGCTCACAATGTAGGAGATAAAAGACTGTGTGAGGGACTGAAGGTGGTGGAAATGGGAACAAGTATTGTGAGGGAGAGAGGGGAGGGATCGATCTGTTTTTAACAGCCAATCAATTTAACAACTCTGTTAATGGGGAGACACAGTGAGTGTGGGGCATGGTAAATGGGGTGGGGGGTGCACCTTAAAAGTCAAGTTGATTCTCTGCTGCACTTTGCGAACGAGGTGCATGCAGGACTCCCTTGACCATTTTTTGGATTTATTTAGAGAGTTAATGTCTAAATGAAAGTGCAATCTGTTTTGCAGTGCAGCAATTACCAATAAAAACACATGAGTGACTTTGTTTTTCTTCACAGAATTTCAGACTTTTTGAATGTGGTTTGGATGCTTGTGTGGTTCTGGTTCCTGCTGCTAACCCTGAGGGAACAAAGGGTGTGAACGTCATGAAGTGCCGCTTCACAGCATGGAGTGCTGACATGGAAAAGCTTCTGTTCTCATCCTCGCCACCACTATGAGATCAATAATGATAGATGCCAACAGCTCAAGTAATTGAAGCTACCTTATCTTAGAGGCCCTGTTAGAAGCCTGTGGGCTCTAAGTCAGAGATCTCAAAGTGACCCTCGTCAGCCTCGCCTCTCTGTCATGACCCTTATAAATCACACAGCGCTTTAGCTTAAAAAAAAAAAAAAAAATTGGTGCTGCTGTGACGGTAGAATGCATCACAATCCCCATCAGTATTTACAGTGCGTGGGTAATGCTGGGATTTGGAGGCTGCTGAGCGTTGTGGGAGACAATCCAGCTGTTAGGGAAAAAAAGGGGGGAGTTTCCAGGCAAGGAGATACACTAAACAGGATGATTATGTCAGGAACAGACGATGGAGGAGCCAGAGGGGAGAAGTCACCCGCAAACACACACATAGATCAGCCAGACACGTACTTTGCTGTGGATTCCTCGTCATACTTG
This sequence comes from Naso thynnoides, assembly GCA_029783665.1. NCBI lineage: Eukaryota > Metazoa > Chordata > Actinopteri > Acanthuriformes > Acanthuridae > Naso > Naso thynnoides. The sequence continues at coordinate 18,121,578 of JAQLOL010000024.1, read as the reverse complement.
GTCTTCAAATCAAAGAGCTCGGCCTGAGTTGTTTCAAGTGCTATAAAAGATGGGAAAAGAGTCAGATGTGAGTTTCACTGCTATAGTCAAATGAATAACTTTAATCCAGGTCCGAACAATACTTTTTAAAAGCCCTGAAAACAAATGGCTTCTTACAATGAGCAGTGTGGGCTGATTGCTCTATTGGTATTTGTGCTTCTCTCACACACAGTTGAGATACTATCTGATTAAGTTAACTGGTCGCTGTCAATCTGATTAAACCACACCCACCCAGTCCAGTTTTTGAATGTTAAACTTCAAGAGGGATGAGTTTTTTTCCCCAAAAAACTCTTGTATTGAACAAACTTTTAATGAGAAATACTTTGATTTTGATTTGAAACCAAGTTCATACAGTCTTTAAAGCAAGCATGTCTTCATTAATAAAGTTGCCATTTTTTCCAAGCTGGTTAAAAAAAGAACCCAGGTCTGTAAAGACTAAGTATGCTGGTACCTGTCTGCAGGGACTGGGCCTTGTGTTCGGCCTCTTCCAACCTTGAGGACATGGAGTCCTGGCTCTCCTGGAGTTTCCTACAGAAGGCGAGAAAAAAGAAAAGCAGGGAGCAGAAAGTCACAGATTGAGATACTGAGTCAGTAAATCTTGGGTTCACACTTTGTGGCATCTATTCTCTATTTTCCCACCATTTCTGAAGTGTTTTCCCCACTAAATCCTCCCAACACAACCCACTCCTCATTAAGCAGCCCTATTAGGCAGGAATGTCTGGCCACTGGGGCACACTGCACCCAGGGGGGAGAGAGAGGGAGAGAGAGTGAGCAAGGGTTGAGTAAGAGGGGGAGGGGGTGACACAAACCACAAGGATAAAATAGATTCATTCTTAGCATATAAAAAGTTGGGCTCTGCTGAGAAATTGCCACTGCGTGTAAAAACATCAATAATCTAGCACAAAGACAGTCTTTATGGCACTCTTTGATGCCCCCCTTCTCCGCCAATCTGTCTCTCCTGTCATCTCTATTTTTCTGCCCTCTACTTCATCCTTTCATCTCTCTCTCTCTCCCTCTTTCCCTCACTCCTTGCAGGATAAAATGCAGCAGAGGTGCCATCCATTTACTGCCCCTCTCAGACACAGGAAGTCAGCTCTCTGCAGACAGGAAGGGGCCTATAAAACACTGACGTAAAGGAAATACAGTTGCACAATTGATCTTCTACTGTACGTCTGAAAGGGGCAGTGAGCTTCAGCACGGCTTTACAGCAAATAAGATGATTGACACGAGGGAAAATACATCTGTAATGTACGTTTAGTAAACACAAATCTTATAAAGTCTACTTCAAGCGGGCCAGAGACTTTTATCAGAGAGATCACTGAGACAGATTTCCTCTGAAGTGTTTTAATGACTGTAATGGAGTGTGAAAACATCAGTAACCGTCACTGGCAGTGCTTCGTGCTTTGGAATTAAAGTAGAATATGACTCAACTGTACGGAGGAAATCGAAACTACTAATGTTTCTTGAGAAAAACTGTGATGGTGACATAAGACTCCTTGATAACCTAATAGAAAGTAAAATTGGTTAAAAAGGGAACGCAGCAGTATTCAACAACAGCTAAATGATCAACCACCACAGAGGAAGTCATTCCCTGTGTAAACAAATAAACTGATACAGTGGAAAAAAATTAGGATACATCTTTTTTTTTTTTTCCCACTCATGGTGGAACACTAAAGACTGTACATTATCACGATAGGAGAAGCTCTCCATGCTGTGCTGCGGGGCTCTGCAAATCACGCATCAAATTTAATCTGTATCGTCTGAATTTATTGGTTTGAAGAATTCAGCAGCGCTCCATTTCCAAGTTAAGACATATTTTTTCAGGTTTGAAACATCCATCATAGCCTTTAACTCCTGCTCACGCTCGGTAAAAAAATGTGCCGTCTCTTTAAGCCCCGAGGCTGCATCAGCTAATCGTATGAGTGCTCATCATTTCGACTCTGCGCACATGTTTATTTATGCCTTTAATGCAAAAAAAGGAACACACAGTTATCCATGATAACTACACTTAAGATTGACAGCTCAATTCCCCATCTGCTTTTAAAAAACTGAACTTAATGCAAATTCACATGACCATTTTAACCATCCACTATAACTTTAGTCTGGAGTCACTGAGGGATCTAAAAGGAAAAGTGCCCAAGTCTGTTGTTAAGGAAGCCAATATTATGCTGCCTGTATCTTGGCCAATTAGTTCAATTATCTTTATGCTGAATGGGCTTGTTCCTGGGACAGTATCAGTGTGACTCATTTTCAAGCCTTTGTAAGAGTAAAAACATAATTTCAGTAGTTAGAACTGTTCATGTTCCTAAAATAGCTGGCAGCAATTTGAAGCTTATTTATTACTGCCACAGACTTCCTGTGCATCTGAAAATCACACACACTTCAAAATGCCCTGGAAATTGTTTTAAAAAGAAGAAACTTATACCAGAATCTATAGCTTTGCATCAAAATAAAGTGACTCTCAAACACAGATTTTGCCATTATAGTTACTTGGTGGGTTTCATTTTGATACGGTATGTTTTCAGACTCCGTAGAAGGCTTTCGCAGCAGTGATTCAGCATAAAATGGCTGAAATATATCCTGGTGAAGAGAGAAAATGGGAGTCTGCGGTGTTGATTCCGATCAAGACACGAATGGCAACCACATGATAAAAAAGCTACCACTGTTTTTCATTTGTTTTAGGTTACTTTCTATTACTGCATTCAACTGCAAAAGGAAGTTAATTTGGGAGAAGTAATAAGCAATAATTTCTTGATTTAACTGAGAGATTCAAGAAAAAGTTCAAGGACTATTACCTATGAACAAATTATTAAGTCGCGAATAGCTCTGCTAAATAAAGTCAGAAATTTTTAACCTTTCACTTTAAGATTAGAATCATAGCAGTTCTACCTGCGGGCACGATGACCCAGAGGTTTAAAATGGCAAAATAATTCAGGGGTTATTACCTAAAACACAGCTTCTCTCTCTCTCTCTCTCTCTCACACACACACACACACACACAGTTATACCTCTCCTTCTCTGCATAGTCGTTGTGTAGCTGGAGCTGCTTTTCTTGGGCCAGGTTCTCAGCCTGATTCTTCAGAGACTGCTCGTACTCGCGGATCTTCTCCTTCAAGGCCTTAATGGTCACCTCTGGGGGCGGTAAAGCAAAAAGTTGGGTATTAAGAGAAAAAGAAGGAAGCCGTAAAATGCGCTATTTCTGAAAATTAGTTTGAAAACATACTAAAGTGGTTTCCTAGATGTGATAAGTGGCAGTGATGACGATAGCGCTTTTGACAGGAGGTGGGTTGGGGGGGGTTGACCTTTCCTTAAGAACCAGCGTTTCATATCCCACATTCTTCTTCTGTCAGCACAGAGGAAGGCCGTGGCCCCTATGGCTGCTGCCTAATCTTTACATCCATGACCGGTATAGAATATTCAACATTCACCAGCAATAGATATGCTGTATTCATTAGGGCTGCATTAGCGCTGAAACCCCATAACCTGCTGATGGCTGAGCTCTGTATGGGGCGACCTGAAATAAATCTAACACATAACTGGGGTAATAAATAGGCCTCTGGTGTGTGTGTGTGTGTGTGTGTGTGTGTGTGTGTGTTTGTGTCTGTGTGTGTGCAAGTGTGTGTGTTTTTCAGAGAAAGATATAAGTAAGTGAGACAATGATAAAGAGCACTGCTGTGTGCTGCCTTTGACTGAGGGCTCTTAGCACTTTGTGCGTGTGTGTGTGCGTGCGTGTGTGTGAGATTTAAACTCCAGTCTCACTGCTCTGACACATAATCAATAGAGGAGAGTCCCATCAGAGCCCTCTTACACCTTAACTGCTTAACTGAACTTTAAACATTTAGGTTGCGGGGATCAATGGCCCCTGCACTCTCTCTATGTGTGTGCACGTGTGCGTGCGTGCGTACATGTGCAAGTGTGCGGGCGGGTCCGCGTGTGTGTTTAACAGGAGTGGGAGTTCCACAGTGTGTTTCGGGGTTTAAATATCCCCCATCTATTGAGGCGGGAAGGAGGGATAAAAGATGAGGGAACAGGAAAATCAATGGCAGAATGGAACCCTGCCGCTATCGAGCTGTTCCAATTAACTCTCGCTGAGGAAAGGGGGATTCCAAAACATTCCCTGCTCACTCACTCACTCCTCCTTTTCGAATGAAATTATACCACTTTTATTACGGCTTCTCACTCATCTCTCCGCCTTTGTCAGTTTTTCCATCTTTCTTTACCCTGAGGTAGCCTGTCGTTTTTTATTCATGAAACTGTGCCTCATGTTTTTTCTCCCCCTGAAATCCTATTTGAAAATGTAAAACCTTGTACAGTTTTTGTGTTTTTGAAAAATTTATGAGGCATTAAAATATGTTGCAATGTGGCTTCTCCCTTCGAAAAGGCCTTCAAAATATGCTTCCTTGACCTTATCTTTGCATGTAAAAGTTCTCTATATCTCAGCATGCACACGCGACTGAATGGCCATTCTCAAGCATTACTGTGGCAAAAACATTTGAATAGGAAATAATGTCTCAATTTCATACAAATTTTTTTGCTGCACTTTTGCATTTGAAGATTTTTAATTGACATATTTTACATATCATTATTTTAGCTCTAAACAGTGTGGGATCTCTCAAATTAACAGTAGTTCTTTAAATCTTAAAAAAAAGTTTGTACAATGTTACTACTTTTGTCGTACTCAAACCCCAACAGAAAATTTGCTAATTAACTGTCATCTTGCATTGTACAGCATTTTAAGAGGGCAGATACTGTTAACATAAAATGGAATTTTCTTGTTCATGACTTGGCAAAATCTTCCTCTCTGGGAATGAACTGGACCAATGTGCCATTCTCACACTCTTTATTTTATGACATTCTGTTTATTTTTACAAAGACAATGCACACTGGTCGACATGAGCACATGTGCGAGCTAATTTTCAGCTGCTGTCCCTTGGCAAGAAGTTAAATTCACCACTCAAATTAGGGATGTTCTTTCAGACTGCTTTCTCTGTAAGATTAAACCAAAGTTTAACTTAGACTAGTCAATTATAAAAGTTAAGAAGAACACAGAGAAAGAAAAGCAATGGGGATTGAGCACAATTTAGTCTATGAATTTTAATACTGTCCCAAAAAAAGTTAAATTAATTTTGAGAGCCGTTTGACATTGCTTACTATATTCTTCAACAACTAAGCAGTATCTTAAATGCTGATACATGTGTGGCACAAGGCACTGTGCATTATAAACACTGTACATTATCCTCCAATCAGAAGTATATACTAATGAAAAAATAATAAAAAGTTTAACAGGCAAGTATTTCTAGCGATTTCATCACAGGCATATTGAATTTAGATATATGTCATCTGTGATTAATTGTGCCTCCTCCATTTCTGCCCTTCTCACAGTCAGGACAATCCAAATGTATGTGTGTGTGCGCCTTAGCATGTATCCTCTTGCTAACCTTGGTTTTTGACCTCTGCAAACTCTTTGTTGTAGTCCTCCAGTGTCTCTCGAAGTTTGGTGTTCTCTGTCTCAATGTCGTGCATCCTCTGGAGCTTCAGCTGCAGCTGCTGAGCCAGCTCCAACACAGGTACAGGATCTGGCAGAGACAGCACACACCACGTTAACACACTGCAAAGCAGATTACACAAACACAGGCAGCGAGGTGGCGTAGTGAGCTAGAATTAACAGCATTCAAGGCCCTTTGAGAGAAAAACGTTTGCCCTGGTGAAGTGTCCTTGAGCAAGGCAATGAATCTTTAACAGTTCCAGGAGAACTGTCCTAGAGCTGACCCTGACCTCTGAACTCCCTGTGGAGAATTATTGCTGCAAGCAAGAACCAAAACATATCCAAAATTATGAACAAAACTATAAGTTAGTTATATGTATAACCATTTATGAATCAAACAGCTTGACTGTATTTGCAGAACTAATTTTATAATCTGATTTTGGATGATCCCAGATCAATAATGATCGAGGGAATTAGTGTTTCCACCTTTATCTTTCTTAATTCAGTTACGGTTTGTTTTTATTCAAAGTTATTATTTGTAATACTTTAGTTTCAACTAGGTCTGCATTTTTTCTTCTATTCAATACCAATACCAGTATAAGAAAATGCCTCCAATATCACCAAAAATGCTGGTATTGGTATTGGCAAGTACACCAGTCTCCGATCTGATACCATGTGATTTATTACTGCTAAATGGCACACAGCTATTTCCCAGTTAGCTTAGTTGGTGTAAAGGAAGGAATTAGATTTTCATAGATTTCAGTTTTGAAGCTGCTGTTGCTCTACTGTTTTATAGTAGGCCTTTTCTATTTAAATCTTTTTATTTTACTAAATTATGATTACACCTTGTGTTTTAAAGAAACCAATATTTTTAAGCACTGTTACTGGATCAGTAGTCGGTATCGGACACTACCCATGTTTGGGAATCAGAGTCAGTCTCGGTAAGGAAAAAATCGTATCGGAACATCTCTAAAGTTTAATGTTCAGCTGTTAAGTGTCCTGTCCTTCGACATGCTTTTATCATGAGCTATAAACAACCAGGTTTGAATTTTGGCCAACATATGGCAACTGAATTTTAATGACACAAATATTGATCCTGACCTTGAAGCATTATTGGCCAAGTTATACCGTAAATACTTACAAAATGTTAGTGCACTTCACTGATTAAAAAGAAAAGAACAGACCAGAGATCTGACTTGCAACAACAGTTTACAACACTGAAAGGTCATTGTTAGTTTTCACATTCTGTATCAACCAAACTTTATCCATAAAGGTTATTGAATGATACACTATCAGTCATTGTATCAACAAAGACTTTAGTCATGCTCTGAGATTATCTTTGGTTGTGTGGAGGGGAAAAACTAATGCGTCAACTGCTGACACAGCAAGATAAGTGGATAAATAATACTTCTAGAGTGACACAGACGGTACCATAGATGAGACACATTAACAACAGAGATTACTGGGCTATGACAATCAATTAAAGTGTTCACTATCATGTCGCTTAAAAGCAAAAGAAAAGAGAAAAAGAAAGAAACAGAAGCAGACAGATGGACAAACTAAAACTGTAAAATAGGCAATGCAAAAGGTAAATAAAAGATTAAAAAGACAGACAGAAGGAAGAAATACTACTTTCTGGAAGCATTTTACCAAAATGTCTGCGAACACACAGCAGGGTTAACTGTCAGTGTGATGAAGAGAGCCCTGTCAGTCAGGCCAATCACATCTGATTGGTGCTCATGGGTGGCAGACTGGTGACAGGCAGCCAAGAGACGCAGGCGACGCTCATCAGCATGCCAGCTAAAAGAGCAGTTTGTGTGTGTGTGTGTTTATGTGTGTGTGTTGTACAGATAAGAGGAACTGACAGCTTACAGCTGGGGGTAAGGGCTCTGTGTGTGTGTGTGTGTGTGTGTGTGTGTGTGTATGTGTATTTGTGTGTGTGTGTGTGTGTGTGTGTGTGTGTGTGTGTGTGTGTGTGTGTGTGTGAGTGTGTGTGTGTGTGTGT
>JAQLOL010000024.1:18102631-18112631 GCA_029783665.1 Naso thynnoides | reverse complement strand
TTCTCTTACTCAACGCATCGATCTGAAAGATGAAAGATGCAAAAAAAAAAAAAAAGTTAATTGTCTGTTACATTTGTACACTCACAAAGCAGGGTGATTAATTTCACTGTAAGGCTAGTCTACATGCATATCTGTCTATCCTCACTATGCGTTGGTATGTTCAATGCAGCCGGGGTTGTCTTGACAGTGGCTGCGTTGGTGTTTTCTTTCCTGTGGAGTCAGTTCAGCTGTTCAGCTGATGACGGATGCGTTTCGTTTGCCGTGTGCCCGTGCGTGTCCGCGTCAGTCTGTCCTCGAGTGAGTGTGCCTAAGTCCGTCAGTCGGTTGGTGTGTGCGCCTGTGTGCGAACGTGTGTGTTCCTTTCCCCTCCAGCACGCTGACATCATTAAACAGCTGGCTCAGTCTTTCCAGCCACAGCAGGGGCAGATTATTCAGTCAGCTCTTAGCGGCAATACAGTGTGGATCCATTACTGATGCAGCCATTAACACAAGAGGGCACGGCATGCATTCCATCACTGATATTATTGAAATGGACAGCATTAGAATGGATCCATAAGAGATTAATTCCAAAATCATTCGGGGGGACGACATCTCCACCGTTGTCAACGCTGAAACAGGAGGCAACAATCTCTACTACAGTCGAAGTCTCACACTTCAGTATGAGAAGCAGACAGAGTAGGCGAAACGCATCTGAAATCAAGTCTAAATCGAGGGAAACAGATGCCAAATAAAGACATTCAGAGGGTGCTACTGTACTGGGCAGAGCTACAGCTGACTACTCTGGCTCACGCACTCAGACTAAACAGCCTTGTGTTTCTCTTCCAACTCCTCCAGCACACTCACTGAGAGAAAATGAATAAAGACAAAAGCCTATATAAGTCCAAATATAAAGTCTTCACATTCCCAGCCAAGCCAGTAGTGTAGTTGATGGGTGGTTTAGGGGTTCTTGCCACTGTAAACAGAACGGGCTACATGTAATACTGCCTGGGCTCCTATGGGAACCTAATAAATCTCTTCACATGGCTTTGATTCATCTCTAGTTTTTTAGCCGCAAAACATCTGGCCCTGTGTTGGCTGGTGCCAGCACCCCTCCCTCCCCCACCCCCACCCCCCCTTTTATTTCTCTCTGTCTTTCTCTCAGCCTCGCTCTCTTGAATTCTCCCTCTTGTCACTTCCATGTTCTCTGACTCATTTTTCTCTTTTCCTCAATCTTTTTCGGTGTCAGTCTTTCTCACATGTTTCTCTGTCACACTCATGTCTAACTGGCATGAACAAGATTCCTGTATTGCTCTCTTTCCATGTCGCATACATATATATATACACACACACACAGTTCCACTACTATATCTCGCTCTCACATCATGCTGCATCATGCACTTCACCCTGTTCATGTGATGTGTGACACTGAGTGATTGGGATCGTCAAATGCAAGGCCACTAATGGGAGATTACTGATGCTGAACACTAATACCACTCACACGCCAGCACCAAACCTGTTCATCAGTGTTGAAATGTGTGTACATATGAGTATATAAGAGTATGTGAACAGAGGCTCAGAGGACCGGAACACATCTCATGATAAAGAAGAAATGCTCCCACATCAACGCAGAAAAAAAAAAAGATCTGCCGATGGCGGTGAAGGAAGCTGGCTGCGTGACTGTACAATGACTGGGCCAAGGTCAGTGGTACAGCAGCTTTATATAGCCCAACATGGGAGGCAGGAAATAGACATTTAATGTAGGACACACCCTACAGTTAGAGGCAGGTTAACTGCAGGACCAGAGCCATTAGAAGACCACCCAGGATTTGCAAATACAACCCTGCTGTTCCAAACTGCAGCTCTTTCAACCAATCCCAATGACATCTGCTATTACATGCTCTCCTGCCCCCATGCCACACACATTTACACACAGCCAGGCAAAACAAATGAAGTGACACAAATGATACCTCGCAAATATCAGTAGGTTACCGATGAGAAGTGCTTGCAATTGCAAAAGGTATCCCTGACACATCCACACACACAAACACATACGCACATACGTCAGCAACTTGTGCCACCATCACTCAGCACCGCCTCGCTCCTCTATCTAACCCATAGTGTGTGAAGGGCATCAGGCTGACCTGTGTATGTGCGTGGATGGGTGGGTGTGGGTGTGTGCACGTGTGTGTGTGTGTGTGTGTGTAAGTGTGTGTGTGTGGCCCCAGTGGAGTCTGATAAGGGAAGGCTATGGGAAGCAGAGACTGAAGCCTTGGATAATGGAAAAGCTTATCTGATCGATGGACCAACAAGAACACTGAGCGTGCAACATACACACACATAACACACGTACAAACACACACACACACACACACACACACACACACACATAACCAGTTTACCAAACTAAGGCCCAGTGGAAACATTACTGTTATTGGTAATAATTATGACTCGAGGGCATCCACCTTTCAATGACAAAGATTAAACAGAGTATCAAGACTTCCAAGTTCTTGGGTTCAAACTTTTTATTGTTCTGTCTGGGTTCCACATTCACTTAGCAAAGATTCTGGCTCCTAGGTAAACTGCTGAAGGATGAGTTACTGTGGGACTTCTTCCAACAGGAAGACCCTGTGGTTTCTGACGCTGTCTTGTCCTTGATCAAAGCACAACGGGGTACGCAAACAAAGCCAGGCTAAAATTACACATTCTCAGAGCTACTCGTGTTGTGGCATGCAAGCCTGCAGAATAGTCGACTGATTGATGGGCTGCTCTAAGACTGGCGCGGGTGTACAGTATTATCTCAATAATCATAAGATAATGTCTTTCTCAGTTCCGCGACCACCCACTATGCGCCACAGCGTGTTCTGGTGTGCACGCCGACGAGGTGTGTCAACATGAGGATGGTGGAAACAGCTGACAAAGCTCCAATTATATTGCTGCCGTTTCTATTCTCTAAATAGACTGTGGATCATCAGCAGAACATGGTGGAACCACTATAAATTACAGCATTTTTACATAACCACTGGCTGTGGTTGCTGTTCTAATACAAGAATATGGAAACTAACCCAGTGTTAAACTGTAATATTCTATGGCCAGTAGCAAAGCAGCCCTGTCACTACCCATTGGGATGATTCCCTTTCTGTGCGTGTGTCTATGAGTGTGTGTGCGTGCTGGGGAAGGGATACTGTTGGGCCAAATGTCCACCCACTCCAACCCCAAATAACGCCCCAGTCTAAACCAGCCGCTTCCACTCCTACCCTCTGAGTTTCACATATGGGAGTGAACTGGAAATGCGTGGCTGCCAGAAAGGAGGAGTCATGATGGAAATAGGCCAAAATGATGGAGGAGGAGATAGAAGGGAACGGTGGGAGTATGATATAGCGCACACACATATAAGTCACCTCTAATAGGTCAAGATACATGAAAACCTAGAGCCTAACATTAAATTGAAAGTAAATAAATGTGCCACAATAAACAAAAATGGCTATGACTCATGAAATCAACAAAAAACAACAAATAAGGCCGCCGAATCGTGCAGACAAACAAAGTCTGAGGAAATAGCATTCGCTGAGTTGTGACTGACTAGAGCCGGGGTTTTGTGGTGCTTTTTTTTTTTTTTTTTTTTTTTGCAGGATGCAATTTAAACACACCCTCGGGCTACAGGACTTCATGAATAGGACAGAAAATCAAGAGCAGAGCACAGCGAAGAAAAGAGGGAGAGAGGAAAGAGGGGAAATGAGATAGTGGTGAGAGAAAGAAAAGGAGATGAAGGAGAGAAGAGAGGAGAGACAGAAGTGAGAGGGGAGAGAGGACGATTTAAGAGGGAAGACAAAAGCGGAAAAGGGAGAAAAGGGCACAGAGAGAGGGAGCGAGACCAGTCAACGAATGCCAAACAGGCTTCATAAAATGCATTGTTAGATGTTGTTCTCGAGCATGTCTGTATACGGCAACATAAATCCTCAATAACACACTCACCTCTCCTTGGAAGCTCTTTAGCAAAGGGGCGACTTGTTTCCGTAAATCCTGAAAAAAGAAAATAAATAAAGAGGATGTCAAAAATTAAATAACCAACTTATTAATTCTAAAAACATAATACCCTGGAACATGTGTCAATGATGTTCACAGGCACCAAAAATCTACCAGCTTTCATTCCAACACAGTGTGATCTGATCAAATAAGTAACTAATTGAAATCAAGCAGCATTCTTGCCAAACCCAATGAATCGTGGGTGATGCGTGAGCAAGTGATAAACACGGGGGTAGGGAGGAGGCCAGGTTTGTACCCGGAGGTGCTCTGGCGGACTGCGTTTCTCATCAGAACAGGTGCAGCACCACCTGGGCCACCCAGAGGCACCACTAGTGCGTGTGAGACGGAGAGTGTGTGAGCCACAGATTAGGCCTACAGTTAATGCAAATTGTCTCTGTGCACCAACTTTTTTTTTTTTACTATAGTGCTTTTCATCCCGCAAGTACCATTGCATGACTTTCCAGTACGAGTCAGCGGTTTCAGATTAGATAGCCAGTCGAGTATGTATCAGGGGAACATGCAAATCACCGCGCTGTTAGCTGAGCCTACATCCTGACAAACTGAACTGGAGCGTACGGTAAAAAGCACGGCAGAATAGGACATTCTGTACAGGAACATTTGATTTGCACAGTTTGTGGACACACACATACTCACAAAACTGCCTAATGAAGATGTGAAGTAGGGCAACGACAGATGTGAGCTGAGAGACTCTACGCCTTTTAGAAACCTCCGCCTAAAAGCCTCACCGATGCTGCAGGGAGGTGCATCCCAAACTGACCTGGGACCAGTGTCTGGGGCTGGCCTAATCCCAGGTTGGTCCAGACAGGCTGCTTGTCTGGGGCTGAGGACAGGTCATGACCTCAGTGACCCTTTTCCATTGTTACCTCATCAGAGGTCGTTGTGGCTGTTTGTCTGGGCCAATTCAATATTCCCCTGCTGGGAATAATGACCTCCACCCCGCCCCTACTCCTGTTCCCTTCCTCCCCCCTTTCTCCTTCTCTCTCTCTCTCTCTCTCTCTCTCTCACACACACACACTCACACACATGCACACACACACACAGACACACACACCCAAGTCAAGCATGCACAAAAGAAGAAAAGTGGCAGTTTTGTCATTTGCATTAGATTTTGATTGTATCCTTATTTTCCATTTAGAATTTCAGTTTCCTTTTAGTTAATTTTTAAATGACCTGCACTACTCCCTGTTTGGGTTAGAGGAAAAGTTTTTATCTTATTATCCTTTAGTTTAGACTCCATAGTTCTGTCAGAGCCATGCAGAAATCACTAAAACATGGTGTAAATGAGTGTGCAACACTTTTTTTATTTCACTATTGTTGATCCACGGCGTGCTATTATCACAGTGGCTTAAAATTTATGTAAATATTTATATATACACAATGACCAAAAAAAAAGAGGTAGTACAGTCTAGTCTAGTAGACATTTAATAATTACTACCTTCAAATTATAATGTTTAACATTGGTTGTCACTGCATCAGCAATAGGAGGGGCCGTCTCAACACTACCTTCATTTTGTAAACAACAGTTTGAAGTTGATATATTAATCCTATTGAATTTTTAGACAGAGTTAATTAAATTTTCCAATGCTTTTCTGAAGTTTAGATGTTTATCATCTCGCCTTGCATTTTTGTAGTCAGAGTTTTTGGGGGCGCAGCTTAACAAGCTCGCACACACGCTCCTGAACAAACACTGCACCAGCAAAAACAAACACATTCAAATAACATGCAGAGGCAAGCCACAGCTTTTTGCTCAAGTCCTGAGCTCTGAACCCCTTCGGTCCACTCTCTGGGGCTCCCCCCCTCCACCCCTACTCCCACCACTTCCAAAGATTTATGACCATATAACATAACAATGCACACAGACACCATGGTCAATCTGTATGTGTGTGTGGGTGTGTGTGTGAGTGTGTGTTGTGCAGGGAGTGGAGGGGGCCAGGCAGCAGGAGATGGATGGCTGGTGTGTGAGCTGCCGGCAGACAGCAGACAGGCCAGCCCGAGGAATCCTCCGGGGAGTATGGAACTCCCATTCGCTGTCTGTCTGCCCTGCAGCTAAACACAAGCTTGTGTATGTGCATGCGTGCACACACACATACGAGCACACACAAAGTTGTTTTACTACCACTGCCTCTGGCTAGCAATCTTTGGGACATTTTACAACCATTCCCACCCTTGCCTTTATAACAGTGTGGTGGAGGAGTCTTGACTAACTAAAAGGAAATTAAGAACTAGATAAATAATTCAGGCAACTTAGGAGGCACAGTGAGATGTAGTCTCAAAAAAAAAAAAAATTAACAGTGTGTCAGCCCTAATGAATTATGAAAACTTTGTTTTCACGCTGCATTTCTTTGCACTACTTTCAGAATGCTACAAAAAGTCTGCGTGTGTGTGCGCATGTATGTTATTATGCAGACCATGAGTGCAGTTCACGCCAAGTACAGCTCAGCAGACTAGACACAGTCAACGTGGGTCGGTCTCCTGGTTGTTGAATAATGGATCAGAGACGGACTCCCGCTCAGCCTAATGCAGTCTGATCTGATGTGACTGTGATCTCCGCTGACTGGTGCAGACCACAGAGAGCTGACAGCCTCGCTCTATAGGCTGGTCAACCACACACACACACAACACACACACACACACACACACACACACGTACACACACACACACACACACACACTCACACAACCAAGCAAGAGACAGAAAACATAGCTCTGCCACTGCACACGAGACGATCAGGGCATTTTTAATCAAGCGCAGGCCGTCACATGTTATGAACCAGCCTATTTGGTAGGCAGCCTTGATGCTTATACACTTCCAAACGCCAGGAGTTTTAGTGCTGATTCCTATTGAGCCTGTTACAGCCCTGTAATGAATCCTGTCGCTCGTCTGGCCTGGCTCAGATTCCTCCTCCACATACCAGGGAGATGCCAGGGGCCACACAGACGCCAGAGGAGCCTTCCTAAATCACAGCCTTGTTACACTGATGAATGTGTGTGTCCTGTTCTGTGATCTAGACTATCTGCCTCTGTGTGTTTGTGTGCGCACCTCTGCTTCTCTGCATGTTTTCTTTGTGCGCATGTCTCTCTCTGCCTCTGTACGTGCTTCTAGTTATGCGGTTAGACTAGAAAATGCGATTAGAGATGAATGTGTGTATGGTAAAAGGAAATTAGTGTCTTTTGTATGCAGGTACATTTTCCTCCGGTGTATATTCCTCTACACTAGGTGGGCTACAAGCTGAAGTCAATAGACACAATCCTCATCCTGTGGTAACTATAATAGGCCTCCTGTCAACTCCACCGAGAGTTGACAATTTTTCTATCCCCTGTCTACTCCATTCATACATAATTCATACAACCATCAATAATTCACCATGGTGACATTACCAATAATAACACAACAATACTTTGTTTTCGCTGTGTGGTTTAAAATGTGTTGCCTTGGTAACAGAGATGAAACAAATATTCCCAAGAGGAGTGATGGGAACACATGAACAGGACAGAATTCCCTCCTGATCCCACTTAGTAGTGTTGTCACACTCTCTTTCTTTCTCTCCCTCCTGCTCCGTCTCTCGCTGTCTTCTCTCTCCTTTCTCTTTCTTTCACTCTCTCTCGCTGTCTTTTCTCTCTCTCTCTCTTTCTCTTTCTCTCTCCCTTTCTCTCTCTCTCTCTCTCTCTATCTCATACACACACACACACACACACACACACACACACACTCACGGACCACACTTTCCGCACGCATAAAAAACTAGGTCAGATAATACAAACTCCTGAGGGGTTTTCTGTTTTGTCTCTTTAGGATTTCAGGGAAACTAATGGAGAGACTATTTTTGGGAGCCAAGCCCGCATCTCTGCGCCGTCTACTCCTCCCCTGCTTTCTCAGTAAATAATCACAGCTACGTTTGCGAAGAGAAGAGACACAGAGAAACACACGGGCAGAGCCTGATTGTCAAAAGAATTGCAGTATATATGCGTGCGTTGCTGTGTGTTGGTGCGTGTCAGTGAATATCTGATTTTCTCACCTCTGGTGTGTTCTTCTTGAACTCGCGGCTCAGGTCGATTAGTTTCTTCCTGGTCTGTTCACTCTCGTCCTGTCTGTTGGCAAGCTGTGTGGCGGTGGCGTCTAGTTCTTTCTGCAACACACACACACACACAACTTTTTTTAGCACACAAAAGAGAACTGCACAGTTTAACATACTCATTGCTGTTACTGTTTATAATCAGCCTCATTGTGAGTCAGGATTAAAAGACGAGGGCTGTTTTTTTTGACTAGAGAGCATACTTTTTAACTCATCTTGCATGCTGCAGCTGACTACCCATCCTGCCTCAGCTGAACTTGGCCTGTATATTGCGGCAGCAGAGGCAGAGAACAGAACCACAACAGCGATGTCCGCCAAGGAAAGCCCATCTACACCAGCAGTTTGATGTGCTACCAGCGCAAGCAATATCTGAGCCATTCAGTCCGTCAGTCAATCAGTCACCACTGTGTCGGGCATGACAACCGCCGTAGCAATACACTACTACTACGATTCCACACGCGCAGTTTACAACAATTATTGACTGTCTGCACCAGACAATCCCTCCCATCCCCACATAACAACGACAACAGCACAATTATCAACAACAGCAGTGTTGTCAAGGCTGAGGCAGCGCCCGCCTTTATCCACATCCATTTTGCATTGTTATTAATAGCTATTTATGGGACCTGTTCCAGATGATGGGCCAAGTGCTGACATTAACAAGACTTTCAGGCCTTGTAAAGATTGTATCTCTTACTGATGAGTGTGTGAGTGTTGCTGGATTATGTTTCTGTTGGATTCTTGCCTTCTGTCACGCTCACTCCTTTTTTTCCTCCCTCATTTTTTCCGTACTTGCTACAGATCATCCACTCACGCATTCAACCAGCAGCACCTTCTTCTCCATTTAAATCTCTCTTCTTCTCCCGTTACTCCGCCTTCCCCCCTCCCCACCTCCCCATCTACCTCCTGTGAGGCCGCCCACCCCTGAGAGTGATTAAACGCTGCTGAAGGGCCGTTATGCTAACTAACACACTAATCATTTAATACACACATTACCACAGGGGCCCTTGTGGCTCAGTCTGCTGACAAGGTCCCAAAACACACACTCACGCAGCACAAGCCCACCGCCCCACATCCACCACACACCTCCCCCTAAAACACACACAAGAAAATAGAACTCTCTAAAGAAATAGTGTGATCAAGTACTAATTAGGAGATTTTTCCCTCTCATCAGCATTGAGTTCAAATCCCTGACCAGTCATGATCTTGTTTTATCCACAAACCATAAAAAAAATTATAACAAATATTGGTCGACTGCCCTCTGCAAAGGATTTAACACAGTAGAACAGGCCGTTTGGAAAAAAAATGTTACCAGAAAAAAAAAAAAACCCCAACAACAACAAAAAAAAACTGCTCAATTGCTTACATGCCATCTTGCTCTTCCTGCCCATGGAGCAGTTGATGTAGCAGCCTGTCTGCCCATGGCCATGGAGCAGCTGCACTATCTGTTAGTGAACTCGAGCGTGCGCAGAGGCTTGTGCAACGCTTGATGAAAGGGGGAACCTAATAAATTTTAATCATGTTAAATTAATTGTCAAAAAATGAATGCTCTAGTTCATGAACAGAGGTGTAATTATTATATTGGTAAAGATTAGCTACAGGAACAAGAAGGCCCAGTTGGTTCAAGATATTAACAGATATCAGTCACTGGCAGATATTAATCACAATATGATGTATTAGGCCTTAAGGCTTTCTTTCTAAAAGAATGTAATAAATTTATTAAAATCAGAGGAACACTTAAGTTTGAGGCCTGATCTGAAATCAGAAGGCACATGCAGCAACCAGGACAATTTCAGGTATATCCTAAAAAGCAAAGAGATTATGCTGTTAATCATCTATGCTGTGCCGTTAAACTATAGAAATTAATGTTGAGAACATAGAATTCCCTTTCAGAGTACTTGATC
>JAQLOL010000024.1:18048736-18062623 GCA_029783665.1 Naso thynnoides | reverse complement strand
GTAAGGAACTATTTTTCCAGGCCTAATAACTTTGATCTCAACGGCTCTCGGCATCCCTCTCCCTCTCTCTCTCTTGCTCAGTGATTTTTTATCAAATAAATCTATGCCTAGCAACTTTTATACGTCCTATAGTGTCTCTATACCCTTCAACATGAATGGCAGTGAATGAGGTTTAAGCTGCAGTCTAAGATCTACTAAAGTATACACATGGTTGAATTTTAACAACATTTGTAGAAGATAGGGGCAATTTCTGCTAATGGTGAGAAGTCAGAAGTGAACTGGTGTGGTCCTTCCATGTTTTTTAAATTGTCTTTAAAACCACCTGAGCTAATCTTGTGATTTTCACGCTGGTGTTTGGCGCCACTATTGGTGTTGTTGCTGAGAGAAGTTGCAGTAAACAGTGGCTCAGCAGCAGCAAAACACACTGAAACAATTAAACTAATATAAGCCAGCCCGCCGCTGCACAGAAACAATACTCCCTCCATTAGAAATGTGAATGTGTTGCCATAAGCTGAGGACACAAATTGCTCACTTAAACTCCTGCTAACAGCTGCACTATGCTTCAGTGTCTGTGCTTCCACCTGCGCCCCTCTTAAACCATTTTAGCCGGGGTTCTTCCTCTGCCTGACAAAATGATTGTGGAGAGACAACAGGCTGGATGGAACAGATGAGATATGAGACTGTTTGAAAACTTGTGAGGCGCATGAATCATTGTAAGATGAACTGTGAAAATGAACCTGTGGTTTAGGCATCAATTCAGACTATGCGAACGCTGAAAGCTTGACTGGTTTTACAATCGTTTTCAGGCCAGAATTAAACCATGTGTGTAAGATCTACTTATATAATGGTCTCATTTGAGGCCATCTGGGACAATTTAGCCCCAAGTTAGTGTAAAAGAGTAAATTTAGAGGGTGGAATTATACGCTCACCCTGATTGTCCACGTGAAAAACGTCACCCCGCTCTCGAGTATGGGAGGAGCTCTGCGCTGGAGGGCCCGGTGGACCGGGAGGACCGGGGAGGCCGATTTCTCCTGGTAGACCTCTGTCACCCTTCAGTCCTGAGAACCAAAGTGAAACCCAAAATTCAAAAAATGAATCCATAAGTTAGCTGTAATAAATGAGCAAATTCTCCATTGTCTCTGTTCTCAAAGGGACAACCTGTTGGTGAAAAGATGGTGGCGTGCATTAGTGCTCGGCTCACGTACAATATCTTTGGGAACTGTAAAGTAATGCTGTCAATGATACTTTATGTTTATGTCTTACTACCTACTCTTGTTTTGCATGTATCTAGATATACAGTATGGTAATGTGTTTTTTTGAGTTTTTGTGTGTTTCCTAATATGATTTGTGTCTTTGTGCACCAATTGGAGTGGTACCTATGAATTTTGTTTAATGGCAATAAAGACTTTCTCTTTTATTCTGGAGAATCTTTAAATGAGCAGATGAGACTGGAGGGTCTCATCACAGTGTTTTACCAACGATTCAGCAATACCTTCTCTTCCAGCTGGACCTGGGGGCCCAGCAGAACCGGGAAGCCCTGGTGGTCCGATGGGCCCTGGAGGGCCTCTGCCTCCTGGTTCCCACAAAAATATAAAAAGGAGACATTTTAACTCAAATGTGAAACTCAAGGAAACGTTCACCCCAAAATGATTTTAAAGAACACTCTATTCAGTAGAGCAGCGATTCCCAAGCTCAGGGTTGGGACCTAAAATGGGTCATGGACTGGTTTTTATTGGCTTGCAATTTGGAAGAGTGTTTTGGTTGTTTTTTTTTCTTTCTTCCTTTTCTTTTTTTTTGCTTCACTGGTCTGTTGGGTGCATCACATACAAGAGACTTTTAAAAAATGCACAATGCTCTTACATATTGCATGAGATATAGAGAAATTAAAGAGAAAATTTCAACTTGATAAACTGATAGTTTTGTAATGAAATGAATGTATAATGAATAGGCCGACTTTTGTAGCCTTATATGTCATATATAAATGTACTGTAGATGTCGTGACATTTATGATGTATTTTTGCATGCCCGGGTCCTGTGGAGACACCAAATATCTCTTCTGGGTCTCAAGCTGCAATAGAGAGCCCCTTTAAATCAGGGTTTATTGATTTTACACATGAACTTCAGCTCCCTTGTGTGTAAGGCAGGCATTTCGGACAAAATGGCAAACTAATAAAAGCCACAAATGACTTGCATTATGGGAAACATAGAATCCAGCATATTTTTGGAGCTTGAGTCCAATAGGGACTAAAAATCCGGATGTCTCAGCTTCTGCTACTTAAAATTTTTCCCCATCTTGTTGCTGCTCCACCAGACACTAATCCTCCTTACTGCATCTCCGTGTCCAACTTAAGTACTAAAGACGAGAAAATAGACAAAATGTCTATCGTATTACCAAACAATCACTTCTGTGCTCTGTTGGAAGCCAAAGGATATAAGATATTTGTCTTATAATGTTTTGTGTAAATGTTGCACATTTGGACCCACATGCAGTGTAATAATTCAACAGAGGATAAAGAAGTGTAAGTAAAAGTCATTCTAACAAACTTCCTCAAAGTTTTGACATAAAAAGCAGTGAACCGTTCCTTTAATCATATCCCATTGCAGCTGTGTATTTACTGTTTTGGAGTTTTAGTTTGATATTTTCCATTGTATGTTGTTAGTCTTCTCCTTGGTTGACTTCACCTCCTACACCTCCTGTCTTTGTTTAATCTCTCTCTTGTTTTTTGGTGTCACTCTTGTTTGATGAGTTAATTAGTTCCCAGGTGTTTCCCTCTGTCACTTGTCAGTTCCTATGTTTGTGTTCCCCTGTCCTGCCTCAGTGTCCCAGTCCTGTCTGTTCTCTTCATCTTATCCCAGTTTGTTGTTTATTTTGTGTTTTCCATATTTTATTTCTTTGTTTTTCCAGTTTCCTTTTGCTGCTTTTGCTCCCTCTCACTTGCTTGCACCAGCCCATTTATTAAAGCTTGCTTTTTTGGTGCATTTTACTTTATTTGTTGGTGTTTTTGCTTTATTTTTTAAACTGTGACATTAAACTGAAGTAGCAAAGCTAAATGCTTCACCTGCTATTCAGTTTCTGCTCTCCATATTTCAGAAATCATGTTTTTTGCTGTGTTTTGGCACCTGCTGGCAGGTATGATGGTGGTCCAACGGGCGTGGGTTGGGGTGCGTCCACCTCATTGTCTGTTGAGCCCTCCGGTAAACCGCTGACTGTCAGCAGGGATGAACGTCCCTCCTCTAACAGCTTGATCTGAAACAAGAGCAGCAGATTTCAGACATGTCTGTACTCTGCAGTAATCAGCGTGCCAATGCCTACAGCCAGATCATTAATAAGAATAAGACAGGATGGATCGGAAGATACGTTTTACCTTGGATTCAATGGCATTTATTCTGCTGTTCATGTCAGTGAAGCTGGTACAGTTCAAACATTCTGTGGGAAAGAAAGACAGACAAAGAGGAGTTCAATTATCACAAAACAGCAGACACACATGCTGCTTCTTCTCCATCTGTCCTTTCCTCTCTCTCTCCATCTCTGCCTCGTCTCTTTCATCCCTGCTTCTTTTTTCGTCCTGGCACCATCAGCAGTATCTCTCTATCTCACACTGAGCAGGTCAAGCCAAGATACACAAGAACAATGTCCATCAAAGCAGACACGAGAATTTATTAGGAATTCCTCCTTAAATCATGTCACTCACTCACTCACAGAACAAATATTATTAAATGTCTCATGACCCCTCCTCCCTCTGGCACACACCTGCATGTTTTCTCTCCGTCTGCCCGTTCGCAGTGATGGCCTATATGCCCACACACACACACACACCCTCCTCCAGATACCGAAACCACAACCATTAACTGTGTGTAGCACACGGGAACACAAACACATACACATTTACATACACGGACTCACATACACACACACTTTCACCCACATTCACTTACTACCACTTGCTTACGCATCTTTAAGTAACAATATCTCCAGTTTTAAGTGATCTTATGCAGGTTACATTTTCTAATATGCATTTATAATAGGTGTTGGCTGTATCCAGCCAATTTAAAGGTAGTACTGGGGTCTAAAACAGCCTAAACATCTGCGAGGATCATTCTTTCGACCTCACAGAGGAGTTCAGACCAGGTGTACTTAAAGGATGTACCTAGCTGTCTTCACAGAATTAAATAATAATTTAGTACCACTTTATGTGAAACATGCATCTAATTATAAGCTAAAAGCAACATGAAAAAGCTATGATATCTTATGATATATTGCTACATACTGATACAGACGTAAACATTTATAATGCATTACAGCTGGTTATGGTTATGGTTGTAATTAGGGTTAACCCTAACCACGCTTTTAACTGTGATTATACAGCACTATAAATGCATTATTACACATTATGAACATATACAGCACATTATAATGTGCTATATATGTGATTATGGTTATGAATATGGTTATGGTTAGGGTAAGGGTTATTACTCTGCTTATAACCATGATTATGCTGTTTGTGCATATCTCATTTTGTTTGGATTGGGCTTTTGATTGGATGGCGTTTTATTTATTTATTTATATTTTGTTGATTCAGATTGTTCGATTGCACAAATGTTTTCTGCCCTAAACGCTCTCTTGCAAAAACTCTTGGCTCTGATTGCTTGATTGTTTATCTGCACTTAATATTGGCCACGCGAATGAGACGACATTCCTCCGAATTACTGTGTAAATTTGTGCCTTGTTTGTTATCTTGCTGTTTTATATGTTTTATGCTTCCTGTTTTGTGCAAATCAATTTCTGTGTAAGGGACAAGAAAGATACCTTGAACTTATACAGCCCCAAAGGCGCGTTATAGCTCATTATAAGCATGTTCATAATGCATTATAGATGCGTGCCTTAAGTAAAGTGTTACCAAACTTTGCTTTTCTATCTGAGTTAATTAAATGTTTTGGCCACTCAGTGACAGCAGAAACAAGCTGCAACACAGCGCTCACAAATAGTCAGTTTTCAAGTTGATATGGCATACTTGTTGGCAAACAGTTGCAAACTGTTTGGACATCTTGCAGATAAAGAGCATCATTGTTATTCGCGTTTGGAATGTTTCTGGCCACACGATAAATGCACGAGGGTTGATTGATGGGGGATATGGTCAATATTCAGTGCTGACTTTCAATTTTCTTTTTAGCCAAAACAGAAATACCACAAAAGCACAAAACGTGCAATTTCCTGCATCATCACTCAAAGAGTTTAACTGCCTGTGTGTGTAATGAGAGCTGCGTAAATCTTAAGCCTTCGCCCCCTCGGGTTTGATCTTCACTGACTCTTTGGAGAAATGTTTGTCTCTTTAGCTGCAAACAATCCGCTATGTTTATGACAACATGACCACATGTGGTGTGCTGTTGTGTAGGTAGCTGATCAGAGTTTTTGGCAGAAAACAGCGGCATGCTGTGGCAGAAAACAACCCTGGTTAAAGGCTGGACATGAAACAAAATAGTAAAGTTGTGGCTGTACAACCAAAGGTCAGATCAGTCTATGATTATCTGTGGGTTAATTCCTATGAGAAACCTCTTTTACATCACATGTAGTAACTATTAACACAGATTTTTTAGCATCTCTACAGATTCATTCTCAGGAGGAACATGTGGGTTTGAGGCTAAGTGGCAAAAACGAGGTGACAGAGTGAGTATTTAGACGGACTAAAGGACTAAATATTGTTTCTGTTTCAGTCTCTTACAGCGTTTGGTGACAAAAACCAAAATATTGAATCCTTAAAAATACAGTGTTGACACTTGAGGGGAAAACGGTACTTTTTGCTTATTTTCTGGTTTTCTGATATTTATTTTTTGTGTCAGCAACACAAAAATATTTATGTACACGTGCCTTATTGAAACGCTTGTTTGTCAGTAACTTTCTATGTTATCGTAAGTCTGTTTTGAACATTTTGGTCATGTCTCTAACAAAATTATACCATTCTCGCCACTGCTAAACCACAGATACCTATACATTCCTTGCTGTGCGGCCGTTTTTGGATCCTTTACATGAGCTGTAATCCAAAATCCAAAAACACTACACAGTACAATTTCAAAGAAAAACCCAGTAGTTGTTCTAAATCTGAGTCGTCTTCTGGTCTTTGGCTCATAAGACGTCTGGAATGTCAGTTGTCAGTCCCACAGATGGGACCCACCCACATTGTGGTCATTGCAGGGATACCTAGAATGAGGAACAACTGGTGCTCATAAATAAGGCAACAACAAAAATGACCCAAACAGCTCTGCTCTGCCGAAATCATCGTCTCTGGCCGCAGCACACGGAGCAAGAATGGCAGCCGCTGAGGTTTCTGCTTCACTGAAAAAGGACAGGGTGTCTGTCTGTGTCAGCCTATCTGACAGCGTGGGTGTGGTTTCTCAATGCCTCATTTAAACATCTCAAATCTTGCCACAAACGGAAACAACAATCAACAGCTCAACCCTAAAACGCATTCCTCAGGATTCGTCAACCCAAATAGGACTGAGAGCTGCTAAGAATGACCCCACATGAGCAGTTTGTTGTGACTGACTGCGCCGACGACCAAGAACATCAAAGTAGCACAAAGCAAAACAGTGAGACTGAGGGCAAACAGGCTCCACTGTGTGAGAGGACTGATGGGTTGATATGGCCTCATCCCTTCCACAGTTATTCATCAACAACCCAGAGGAAATCCCCACCCTCTGACACCCCATCTCTGTCATATACATCAAAACGTGACACATTCCAAGAGTTACTTTATGAACATGTGGGGACATTTAGTTTTTAGCCACGATAGCGACGTGGCTCCGGGAATGAGGATGTCAGTTTGTCAGCCATTTGAAATGTTTAAATAATAATGTTGAAATATTCAATGAACTGCCATGAAATTTTGTACAGACATTCATATTTCCAGAGGACGCATCCCGATGCTTTAGGTGATTTTCTGACTCTTCTTTTGGCGAGGCCTTGAGGCTTGACATTTGTAGTTTTGAGTCAAATGTCTTGACAAATGGATTGCTGGTATGAACTTTGGTACACGTAATTAATTTCAAAAGCACCATCATCAGGTCAAAATGTCAAGTAGTCCGGTCTTTGGTTTATGGCAAAACTACTTGAAAACTTGAAAACTTGACATTCCAATCAAACACAGCTGCACTCTGTGTTGAGTTCAGTGCGAAAATGGCAGCATGCCTACATGCTACACTAAGATGAGGAACATAGCTTTTAAAACTCATTAAAATTCCCAATTGCATATGTGATGATGCACATTTTACCTTGGAACTTAATGTTACCCAACAGGAAGTAAATGCATATAACCATGCGTGAGGCGTGCAGCAGCACAAGGCCTCGCTACTGGCCTGCATTCCTGCAGAGACACATCTAAATCGTGCAAGTTGACAAACGTTGCTCTGATAATGTTAAAAAATATAACTGTAATGCATTTCTATGTATTTATTTGTCAAAGAGCCACTGCAGTTACTGTTTTAGATGTGTCTCTGCTCCAGCACAGCTGATTCAAATGAAGGCTCGTTATCAGACTTCAGCAGA
Organism: Naso thynnoides; assembly: GCA_029783665.1. Classification (NCBI taxonomy): domain Eukaryota; kingdom Metazoa; phylum Chordata; class Actinopteri; order Acanthuriformes; family Acanthuridae; genus Naso; species Naso thynnoides. The sequence continues at coordinate 18,055,083 of JAQLOL010000024.1, read as the reverse complement.
GCTTGATAACGAGCGGATCAATTGAATCAGGGACACATTTAAAAATGGGGCAGGGAGCCCCAAGAAACAGGATGGAAAAATACTGTCCTAAAGTCGTTTTTCCATTCTCTGATTGCAAAAATGCGTCGCCACGTGGAATAATATCTGGGCTCTCAAGTTGTGATTTTGTCAGTGAATAAAATCAGCATGAGCTGATATTGTGTTTTATAATCAGGCCCGAGCACTGATTGCTACATAACTGAGGATTAGCTCACACTTAGACTGACTTAGGTTGAACTGAACTGAAACTGGTTTACATATTTTTTTACTTTTACTGTTAAATGCTATTCTGCTGCAAAAATGTTTGATTTATTATCAAAGTGGGCTACTTTTTATTTGATTAATTTTAACAAACACAAGGAGGACTCTTATAGGTTTGTTCAAAGTCCATTTAACTCATACGCATAGTAGGCCCACAGTATCAAAATCAATACATGGTCATTCAAGGTTGTTAAAAATTATGATCATCTGATTTAGACGATTAAAGTTGTGTTCCTTCATTATGAGGCTTATGTATGTTGATGATGATAAACAGCAGATATTACAGCTTAAGGATGTGCAAATTATTTTAGAAAAGAGATATAACATAGAGACATAAGATATGGATGAAATCAAGTGACAATGATGTGAACGCCATCACCAAGGAACTGTTGCTTTTGAATGTTCACATGAAAGTTACTGTGTAACTTTAAGACCTACTTTGTAACTATATTTAAAGGTTTCAGTTTCTATTCCCAGTTTGTCTTAGAATGTGGAAAGTAAACAGGAAAAGGTCCCTTTTTTTAACAGATGGATGAAAGAAACACTCACTAACAAACTGCACAGTGAACAGAGGCCAGCCTAAAAATGACATCAGGACTTCCACTTTCATGCTAAAGTCAGTTAGCATTTAGCTCAGTGCTGTCTCAGTTCAGCTACGTTTTTATTCACTTACATACACCTCTTAACAAGCTTCAGAAATGCTGTATATCTGTCAAGAGAGTGATGGTGACAGAGCATTACTTCAACTCAAAGTGCACCCTTTCTGCACTAGCTTGGCTTTCTGCTCCTCAGACACTGAAACAAGGCTACAGGTCCACTCGTCAATGTGCTAACTTGTCTGAACTTCATATCTTGTCCAACAAGAGCCAGAAATAACCCGGCCATATCTTATTATGTCATAAACACACACCACAGGAAAACACCCGAGACAATCCACTGCAACCATGAACTGAGGCAAAACAAGAGGTTTTTTTCCCCCCAAAGGTGGTGGGCGGGATTTCCGTTCCTACAGTTGGAATTTAATTATGTTGGGTTAGAAAACCAAACTTCCGCTATGTTCGAGCTGATGTTTAGAACGGGACCGCAGCTATAGAGTTTGTTTGGATCCGTAATTACACCATGGCAACATAAGACGGGGTTATTTTTCTTGGACTGTGCTCAGCTCATGGGAAAGATTCAGAATCGTGTTGTCTTTAGTGGGAAGCTAAATAAACAGAGAACTGGGAACTTTTTCTGCTCTATAGCAAAATGTAGGAAAGGCTTTCATGTTTGAGCAGTTTTTAGATGTTACATCTTGTCTGATATTCACCAGAAACTTGGCCAAGGAGAGCATTTTGTCAATTAGAGTAGCTTAAATTTTTTATTAGAGAAAAGACATAGGAAATGCAATGTTGCAAGACAAATGAAAATCATCTAAATGAGCATGGACACAGAAAAAACTTTAATTGCTTAAAATGCAAATAATAGGAATATCTGATTTCTGTGTAATGCGGCATGCAAAAGGATTACATATGCATAAATAACATGATACGGGCAAAGCTGACGTTTGTCGTCTGTGATAAGCCCAACTGTTAAGTCTGGCGATGAAAACCGAAAGACTTGAGCAGACTGACTGCTTGGATCAAACTCCCTCCAGGCAAAGCACAGAGTAAATAAGATTAAAAACTCTTGGAAGATAAATCTTCATTTCAACATCAGAGAAACCAAAACAAAGGGCATATTTCATCTCAGCAAACTACAAAAACACAGACCGGTTTAATGAATCATCGCCTTCATTATTGGACTAATCTACAGTACAAGTCAGCACAGGATTTTTTGGCAAGAGTGTAACGCAGACTGTGGGCATCGTCTGTTGAGACAGCTACATTTCCTACATTAGACCTGGAGATAGATCAAAGAAATCACTCTCTGTCTTCAGTTTTTTTGCACACAGACACAGACACGCTCACACATACACACACCACACAGACAACCTTAACCACAAAACAAACCGTGACGCAGCTGGGGACGGTCGTATTCATCGCCACTAAATACTTGCTCTGTCTGTGTGTGTGAGCAGGACAGAAGGATGATGTATTGAAACATCTTCTTGGATCATCTTAAGAGTAGCTGTCACATCCCCAAGATACACAGACAAGTGTGTGAACATACTGCAAGCTGTGTGTCTGTGCACAGGCCTGTGTGTGTTTGTAGGGTTGTGCTTGTGTGTGTGTGTCTGCAGACCACAGTCGGCCTCCGAGAGCTGGCTGCGTCCCAGGAGCCTGTTGTGTGTCGGCCCCAGCCAGCAAGTGGTCAGCTATTGCTGGCATGGAGAACAGCTGGCACAGAACACACACCCGCACACCCGCACACCCACACACACACATACATACATGTACAGACAGACGGCACACACTCCTACTGTCACAAACTGTCTCACTCACTAAATCACACACCCACTCTGGCTGCGGTGGCTGGTGGAGGACAGCGAACAGAGTGTCTTTTTGCAAACCAAGGTTTTTGGTCACAGTGGGACCATTTAGCATTTTTCACCACGATGCCAGCCAACAGACCACACACTATTTCTTCAAAATGAAGCTTGCAATGTTATGCATGTAACGATATTTGGAAAATAATGTAATTTACCGTTAAATTTGATGCATGACACTATTACTTCATGGAGAACGAGATATGGTAAATCACTAAAAAACGAACTTCAAAACCACAATGAGGCGAAGCCATTTATCTGACATTCCTTTCCACAGATTGCTGCTGCTCCACAGGCGAAGCCAGGAAACGATCTCCTCTGATCTGAGAGCACATCTAACTTCTCTGTCATTCCCTCATCCTACCAGAATGCATCCATTCATACCATCGGGCTGCAGCGTCTGGCCCTTCAGCCATCACTGCACACATCTCTCTGGTGCTGAAACGCGAGCAACACATCGGTCACACTCAGAGACGGATGGCGCTGCTGGTGCGCAGACGTACAGTCATCGATGTGCTATGAGAGGTTGTGTGAATTTGATGAAGAGACAAACAGGCAGTGAGCGACGTGCAAGAGTGACATTTTCAGCGGCGTCTGAGGATGTGGAGAGAATTAAAAAGGTGGAGACGTGGAAAGAGAAAGAGTGGCAGAATATCCCTGCTAAAAAGTCATATTGGAAATATTGTAAGTTTGCTTAGGTGGAACTACCTACTAGAAATACAGAATTCTCTCTGAGCCCTCATGTTCAGAGGCTGGAGCATGTCAACCACACAAAAAAGTAGAGACAACAGAAGTTTAGAGGAAAGTAGACGTAGGGCTGGGAAGCGAACTTCAATACTTTTAAGGTACTGTCCGAAATGCCTCAATACTATTACTACTAATCGAAAAACATCAGGTATCAAAATTTGGTATCTAATGACCAAAGGAATTAATACCATCAGCATCAGTGAGCCAATAAACATGCAGCGTGCTTGTTGTGCAAAGATCTGATAGTTCTGTTGACTGACAGTACTCTTAAGTTTTGCAGGAAAAACGCCAGATTACATCCAGACACAGGGCTGACCATAAGTATGTGTAATGTAATCTGTTATTAAAACAGATTGTATAAAACTGGTATTGAAAAAAGTATTGTTCAGGAAGTCAGAGACACTTAAGACATTGATTTAGTCCCCAGGATGAATGGGGTCAATCCAGAACTTCTCCTCCAATGGCATCACCGGTCAAAATGTCTACACATTTGGTCCATCACCAAATACCTTAAAAAAACAATTATACTGTCAGTTACCTCAGCTGCACTTCATGTTAAGGGCTAGGTTGTACAATTTGTTATGGTATGCATTAAAATATCATACCTGCATGTCATCACGGTCATTGAGAGCTTGTTAGCATGGATATGTTAGCATCTAGCTAACTTCGGCATGTCAGTATTATTTCTCAGGCCAAGAATCAAAACATAATTTACCTCAAGGGGCTTTTTATGATCTGCACAGTACACAACATCCTCTGTTCTTACACTCTTGACTCTAATAAGGAGGGACTCCCCCAAGAACCTTTTCATGAAGGAAAAAGAAAGAAACCTCAGGAGCAGCAACAGAGGAAGGATCTTTTGAATAAAGTTGCAATAAATGTCATGTCACAAATTCGCACTAATGTTCATTGGAGAAGCGAGAAACATGTCTTAACTTTTACATCTGCGATTGCAGATTTTCTTCTGGGGCTTGGAGACAGACAGACTCACACACGTGTAGACATACAAGTACATTACTTTAACATGAAAAACTCCTGGTGGTGAAAATCTACAGATTAAACCAACCTTCAGGGACACTTTGGCTCTTATCATCCTTAGGAACCTTGAAGGAAGGCAGAACCTTTACCTGCTACTCAACATAAACAGATGTATAGAGTTGCAGACAGAAATGCAGAGGGACAAATGGAGGCAGAAAGACCTAATAACGAGCTGACGAAAGAAATGAAAAACCACAGGAGAAGCGTTAACAGATAAATGATCATCCATCAGGCACATCAGACCGGGACCAGGAACAGTTAAGCTCGCCGCAGGTCAAAGGGTACTGGCTGACCTATATGTGAGCGAGCACAGCCAGGGATGTAACAGAGACATCAGTTATATGCACACATAGGAGATTACGGTATAGGGCAGCACATGTGGGATATGGTTCTGTTTTATCACTTAACTCCAAGGAGAGGAGAGCGGCAGGACTAAAGGACATAGGAAGTTAGATAAGTGGAAAGCAGCAAGGAATAAAGAAGATAAAGAGGCTGGCAGAGGCGAGAAAAAGCAAGGGCGAAGCAAGGGCAGAACAGCAAAAGGCCTGCAGGGGGATGAGAGCAAATGATAAAATGGAAAAATGAAGGAATTTTTGAATGACATAATATAGCTGGAGTTCTAGATAATCCCTCCAACAATGGGCTTTAACACACTTCCCTCACTTCCACCTCATCCAGCTGCAGAGGGGAAACAGTGACTTTAGCAGCTTCATAGCTTAAGTATTAACAAATTAGCACATTTGACACCCAAAGCTCTCAGCCACTTTTTCACTTCTCTAATGAAATTCCTCGTTAACTTGACAAAAACAAAATCCTCTGCTGGCACACCCTGCATAAACTTTGTTAAACTCCTTCCCTGAGCTTTTGCTTCAGATCAAAGGTTAGCGCTCTCATCAGGGGAGGTCCTGGCACGTTCTCCTTTTGCATGAGGGGGCCTCATGACATTACCCACAATCCCTGCTGTTAATATGATCATGTGTGCAGATAGGTGCTGGGGTGCTGCTTTGGCGGAGCAGGGAGGATGGGGGCCAAAAGCAGGGAAATTACGAACACATTTTTCCCAAATTCGTTCCATGCCGTCATGCGTCAACACAACACGACTCGGCTGAAAGCAAAATGTAAATCTTGGGATGCAGTGTACACAGCCAGCACAAGCAGGACTGTCAAAAATATTGACGGGTCAAGGTGTCAACAAAATGAAATCAGAAAACGCTCACTTTCCATTAGCAAACACAGAAAAATCCAGACTTTGGCGACCAGCTTCGCAGCAGGGTTCAGCCGCAAGCTCCGAGATATACAGTTATTACAGAGAAGCAAACAAAAAGCAGTGAACACGCTGGACTTGTAGAAGCCAAAACTAACTGTGAAAATACTTTCTTTTGCACATTTAATGGCTGATGCATTGACAAGCTTAAACTACAGCATCACTTTTTCAGGCTTGTGTAGAGAAGAAGAGCTAAATATTTTGAAGGCTGCAACTAATGATTACTGTCATGTTTAGTGACTGTATTCTTTGTAAATCTTTGTGTATAAAAAAAAACTTGACAGTTTGAAATACAAAGATATATTTAGTCTATAGTATCGATCACATTAGACTAGATTAGACTGAAATAAAACAGAAAATCATCTCAGTTGAGCATCTGAGAGTGTAGCATTTTCGCTTGAAAAGGTAATTTAATATTAACCAATTGTCAAAATAACAGTGATGTTATTGTTTTTCTGTAAATCAGCCGATTGATTCATCGACTTATCATTTTAGTCTTGAACATTTTGACAGAACTGTGAAGCATCCATC
>JAQLOL010000024.1:18018380-18038547 GCA_029783665.1 Naso thynnoides | reverse complement strand
CTGGGATGTACGTTGTTTTTTTTTTTTTTTTTTCAGGTTGCTCTGCAGTGCTGACAGATGATCAGAAGCTTTTTCACTGTAAATCTTACTGTGAACTTCCACCATAAAGCGCTTTATTTGGCTCGTTTCTGAAATATATAGTTTAAAGAGTTTTGGTAAAATACATTTGCTGTTTGTTATTTCAATTTAAATGCACATTATTAGGCTTTGAAAGACTTAGACCATGTTTTAAACTCAGTCTGATTTATGAGCTGCCTTGTAAGACACACAGGCATGAATTTCCTTCAGCATTACCTTGAGCCTTTTGCCTTGTGCCTGTGTTTCTGGTATAGAAAAGTGTTTTGCTTGTGTGCTAAAGAATGTTTGAACGTGTTGCGTGAATACAGTGCTTTTGCAATGAATGTGTGAATTTGAGATTTTGTGTTTTGTCGTTGTTTGGCTTGTTAAAAAACTGACATAAAAGTTTTTGATGCACATGGAGTCCACAGATTAATAGGAACAGAAGTGCGAAAAAAGAAAAACTTAGACTGTGAAGATTAGTATGCAGCAAATATGATTTAATCAGTAACACATACAGAAACAAATCAAGTCTGTAAAAGAGCAAGATGTTTGACCATGTTTAGACTTTATTTCTGGCACCTGATTTGGATTGAGATGCATTTTTATTCTATAAACATGCTCATTTCTTCTTCAATTGTGAGAGTTTTTAAAAGTCCACACAACTCTTCACCTATATAGCAAAATATATTTCAAAAGACGATATTTTATAGGACCAAAGAAGCAGTATCCAGTGATTAAAACTTGTATTAAATAAGACCAGAAAAAATATTACAGATGTAGTTTGTAATATATCGTGTGAAAACTCGAATAAATTTTTTGGTGATGTTTGTCTTCCTCTGTGAAGATCTCCCAATTCTGGATGTCTGCCAGTTCAGGTTTTACATCCATCATTCATATTATTAAACTAATCGATGTTTAGACCAGACAGACGAGACCAACTGGTAAAGCAATAACAGCGTTACTAGTTCCAGCAGCATCAAACAGGAGTGTATGCAAATCCAAAAAACTAAAAAATAAGTCAAGCTGAAGTAGTGTACTGCTTTGACCATAACAGTCTGTAAGGTAGAGCTGCAACGATAGAAAATTAATTGCCATCTATTCTGATGAATGTTTAATCATTTCAGTCATTTTTCAAGAAAAAAGTAAAAACTGCTGGTTTAGCCTCTTAAATGTGAGGATTTACTGCTTTTTTGTATCATTTATGATGAAAAATGAGAAGTCCTGGCGATTTGGGCTGTTTGAACAAAAGAAGCAATCTGAAGACGTCACATTGGGCTCTGGGAATTTGAGATGAGCATTTTTCTTTTTCTTTGTTATTCCTTGGAATAACTGACTAAACGTTCAATCGAAAAAATCATCGGCAGATTAATCGATAATGCAATAATCGTTAGTTGCAGCTCTACAGTCAAGTAAATGAATCTATAGCTGAGGAAGAGGATACACAGTCAGACTGGAGCTCTGATCTGCAACCACCACACTGGGCTCTCCTTTCAGCACAGCAGGACACAACCAGTTCACCTTGTCCCCGTGACTGATGCTCAGTTTGGGCCCTGACCTCTCCTCTGTCACTTCCTCTGAGCCTGTTGCCATTTCTTCCTCCACATCAGCGTCTTTCTCTTCTTCAGCTTTCGGTGGGGTTTTGGCTTTATCCTGGGATTGTTCTTTCCTCCTTGCCTTGCTCTTGCCCCTCCGGCGTGGATTTGCCGTCACCCGAGACTTGGGCTTTGCTTCCTGAGACACCAGTGGGTGCTTACTGAGGTCCCACAGCGCCACCTGGCCGTCATTGCCCCCAGTGACCAGCCAGTAAGGGTGTGGGAGGAAACTAACGAAGTGGGCTTGTGATGCTCCCTGACTGTGAGCCTTGAATGCTCCCTGCTGTTCCAGTTTGGAGCCGCTGCCGATCCGCATCAGATGCACCCGCCCATCCTCTGCTGCACATCCCAAAACATTTCCACAACTCGCCACAGAAACACAATGGACCAATGGCGGGTTGAAAAGCTGTCCAGGTCGCTGCTGATGGTCGTCTTCTTCCTCTGCTACATCCTGGAGATTGATGGTCCACAGAGGGCGTGTCTTCTGCAGCCCCCACAACATCACCTGAAGCACCAACAAAAAAAAGGAAAGCAAGGTTGTCAGATGTCGTCTTTGAACTGAAATAAATTACATGACGTAAATTCAAATGATGTCCTCTTTCTAACCTGCATGTCTAGTCCAGCAGACAGCAGATTATTGGGCCTGTGGGGTCGAAAGGCCACAGAGGAGCAGATGTTGGTGTGTCTGCGAAGAGTCCTGCACACTTTTCCCCCAGGAAGCTCCATCACCCGGACTGCCCCAGAGTCATCAGCCACTGCCAGGGCCGAACCCGTCTCATTGAGTGCCAAAGCATTGATCTCCTCCTCCCCCGCACCCTGAAACTCCTCCACGGGACCCTTCAGGATTCGGGGATCAAGGACACTCACTGTGTCTCCATGTGACACGTACAGCTGGCCCGGAGCCGCAGGTGAAAACACAACACTGGTGCTGTCGTCTTCACCAGGGAGAGTGAGGCGGCCTACGATGGTTCCATCTTGGCTCCACACTGTGACCTCTCCACCTTCAGAACCGGAAGCCAGGAGACCCTCAGGGCCTGAAGACGCTCCAACACACAGGATGGATGTGGAGTGGCCCTCAGACCACCGCCTGGCCATGCTGACCCTACAAATGAGTTAACGCGAGGAAAACATTTGTTTGGTGTTTCTGATTTCCACAAATGTCAGAATTCACTTCTGATATTTAATTCTCTCTCCCTTGAACCACAATTTTACACAAACTGTTTAACCTATTTTTATATAAACAAACAGACTTAAGATTAGCAATACTGTTTATATAAAACAGAATAATTCAACATATTATAAACATCAACTAGCAGCTGAGTCTATGTTTGTATATATATTTTTTAATACAAGTAAAGAATAAAACTAGTGCATATAGCATAAAAATGTGCTAAAAATTCTAATTTAAGTAAGTGTCACTTTGTTTGGAGCGGGATTACTAGTCAAATTACGTTAGTTACATGTAAAAATGAACATATTTTCAAAATTAAGGACAGGGTTTAGCAGCAAGTAAAACAAATGTTTATTCTTCAGACTTCACTTTTTAAAAATGAGAATAAAGTACATAAAATGAAGGAGCTTTAAATTCCGTTGTGTTTTAATATCCCCGTAGCCTGAATTACTGTTTCTGGAAGCTGCTGCAAACACAGCAACATGTCAAACCAAACAGTTCTGTATCTACAGCAACTCTGCTGCTTGTTAGCCTGAAAGCTAACATGTAGCTATTTAACTCCTTGTTCGGCCGACAGGTTAACTGCGATTATAAACAAGTTCACGTTAATCTGATGATATAAAATTATTTTTTTAAAAACAATGTCATAACATTATTAATGTCTTCAAGAGTACAAAACTACGGTACCTTAGCAAGAGCACTCAAAAATTCGGTTAGCTTGACAGCCATGTGAGCGCTGGGGCTGGTCGCTCATTGATGACATCACATCTCCCTGTTTACTTCCTCCCGGAGTTTGGTTTGCCAGGCAAATTTCTGTAGTCGTTTCGCCAGGAATCGTGGACTAATAACGCCCTCGTGCGTGTCCTTTCCCCTCTAAATCAGAATATTTCTTTGGTGGAGGAGTGTGATGCTGGAAATTACAAAACTGTAAATGCTGCCTGCAAGAATAGTTCAGGGCAAAACAAAAACAGGGGGTTCGGTTTCTTTAAAGGGCTTCGTCTCAAAATCAAACACCCAGAAGTCATTAAAAAGAGATAATAAATTAAAGTGGAAGTACATGACGTTAGATTTGCAAACTAGAGTTTGTTATGACTATATTGCCATATGATCTCAACATAAGATTAAATATTCATGTAGAGGGAAATTGTTGTGCTTCAGAGATTGTGCATTTATAAATAGTAGGAATATTAGCCAGTATGTAAATCAAATCAGTTAACAAATAGGCTATAAAAGAAATCCAGAATGTACATAATGGCATAAATATAAACAAGTACAGTGACAGGGTTAATCAAAAGGCCTATGCATGTACAATAACAAAGCTCAAGCACAGATAAGTATAGTGTAATGTTTAATAATTATGTCCATGATATTTCACTCATGGCCCGTTGTTGCTCATATGTATACTATATAAATCTTTAACACAACAAATATGAAATACAGGCCAATGCTAGAAACATTAGTTCCTACACAATCTGCGGAAAAAGAAAAGGCACAAAGGACACACAGGCAGATCATCAAATCATTGTTCAGCAGGTCTCCCCCCCGCTCCACCTTCATTTCCACAATGGCTGCTCTCTGCTGATTCATCCAAAGCTGTAGATCTGATGAGTGCTGTCCATTTCTGGGTCAGTGCACAGCATGCCACGCTGCTGCACTGAATAGGGAACAGAGAGGCCATAGCTTTCAGGTCCACACACAAACTAACCACACACACTTGACACACACACATCACACGTTCAAGCGCCATTCAAACGCTGACGCACACTGCATATCCCTGCAGAGAGGCAACACTTCTCAGTGAGCGCTTAGCATGTAAGTACCCTGCAGCCATTCCTCCTTCTTCTGCTACTTCTCCTTTGTGATGCGATTTCTCAGAGCAGGTGGATATGTGGTAAATGTGAGACTGTAGCTGCTGAAAACAGTGAGTTTGTCAGCTGGTTATTAACAGCTTATCACAGCTCGTCCTCATGGCATGAGTGAGAGGATGCTTTTTCTCCTTTTGTCTTTAAATGAAGCTCTTTGAATCCCATGTAAAGCTTGAAGGTAAGGTTTCTGTAACACTTTAGACTCTGATGAAAATGTAGGACATTGTGCTTAAATTAGAATGTATTAAGGATTGCAATTGTCTTACATCTGAAAAATAATAAGGATCAAAAATACAGAAATTCATCTTAATGTTCCTCTGAATGTGATGTCCAACGTGAACAGCAGCACGAGCAGCTGGCCATAAAAAATGTGTAATGCTGCTGCAATTGTTATGAAAGTAAACAGAAACACATGAGCAACAGTTGTAGTAACTTCTAACATTGAACCCAATTTATGTTATAAGATAAGACAGCTATATAATCCCTGTGTAATAACCTTTTTATAACATCTGCACTACTTTTAAATAGTACATATAACAGTCCAATATGTATTTTTTTTCAATTCTTGCACATATAATCAAATAAGTACATGGCAGGCTGCACTTACTGTGTGCAGATGTGTATGTGTGCATGTAGTTTACATAACCATCAACTGTATGTATAAAACTTAATACAGTTTACAGTAACTGTTTTCACCTCCATGCCACTGTTTAAAAGTTTAGGAAGCTTGATTCAGAACAGTCAGATGGCTGGAAGGTGTTTTTTATGTGTATATTTTAATGATCTTTCCTGCTCTTAGGGGTAGACAAACCTCCTCTGTACAACAGTTCAACCAGACTGGCAAGTGAAAATGCAGAAAGAGACAAAATTACCTCTGAGCAACCGTGAAGTAAAACTAGAAGGACTCATCAGTCATCGGTAAAAGAAAGTGGAAGCTCAGCATCAAAATGGTTCAGGTGTCCATTTCAGCGTCAAGTGCACAAAAATGCCATTAACAATCTGAAACTGACAGAAATGACGCTTTAGCAGATTCTTCAAACTTAGAATAAGTTTGTTAATAAGTTAATAGAAATGGAAGTTAGTTTGGGGCTATCACTTTTACCACTGGATCATGAGATCAGGTTCACTTACATCTTTCTGCACAGGATAAAAAAAATTCAGATCAAAGGTATCAGAGGAAAAAATGTTACCACATTATTGTCCCCTGTCATAAGACAGGGACAGCCACAAAGCATTTGTTTTAACTTTTTTAATTATTTTCTTTTGGGTGCAAAACTTTTTTCTGGGCTAAATAACACGTTGTGCAAATTATACTGTTTTTATTCATGTCCTAATAGCAATTGCTATTGTTAAAGGAACAAAGAAAACTTAAATTGGGAACTCAAAACTTCCTAATTACAGAATAATATGCATTAATTGACCACTAAACAATATTCATAATTATGCACATCCTTCCCTGTACATGTTTTATTGTCTTTGTTTTTAATGTTGTTGTCCTTGTTAATTAATGAGAGCAACTCAAAACTTGAGTCAGATTTCCTGTAAGTTTATAGCAACTGACTCTGATTGTCCGTCCTAGATTTGGAGTTACCCTGAAACATTCAGTCACAGAGAGCATGAAGTCGCCATATTTCCCGGCGAGGACGGTGCTTTTCCGCAAGGAGCCAAACGGAGTGACGTACAGAGTCCCTGCGCTGCTCTACCTGCCCCGCTCCAGAACCTTCCTGGCCTTCTGTGAGGAGAGACTCAGCCCGTCTGATTCTCAGGCTCACATGCTGGTCATGAGGAAAGGAACGTTCTACAGGAACTATGTGGAGGTCAGTGTCCGTCACTGGACTCTGAACTCTGTACTTGTACTTTATTATAATTTTTTTTTCTTTGTAGTGCAAACAAAAGCACTTCTTTAAAATCTGATTGAGAAAAGTATAAAGTAGTACAGTTAAAATGTACAGCTTACAATATTTGATTTTCTCAGACAAGTACATAAATACACAAAAAGACGTTCAATTAGGGTAATCACCTGTTTTATTAGGTCATAATAAAGCAAATATTAGCTTATTCTACAACATACACTTAGGTTAGAAAGGTGACAGAGGATGACCGTCTCAAATGATGATTAAGTTTATTACATGTGTTTATTATGCATTTCCATTACCAATAATACAACGCATTAATAATAATACACAAACAACATAGTAACACATAAATCTGAAGTGAAGAAATAGAGAATAAAACCCACAAGAATAACAATAATAGAGGTAAAAAATAATAATGATAAAAAAAACAAGAGAAGAAGATGTTTTTATATGTAATTTTTCACTTCTTAAAGTACACAAATTAAATTACATCCACATTATAAACTCGTCTTTATGCGAATCTCACAGGTGGAAACCTGAGTAAAAAAAAGGTCATTGCTGACCTTCAGACTGACCAAGAAAACTTCTCTTTCCTTTTGCTGCTGCAGTGGGAGGACATGCGCGTCCTGGGCTCTGCCTTCCTGTCAGGCCACCGGTCCATGAACCCGTGCCCGGTGTACGATGAGTTCACAGGCACGCTCTTCCTGTTCTTCATCGCTGTCCTCGGCCACACGTCCGAGTCCCACCAGCTGGTGACAGGGAAGAATGTGACCCGTCTCTGCTACATCTGCAGCACTGACTATGGGGACACATGGAGTGTTGCCACCGACCTGACCAAGAGGGTCATAGGAGACACTATCAAAGGTGAGGCAGGCCACACTTCTGATTATTATTTCTGTTACTAACATAGAACAACTGTCTTTTAAAAAGGACAACTTCACTGATCTTACAAGTCAAAATCTGTTTACAGGTGTTATTAAGTAGAATACTATATATGTGAAAAAAGCCTCATGTGGCTCTAGGGGGAGCTGCATGAAGTATAATAAATTGCCTACAGTGATGTCACTTGAGTCAGCTATGGTTGATTCTGAAGGGTACAAGTTCGGAAGAAAAAGGAAGTGGGGTTATAGAGAAGTGTTTACCAGATTGCTGTAACCTATTCTTGTAACTGTTTGAGGATACGGAGGCTGCTACTAGCGCAACACACCCACCACTGGACCATTGACTAAACTGTCCAGGTGCATTGTGGGTAATGTGGACACTAGGTTTTACAATTAGAAAAAGTCAGAAAACACTCCTCCAACATTTACTATTAATGTAGTTTTGTCTGTCTGCTGACTACAGGATAAGTTCTCAGTTGTTCAGTTCTGTCTCAAAACAGAAAATGTCCACATCCTCTGTACTGGAATTGTGGGAGATTTTAGGTTAAAATGACCTATAGCGTCCAATATCTATAACATTTATGTTCATCATTCATGAAAGTGTCACTAAATTATGATATACCAAAGTCTGCATGTCACTTCCTCCTCTGTCTTTGCAGAATGGGCCACCTTCGCTCTGGGCCCGGGCCACGGAATCCAGCTGAAATCCGGTCGTCTGCTGGTTCCCGCCTATGCTTACCACATTGAGTGCAAAGAGTGCTTCGGACAGCTCTGCCAGACCACCCCCCACGCCTTCTGCTTTCACAGTGACACCCACGGGCGTAGCTGGCGCTTCGGGCAGTCGGTGCCGGGGCCGGATAGCGTGGAGTGTCAGATGGTGTCTGTGGATGAAGAGGATGGGACTAATGTGTTGTACTGCAATGCGCGCAGCCCTCTCGGATACAGGGTGCAGGCCCTCAGTCTGGATGATGGAGCGGTGTTTCAGGAGGGGCAGCTGGTGCAGCGGCTGGTGGAGCCTCGAAATGGCTGTCATGGTAGTGTTGTGGGATTTCCTGCTCCGTTAAACTTATGTCATTCCCTTAACCACCACTTACACCAACCTTCACATCATTGCAGACACTGGACATCCTGCATGACCTCCTCACATCACACCAGCGCTCCCTCTCCACACAATACCACTGTTTCATCCAACCGTAGCGCCACTCCAGATTTTCTCACCCCCACCTGGGTTGTGTATTCCCACCCAACGCAGCCCACCACACGCAAGGATCTGGGTGTGTTCCTCAGCCTGTTTCCACGTGATCCAGACAGTTGGCGCGGCCCCTGGGTGATCTACGAGGGCCCCAGCGCCTACTCTGACCTCGCCTATCTAGATTTGCCGCCCTCAACCATTACCCCGCCTGCTGTGGCCTTCGCCTGCCTGTTTGAGTGCGGCAGCAAAACAGCCTACGACGAAATCTGCTTCTGCATCTTTACTCTCTATGAGCTTATTGATAATCTGCCCCGAAATGTGCAGCTGCATAAAAACATTAATGAAATTAAACAGAAGCACATCCAAGTTTCTGAGACGAGTCGGAGACACGTCGCTCAGGGTGCACCACTTCTCAATCAGCTGAGGAAGAGGAGAAATGAGAGCAAGTTGAGTAAGATGTGCTCTGTGTCTTAAATCTAGTTTTTTTCATTTTAGAGGGGAACTCTGGTATTTTTAAACCTGGGCCCTGTTTTTATGTATTTTGATGTGAAAATGGCTGGTTCTACCAAAAGTTTTGTAATAGTCCCAGTACATAATCTCAGTGGGCTGCCGCGAGAGGGCCGTAATGGCTGCAATATAATCCTTTGGGAAACTGTGACCGTCTTTAATACAATGCAGCCCTCTTGCGGCTCCCCCCTAATAAGATCTACTGGAACCATTACAAAACTTTTGGTCAGTTTCAGTACACCAAAATACGCAAAACATGGCCCAGGTTTAAAAATACCAAATTTCCATTTTCCATTTTCACTCTGGCCAATTTACTAGGTATACCCACACAGTCTAGTGCAGTTCAATATGAGTGTTGTGACATAGTTTACTATTATGATGCCTGTAATATTCCGTTTTTGTTGACATTGTCATGGAGTTAATTCAACTCAGTGTTTTAAGGATCATAGTTAAATGTTGATTTGTACTGGGCTGCATTATACTCAGAGATAAAGCACACAGCATTTCCAGCAATGTGACAAAAAATTAAACATTGTGAAATTTGTTAAGACGGAATTTGTAACAGAGCTGTTCTATTGAATTGCATCAGATTGTACCAATGACGTGGCCACTGAGAAAGTCCATCATGTATTATAGAGCATTTGTACTGTACGCACCTCTGATAAGAGTGGATCCTCTCATGAGTAATGCAATTTTTGTAGTGTTATTCAGTTGATTTCAGTTACATGAAGTGTAACACAGTGTGACTCAGTGATTGTGAAGCCTTTCATAGCGTTAAATTGTTGTTCGTCAGTTTGACTCTGTGAAACACAAAGTGTAATTGTGTTTTTCTGACCCTTGGTCGTGTGTTTGGAGTATTTTGCCGAGTAAAAACCAAAATGATTAGCATATTATTTTAGGAAATAAAAGAGAATGTATTTTACCATTTTAAGAACGGCCATCCTGTCTCTCCTTCCTCTTTCATCAGTTATCAGAATAACCCAGCCAGTCTTCAAACTAAATCGGGACAATGATCATTTACAGACCAAAAACTTCTGATTGTTATTCTTAGATTGTTTCTGTCGACTTCTGCTTTCAAGGTCAAGAATAAACTTTGAATCTCAAAGATATTTTTTCACTTGTAATTCTTTGTTTTTAATCAACCAAAATGTATTGTGCACGGGGACTGCTTTGGGGTTTTCAGTAAGACCCTTCTGTCTTATCATTATCTCAACACTGCTGTTGAGAAAATGTTCGTTTCTCCTCAGATTTTTCTGTTGGATGTCTGAATGTGATCAGCGTTTGTTTTGAGCTGCCCTGATGGAACATGTCTCTCTCCGTAATAATTTTCGGTGTTTTTGACTGCCCTTAAATTGCAAGGACATGATTCATTAGCTGCTGCTCCCTTACATTTAATCTCGCAGGCGAGGCTGCAACTCATCAAGCTCGCATTTTAATCACAGCTGCTTCACGAGCAGCAGCTGTAAAGGGATAACTGTTCCCGAACTAATCAATTCGGCTTGTGAGGGTGTTGAAACATTAAGGGGCTGACAGCTTAAGCGAGCTTCATGAGAGCGAACGAAGAACAGAACCAGATAAAGTGGAGCTGTTTGTTTAGTTAAGAGAACAAAACAGGAAGACAGCAGGATCTGGACAGTTTCTTCTCTCCGCTGCTCCTCCCTCCTCTGTTGCATAACTCCACACTGACCGCAGGACATTTCCCCGCCTGCACTCTTTCACAGAAGTAGTTTTTTACTTTTCTCTGCCATCCGTGCTTTTACAGCATTCCATAATGATTTTGCGGATTATATTTGTTCTGGTGGCGCTAAGTGGGGTAACTGGGAGTCCCAGCGTGACGATTAGACCTGAGGCGGACTCAGCGGTCATGTCCGCTCATCCTAACAGCATTCCAGAGACAGCAGAGGAGACAGAGATTTTTGAACAGGTGAGAGAGGAACTCATTTTAGGTGTCTTGTTGCTTGTTCTTCATTTGTTCTGTAGCAATCAGGTGTGTTGCTTAAAAAAACTTGCAAAATTGCTCAAATGCGGGTTTTCACAACTCAAAAGTGTTTGCGAGATCTTGTTGAGACACAAAGGATGAGAACAGAACAACCACACTTTAAAAGACGAATATATAACTTTGTTGCAATCATTGTTACATCAAATCCTCCTGTACACAGTACAAAAGCCATGACAAGCTCAAGTCACCACACTGAGCTTTCTTAACCAACCACCACTTGGCTGCAGAGCCAACACATCAAGTGGTGCTAAAATCGACGTCATAAATACAGTATGTTTCCTACAGGGGTCAAATATTAGGGAGACAGAGAAGCTTGAACTACAGAACAAAAAGTAAAATGTCAAACTTTTGTCTGGCTTCACACATTAAAGCCTTGTTGCTGAGGGTTGGTGGTCGTGTCAAAGTTCAACAGTGTGCAGCTGGATAGATGTAACAGCTCTCAGCTCTTCCACTTGTTCTTCTTCGCTGGCAGCTGTCCTGTGGCCTCTAAGTGTTTGTGGATGAGCTCCTCTTGTGTGCTTGGCAGGCAGGCCTGGTATTTGCTGTAGTCCATGGTGTACTCCCCTTTTCCCTGAGTAAACAATGACAGAAGATGTTTGTTTTGGAAATAAAACTGTATTTGAAAGGAGTCTGGGATTCCTCTGTGATGGTGTAATTCACATATTTCTTGCGCCTCGACTTTTCCGTTTACAGTTCGATCTCCTCACTAACAACTCTCAGTGCAGTTCACAGTATCAACATGTTGATACTTCCATCTGAGGCTCCTTCAGTTATGACTGTGTGCTCTCAGCAGACTGAGTGATTTTCACATGGTACTTGCCTCAAGTTTCACCTCTCAGACTACACAGTGTATACTGTCCTGTCCGATTGGTGGTGTTGCATCTACAGACTGACAGGAAGTCACCACCCAAGATGTGAAAAACACTTAATGCTTGTGTTTATTTAGGTGGGAAAAAAATTAGTGTGATCTTTTTTTATTTACAATCAACATTCCCCTCAATAGAATACAATAACAACATTATATAATTTTCTATCACAAAGTAATAAGATGCTATTAACAAAACTAACAAGGGTTAGTTGTTCAAACAGGAACTTTGATAGCATTTGTTGGTGTTTTTTTTACTACCACTAATTGAGAATGCCTGATAAATTTTATAACCATAAAAATGTAGAACTGGAGTATTAACAGGGAGAATAGCATTCACATTTTCTTTGGAGATACTCTGACTCTCCGGCCTCTTCTTTGCTCTTCTGAGTATTCAACATAACATGAACTATAAAGGACCACATATTGAGAGTGTTGAACTTACTTCAGTACAGGATCGTAGCTCTGTGGCGTAGCCGAACATGTCGTTCAGTGGAACCTGTTGGGAGAAACGAGCTAAAATTGGTCAAAAACAAAAGGTGAAGGATGAGAGAAAAAAATAGTGAAAGGATTTGAGATTAATGTCCATACGAGACATGTATAAACTGGACTCACATCAGCGTACAGAGTGAAGTATCCTTCAGCTCCGTCCTGTCCTGTTATAACACCGTGCCGGCGGTTCACACCCGCGATCACTGCTCCTTGAAACTCCTGAGGCGCCACGATTTCCACAGACATGATTGGCTCCAGGATGATCGTGTTGGCCTTTTCCATCGCTGAGGGGCGTCAACAGAATCCAGTGTTAACGTGCACTCACAAAAAATAATAAAATGAGACAAGAGGTCAGATCTGACGGAGTCCTCACCTTGCTTTAGTGCACCCTCTCCTGCACGGATGAAGGAGATCTCATTGGAGTCCACCATGTGATGCGCGCCATCTTCCAGGATGAATCTGACCCCTGAGATCCTGTGCCCGCTCAGGGGTCCCTTCTCACAGGCCTCCCTGAAGCCCTGCGGCATTATCGCGGACATGGCTCTCACTTAGTGTCCAAGTAAATTCTATTTGGTTTAAGGTGTTTCATGTCTATACAGCTGAAGTGCATTACAGTTTTTAAAAAAAACCAAACCTTTTCAACAGCTGGTACGAACTGCTTGGGGATGTTGGTTCCAACAGTCTGGTCTTCAAACTCCAGCTTGGTGTTATGATCCGGCTCGAGAAGCTCGAGGACTCCTGTGACTTTGCCGTACTGCCCGGAGCCGCCGGACTGCTTCTTATGAGTGAAGTCAAACCTGCAGAAAAAGGAACCAAACATTCACATTTTGAATCACCTGGCAACCACGGTCCCATCTGCTTAAGCAGCTCTGTTAATCATGGCAGCCACACCACAGTACAAGTCATATTATAAACAATTTATAGTTCCACCTCAAACAGACGCACCAATCAAATTACAGCTCCAAAATTATCAGTTGGTATCATAAAAAGACACCGCTGTGCTTTTCCCCCAAGTTGGCTCTGACGTTTAAACTGGTTCTGTTCAGGATTCTTAGACCCTTGTTGCAATCTAGTCAACCAGCTGCGTTTCCACCAGTTTCGAGTTTATACATTGTTATTAAGGATACATCATCAACAGAGGACGTTGCACGATGACCACCAAGGATATAAAAATTCATTTCCAGGGAAAATTTTAAAAACTTGGTCACTACTAGGGATGAGTCGATTATCGGTTTTATTGTTAATCACGATATAAACACTCAATGATTTAATCGAGGTGAATGTCAAGTAATCGCATAACATCATAATCAGAAATTAAAGTGTCTGCTATGAAATACCAAATGTAATCCTCACTATTTATGCTAGTAAACAGTGAAGAGTCCAGGCTACAACGCAAGTTAGTCTTTATAGAACAGAGTATTTTTTGATTTATCCCTTATTCATGCAGGGATACTTTATAACTTATCATTACCTTATTTATTTATTTATTTATTGTTTATTTATTCATCTATTTATTTAATCAAGATGTGTACCCTATGAACATGATTCAGTTAAGATTGTAAGGTAAAGTGATTACAGAATGTTTTATTGCCACTCTCTTATTTTAAATTTCTCAATGTTTTCTGAATATAGCTATATATATTTAAAATTATAAAAAGAATTCTGAATTTTTTAAAAAGATTTTTTTTTTAAATTATTGTGATAATATTGTGCATTCCAATTATTTTGGCCACAATAATCCTGAAATTTTCAAATCCTCCCACCCCTTGTCACTACGTGTGATATTAGAAAGTATTTCAAGCATTTCTACACAATTATTTATGACGAATGTTTGCCAGTTAAGGTGATTTTTCTCTCTCTTCATCTCTCTGTGCTGCTAACATGGTTTGTGATGTAAAGCTGATTCAATAGCGAGGAGAGGAAACAGCAGAGGAGAGCTCTGTCTCTTTAAGAAAGCGGGCAGTCCTCAAAGAGCTCTGGTGTCACAGGAAGTTGGAAACAGTTTTTCCATTTGCATAAGGAGCAGCTGAGACTGAACATCGAACACATAAAAGTTTCCACCTGCCAAGTTCACAGGCAGGGAGTTGCAGCATTACAGTTACAGGCAAGATCACACTCCCTCATTTAATTCATTATTCAACACTTATTTCGGCTGGACAACTCTTCACCTTTACTTTCTCTTAGACGTCTCATTATTTGCATTCCTTTCCACTTAGCCCTATAGATGTTCTTCTCCATTTTAAGGCTTCTCTTATCTAGAAACAAACCAAACTAAGGCAGAAGCTCCACCCTGCTGACACCTGAGAGTCAAAGTCCTTCAGGGGTTAGAAGCCCATCCCTGTTTGTTACAGAGAGTTCCTGATTTTCACTTTTTTCTTTTCTCATTGTCGGTGCTTTCTGTTGAATACCAGCAGGACGTACTGGAGAAGGTGGAGCCTGAAGAGGATGTGATGGCGACTGGAGAACTGAAGCCCAATCACTACCCTGCTCAGAGGGCGGCCAAAGTGGTCCAACACTACCTTAACACCCGCTACGGCTCTCCGTACAGGCTGTTCGGTCTGCAGACGGTCCACAGCGCAAACGCAGAGGTCTGTTAACGGTTACAGTTCAGTTTACAGAGAGGGTGAAACAATTCTAATTACCATTAACTGTGGCTATATCCTCTCTTCTAAGGATGTGGCAGACTCTGGGAGACAGTATCAGCTGGAGATCTCAGTGACAGAGATGATCAGCAATGTAAGAGAACACCTAAAATAGTCCAAACCACATATGACAAATTTTCCTCCAGAATGAGGTCATTAAAAACCTTTGATCACGCTGCACTGCAGGAATTACGTTAGTGCTCATATTGGTTAATCTATAAAGACTGTTTTGCATTTAAATAGCTTTTTCCAAATGGGAAATCATGTTGAACCACCTGCAGGATTTGAACAAACGCTACTAGAAAGATGTTTAAAGCACGAGTTTTTGTTTGAAGCTCCATAATCGTCGGTTTTACAGTGAGTAGGTTTGACGAGATTGAACTAAACAGCACATCAAAGGAAGCAGTGTGATGCAAGCTTGACATGGTAATGTCTGGACTCGTCTTTTCACTGTAATCTCCTCTCCACTTCTCTCTATTAAACCTTCCTTTCCTCTGTTTGCTTCTTTTTATCCCACCCCTACTGTGTATTAAATCCATCCAGCAAACGGAAACAGTCTCTGCAGGGGTTTTGTTTGCGAGGGGAGAACGGCAGCACTCAGCTCAGGTCCAGGCCTCGTGTGAGGAGCTCCTTAAAATCAATACAAAAACTCTGGAGGAGGCTTTTTACCAACAGTACAAGATGAACCAAAGCCTGCTGTCGGCACAGTATCTACCTGGTATGTCCAAAAAGACAAACTGTACATCCTATTGCTCCTAAATATTCACATATCCACATGCTACACAACATCTGCAGCTTAAGTCACAGCACTGGGAACACAAACACGACAACATGTTTACATGACAAGACGTGCTATGTGGCATCAATAAACACCACGCATTACTGTCTTTATAACACACTGCTGACGTTCTGACCGACAGACAGCTACGGTCACATTGAGCCTGACATGAAGCCCGTCTGGCACCTCGTCACTGTGGCCTCCAGTTTCGTCATGCTGAACGAGTCCTCTGAAAACACTCTGTACAACATGGCTCAGGTGGCCGACATCAAGCAGCTGGTAGGTCGCTTCGCCTGCTCTTACATTCTTAATTCATACGTGGGTTTCAAATTGTTTCAGTGATGATTTAATCCAGCAAAGCCCAAAGTTTGGGTCAGAACCCAAAATCAGTCTCAGTCATTGTGTGTACGTATTGTATGAGCTGTTGAAAAACTGAGTACTACACTTAGATAATGTGAATCTTGCTTTGTTGTATTTTTCTGCAGTCAGTAATTGATTGATGATGCATCTGTAATTTTATCAATTAAGTAATAATTAATAATTAGCATAATTAATAACTTTATCATGTGATGCCTAAGATGACAGTAACTCTCAATGCATCTCATATACATCTTAAATTGATGGTTGGTTGTGCTTTTTATTAGTAGTTCACTGATGTATTAAAGTAGCCTCGATGTCACGGCAACATGCAGAAGGCACCGAATTTCTTATTTAGGTCTCAAGCTGAAAAAGCTGGAAGTCAACATGTGTAATAAATTGGACAGTTTCCCCTCAAAAGAACACAATCTATGACACACGAACAGCTGAGTCTAGAGTGCACGATCCATTTTCAGTAGCAGCCCATGTGTTCTAAAGAAGAAGAGTTTGCTACGTTCGGGTTTGAATCTATTTAATCTGGCTAATTTAATTAATTTAATCTGGATATTCTATTCGGTACAATCACAAGTTATCCACTTTATGCATACAAGGCAGGTTCTAAATAAAAGGATTTATTATTCTGCCATAACGTGAAGTTTAAGTTAAAAAAGGAAACTGCACACCAACTGAGGATGAGCGATGTAACATTTGTTTCTATCACTCGGTTTTATTTTTCCCTTGTTTGCCGCAGCCAACTAAGAACGACCAGCTGAAGTTTGAAAGCCGCACACTACTACACGAGATGGTCTCCCAGGTAACCATTTCTTGTTGTTATTATATACCTTTTTTAAGATTCAGTAACTAAAGAAAAACACTGTCATGCTAAATATGTACCATAAAAGTTGCAATATTTCTACCATGATATTTGGCATTAATTTTTATTACATTTTTGCAGGAAATTATTCCCTGGAAGCTGCTGTTCACCTGGTCTCCTGGAGAGGGAGTTAAAGTGTTGCAGATGGAACAGCTGCCACACTGCCGTGAATGTGAAAAACCTCCCAACACAAACTGAACTGCTGACATTCAAACCGCTACCAAAACCTAAACCACACTTTGAAGCTCACATCTTGTATTTGATTATTGTAGAATCAACATGTATACGATGATGAGCACCGAGCAAAGATTTGCTGCGGACGCTTGCAACACAAACCTTCGTCAGAAGAAACAGCAAAGTTTATATACGATGATGACATTTGTACATTGTGCTGCTTTTGTAGCAGTTTTGGTTGCTTTTGTATTTCAGCCAAAATAAACAGTTTATACAGCCTAATGCCTCAGTTTGTGCGTGTGTACAGTATGTGAGTGTGTGTGTGTGAGTCAGGAGACGAGCACTTACGAAACAGGACTTGTAATCGTCTCTCTGAAAGCCACTTTAGGTTTTCCCATCACACAGGGACAGTTGTATTCCCTCTCCATCCTCTGAAACAAACCAAATACAAACAGAGAAACACTTGGTCAGACGAGGACAAACATTTTTCAAATGCAGAGACCGACATGTCAAATAAATGTGATGTCTAACTCAGCTGGAGGTTTAGATCTCTTCTCAAGATCTCACAATAAAAGCACCGCTCATATTTGGTGAAGCGGCGTCTCTCTAATCAGATTCCAATCGTCCACAGGCAAGAGACGCTGACGACAAAGGAGCCCAAAATAAAAACTTTGCAGTTTGTGCAAACACTTGAGTTTCCCCACAAGATTTTTATCACAGAGTTACACCGAACAGCTCGAATCCTCTGAAATGAAATCTAACTAGCATAAAGCATTGTTATCCAGAGACAGCTTGTATTAAATGTGCAGAGCATCCTCTGTCTGGTTACCTGGGAGTAGATCTCAAGGTGCAGCTCGCCCATGCCCGAGATGATGGTTTCTTTGCTCTCTGTGTCAAAATGCACTCTGAACGTCGGATCTTCCCTGGTGAAACGGTTAATACCTTTGGAGAATTTATCCAGGTCATTCTGTCAAAAAGAAGAGAGAAGATTTCACAGTTGCACTTAGGGATCTAGAGTTAGGTGTTCACAGATCGAATGGGTATTTTTTTACCTTGTTGGCTGGCTTCATTGACATAGAAATGACCGGCTCTGGGACGTGAATTGACTCCTTCGAGACAAAAAGAAAACAAAAAAATCTCTTCATATGTTCGAGAGCAAAGTAAAAATATTTTACAGTAAGCAGATGTCTTGCTCTTTCACAGGTGAAAACATTTGTTTCTCACCATGGAGAGGTTAGCGCTGGTCCTGGATGTAAAAGTGTCACCGCTAGCGCAGTCGATCCCAAACAGAGCGCAAATATCTCCTGCGTACACCTCATCGACATCCTGAAACAGCGTGGACAGAGAGGAAACAAAGGAATGATGGGAATGCGTTTCAGGACTGAGTTGATACAAACGTCTTTTTTTTTAAATGAGTTTAGTGTTTTGTTTTGATGCATTACAGATGGAAACATGTCACTCTGGTGTCACAGGGGATGTGGTTCTTATCTGCACACTTGACTGAAGCCAAAAGAGGAACTAGGCCATTTTGACCAGTAATCTTCCTCTGATATTTCTGAGCTGCAAACCATAGATGGAAAACTGTGATCTCTGACGGATTGCTGATGTACGTTCTCACCTCCATCTGGTCAGCGTGGAGACGCACAAGCCTCTGAACTCTGACTTTCTTGCTGGTGCGTGTGTTGTAGATGTATTCTCCCTTCTTCAGACAGCCCTGGTACACCCTCACATACGTCAGCTGGCCAAACCTGCCTGCCTGTTTATGAAAAAATACCAGCGGAAAAAACAGAGCGTGACTGACTGAGATCGTCTTGATAAGCAAGTGTGCAGAAATAGACATGAGGAATTGAATCTCACCTCTAATTTGAAGGCCAGACCCACATAAGGGTTTGCAGAGTCTCTTGTAGGGTCCATTTCAATTTTTGAGGTTTCACTTGCATCTCTGACACAGAGACACACACTGGCGTTAGTGCATAATGTTTCTCAACAAACAGTTAACCTCATAAAATGTCATAGAATTTCATCTACTGTTACAATCTGAGGACACTTTGGATACAAACTGACTCACTCGTCATTAAGGATGGCATAGTTTTTGACTTCAGTGGGGTTCGGCAGGTAATCCAGGACGCCATCCAGTAGAGGCTGGACGCCTTTGTTCTTCAGTGCTGTGCCCACCAACACGGGAGAGAAGAGACGCTGCACGGTAGCCCTGCGGATCGCAGCCTGGAGGAAAGCGAAATCACAAGGGACTGAGCGCTGGGCAACAAAATGATTTTTATTCTCTATCACGCACAGGATTCATGTCCCAATTTAGACAGTAACTGGGGGAATTTTGAGTGATATTTAAAGTCTTGTTTGTTGAGCTCAAAAGAACAAAGTCCTGTTTGAGGGAAGACCAGTTAAAATTAGATCTCAAAGAGTTTTATTTTTATTTGCCGTGCTACCAATGTGACTGCAGCAATGCTTAATCCACCACTTTTGCACAACCAAAGTCCAACTTTCAGATGCATTGCAATAAAATTTTGCCATGACTTAACTCATACCGCCTTTGTTGATTCTCTGACTTTCCATCTTGCACATCCATAAGGTTGACATTCGTGGTTATAAGTGAAATCTTTGGCAACTAGTGGACGGACAGCCATAAATTTTGGCACACAGGTTCCAACTAACTGAAAAATTTTTCGCACATACATGATCTGCACAGACCCCCCACCAAAATGGTTTGATACTGTGTTTTGCGTACCATTGCAAAGTTTAATGATACAGTCTTACTACAGCTGTTACTTTTAAAGCTATGGTCTACGATTTGGAAGCACGGCACTTATTATTAACATCGTTAATATGACCGTTATGGTCCTACAG
>JAQLOL010000024.1:17990472-18013438 GCA_029783665.1 Naso thynnoides | reverse complement strand
GTGTTCAAGGACCGGTTCGCGTTTTTTTTTTTATTTTTTTAAATGAAGTTTTAGCTAACGTTGGTTGCACGGAACATCCATGTTGTGGTCATTGATGGCTAGCTAACGTAAACGTTAACTGCGTTCACAGTGGTTTCACCTCTGGTGTCACATCAGAGCCTGACTGTTAGGTAACGTTAGTCCTGCCCCTGTTTTGACAACAGTTTCCTCTTTCACTTCAACCACATGCTGATACTAAACTTCACACAGGAGCACTGCACACAGTGGCAGCAGATAAGCAGCAGACACATCCCCCTTCTTCACACCCTGCCGGTTATAAACCCTCCTCATCGGTGCCAGCTTCTAACAGCTGCTTCACACACACACACACACGAAGAGGATCTCTCTGGTGAGTTTTGGCTCACTGTGCTTTCCACCGTGTAATATGAATT
Organism: Naso thynnoides; assembly: GCA_029783665.1. Taxonomy (NCBI): domain Eukaryota; kingdom Metazoa; phylum Chordata; class Actinopteri; order Acanthuriformes; family Acanthuridae; genus Naso; species Naso thynnoides. Next base: position 18,013,007 of record JAQLOL010000024.1, on the reverse strand, counting down.
TAGCCACAACATTACTTTAAGATTTTTTTTTTTTTTTTTCAGCTGTAGTGACACAGGAAAGTAGTATGTGCTATACATTTTCTGGTTTGTTTTGCTAATTTTAAGTCAGCTTTAGGAAGTCATGTATAATGTAACTGTTAGACCCAGTTACATTATACATTACATATAGAGGTAAAATTAATACTGGGTACTACATGTACAGGGTTGACGTCTAGTTGAAACAGTGATAGTGGAAGTACAAGAGTGTATGGCAACGTATTGAATGTTGACCAATAAATTGTCCCCATAGCAGGAGTTTAACTGTGGCTGCCTGATTAAGTCAGGAATCCTAACAGCTAAACACTGTAGACATACTTTATATTGTGACATGTCAATCAAGATTGTGTGTATAATTTCAAGAGGATTTAACCATATTTTAAGCCACTATTGAACAAAGTACTGTATATAATACTGTAATTGGTGCTAAAATGTGACCTATAGTACCTTTAAAATGTAAAACAGTATCTCAGCCTACTAAATACTCCCCTTATGTGGATGTTACTTTCTTAATGATGTATGTTTCTCACTATGGCCACATATTCTGTCCTCATGATCACACATGTAGAGGCCAGATGCATGATAGGTGGCACTGTGTGGGGGGGGGGGGTCATTTAATCATAGATTATTTTGGGGATTGACCATCTCCTCACAAAGCATGTTCTTGTGTCTAAAAGAATCCGTTTAATGTCAGCGTGGCACAAGACTGTCAGTCATTCACCCTGGTGTGAGTCATTATGTATGATTATTTATGATCCCGATTGCACAAGAATGTGCTTGAAAACGGAGCGTGCGTGTGTGTGTGAGTGTGTGTTTCACTATGAGCTGTTCTTTCCATTGTTATCCTTCCTGTCTCATTTCCTTTCTGCGAGCATTCCTCTCTGACAGCAGGGTGACTGCTGTGCTGCCACAGTAAATGACAGTAAAGGAGGCTCAGCAGCCGTCTGTCTCCAGGATGCTGCTCTGTCCATCCTGTAAAATGCAGAAATGTGTCTTAGTGTGTCAGGACCAAACATAGCAGCCGAAGCCTACAACTCATTGTACTTAATTCAGTGCGTATACTAGTGCATTTGCCAGCCATATTATATCTTTGCGCATGTGATGTTTATTGTGGTTTTGGACCTCGGGTCAGACACAACAACCTTGAAGGCATCACCTTGCACTCTTGGACAGAGTCATTTGTTTCATTTCATCTTCATCTTCTTGCCCTAACTCTATTGAAATGATTGAAAGTTGCAGTACGGCTACAGCTTTATATGTCGATCCACCATTTTTGGTATTTTAATACCCTTAAGAGCATTGGTGTAGTTGTCCCTGGAGAAGTGGGTATACCCTTAATTTATGCCCCCAATTTACTTATTTTTTAAGTCCAACAAAGAATAAGCGCTCCCCCTTTTTTTTTTTTGTTTTAAACAGTGACGTGCTCTAAACAGTGGCGTGTAAGACTACTCTAACATGTTTAGTTAACCTCAAAGTGGGACAGTATCAAACCTGTCAATTGTTACCTCACTTCTGCTGCTTGTTATCAGGAAGTAAGGAGGATCGTTATGAAATTAACATTAGTCACAACAGAGGTGCAGATTTTGCAATCAATACTGACCCACAGTCAGACTACAGGATGAGACAATCATATAATGAGGCATCTTGAGTGACGTCTTCTTTATTCCTCAATCCATCTACACATGAAAAGAAAAACTGCAAGTGGTCCATGGGACAGTAGCTACTTTTGCAAACAGTCTCCTGGAATAGCTGACTTGCTACAGATCGGATCAGAGGGGATTTATTAGTGGCTATATACTCAATGCAGACTGAAAAGTAAGTGGGTGTACTGATAGCCACTATGATCTGAATTAAAATGCTGTATTTACACAATTAGCTTGCTTGGACAAGAGCACGGATTTCAGTCACAGGAGGGCAGCATTACACCGACCAACCGGTGGAGCCGAGTCTGGAACTCCCAAAACTTACCTTGATATTTGGAATTTCTGTGCACGCGTCTGATTTACTGTAATATTAAAATCACCCACCCCCCCACCCCTTGTCATATTTTTCCCACCAGTGTAGTCTCGGTGTTAGTGTTTGACCTTCCCCCCTGTCAGTTTATTTGCTCGGTTGCCTGCTCCAGGAAATAAAATCAGAATTTCAGAACGGATAAATCACAAGTTAATTGGCTTCCTGGCGCTATAGCACCGTGTGTGTGCTGTTAATGATTACGTTATCGGTCTGATTAAGCTCTTGAAAGTAATTCAGTGTACGGCTGTAGCCTGATTTTGCTAAAGCACTAAATGTGTTTGCTGAATTATTCATCATCTGTTTGTTCTCACAGATTCCGACATGGAGCATTGTATGATTTCCCAGGCTTAATGAATGGATTGAGTGACTAAGGGCTTACTGTACGCTGTACGAGTCACAGTTTAAGTGGTTTCAAGTCATTAAAATCAACCGCTGAGGGTGTGCCTGGGTCACAGTTACTACTACGGAATGCAGGATGGGCCAAACTCGCTCGGATCTATCGCACTCCACCGCCACCTCAGGCAGAACGAAATGGAAAGCAGGCGAGACAACCCAGCGGCTCCGTATCCGCAGATTTAGGAGCGGAGAGAAGCGACGGAGCGACCAGTTTAACAGGAATCCGATGAAAAATAAAGTGTTGTCGTGTTTGGGAAGGAGGAAGCGAGACTCGAGCCCCACAGAAGCTGAGTTAGGTTTCGGAAACGGAGACGGAGATCCAGCAGCGCGCCGCGATCACAGAGTAGGAAAGTTGCCGAGGGACGAGGCTGTGTCGGCAGTTGGAGAACATCGAGCATCCACGGATTGTTATGAGACACCATCCACCGTAGCTGACAACACCGAAGCTATCCAGCACGTCGTGAAGCGGGAGGCAACGGTTGGCCCGTCCGATGCTTCAGGTTTGGAAACGCGGACCGGTGAAGCCAGCGGTGCGGGCAGCGAGGAGCCGAAAACCGAGCGAGAGGACAATGCCTCGGACCCCCCAACGAGGGCCATGGAAGATCAGCCACTGGGGGGAAACAACCAGAATCGCTTTGTGTCTGAGGTCGGAGAATTAACGGGGACTAGTCTGAGCTCAGACCCGCTGCTCTCCTCTGATACGGACACGGAGCGGACTTTGTCAAGCTTGCCCCCGGATCAGCCTCTGGTTAGTGGACCGCCTGTGCCGGGCGGTCACCCTCACGTTGAGGCTAAAATGACCAAAACTGACTGTAGTACCGTTTCATGTCCACCCAAAGCGACCGGCGACCAAAACAGCAGTTGTCCAGTTGAAACAGAGAGCACACATGACTCTCATCAGGCCCCTCACGGACCCCCAGGAGGCCAAAGTTACCCAGGAACCATACCCAAACTCATCATAACCAGAGACCCCAGCCCGACCCGCTCTCAGGTGACACCCACCATGCTGAATCCCCGTACAGAGCTCGGCAGCGGCTCTTGTCTGGACCCTCACCCAGACGACGAGTCTCCCTGCTCGGACAGCGGCTGCGGAGGCTCCCCTGCACTGATGCGCTCCCCGAGGAAGCTGTCCAACTCCTCCTCCATCGGCCTGTCCTCCGCCTCGTCCTTCGAGGAGTCCGAGGACGACTTCACTGGAAGCGACATCGAGTCCAGTTTGTCTCCGGCCCGGTCTCTGTGCAGCCCGGATGATGGGACAGGGGTGAGTGTCTTTCTTTAAGTGTCTTCTTTGCAGTTCATCAGCAATTCACACGCAGAGTTTCATACATAAATATCATACATAATCCTGCTTTTCCTACCAAAATTTTTAGAAAAAACAAATATTACGCAATCGGCCGTATATCACTCTGAGGTAGGCAACAGTATGTGGTTAAAGGCCATTCCTAAAATGAATATGATGTCAGACGTCGCACTCATTACATCAGCAAAAGCAGTGGTATGAGGAAAACAATGGAAAAATTGGATGTTATCATCATATACAAATACATGCAAGCACAGTACACACATTGCATGCAGGACACACACAGGTCAACACTGTATCCTGCAGCTTTTCCACACGAGGTACACAACGATTTCCATTTTATTTACTGATGTAGAATAGAATAAAACAGAAAGCTTTATTGTCATGAAACATTACATGTAATGAGATTACGGGTGCCGCTCCATCAGTACTTTTAGAAACATAAAACATGACAGACGGATGAAAACATGACACACACACGCACACCTAATATACAAAACTCAGACATACATAGCTATAACTGCAAAAATGTGGAGTTGCACTAAATTGCACCATAGCATGATAAAATAAATATATTGCACAGTGGGATATTGCGCAGAATTATTGTTGTTCAGTGATCTTGCAGTGATTGCACTATGGCAAAATAAAATAATAACAAAAACAGGAGTCCGAATATTGCACAGTGGGATATTGCACAGGATAATTGTTTCTTCAGTGATCTTATAGCCCAGGGAAAGAAACTGTGCTGCTGTTGCACAAATATACAAACTGCTCAATGAATATCACACATTCTACTGTCAGTCCATATTGATGTTTTACTGTAGTTTAATTCCCCGGATTTTATGACTCCTAAGTGCTGGTGTGCTTAAGGCCCAAGTCAAAAAGAAGGTTTGCTACAAAATGTGTGTCTCAAGTGGTTTTGGTGGATCTCTGTTTGTTTCGTTACAAAAATAATTTGTCAGAAGTTTAGTTTAAAGTCTTAACAGTTGGACTCCTAACACATTGCGTCATGAAACATGACAGTAACTTGTTTAAATCAAAGAAGAAGGAAAAAAAAAAAAAAACGGTTCTCATTTTAAAGTCTTTCGTCTGAGTCATTTTTTCCAATGGCTCTTGATAACATGGCTTTTGATAGCTCAGCTACAGGCCCATTCAAATACTATCTGAATGCATTTTTGGATTAATTACAGTCAGACGGTTACCCAAGCACTGTGTAACTTAAATGCACATAGACCTGAAGGATGCTATCAAAGCAATTTAAAAGTTAGTTTACTGCCCCTCAAGCTTACATTTTCCTCTCTTCCAGACATTGGAAGGAGTTTAAAGTTTCCAAGTAGGAAGTTGTTGTGAGGTTTCCCCCCTGAGTCGGAATCTTTGAGGCACTGCTGACCAGAAATGCTTGGAATGAGACAAATCTTAAAAACAGGATGTCACCTCTTGCCTGAGACAGTCTTCCAGTATGTCAGCTTTTGTTGGCAGCATGTGAATCCTGTATGTCCACCTTTTAACGTTCACGTCACCTAGCAAGCAGAAAAATGTTCAACTGTCAACATGCCACTTACATTGAGCTGCCCAGAACTTGCACTTGTGAGTTTCTTAATAATCTAGCCCCAGTTATGCTACCGTCACAGTCGATCCACCCAAGTCTGGTATTTTTATTAAAATTTTCCAGGAAAAGAGCAAGACATGACCCAGAGAAAAAATTGACAGATTTGAGTCTACTGCTGATTTAATAGCAGAAGCCTGGCCTACTTAGAGCCGTCACTTAAACACTTGAACTAAGTTAATACTTAGCGTTTCTTTACGGAGACAATGAACTTTGATAATATCACTGGGAATGCTACTCAGAGGGCTGACGTTAAACTGTTATTTCTTCCCCCAGGTTTTGAACGAGCTGTAAAAAAACACGATTAAGGGTTTAAATTGTAAGAGGAGAAAACAGGATCAACATAAATATAACTACAAAATCTAACAATAACCAAAGCAAGCCTTCATGAAAGCAACCTTAACTTCATGATCCGTATGCCATGTTTAGCTTATTGGTGTAGATAAACGTGAATTCATAAAAGTCAAACATGAATCTTGATGTAGTCTAAGATTTTATGTAAGTATGACCTCAGAGCTGCTACCTAGGATGAATATTATTATTGATCTCTGCCAATAAAGTTTTCAACCATAAGATGTCAGAAAATGGTGGGAAAACCCCTAATTTTAAGGCTTCAACTCGAAATGTCCCCTTTTGTCCACCTGGCACTCTAAAACACAGGGACATACAGTTTACAATGTTCTAAAAATAGAGAGGATGAGATTTTTATAGTTTTGAACTGAGTCAGTTTGTAATTTTCTAAAGCTTCCGTCATTTATATATTCTAATAACAACATTTCCATTTTTTAGTGTCAGAGAATAGATAGATTTTCATCATTTCAAGTTCTGAAACGCCATTTGATTAACAAAGAAAAAATGCAACTCCCACCTTACTGTCTCTCTCAGATCAATCTTTTTCACCACTTGTCTCCACATGGCAAAAGTGCTGATTTTGCTACCAGTTACAGTAATGATCATTTGAACCTGCAGGCCAGTGGACAGCGCAATTTCCTGGCTATTACACTGACAGCCAGGAAATGAGCAACCTGAGAAGTTGCACTTGAGCCGTTGTAGCAAACAGGATGACGCTGGCCTGTGGTTTCTGATAAGAGCTGAGTTATAATGGACACACTCTCTCCCTTTGTCTGTAATTTATTAGAACAAGGGTGTGTTTTTGTTGTTACGTGCTTTAAAAAAGGTGGCCATGCTGTCATCTCAAACCAGGTACACTATGTACACGGTGACGTGAGCCGCAGGTACTTGCTCAAACATGCAAACTCAGAAAGAAACACACACACACTTGCGGCGATGCCGTCTTGCATTCAGAGTTCAGTGTGTGTCATGGAAAATTGGGCTGAAGGCAGAGCCGGTTGCTAGGCGACGTCTTCGCCATATATGGTACTTTTTTTTTTCCTTGTCTTGTTCTCTTTTTCACACACAGACAGTATCTACTCTGCCCTTGCCATTCAAATGTGAAATGTACATTCCTGCAAATGTCTACAAAGCGACCAATGCAAATCTAATTTTATTTGTTTATTATTAGATAACTCCAGTCCTGTATGACACACTATTTCTCCCTCCACTATTGGTTTTGCACTAAAGCTTAATAATTTGCCCCGAAACACTATGAGACATACACTGGAACAGAAAACAAGAGGAAAATTAGTGTAAGCTGGCAAAATATAGAGACAGACACTGAAACTGTGAACACAACACGAAGCCTACACGTGATGACTCCTCTTATTCATGCATGCCTATTCACATGAGCTACAACTGCAGACTTGTTTTCCGTGGCACCCGTCACACAAAGTCCCACTCATGACTCCTACAGCACTTACACACAAAATCCATGCTACAAAGCAAAAAAAAAAAAGAAAAGAAAAGAAAAAAGAGGAAGACAGAAATACAGCCCATTGTTTGTTTGATTATGCTGTTCCATTATATTTTATGCATTTTTTTACGTTGCTGCAATTATAAAAGTAAAGTCAACACTTATTAGCGAAATGTGCTCATGCTATGTTTTATATTTGAAACTTTAACCAGGAAAATAACTAGTCAAATAAATGAAGTGGAGCAACAAGCCCAGAGTTTTCCTCATACTTGTCGTGAATTTGAGGTATAAAATAGTATCAAATGTAATTAATTACGCCTAAAATATGTACTGAAGGACAGTACTTGAGTAGATGTACTTTAGTTACACGCCACCACTGATGACATTAGACTGTTGAAGTCAAAAAAAGATGATTTTCGAACTTTCCCAGATAGTTTGAAGGAGTACGTAAGTGTTCCTTTATGCTTGTGAGATAAATCTCTCACTTCTGAAGATAAACACTTTAACCACCTGTTGGGTTAGCCAAGAATTCAAGGCTACAAAGTTTTTCGTTTTTGTTTTGCCTTTTCAGAGTCGAGAAAAGCTGCAATCCGTTTTCACCCAATAAGGGATAGTTGTTTCAGAGACACCATTCACCGTTTCACAAGTCAGCATAAAATCAAAATGATTTTTGAGCTGAAGATTTATGGCAAAATAGTTTGCATTAATTTTGTCTTCTTCATCACCTTTTTATCAGGCATGACTTCCAAAATCAGACAGAAAAGCGGTCCCACATGTATCTAAATTGACAACGTCTTTATTCTTCAAAACTTGGTTTTCAGATTATTATAAATTTCTGTATCTTTACATTTTTGTAATTTGATTGAATGCAAATGACTACAAAGTTGATATTTGAGGTACATTGTTTGCACGGAACACCGTGCCATATCATGTGTTTCTCGTTTTGTTTTGTCTTGTTTATTCCAAACAACCATTTAGTCTTTAATAATAGTGAAAGCAGCCAGTCACAAGCTTGGCGAGCTCAGAGTAACATCCTCAAATGTCCCTTTCTTTCTGACCAACAGTCAGAAAACCTAAAAATGTTCAATTTACAGTAATATAAAAGAGACAATGGTGGCAAATTCTCACACTAAATTGGATTGTCTTTTAGAGAAGACGCAGTGAAGCTCCGAGAAAATAACTCTAAAACATTCAGTAAGTTTAGTGCTTCACATTTTTAACGTGGAGTTTGTTTTGCGGCTCCTTTCATTAAGGTTTTTCAGCGTTATGTTAAAGCTCTAACCATCTCCTGTACCTTGAGTGGCCCACCACAGCTGTGCCGCTTGAACACTGAAAACTCGAGAAAGGGGAAAGGGATGTGGTTTCATATAAACTAGTTTTGAGAGAAGAGCCATGACAGTACCTGAAAACACCATGTAGTGTACTGCTTATGTAGTCACTCCTGTAGCTAATGATAGTTGTCTGACAGGTTCTGCTCTGTTTCCACTCTCTCACGCACGCGCACACACACGCACCTCTGGAAGCTACACAGTCGTGAGGAATTTGTCATGCAGACAAAAGGAGAGCACTGGGAGGGTATGGGAAGGCCTGTTGTCCCTACCCCCATGCTGCCAGTTGGTCATGAATCTGGCAGGAGATTGGCTCAGCGTGGGGCTCAGTATAGGCCCTGTGGGGATTAGGGAATGAGACAGAAAGTAGAGGCACAAAGGTTAGACTAAAGTGAAAGACAGCTCATTGTGCGGAGGTTCGTACCTTTAGGGAGAAAGGAGGAATAAGTTGAGGGGAGAGTAAAAGCAAAGGGGGCTAGTTCAAACAGGCAGATGATAGAAAGAAAGAGAAAAGTGACGCCTATAGGTCGGCAGGCACAAGGATATGCATGATGACACCAAAGACTATTGAGTGTTGAGAAATTGTTAAGAGAGGAAGGGAGGAGTGACAGGATGTTGAAACAGGAGAAATTGTGAATTGGGATGACAAGAAACGGGTTGTAGAAAAGGAGACGAGGTCACTGAGAGGAACAAGGGTGAGCTTATAACAGGGGAGGATTATCTACCCGGCAACACGAGCCTTAGTTCACAACAAGGGTTTGCAGACTGACCGAAGCTAAATAACTGGAATAAAACAGAGTGCTAGCCTGACTCTGTTAAAGGTTATAGATGATTGTGAAGGATCTCCGGCTGGCAGGGAGGCGCACGTCCCTGATAGTGCTTGCCCGTGGAGACCCTGCACTGATGGTGCGGAGTATTTTGCGCTGGCTGCGTTCCCACTTCGTCTCCGGGGCTGTGTGTGCCTGTGTCAGTGTTTTCCTCCTCCTCCACTATTGCTCTGTATGCCAGGTAAGAAATGGAAAGTGGCAAATTTTCCCAGAGCATCGATACAGATTGAATTCAGCCTACCATAGCCTTCAGCTGTCTTTTCTAACGTTGCTCTTCCTCAAAAAGGTGATGCGAGAACAGATAATATCACATGCAGGTGACAGGTTTGGGTATTCAAATGTAGTATGATTGATTTTCCAGTCTGCCGCTGCCATTGCAGTATGTGATGGTTCGTTTGGCACACAGCATGCCATCGGTCCTGTGTGGCTGTGTGGATCTCTCTCTCTGTCTGGGTTAAGCAGTCAGGTCATCATGCTTCAGTCTGAAATACTGTATGCTGTAAGTCAATTTCTCCGACTTGAATTTTGTTCCCTCTACCGTTTTCTTCGTCCTCAGATGAAAGTTTATCTGTCACTTTAAAGCCTCAGTCCCACTGATGAGCTTGAGAGTTCATGAGTTCAGCAGTCTTACGGCCTGCCGTGATAGTGTGTGTCATAAATAGGGCTTGTGCGCGTGTGTCGGGAAGGTGAAGAGGACAAAAGGAAGACTATAAAGACTCATTGTTGTGGTCAGTGAGATGCCTTCCAGCTGATGATTGCTGCTGTCGTGTGAACCACACCACAGAGGGACCCCAGCGGAGGTGTGTGTTGCTTCACTGCAAGAGATTCCCAGCATTCCAACCCCAAAAATCTTTAAGAGTACGCCCTCAAATATCAGAGGGGATGACAGTGAGGGACAGACAGTGTGACGTTTGACTGAGGGGGAAAGTGTTTGTGGACAAGCAGTTGTGGTACTCCCGTTTAATTTAATATTGGAAAAACGAAAATATCTGGATATAGGGAGGCTGACAGCTTACTCATCCTTCTTAAAGCTGTGAGTAATAAAGAGAGAGCCAAGGAAAAAAGGGCACGACATGATCTCGGTTATATATTTGTGAGTTATATTAAAAGACACAGCAGAGATGGGAAAGGTTGGACTCTGAGCGGTGAAATGTGACCTGTTTTTATAAGCTCGGGTGTGTGGGTTGAAGAGAGAGGAACAGCAACACGCTAAACTCTTTGCTCAGTTTGAAATGAAAAACAACAAAAAAAGGCAAGTGTGTGTGTGATGCACAAAAGTTGTTGTGTTTTTCTGCACTTATCAGTTTTTCAAAACACCTCCATATCACGCAGAACATTAGCACCATTAGCTCCGGCTGTGACGGGTAATTTTAGTCAGATACACTTGACCCCGCAGAGGAAACACATTAAGCTGTCAGCTCGAAGCAATTAGCGAGAGAGCCTGATGGCGTGTGGGTAAGAGAAGTGAAAGAGGAGAGGCTGGAGGTGTGGGTGTCTGCTTCACCTTCCTCTCCTGTCGACCCCCCGCACTTTAGTCTGTCACCGAGGACTCTGTCAGATGAGGACAAATGAGGCGAACAACGGCAAATAAAAAGAGGCAGACATTAATGTTGTTTAATGGGTAAACACGGTTGCTGCTTTGTCCACAAAAACACACACACGACAGTAATTCAGCAGATATTTTTGGACCACAGTGTTGATGGTTTCTTAAAACAGATCTTTCTCTATTTACAGTAACTACAGTATGTTGTACCAACAGGCAGGAAACGTCAGTACCTGGCAATTTCACACATCTTACTAATTATGATTGGTATTGGCATGTAATGAAATCCTCAAAGTAAGACGGAAGCACGCCTGAAATTCAAATAGACTGATCAGGGTTACAAGTATTTGTGTATTTCAGGGCAAAATACTGCTTTAAGGATCCCACCAGTCTATTTTTGACTACTCAGCATTAGCAGAGATTGCTCTTATCTTGTACAAATATTGTTAAAATTCGACCACGTGTATGCCTAAGTAGATCTCAGACTGCATTTTTAAACCTCATTCACCGCCATTCATGTTGAAACAGGGTATAGGAACACAATTGGACACATGAAAGTCGCCAGGTATAGGTGATTCTCCCTTCTAAAGAGAATAACCGTGTTTGTTTGGTCAAAAATAGCTGAGCGAGAGAGGGGGGGGGGATGCCGTGGACATGAAAGTTATTACGCCTGAAAAAAAAGGGCCTTACAGGTGCTGCCTTCCTAGCTCGAATATTAGCGTGAAGAAGGATTTTTACACAGATGTCGCACTAGTGTAACCTTTATTGAATATGGACAAAATGTTAAAGCTATTTTGGGAAAAATGTGTGGGGTTTATGTAACCTGTGTGGCCAATGTTGACAATGCACAATGGCATGTAGTAACACTGGTGTGGTCCTTAAACACACCTAAAATATCAATTACGATTCTGCTGAACACTGTCGGATAAAATAAAAAATTACCACCAGGTAAAATGTCTGCAGTATCTGGATGTTTTGCCTCCTCTGATCAGAGGTGAGGAGAGTATCGACACTGTCTCAACTTTTGTTTCATGAACTTTACACCACAGGGTCATAATTATCCCTTACTGCAGCACTTTGAAGCCCAACTGCTGGCGACAGTTTTACTGTACTAATCAGAGGGTGTCTGAAGGTGGACTGCTTGTTGTCTTTTATGTGGTTTCAGGTTAGCAGGGCTTGTTGGTTGTCGCTTATCAGACATTTTCTGCTCGGTTTGAATACAACTGTTCTGTTTGTAAACGAGGAAAACAGGATAAGTACATGCTGGAAAGGCTGGGGATGTGTTGATTGTTTATATCTGAAGAGTATTTTGGGCCTTTCAAGAGTTTAAAAGGTTGCAGTACATTTAAGCGAATGAAGGTTTGCATAAACAAAACACTCCCAGCGCGATATCAGGGATGAGATAATCAAGTTTGTGCTATTTGCTGCCGAGAAGCTGAGAACTAAGACGTGATAAAATCACAAACATGGTATTCGTCACCCTAACCGGGCAAATGTCAGAGGAAGTTTTTTGAGGACGAAGAGAAAAAAAGCACATTGAGAAAAAATGCCGTAGAAAATGGAATAAATTTGATCCGGAGCTGCTTCACAAAAGAGGTTTTCAAATGTGGCAGCATCCCGTGTGTCCCACATGCTCATGAACGGGTCACATGTGCCGAGTCTGGTTTGATCACTCACATTTACCAAAATTAGTGGGCGGCGATGGCCTCGTGTTGCAAATTGTGGTTTCAGCGTTGCAAAGTTAATGAGAAGCAATTGGTATTCACATGTTTTCATCACCGCTCTTTGCTCCGAAGTGGCAGAGGTTATGTCAGGGGTTAATCTGTTGATGCGATTGTAGTGTCGTCAGGTCACAGGTGTCTAGTATTCACTCTCATTACTCTCTGCTTCTCGTGTCTCACTGAAATCCTGACACTGACCAGCTGTCTGCCAAAGCTCCAACCTGTCCTGCACAGTTTCCCATCAAAAGGAACCAACAGGGCTGCTGAAAGCAGTCAGAAAATCTTAGTTTGCCTTAAATGCTTTTTTAATCCAGAACTTAAATACTATAATCACATTCACATATGTAATGGCAAAAAATGCTGTAAACTAAACTGTGTTTAGCAACAGCTTTAGAGGGGCAATGTTTTGAAATACTTAGGCACATAAACTAGAGGTAGACCGATTGATCGACAGGCCATAACTGGGGTTGATTATTGCTGTTTTTAAATAATCAGCATCGGCTGATGCATGAGCATGCTAAGCTGAATAACACGCAGGCACATATTTGTTCTTTTTGATCACTGAGATTCTGGCCATTTGAATGGCAACAGTGTCTGCAACAAACAAACAAACAACAAAGAAAAAGCTTTAGGACAGTTTTGGAAACATGCTTCAAACATTTTGACCCTCTTGTGTACTTGAGGCTACTATAAATATTTGCCCAAATTCCCTCAATCATCTGTCAAAATAGAAGAATAAAAATGATTAATATGATAATAGAATCATATTGCTTGTTTATTTGTTTGTTTGTTTATTAACGCACATGCATAGTCCAAGCTCTTTTCTATCTTAATTCCAGACTTAAAAACGGTGTAAACTCATATTTTTTCTTCAGGGCTTTTAAACCTTTTGAGTTGCAGAACAGCAGTCCATAATCTAAAATATATCATTGTTTATTTCTCCCCAGTTAAACACAGACCTGCTGTTTCCGTTGTGTGCATATTCCTGCGTGGAGACTGTTTTATTGTGACAGAGCTTCAATGGCACAGCTGTGGAAAGAATGCATGTGATGAGAGCAGAGATAGGCTGACGTGTAAACATGGCAGAGATAGGCCAAGCGGGAAGCAGCACGGTCACTCATAGATGTTATTTAGCTATAAAAGGGCTAGTTTATTATTATGGCCTAGCCTCTTGTCTGTGATTTATTGCTTATGTTTTTGCTTCTGTCATTCTTCCTTTTTCTCATGCTGTTTTTCTGTCATGATCATTTCCATGATAAACATTTATTTCCATAAGGTAGAAGCAAAAAAATCATTGTAGGAATCATTTAATGACAGCCAATTGAGAGGAAATGCCAGAATAAATAGTCAATATTATTTCCTTCTTAGTGATGCCTTCTGTAATGTAGCACACATAGAAACATACACACACACACACACACACACACACACACACACACACACAGGCACAATTTCCTGTCCTAGACTGGTTGTCCATTTGTTGTAATTTCCCACACACAAACACATTCTGATCAATAGATGTAATGTTCCTTTCAGATCACTTGCGTCAAAGCCCCTGTTGCACACTGTCCTTGCTCTAGAGTTTCCCAACACAGATAACCATTACACACACGCGCGCATACACACACACATGTGCACACACACACTGTCATACCCTGTTGCAGACAGTGAGGTTCTGTTTTACGACGCTACAGTGGAGGCTTTGGTAAATGTTTTATGAATGGGTTTTTCTGTCACGTACATCGTGCACCTGACCTTGGCCAAAAGGGGAGGATCTGTCCAATGTCTACTGAGGTGTGTGTGTGTGTGTGTCAGTCAGTATGCGGCACTACAGGGTGTGTTTTCCTTTAATGAATAATCATTCTATTGGCTGGCATTTAGCTCCGTGCTTTGTTTTGAGCAGAAAGGAAACCCTCGCTCTCATTAGTCAGGGCTTCCAATTTTGCTTCAGATGTGTCGGGTGGGACCCACGCCTTCGTGCAACAAAAGGATGACGTTCTTTGCTTTGCTTTTTGCAGAATAAGTCCTGGCAGAAATTGAAGACCATGGTTCACTGGTCCCCTTTTGTTGTGTCCTTCAAGAAGCGTTACCCATGGGTGCAGCTAGCTGGACATGCAGGTATGTACAAAAACACGGTTTACATTGAATTGCACAACCGTACATGTTCATTGTTGCATCTTGAGTCATTAATCTTCATTCTTTGTGTCTCCTGCTCCAAGGTAACTTCCAGGCGGGGGAGTACGGACGACTGTTGAAGCGATATTGTGAGTGTGAGCAGCAGTGCCTACAGAAGCTGATGAAGGACACTCTGCGCCCATATGTGCCTGGTTATTATGGCGTCGTACAGAGAGACGATCAGGACTACAACCTGATGGATGACTTGCTGGCTGACTTTGACTCGCCCTCCATTATGGACTGTAAGATGGGCAGCAGGTGAGATTCAGCTCAGGATAAGAAAGTTTAAACATGTGGGAAACACTCCTCAAGACTGTTTTTACAGCAGATGCCATCATTATTAGATTTAAGCTTTTGTTTTCAGGAAAGTTAGCCTTGAAACTGAACTTTTGTACTCATATAAGACTTAAGAGTTTACTCCCACCAGTTTTTCCGCCTCTGTATCACATTTTATAATAACAATGGCTGTAGTCATCGAAAGTGCTTCACAGTCACAGAACTGAAGAAAGAATGACTAAAATAAAGAGAATAGAAAAGTAAAATGAGGACATAAAATCATTACAGAAAGAGGCCGATAAACTAGAAAAGTGAAGGAAAGGGAGAAGAAGAAAAAATGAACATTAAACCTCTACTTTTCAGGACGTATTTGGAGGAAGAGCTGATAAAAGCCAGGGAGCGTCCACGCTTGCGAAAGGACATGTATGAGAAGATGGTGGCAGTGGACCCCGGGGCCCCCACTGAGGAGGAAAGGGCCCAGCAGGGAGTCCTCAAACCCAGATACATGCAGTGGAGGGAGACACTCAGCTCCACAGCCACCCTGGGCTTCCGCATCGAAGGCATTAAGGTTAGAGTTCCCCTGGACACCCAGCGTTGTGAGCGTGTCCCGCTGTTGAAACACTTTAGTTTCTGCAAGAAGTAAATTAATGGGAATAAATATTTATCAGTGTCTTCCTTGCGTAGAGTACACATTCTGGAGTGGAACCAGAAAAAAAAACAGCCTGTAAAGGTTTTTGGCTGTATGTGCAGCCATAAAAGGGACTGTTTGTTCTTTCGGAATGAAATCCAGGGCAGGTTATCAAGTCGTATTCATAACAGTGGATTTGCATGTCAATCAGACATGAATACAAGTATCTGATGACACACTATGAACATTTAAAGCAGTCAGCGGTGCCTTTATTTTCCAGTCGAACAAGTATAGGCCTTCAAGCCATGGCAGCAAAATTTCTATTTATAAGTTCACATTTAATGCTGTTTTATTAGATTGCAAAACACAATGCTTAGAGCTAGAACTGCATGAATACACTCGACCTGCAGCTGGAATAAAACTGACCGGCTGTCAGAAAGAAGAAAAATAAAAACAATGTATCAGTTTTTTTCCTTTTCTTCCACAGAAAGCTGATGGAACTTGTAACACCAACTTTAAAAAGACGAAGCACAGAGAGCAGGTGATGCAGGCCTTGGAGGACTTTGTGCATGGCAACACTCAGATTCTGGTACGTTATTAGTGTTTGTAACTTTTTATTAGTTTGTTTTTTGTTGAAGCAAAACAGGAACCATTTGACACTTTGAGAATCATGATTGATTTGTTCTCTCACTGAGAGTTAGACGAAATAGATGGCACTTACATGTCGGTGCAGAAGCTTATGCAGATGCTGGTTAGCTTAGCTTAAAATGAAGACTGGAAAGCTGGTGAAACTAAAGATAAAACAATCCACTTACATAACCAGTCTTTAATAGCAAATTATTGTTTTTATGTGTCAGTTTTTGTACGTATTTCAAAACATGGTAATAGTCCGATTCTGTTACTTTTGGAGAGAGCCAGGCTTGCAGTTTCCCCGTTTCCAGTCTTTATATTAATCCAAATTAGCCAGCTGCTAGAATAGCTTCATATTTACTTTACGTCCAGAGGTTTTTTTAAATAGTCGACATTTTTAAGGCTAGACTAAAGGGCTTCCTGTTAACTCAGGCTTTAATTGTCCTTCAAGTCATTGTTTGCAATTTTTAGCCTCCTGGGTCTGAACTATTGATCTGTTTATTTAATTTTATCCTGTTCCGGGCTTGAGTTTGTCTATGTGTTCTGTATGTTTGTTCTTACTGTTTATATTGTTTTGAGATTTTATTGTACAGCACTTAGGTCGCCTCTGGCTATTTTAAGGTGCTTCATAAAAATAAATGGAAAAAAAAACTGCAATAAACATTGAGCAGCATGTGCAACAAGGGAGAATGTGAGGCCTTTACATTTCCTGTTAAGTAGGAAAAAAGAAAAATATAAACCTCTCAATGGCTCTGTTTTGCAGCTTCTGTCTGTTTGCTTTTTTTTTTTTAAACAGTAGTATTTCTCTCTTTCTTAGAAACTCTACCTGCAGCGGTTGGAGGAACTTCGATCAGTCCTTGAGCAGTCGCACTTCTTCAGGACACACGAGGTGAGACACGCTGACTCGCACTTTTGAAACAAACCTGTTGACCGAGTTGAAGATTTGTGATATCATCGCGTCATAAGCTGCCGCGCTGAGTCGCTCACACACCTAAACTCACCAGTCTCACCGGTTTCTCTATCGCAGGTCGTGGGCAGCTCCCTGCTGTTTGTGCACGACGCCTCGGGGAAGGCCAGAGTGTGGATGATTGACTTTGGCAAGACGGTTCCCCTGCCGGCCCCTCAGACCCTGGACCACAGGACTCCGTGGGTGGAAGGCAACAGGGAGGACGGCTACCTATGGGGCCTGGACAACCTCATAGACATCCTAAGCAACATGCTGCCACAGACACCATGAGAGCGAGACTCACAAGAGACGAAAGATTGGGAGAAAACACAAACTGCGACTGAGAAAGGGTCAGACGTTGGCCACCAGTTGACTTTTTTGACCCACGAGATGAGTGAAGTCATTTCTCATTTGCAAAGTGGAACATGCCAAAGGCTGACAGCATGCATTATGCTCCGGTTGTGGAACTTTGGGAAAAAACCACCTGCCATGAGTTGATGAAAAACAAAGAGGGGGATTCATGCAAATATATTACTTTTGTCACATTAATGGTGGATTTTTTGCCTAGAGTACAGTCTGCTGAATGCATGGACCTGCAAGCACATTTAACATTGATCATCTCTCTCCTCAATATTTCCCTCTGTTGGTCAGAGTTGCGCATAGCACTCTTAAAGCCATGAACTTGATCCAGAGGTATGAGACCTTCTACAAGCCTTTGAGGAGCTGTTATCTTCAAAATGGACCTTTTTTGATGTTTAAGTATACAGCAACACTAAAAACACTGGTCAGACCACGTGTTAACTAACTCAGCGTGTAAATACAAGTTTATTTAATTTTTTTGTTTGTTTTTTTTTTGCGCCTTCGTATAACCTCCTTACCTTGTTTGTCCAATTTGTGTGCCTCGCATTTTTAAAGAGAGAGCTGTTTGATCATTCCAGTGCAGTGGACTCCTGCTCTTATTTTCTCCGAAGAGTTCACCCAAGTGTAAGCTGATTTACATCCAATCCCAAAGTGTATCCTATGTATTGGAAAGTGTTTTCCAGATTTGGATTTTTGTATGATAATGTAATGAAAGTTCGTTTTGTGTTTTTCATTTAACTATACAGCAAGCAGCTTGGCAGCCATGTTTGTCTGGATTTTGTTGCACTATGAATCCTCACAAAGCCATTGAACAAATCAAGCGGTGCCTCTGTGTGTCCTAAAAATGGGAAGCAGCAGTCAAGTGCTGGGTTTACAGATGCAGACGTGTAGAGGTTTGGCATGAATTTAATTTGTCATCACTTTATTCTCTTTGATCAGTGTTGCTTTGGATCAGCAGGGAGTTTTACAGTGAAGCATTGGTGTGAAGAGTGAAATGAAACTGGGTTTACTGGAATAAACTGATCGGGCTTTTATGACGTCAAATCTTAAAACTGGAAATTTTGAAAGTGTCTTATGATTCAGAGGATGACAAATTATTGAATACAAGAATATGGCCTTTAAACACGAGAGTGTTGCTGCTTAACCAGATTTAGCTACACTAAGGAGGAGGATGTTCGTGGGTTTGAGTTTTTTTTTTTTTTAATGGAAGATGGAGTGTTTACAAAGAAACATTGTTATATTTAGATATTAGTCAGCGCTTATGACTATATCGGTCGTTCTTCGACTGGAATGCAGCAGGTCGGTGAACATAGCAGTCTTGAGTCTTCCAGATGTCCTTTGACATTGTCAGGCAGCAATGTTTGGGTATGTGTGGGCGGTTACCTGAGCACACAAACATTTTTTACATAAGTGCTGCAGATATCTGAGTCAAGAAATTGGAATTTGAAGTCAGGCTTCAAGGTTTCCCATTTTGGAAGAGTGGAAGAGGAATAATAGTGTTTACAAGGTGTTCTTTTCTTTGCCCACAAGTCCTTTATATTTGTAAAATGACAAACTATCAGGTTTTCAAACTTAGGTGCTGCTTTATGAGTAAGAAACTGGATTCAGAAGCACATTTTGTACTTTTAAAGGCAGTGCATTCGAAAGTCGCAAAACAGACATTCTGGTAAATTTATATTAATTCCCTGCTTTGTCCAAGTCATGGATTGCAATAAACTGGAAATAAGAGATTTCAGAGTTTGTTTTTTGTTGTCAGTTTCGCCACACGCACACACATCTCAAATCATAGAGTTCTGAGAAAGTCAAAATAACACTGATTCCTGTGTTTATTTTCTTTTTACTGAAAACGGCATGCAGGCAATGAGTCAACAGGAGAGAGTTTTTAAAGCAACACTGTAACTTTGACTGCAACTCACCGCTTTGAAATAAGAAACTTAACAATCCACATTAATACATCGCACAAAAAAGCAGTTTTAATAAAATCAGGTCATATTTTACAGAGAAAATGCCTGCTAGTTTTCCCTCTGATGTTCAACAACTGCTCTGTCTGTCTGCAGCCTTTTATTTTAGCAGAGCTGCCACCAGCAACGACCCAGTGCTGCAGTTGCAGCTTCGGTCTGCAGGAAGCTCACATGTTGCTTTCAGGAACCTCCATGAATCACAGAGTTGAGGCAGAGCAGTCATAGGACATCATTTCCATAAAATATGACCCAGTTTTACTCAAACTGTTGTTTTATGTAACATATGAATGTGCATCGTTATTTTATTTATTTTTTTTTTTTCAAAGTGGTGGGTCTTGGTTAAAGTTACACAGTGTTGCTTTAACAGACACAAAAGTAAATGAAACTCACTAAAACCATCTTTCTTTGTCTTTCCAATTTTCTAACACATTTCTGTTTTTTGTCTAACTGCAACAACTGATTTCATGGTTTATTGTTGAAAATAAAGACTTTTCTGTTTACTAACCTAAAAAAAAAAACATTTAAAATACAACTTGCTGTTATTCCAGTTCACTATTTCCATATGCCGTCTGTCTCAAGAAAACTTTAAAGAACAAAAGGAGGGAGGACAGTGAGTTTAGTGAGAGACGTCATGGTTCTCAGTCCCTCGCTGAGACCTTGTGAGAGATCTTACAGTCGACTTTTGATCATTATTAGAAGAGCAGGCTTCAAAGCTGCAGAAGCACCCCATTGTTTCTGTAGACTTTCTTTCTTCAACTCTTCCTGTTGATTGTCTGTGCCTTCAGACCTTTTTACTGAAGATAATGGGCATGTTATGGCAAGAACGGACAGATTATTAATATTATGACTGATGGCATTAAAGAAACAATACAACAGTGCTTTGCTATGAAGCATGTTTTTGAAATTAAACATCAATTTGCTAGAAAAAAAAGCAAAACTGAAATACTTTTCTGATTCGCTTTGCCTAACATTCTCTATGCTGTTAAAGATAATTATTCATATTTGCTTAGTAAACATTTAGTTAAGAAGTTCAGAATATTTAAGATAATTAAAGAAACAATGTGTAACTTAACCGTGACCCTTGGTTTCAAAAACAAAACTTAATGATACACGTAAGAACATCGCACAGACGGTGCTTGTCATAAAACCAGGTCATATTTCAACCATGATTCGACCATGATGAGCTTTAACCATGATATGTGTCACAAATATGATTTAAGTTGTGTGAAAGATTTTTCTCAAACTAAATTATAAAGTAAATTAATAGTTTTACAAACCAGATGTTCTCATAAAACAGGAGAGCTAATGTCAAATAAACATAAACACAATAATAATAATCTACAGCTTACACTTTAAGGAGAACAACGCTAAATAAGAGATCATTTTCATGGCCACTGAGGATGTCGATGATTTTTCTACCACACAACTGGCCACACTATGAAGATATTAAATTTGCTCAAGGGTAAACTTTAAAAAAACGCTCCAATATTTCTCAAATTCAGCCTCCTACACAGTGAACCTTTACACCTTCACATCAACGTGGATTTATTGTTAATTTTCTATCTGTTTTGGGTTTTGTTATTGCAAAGTTCACGTATTAACTGACTCATAAAAGTGACATACGACATCTTGCTTTAGAGAAGCTGTTAGATTTTCTTCCAAGGATTTCTTGTACTGAATAACCAGGATTTTATATCACTTATCAAAAGAAAACAATGGCCCAAAGGCCTGCACTGCCTTGAATTCTACAAGTTTCTGAGCATTTTTGTGTGCAGCAGAGGGGCTTGGCTGTCAGTTTATCAGACAAGATTTGTGAAAACTGGGTCAGAATGAGGCAAAAAATTTGCGAAGTGGAAAATGTGCACCTATGCTTATTAAAGCATGTCAGACTTTGGGATTGATTGAACTACATGGGGTGTCGAACTTGAGGCAAAGAACGTTTGTATTTTTGAGATTTTTAGATAAAGATATTTCAGCGAGCATTACATCCACTGCTCTCAGGGAACAGCAGCTGTCAAGATATGAGAGATTACAAACGTCAAGAAAGTTTTGACCTAATGTTCCTCATTCACATTGCCCCCACACATGACTCACATGGATAAATTCTCACTTTATTGTTAGGAGACGGTGACAAAAAGAAAATTCCATGCCATAGAGTTTACCAGAACCACTGATCTTGTTTTAAAAACAGTGACTTGCACAGTGCAGCAGCCTGATTCCACGAGGGAGACAGTGAGACAACTTCAATGTGTCTGCTTTTACCTTTACAGATGTGCCCTCAAATCCTCTATTTTTACTTTAATAACCACATTATCTTTATATGATATTCTTAGAGTGTTCGTCTCTTTTCTTTCCCTCATTGTTGTGAGGTGATGTCACCTTGACATGAAGGGAGAAACATCTTGCATTCCCCCTGCCGTTCCATCTAGGCGCTGACCTGTGGGTCACGTGAAATTCTCAACGGGGATGGACTCGCAGCAGAGCGTCTACCTTTATCTAATTATATGACAGCTTCAAGAGAGGGAGAGCCGCAGATCCACGATCCCTTCATGGTGCCTAATATGCTATTCCTTTTCATATTGAGTCTTTTTGTTCAAAGCAGCCCTTTAATGCTCTCTGCACCCTCATCACCCTGGGAGAGGGAGAGATTGAAGAGGCACAAGCGCAGGCTTCAAGCAGGAAAAAGAATGAATAGTTAGCTTCTCCAATCACACCTATTGAAGGATGTGTCAGATGGATTGCATCATGTTATATTTAGGCCCATTCTAAAGTTCTTCCTGTGTGCGGCCCCTCTGCTGCTCAGAGCCTCACTGATTCTACTTGGAGTGAGAGCAGAAATGCAGGATCTGTGTGTGTGTGTGTGTGTGTGTGTGTGTGTGTGTGTGTGTGTGTGTGTGCGTGTGTGCGTGTGTGCGTGCAGGTCTAAGAAATAGATGCAACCTTTCTTGCTGTCTTTGATCTTTAACTAAAAGCCCAGTT
>JAQLOL010000024.1:17973532-17990372 GCA_029783665.1 Naso thynnoides | reverse complement strand
CAGTGTGTAGGACTTAGTGACATCTAGTGGTGAAGTTGCAGACTGCCCAAAACTGAAAATTCCTCTGCTCACCCTTCCCTTCCAAGAATGTAGGAGAACCTACAGTGGCATGAAAAATGCTAAAGGCCATCTCTGGTGCGAGTGTTTGATTTGTCCCTTCTGAGCCACTGTAGAAAAACAGCAGTGCAACATGGTTTACTAGGAGAGAGGACCTGTTCCCTCTGTAGATACAAAGGGTCATTATATGGTAATAAAAACACAATTCTTACTTTCAGGTGATTATACACTGATAAAAATTATTCTCGCAGATATTTCAGGAATATTTAATCCAATTTCTGCCTTTTGACACACCGATCACCTTAAACCCTACACGCTGGACTATGAGACAAAGACTTTAAAGGATATGAACCATTCAGTACATTCAGTGATGTATTAAGCACCAAGAGGTGATGAAGATTCATCACAGTGTGAACATGCAGACAAAATGTAACGATATAATTCTCCATAAAAACTCCATAAAAAAAAGGATCTCAGTATGTGAGAATGGACGATCTCTTTACACTGTAACAGTTTTTTTTCTTTCTGGAAAACTGTTTGTAGATAAAATGACCAGATGAGATTTTCTTTAGTCATCCACTGAATTAAGTCAATGCTCCAAAAATCTAATTTCCTCTCATCATATTGATGAAAGAACACTGATATGCAGCCCGATGCATTAAGATGCCTCCAGTACTGCCTGTATAGGTGTAACAAAATATACTCGTAACAGGATCCACAATAACCCAACATTGGACCTGTAGCACATGCAGCACCTTCACAGCGTTTCAAAGCCCCTTTGGATGGATTCATAAACTTAAAGAAGACACACAGATGGAGTTCAGACTGTGTAATCCTAGAGCACCATACAAGTTCACTCAGTAGACGAGAGTTTTAGAGTATCCACTGCTCTCCACACAGCTGACTGCTGCATCACTCATTTCAGCTTCTGTCTCTTCGTGTGGAGCAGCACCGCCTGTCCTGTCAGCCCAGCTTCCACCCCTCCATGAGGCACCACATACTGGGTCCCGTCATTCGCTCTCTGAGGATCCATCGTCCGCAGCTGCCCGTTGCTCTGAGCTACGCTGTCTAGACTCCACAGCTGGTAGCGCAGACTTTTACCCTGCTTAGCCAGGACGTAAACCTCTTTGACTGCCGTGCTACCGGCAGGACAAGGACAGCTGCAGTCAGCGGCGAGGAGGAGCCAGGAGAGAGTGGGATCAGGTTGAGCGTGCTCTTTGCTCATGCTGCCCGGATCCAAACCGAGGAGAACACCTGGAATGAACAGATATGTTTCTTGTGAGGCATGCTCATGTTTTCAGACCAGGTAAACAAGGGTTACTTTGGTAGATTGTTGCCATATTAAAGACTCCCTCCAGAGTAGTCTGCTCCTGATGAGGCTTAACCAGTGTTAAGACTAGCAGACTGAGACGATTTCCTCAAAGTTCCTCCACAAAGGTTCCTCTTTGCAGAGGTGAAGCAAACATGAGTCACTTTTCAGCACACGTCAAGTAAAAATAATAGAACGTACTTCATTGCATAATTAAAGTCTAAGGTCAGATCTTTTTTTATTCTAAAATATCTGGAAGGGTTTCTAACATGCACATATGTAATGTCACATGAACTGGGAGAGCTGGGCGTATCAACATGGCTAGCTACAGGGAAAAAAAGTGGAGAAATTCAACCAGAGGCTCCGTGTTTGAAACTCAGACTGAAGCTCAAACATGTTCAGGATTCAAATGAGTCTGTTGGCAACTAGCTAATTTATTTATTTACATTTAATCAAAATGGTACATGTGGATCATATGTTATGTCACTTGTAAAAAGCGAGTGACTAAAAGGGAAATTAGGTTTTTAAAAACACTTATCCAAGTTGTCAAAGATTTATGATGCAAATAGTATGTTGAATCTAACACATTCTACAGCAATATATTAATGTTCAGCACTAATTCTGCAAAAAAAAGAAGAAAAGAAGAAGAAAAGAAAAAAGAGAAGAAAAAAGTCACAGTTCTTCACTTGAATGTGATCTGTGCTCGCTGTCTCAGGTCTGGTTCAGAGCTGCAACAAGTGACTGAATAATTAATTCATCATGTCATTTTTAAAACAAGGTTAAAAAAAGAATTGCTGCTTTAGCCTCTTAAATGTGATGATTTGCCACTTTTCTGTATCATTTATGATAATAAACTATTAGTCTTTGTCTTTTGGGCTGTTGTTTGGGTAAAAGAAGCAATGTGAAGACGTCACATTGGGCTCAGGAAATTAAGATGAGCATTGTTCACACTTTTGACATTTCATGGAACAAACAATTTATCGATCAGTTGTGAAAATAATCTGCAGATTAATTGTAGATGAAAATAATCATTAGTGGCAGCCCTAGTCTGCTTATATTAGCTTCAGTCTTCTTAGTCTTTAGTCTTTATTGTCTCCCTTGAGAGAAATTCATTTTGGATGAACCAGAGGCTTCAAACCAGCTTTATGAAACTGACTGATCCTGGTTCAGTTTATTAATTCAATACATGCTTTTCACAATAAGGCCTGTTTTCATGAACCAACCTTATGCTTAGGAAATTACCCAGTCTTACCTGAAGCGACCGCCCAGTGCGCTCTGTGGCCGCTGCGCTGGCAGGGCTCATGGTTGAAATCCTCATCATATCTGCACAAACTGTCAAGGAACTCCATCCTGGATTCATAAGACTTTTCCTTTATGACATCAGTTAAAAAAAAAAAAAACATGCACACAAAACAAAGTCTTTTTCCTTAAGAACTCCCATCATGCTGTGTTGTCGGGGTCGAGGATACGGGATGAGAACAGGCTGTCTCCCCCACAGGTGTGCGATGATGGTTGCAGCATTGTTACCACTTAAGCCTCCTGACAGCAGTTCTGCCTCACAGCCACAAACCTCCTCTGCCAGCAGGGCCATGTTGTCAGCTGACAAAATAAAAAACTTCATGAGAACATGAAGAAAACACCATAAACTCAACACAGCGTGAAACTGCATTTGAGTTGCTTCTGAAACAAAAAAAATAGTTTTAGTTGTAAACCTGGTTATAAAACTTTAATTACATCCTGCATCTGTTTTTTGGTGTGTTTTGTGCGTGCGCATCACATTTGCACGTCACCAGAGATGACAAGGATTTTTTTTTTTTTTTAACGCCTTTGGGAGGATTCCTTGCTTTGTTGTGATATCGGAAAACTTCTAATTCCCTGAAACAAAAAAGGGCAAACCCCTCTCTGCTCATTTCCCAGAACAATATCCATCCTAAACAAGGCCACCTGGACTGTCACTACTTTTCAAAGCAGTTTTGCACAATTGCTTTGATTTATTTATAGAGTAGTTTGTGTTGTAAAATGTTTGTGTATTTTCATGTGTGTGTTTTAGCCCCTGACTGAAGACAGTTTTCTACTCTGTGATGGATGATAAAGTTTTCTTAGATTTTTCTTCTTAATCATTAAGGCCTTGCTCACAGGTAGATTTTTTTTTAAAACTGTAGCCCTTCCTGTGTGGTTAAGCCTTTTGTCCACACACAAACAGCGTTTGAGGCCCCCATAAAAGGACGTTTTGGGAAACTCCTGCCAGGAAGAAGATATTTAAAAAACCCTGGTTACAGTGTTGTCACGTGGACAGGGTAAACAGGGTTTTTGGCTGCAGACGGCAGATTGTGCACACTTATTTCTTGTGTTTGACGTCTGAGGGTGAGCCATTTCTCCCCTCTGTTTACATGCAGGATATGTGTAAGGGCGGACGTGTGCTGGTTTTATCAATACTCAGAGGACTTTTGACTTGCTAACACATGAATGTAAAGTTACTCTTTCATCTATTGAGGAGCAGAGGCGTCAAAATGTGCTACAGAGATCACTGCTGTTGCTTGCTGTTTCACTCTTGTTGGCCTACCAGAACCACTAAGTTTCTAACATTGTTCAAGCTTCACATTGGCCAATATGGCCGTAGGGCTTGTGTCATGTCACTGCTTGTTGGTCTGGCGTGTTCCCAGCACCTACCAGCATGTTTTTGCAATTTATTGCAGATGGAGATTTATTTGAAACAGTGCTTGTGTGGACAGAGTTTAAAAAAAAACAAAAAACAAGGAAGGTGGAAAAACAATTTTTTAAAAAATACCCATGCGCGTGTGGACTTGGCCTAAATCTTACTTCCCAAACACTGTTAACACACTCATGCTACCTGAAAACATTTCACCCTGTGCTGTGTATCCCCTCCTCAGTGCTGTTTGAACAACAGTTTCCATATCGAGACTCAGCTGGGGCTGTCGAAGGTGAGCTGACATCCACAAAGCCACCAGACCGCACCTAAAAAGTAAATGCATCACACACTCACAGTCAGACCCTGGCCAATATGTCATGTTTCATGACAAAAAGATAAAGCATTCAGGTTAAACTAATAAAACAGCCCCATTCTACATTTAGCACTTGTGGTAGAAAAATATGAGTATTTATACTTGTGCTTTCTCGATCAAATGTGTGAATAACAAGTGCTGGACTGACACCACAGTGAACTGACTTACTGTGGACCATCTTGGATGAGGGAAGGCACATATGTGTTCACCAGTATCCACTGCAGGTCCTTCCTAAAACTGAAGAATAAAGAAAACACACTGCATTACATTCACAGACATAGTGACATTACAGTCCAAAGCACAGGAGTAAATGACGAATAATGGCTGACTTCTATTTAGCCGCATTGGTTTCAGTCCTGGAGAACAAAGCCAATAATAATGTTGGCAACAGTTGTGCTTTTCCCATAAGAACAAGTCATGATACCTGCTGTGATGCCTGAAAATCCTTTGTAAGGCTTAAAATATTCAGTTTTTGTTAACTTTGTGTCAGAGAGATGTTAATTCAACTTTATGTTAATTTTTGAGACTGAGGATTAAATTTCGGTGTGATGAGAAGTGTTTGTGACGACCTTATGTATGCAAATGGGGTGGACAAAGTATTAAGAACATCTTTTAACAACATCACTATGCTGTGACTTCTTCAATTTGTTTTTTATCTTTGCAATCAGCACTGAAAAAAACATAAAGATACACAACTCACTTTCAAATAAATATCTACCTTTGCACTTTAGATTTGTTTGCAGCTTAAATTATCTTATCTTTTTTTAAATAGATTTTGATTTATGTTGTCATTGGTCACTTTTACTTCTTTTTTTGCCTTAAGGTGATCCATTAAAGCCCTGACTGTTCTTTACTTTTATTTATTCTGTATTTGTTGTCCTTATTCTTACCTGTGTGTCTGATCCTGTTTTTAGAATATTTACAGTAACAAACAAAAAGCTGGAGTCAAATTCCTTGTATTTGTACACATACTTGGCTAATAAAGCCACTCTGATAAGACAAGAGAAGCAAGACATCCTCACATGCAGAGAAACAGGATAATGAGCATAACTGGCGATTGCCCTTGAAAATTGACTGACTTTGTAAATTGATTGTCCTAATAGTTCCAGATTTATTTTCTGTGAATTGAATCAATGTCAACTCTTACAACCTTAAAACAGCTGACAGCACCTCTTTGGCAATATCCACAGAAAGGTGAACATTTTAAGTTTTACAAAGGGTGCTTTTATTGCAGGATGATCATGTGTGTCAGATGCTAAATGAATTTGGTGGGATTTTTAACAGGCAGCATGAGCCGAAATTAAACTGTTTTCAGGGGAAAAAAAGGTGCAAAAAGTGTTTTTATGTCTCACCTGCTCTCCCTCTGACTGAGCAGTAAACGGGCCTCTGTATTGTTCCCCTCTACAGCACTCCTGCTACTGGCTATAGTCTGATAAAGCTTCTTCTTGGGTGCTGACACTGGAGGGGCTGGAGCCGGTGGGGGAGGAGGAGGAGGAGGAGGTGGAAGTGAAAGAGGGCACGCCACTGACATCTCTTCTTCAGAGCTCCTTTTAGATAAACCACGACGGAGGTTATACTTTGGGTAATATTAAGTGCATGTTTGCAAAGGTGAAGGTCTCAGCTATTCTTGACAATTTCCGAGACACGCGAATTTCCACGCCGTAGCTCACAACCTGCTCACCCACCCTTCATTCACCCCTCCCTCCTCCAACTTAGCAAGGAAGTTAACATTAGCTCAGCTGCCGAGCGAAGCCCGTGCGAAAATGACTTTAGTTATCTTAAGTAGGTGTTGGACGCTATTTGGGTGGATACAGAAGTGAAATAATCCACCCCCTGTTATCTTTTATCGCTCATAAAAAGTAAGCGGTACTCGTGATACTTCCCACACTAGCATAATACACCCACCTCTTCACGAGCACAGCTAACCAACAGAACCGGTGTTTTGCCCATATTTGGCAACAGTTGTGTCCTCGTCTTCTTCGTGTTCATTGTCAGATTAAACAGCAGCTGTAGAGGCTCATATCGCCGCCTACTGTATCTAATAACCATTTTTGTGAGCTGAGCTATCAAAGGACATTCTCTCTCTATCTATGAGTTTTTTTTTTCCTTCACGACTAATAAAATATGCCCATTTCTAAGCGCTATAGTTGCACCATGTTTGTGAATGGAGCTATCAAAATACAAACGTTTGCGGTGGTCATGAAATGTGGTGATTCACACCGGAAACTGCATGTTGTTCCTTAACGCGAGACCAGAGAACGAGATTTGTGAAGGCCGGGGTTTTCATTCATGATACCGAGGTGAGTAGCATTATTCTTTCCACGTCGAGCCGAGCAGTTAAATCAATTGTTTGTGAGAAAAAACTTTTTGCAAACCATTTGTGGACTTAGGTACATCATTTAGACGTTTTTTTGTGACAGCGAATCAGCGTTAGACTAATATTATGAGCTAAATAGCTTATTGATAGCAGTTAGCCTAGCTTGAAGTGCTAACGTTCATCCCACGTTAGTTGTTTGCGAACGTTAGCTAGCTAGTTAGCTGTTCCTCTAGCTATTGATAACTGTAAATAACCTATTTCATTTTTCCGTCTCTCAAAACTCTTTTCCGTAGGTTACAAGATGGCAACTACAGAAGTACGGCTTAATCATACGATTTACATCAATAACTTGAATGAGAAAATCAAGAAAGATGGTAAGTTTACCTTCATCGTCCAACCTTTGGTTTCTGGCTTGAGTTAAATACATAGCAAACAGTTGGAGAGACTCTCATACTTCTGGTTTCTCTCATTTTTCGGGGCTCTGCAGAGTTGAAAAAGTCGCTGTACGCCATCTTCTCCCAGTTCGGACAAATTTTGGACATCTTGGTCGCCCGAAGTCTGAAGATGAAGGGACAGGCTTTCGTTATATTCAAAGAGGTTAACAGCGCTTCCAACGCCCTGAGATCCATGCAGGGGTTTCCCTTCTACGACAAACCCATGGTAGGTTCAAAACAGGGATACTAGATCACTGAATGAGAACTAAGGTTCCCTAAATAGTGTTTATATAAAAGCTGATACTGATTAATATTCTGCAAGATATAAACTGTTGCCTCTGAAAAACACATGATCTTGTCTCTTCCTACAGCGTATCCAATATGCAAAGCAGGACTCAGACATCATAGCTAAAATGAAGGGAACTTATGTGGAGCGTGACCGTAAAAAAGAGAAGAAGAAGGTCAAAGGGCCTGAGGCGTCGGGAGCTAAGAAGGGGGTACCAGGAGTTGCTGCACCCATGGTGGCTGGGGTAGCTGCTGCCATGCCTGTAAGTGGGGCAATAAATATTTTATTGGTAATCAGCTGGTAGAATTAATGTTAGAAACATTAAGTTGGGTTACAGAAATTACAGTAAATTTTCCTTAAGAAAATGTACCTGAGTGGTAGGTATCAAGCAAATCAAGCAGAGGTGGAAATCGCAGGATAACACATTCATATCATAAGCACAACCATGAGTGGTCATAAAGGAACTGAATGGTGCAAGTGTGGCATCAGAGTGATTGACCTGCTATCACTGTTGAATGTCACTCTTTAGGGAATGCCTCCCATGAGCCAGGCTCCTCGTATGATGCACATGCCAGGCCAGCCGCCTTATATGCCCCCTCCTGGCATGATGCCTCCCCCAGGTATGGCGCCCGGTCAGATGCCCCCTGGTGCCCTGCCTCCTGGCCAGATGATGCCCGGACAGATGCCTGGGCAAATGCCCCAGCAGGTAGTGTGTGTGCCCCAACTTCTAACAGAACATGTCTTTTCTTTAACAAAAACGAATCTCATGTCATCTTGGTGGTTTTATTCTGACCTCGGCTGACCTTTATTCTCATAGGTCGCAGAAAATCCTCCCAATCACATCCTCTTCCTCACCAACCTTCCAGAAGAGACAAACGAACTCATGCTCTCCATGCTCTTCAACCAGTTAGTACAAACTTCTTTTCTGCGTTTGAAATTGTATTTTGTTTCTCTGATGGATGCTGAACCTGACTGTTCTGTGTGTACTCAGGTTCCCCGGGTTCAAGGAGGTGCGTCTGGTCCCTGGTCGCCACGACATCGCTTTTGTGGAGTTTGACAATGAGGTTCAGGCTGGTGCTGCACGAGATGCACTACAAGGCTTTAAGATTACACAAGCGAACGCCATGAAGATCTCATTCGCCAAGAAATAAAGCCACTCAAGGCCAGTTTTTCTTACATGCGGTCACACACACGTCTTTGATATACAGCAGTGATCTGAGCCAAGAAACGTTTTTAATGAATTGACACTTGCTGATCACTGCAGCACATGTGGTCTGTTTTTTTTCCAGGACATGTAAGTATACGTTCTTTGCAGCAAGTTGTTGTTTTCTTGTGTCACACTGACAGAACTCTTGACACAGAGCAATGGTCAGGTAAATATATGGAGTTCTGCTCTGACTTGAAATTCACAGCTTTTTTTTTTTTTTTTTTTTTAAATTGTCACTGTTGTCTTCATACTCTTTTCAGCCATCAACTTGCTGTGTCTTCTGTTTGTTCCATTTTTTAAATTGTTGTTATAAAAAGCATTGCACCCAGAATCTGGTATACCAGATATTGTACCTGGAGCTTTTTTCTTTTTATAATTAAAACTTGTCTTTTGGACAGTGTTCTGTCTCACTTCTTGTGTTTATGTTTCAGTGGGAGTTCATCTTAGGCCAATAGATGGTGCTATAAACCACCTTTCTTCTACCCCTGCTGTTGAGGTCTTTTGTAGGGGCATAGGAGGGCAAAGTGATGAGTGGATGGGTAAAACATGCTGTAAATAGTTTTTCCTACCAACCCAACTGATGACTAAATTTTAATACGCACTTCCCTGTTGTAATGAATATTGCTAAAACCTTTAATATACAGCAATGATCCGCAGCTTTTTCCCGGAACAAAAGCAACCAACTCTCTGCCCTCTGAAGAGAAAGTTGATTATCAAAATTGTTTGAGTTAATCAGCAGTAAAGAGGTCGTTGATGTCATGCAACTGATGCCCTTGGCTGGACTCTGACTCAGGATGCTGATGTTACATGATACACTAAACCACTGGCTACCCACATTCCCCACAAAATTGCTACTTAGTGGAAAATTGAATCTTTGGTCTTAAAGTAAAATATAATTTTCTATTAGTCCTTTATTTATTAGAATTTAGTCCAAAGCAGCCCTGATGTGGTCCTCCAGACAAATCCTCATATTCCTCCTGCTTGTAAAGTAAAACAGTCACAGACTCATTTAATTTGAGCATTGAAGTACACAAGAGATGCCCAAATGAAACCATTTATTTGGCTTTTGTGTTCTGCTCACTGTAATAAACCAGAGACATTAATTTTTATAATCAGATCATGTTATTTACTGGCTTGTCTTGAGCAATTATGCTTTGACATTTCTTAAGTATCGCCTTTATTTGTGTCTGTTGAAAGTTTAAAAGGGCTTTTTTTGCCTTCCGTAGGTAACTCAAAAACCAGATACCAGTATCTTGAAGTTAGGTGCTGTGACTGGCTGATGGGCACCAGCTTACATGCCAAATTAAAATGAATTACACATGTATTTATTCAGCCCTTGAAACACACTGGTGTGTTTGCTGACGTATCCTTCAACATTAATTCTGTTATATCAGACTGTTTTCTGACTTAATGTGAGACCACTTTAACTATCTCACTTTCATTATATATATATTTAAAGGTATTGTAGAAGTGTTCAGAACCTTGACACAATTAAAGAAGACTTGGTCACAAGTCAAGGTGCTGGGTTTAAAACTGTTTCTATGTGAATGTATTACCACTCAAATTTAGAGTAATAAAAATCAAATTAAAGGCTGGGTGATGGGGACCAAAAAATAATCTTTTTTCAGGCTGAATGGTTATTATACATAGTAAACACACAAAGTATTTTCAACAATACTCTAAGGAGGATGTTTGGTAAATGAGTAATTACCATTAATGTGGTTCTAATTACTAAGTGGGTAAATGCAAACAGTTTGGTAAACTGAGAAAATTGCACCGCCTTATTGTACTGCAGCCATTAAAAGCAGGAAAGACAACACTTACGCTACATCATGATTTAATACTATCCATTATCTGAGATGATACTTAGTCTCACACCACAACACAATAGTTAAAATACTGGACAACATTATTACCCATTGTTGTATTACTGGATATTTACTGGTTTATTAAGAGGCTGGCAGCCGAAATGAAAATTAATGAATTGGGCTCATTTTAAATACTGTATTGTCGAATTCTCATTTCAAGTTCAGTTACGTGAAAAACATGATTATGTTTTAGGCCTCCTTCTATAATGATGGTATGTGAGTAATTGCTGCTTAAACAAATATCTAAAAGAATGCAAAGGAAGACAATGTGTCACATGTTTACCAATTAGTAAATGCCTGCTCAGTGTTTTGTAGCACTTCCTCAAAGGCCTCCCGCTGCCCTCAAATACTGTGGGTTTGCCGAGTAGTTGGATGCCAACGAGGACCATGTCGTCCTCTCAAAGGCCGGATTCATGAGTGCAGGGAGGAGCGATGTGTGAATAAGGCCTCAAAAGCTCAATTTAGGCGCACACTATCAACTGTGCCCAGTGCACACAGGGCCTCCCTGTTGTGGATTTAAACTGTGCCCTGAGTAATTGTCTTCAGGTCAACTCAACAGTGTACACAGAAATGCACATTCTTCTGTAGTTTCCCAAGCCTTTCCACACTCCCTTATTTTGCCTTGAGAAAGCGCTGACCTTAGCCACCAGGGCGCCATTCGTGAGTGAGAGAGTGAGTGAGTTTGTGTGTGTGTGTGTGTGTGAGAGAGAGAGAGAGAGTGTGTTGCATGCTATTGGCAACATGCCTAGCGCCTTCTCATTCACCAGCACAGTGATCTTTCAGTTACAGGGACTGAAAGGCAACTGGTGGGTTATGTGTGGGAGTTGTGCCTGTCAGATCAAAAATCATCTCCCTAGATAACCTCAGCTATTGACGGAGCATGTAATAATAATAATAATAGTAATTGATTGGATTGGGTTTAGGCCTATATAAGGCTTTTCTAAAAACTCAAAGTGCTCCACAGTAAAGGGCAGAACTCAGTTACCACCACCACTAATGTAGCACCCACCTGGGTGATGTATGGCGGCCATTTTGCATCAGAACGCTCACCGCACACTAGCTCGAGGTGGAGAGTGAGATGAATGAATAAGCCAATTACATGAGGAGATGATTAGGAGACCAGATTGAGTGAGCCAGGTTAGGAATTTAGCCAGGACACCGAGGAACTCCCGACTCTTTGCAGCAAGTAGCTATCACAGGGTCTTTTATGATCACAGTGAGTCAGGACCTCGATTTAACATCTCAGTCGAGGGACAGCACCGCCTGCAGCACAATGTCCCCGTTATGGCAGCACAAAGTCTCCCCTCCAAACTCTAACCTACTTAGCTTCAGTGATACCAGAGGATGGGTAACCCTTGGTCTGGCTGCTGCATCATGTATTGCAGATCATAGTAACTTTACTTTTAAAGCAGTTTGTGCCACTCGTGGAAGGTCAACATTTGTACCCGAAATTGTGACTTTTTGCTTTTAAAAGTATTGTTCTTATTTGCAAACTTGGGAGTTAAACCTTTAAAGTACAGTGTGTAGGATTTAGTGACACCTGACTGTGAAGTTGCAAACTGAATTCCTTTACTCATCTGCCTTCTCAAGTGCGTATTGAAATCTGCAATGGCTGTGAAACTCAGATAAAACAGCAGAAGGCCTTTAGTGCCAGATTCTGGTTTGTCTGTTCTGGGCTACTGTAGAAACACAGCATTGCAACATGAAGGGCTCAGTACAGGGAAACCTGCTCTCTTTATAAAAAACAGCTTCTTCTTAAGGTCACAGAAACAGGATGATTCCTACTTCCCAGTGATTATACACTAATAAAAACATATTAATGAATATTATGCTCTATTTCTAACTTTTTATGTTAGTAGATCCTCCTGAATCCTTCACACTGGACCTTCCAAACCCACCGATCAACCAGTCGGTCAGTCGTACAAACCAACACTGCGCGTTTACATATAGTTCAAACCTTCACAAGCTTATTTTCAGTTTAAGATACCAAATGACTCATAAGGTACACACACGACATATAAGATATTTCTCTGAAAAACATGAAAACATAACATTGGCTTTTACTACTACTGTCAGAATAAAGTGATTTAACAGACCATACAAAAGGGGAAATCATAAGACTGTAAATTAATGGTATTTTAAAAGATTATTTTAAGTTTTTGACTGTATTTTACAGTTTACAGTCGAAATAAACAGAAAACTTGGGGAGGAAATAGCATCAGAAGTTCCCAGACTGATTAAAACCTGGAATGGCCTGTATTTTTTATGTTTTTTGACCAAAAGCTGCAGAACTATTGTCAAAAAAAAAGCAACAACAAAAAATAAAACAGGTAAAACTTGCCTGTGTGTCAACTGACTAGATGCATTCTTTAAACTTCCATGGTCGTCAATAGATGAAGTCATGCATTTTAAATTTCTGCTAAAAGACCATATGTGACCATTAGATGGGGCCAAATACACAACTCACAAAACACCTGCTTAACAAGATCCGCAGAGTGTAAAGGCTGCACGTCTTTGCTGACCCTTCCTCAGGTGATCACACACAGCAGCCTCTGAGCAGCCCCACGGAGGCCTGTGCGCTTCCGGGTGGATGGTTAGAATTCAACTCGTGTGTGTGTGTGTGTGTGTGGGGGGGGGGGGTCACTGCTCCTCTATGCAAATCAACCCCCTGCTCCTCAAGAGCCCTCTGTTCTGCTCCGGGGTCACTGCGGAGAGCCAGGCCGCGGAAACAGCAGCGGTTGCCAGGGAAGCTCTTGAGCAACAAGCCGTGGATAGACCTTAAGATAGAGGAAGAGGAGGAGGAGGCAGAATCTCATTAGATTCCTTCTCAAAGAAGAAGGTACATTGTGTGGGGGTCTTGGATCCAACAAGACGAGCCCTGGAAGTCAGATGTGGAAAATATGCCATGTGGCTGGTGCCAGTATTCGGAAAAAGCTGCCGATGCAGCCGACAATTTTCCTTTATATTTATGCGCTCACCCGACGGCATCGGTGAGCAGCGGCATGTGCGCACAGTAAAAGCCTTCAGGTCGACAGCTGTTGGTACAAGCTTAATCGTAAATGTGGGCATGAAGATCAAATTTCATAAGAAATCACTGCAGATGGGGGCATTTAAGCACCTGCGTTACGTGTGTCATGACCGTGCGCGTAATGGCTACGAGCTTAATTTTTTTTTTATATCCTATGCGTCATATTTGAATAGGCCTGTTGATTTTGATCATGTAGGGCTTCAGCTTCAATGACTTCTGAGACTTTCCCATTGAGAGGCCGCCTGTGAAAACTATGAAAACACTTAATTGGCGCGGCGGAACTTTGAAGCGAGCAGAGACCTGAAACTGGAGGAGAGGAACCAGTGGGGTGCCTCAAAAGGTAGAGAGGAAACAGAAAACCAAGAGAGGAGAACTGAAACGCATTCAGGATAATCCCGTGCGTAAATGTGACATGCTTAGAAGAGAAAAAAAAAGTTTTTGAGTGGGTCAAAGTGTGCAGAGAGGGGGGTGGAGTGGAGGAAGGGATGCGTGTTTTGGTGGAAATCATCCAAGCAAGAGCTGAAAGACGGACATACCCTGCCCCAGGACACACCCTCCTCTCTCTCTCTCTCTCTCTCTCTCTCTCTCTCTCTCTCTCTCTCTTGCGTGTTGTTGATGCAGCTAATCCCGCCACAGATCTTGCTCTGGTTCTTGGATGTCACTGTGCAGTAATAATTAAATACAAACACAGACAAAGAAAAGGAGCGAGAGAGCGCACGGGTTGCAGATATCGACAACCAACACTCGTCCATTTGATAGAAAAATAAAGAAACATGTTTGTGACCACAACACACTGAAAAAAGGGGGTCAGAGTAAAGGTCACACACTCTGTCGGTGGCTTCATTCTCACTCAGAACCTGTCAGTGGTGTGTGTGTGTGTTTGTGGTTTAGTCCACGTTTACAAGGGAGGAGCCCGACTAAAAACGGAAAGGTCTTTCCTTTGCGTCTTCAAAATATGTTCACATTTACACGAACAGCTGAAAGTGCTGTACTGTGCATGCAGGGCCAGTAGTCAGCGGTGGGAGTTTGTAATGACATACCATTGGAGCTGTCCAAACTGTTTATTTCCTGTTACTGCTAAGCCCTAAGCAGCCAAAAATTAAAGAAATTCAGCCGTAGCTTGACTTCTAAAATTATGTCATGAACACTTAAATTCACCTCAATAGTTTGTCGTCATATTCAACCTGCTTTCGGTGCAATGCAGACTGTTTAATCAGGGTTTGGCAGCGGCTAGAGCAGAATGCATTAACTTGCGCTAGCATTAGCATTAGCATTAGCGTCGTCACCAGATTCACACTTTCCAGTTTACACAGCTAAAAAGAAGGTTGCGGTTTCAAAGATTCCACTCTGGAACCCGGTTTCAACCGTTTGCAGTTTCAGGGGCGCCAGCAAAGGAAGGCCGAACCGCAACAAAAGTGTTTCGTTTGATGCAAAAACTGCCGCTAGTTGTGTGGAGGACTGTCTCCAGGCTGTGAAGAGGTCAAATTTCTTCTGGAGGCTGAGCTGCTCGAAACTAACACTCACCACTAATCATCACAGTCACGCTAACAGACACACACACACCCGTGTCCCTCACTCAGAAACCAAACGCCATCCCGCACCAGCCCGTAAACTCTAAACCTTTGTTCTCTCCTCGCCTTTGAACATTATCGAGTGTTTTGGGTGGAACTGCCGCTTTTGTGTCAGCAGCCAAGTTTAGCTGGCAGTGTTGTTACACTGTGCGAGTTATCAAGCTGATCTGTGATCAGACCGCAGCTTGAAGGTAACGTTGGGATTGTCAGCAAACTGTTGCAATCGAAGGTCTCTGCCTTCTCTGTGATACTGGTGCCAGAAATGTCAGTTTCTGTATGGAGGCTGGTGAGCGTGCTGCAGACCCACAACCCTAACCCTACACACGCACACACACGCACACACACAACAGAACACAGTTAAACACAATTGAATACGGACACTCATTTATAATCATGAAAACAGAGCATAAATTCACCGAAGCAACTGCAAATGTGAGCATGAAAACGTCTACACACACATGCAAACGCTGTTTTTCAGACAACGAAAACACACGCTGCAGTAACTCATACAGTCTGCACACAGTATGTAGGTACTTATTGTCTGCTGGCTGGACTTAAACACCCGATTTGACTTGCTGATTGTCTCACTGTCTTGTATAATATCATGTTATGATATTACATATAATTTCCAGTCCTTCTCACTATTATTAGCGCAGAAATCTTTAAGCAGCAGTTTTATTCTCTGGCATCACCATAAATGGGCTTTTGTCAAAGTGATATTAAAGCAGCGAAAGAGAAAAGCTGTAGATTTTTGCTTTTCGGATCTTAATATGTATGTGGCTAATAAAAGAAAACCAAAAAAACCTTTAAGTCGGGATCCACTTACTTTTTCTGGAGCTTTCACCTACACCTCAGGGTCTTCCTTGGTGCACGAGGTTTGCCGTTTGTTGTGGAAGTTC
The DNA here is from genome assembly GCA_029783665.1 of Naso thynnoides. Taxonomy (NCBI): domain Eukaryota; kingdom Metazoa; phylum Chordata; class Actinopteri; order Acanthuriformes; family Acanthuridae; genus Naso; species Naso thynnoides. Next base: position 17,974,373 of record JAQLOL010000024.1, on the reverse strand, counting down.
CATTCTTACATTGACAACTGAGCAAACGATTTCCACCGAGGAAAACATAAGATTTGGTTGAAGGTTTCAGGGAAAGACAAAAATAAGGTTTGAGTTTATTTGTTTGTTTTTTCCATATTTCCCCCCCCCCAAGTTTTCACACTTAATTTTCATGCTTTGCTGTACTTTTATGTAAGACGGTCATGTTGAAGCTGAAAATCATCACAGGTTTACTTTTATTCTTATGTTGAAATATGTTTCATAACCATGCTGCTTATTATCGGCAGGGTTGGGAAGGTTACTTTGGAAATGTAATCGGTTCCAGATTTCTAGTTACCTTATTTAAATTGTAATCAGTAATGTAACTATTTTAATTTGTCAAAGTAATGTAACTTATACATTTGTGTATTTCTTGATTACTTTTCTAAAATTCTAAAGAATGTTTTCAACTGTTAACCATTTTCAAATGTTTAAACAAGGCAGCGTTATTTTCGGACATGGGGCGCCGCAAATTCAAACCAGAGAACCAATCAAAAGCATCAGAACAGCATCAAACGTTACTGAACGGCCTGGACTGGAAATGACAAAAGAAGAAACTGTGCTCATCAAAAACATGCAGAGCAACAAAATGAATATTATTCAACATTCAATATCAAATCATTAACATTTTCAGAAGTAGTTGTAATTTAATTATACATTCTTTCTCAGTAACTGCAACTGATTACAGTTACATTTATTTTGTAATCAAATTATGTAATGTCGTCACATGTAACTAGTTACTCCCCAACACTGATTGTCAGTGGCGCAGTTTGAAGATAAGGCTGTAGATCATGAAAGCCTCGGGTCTACTTCAGTGCTGCAT
>JAQLOL010000024.1:17894160-17947515 GCA_029783665.1 Naso thynnoides | reverse complement strand
CCTTGACCTGATTTAGTTCACCTCACTCCCTGTAGAAACCTTGCACACCTTTCGCTCACTCTTTCTTCTTCATTGATTAATTTATCTGCCATATTATATTCCTCTCATAAGTGAGACATTTGTTTAATGTGAATGAGCTCTAATTTGTGTTTGCTTCTTTCAGATGCACCAACCCATGTGCCCCCTCATGTTATTAGTGCAAAGTGTGATTGTTTGAGTTCAAAGAACTGCATCTAGCCACTGGTTCAGATATGTAGACAACACCTGGGTCAAAGTAAAATCAAAGGAAGTGGATTTATTTCAGAGGGAAATACTTTTTACTGCACTACAATTATCTGACAGCTTAAGTTACTGGTTATTTAAGTATACTACAATCTTCTAAAAATTAATATTTTCTCCAAGAGAACTGCACTGTAGTAGTCTTCAGTGTTGAGACAAAATTCACCAGACCTCTGTGGCCCATCTTTCATCTCTGCTCCAGTTGCTCTGTGGGTAATGTAGGCAGCAGCTTTTCACAAAGGTGTGTAGGATTAAACAAACAAACAAACATTGATATCTCTGGTTCTGCTGCATTGATTTTTGATCCTTTTTTATTTGAAACATGCACCGTGAGGCAGACACTTTTACTGAAGCTCAATTCTAAACTGGTGATGTCACTTTTATAAAATAAACCAGCGTATTGGCTCCCTGTTCAAAAAAAGCATTGTTTGGAAGAGTAAGCAGTTTTACAAGTGAAATTTTCCCTCTAAACATTTGAGATTATTTCATTTAAATAATTTTTAGAACCCTGACGAGGTCAAATTTTGTTTTTATTTTATTTTATTTATTTATTTATTTGTGAAAGCAGAGACTATTTTTAAAATTAAAAAAAAAAATTCAGAATCTTTCCCTCATTACTGCAGAATCCCTTAGATTAATTTTATGTCACTGGGGGGATTAAATCTAAACTATAAAATTATTTATAAAGAGGTTGAAATCGGCTTCATCTCAAATAGTTACAAGAGTAACTATACAAAAGTTCTTGTGTTCTACATTTCATTGCGTCAGTATTCACCCTCTTAATATTCACTGTTAATGTTCACTGCATACATAGATGCCATTTTTCTCCACAACAAGCACTTTCACTTTCTGAAACATAATTAATTTTATTCAAGTAAAAGATCTGAATACTTTTTAAACGACTGATTCTGTGTGGAACTAATGTTATTATAATGGACTGCAGGGTTTCACAGTCTAAAGAATTAAATCATGAATACTAAACATTACTTCAGGTGAGAGTTGTAAGCTGAAGCTTAATGATTCCAGCTGGTCCATCTGTTGGCTACCTGCTATCTGCAGGACTTAATGAACTGGCTCCGAGCCCTCTGCAACCCAGCACATCTCATTAGCACCGTGGCTTTTAAGAAATGCGTGTGTGGGCGTTCTTCCACTTCCGCTCACTGCCTCTTTTCTTATCTTATCACAGCTTCTTTCTTCTGCGCTCGCCTCTAATCTTTTCTCTTTTTTTTTTTATCTCATCATCTTTTTGTTTTGCCTCCCTCTGACCTCTTTGTTCTCTTTCTCCATAACATCGCTGGAAATCTGACAAACTCCAGGAGTCCTTCACATCATTATTTCGCCACATCCGCCACAGTTTCTCTTCAACCTTTCGTTGCCCATTTTCTTTACATACTCCCACATAATTATCCTTTCTGCCACTTCCTCTGTCATTTTCTCCTTTATATACTCACTCTGCTCCCCTTTTCCTCCCATCTGTTGCAGCACAGATATAGTTTATGCACCTCCACTTGAAGCAAATCCCTGACTCAGTGTTTTCTGTCACACCAATTTTCCCTCCCTTAACATTTTGCACCTTCACTGCAACCCTTCATCTTCTCTTCTCGTCCTTGCGTGTCGTTTCTTTTCGCCTTGAGCTTACGTTAGTGTTGCCATCGACCTTATGCCCTCAACACCCTCAAATCCATCTCTCCCTCACTTCACATCCCACTCCCCTCCTGTGCCATCACCCACTTCCTATCTGTGCCTCCCTTCCTCAGCACCTTGCTTCTTCTCATCCCCCTCGGGCAGTATGCTCTCACTGCAAAGGCGTGACTACACATCCATGTAGCCCTTTAGGAGAAACCTTGCCCACAATGCGCACGGTAGAACGATTTGCATGACAGGCGCTGGTGCGTTCCACAGAGGGAGGAGTGGATGGATGTAGAGAGAGATAGGGAAAGCTAAAAGAGAGAGAGAGAGAGTTGTAGGAGAAAGTGTTGGTCTGAATTATTCATTGCCAGTCTATAGGATGAACACATGTGTCAGAAAAGAGGACGGCAAAAGAAAAAACACCTGTCCTCTGTTATCCCTCCGGAGTGTGATAGTTCAGTGAGCTCAAAGTCATCATTTGAAGGTGTCCAGCTTACGCTGGACTTGTGGAGGCTGACTTTATCTTTGTGTCATGCTATGAATTTTAATAAAATATCTAGAGAGGCACACAACATCCTGCTCCATCCATCCGGGATTAGCCTGACTTGTCAGAGAGAAAAATCAGCGTAATAAAGCATCGCAACTTGTCCTAGAATGTGTTCATTAAATTGAACAGGGTTTTTTGGATATCCTCCCTAGCCACACTGATGTGATGACTCTTCTCTCTCTCTGCATGGCTGCAGTTTGAAGTTCTCTTGAATTAGCACACAGCTAGAACGTTAGTGTGTGTTTGGGCAGTGAATCACCTCTGATGCTTGTCCTCTTTTTTAAGAGTTACAGCAAGAATAGAAACACACACTTTTAACAGTGGGAGAAAGAGGCTTGATGCAGGGACTCAAGTGCACTTCTGACGTACTTGTTTTTACATTTTAAAGCTACTTCACAACCAGCACACTACATTTATTTCACTTCTGGCTGCTACTTACCTTTATGATCAAAATTTTTGGTGTTGAACTTTTTACATAAGAGTACTTTTGGAAATGTAGGACTTTTTTAATACAATGAAAAGTAAAAGATCTAAATGGGTCCTCCACCACTGATTTTCAATAGCCCATATAAATCCACCTATTGTATTATTTTGAATGTACATCATGAAAGTGTGCATGGAAGAGGTTAACTGCATTTTTTGCCAGAAAGCCTCACTGAAAAAGACATAACCAATTATTTTTCTGAAATAAAACTCCATTTTGGACGACATCAATTAAAAAAAAAAGATCAGGAATATTAATGTTACGTGTAAGATCCACTGGAATTTAATACACCGACTCCATTAAGTCTTGGCTCAGTAAGACTTAGGATGGAACTGCAACGAAGGACAGAACTAATTATTGTTTACGCTGATTAAAATGATTAAAATACAAAATATGGTATTTGTGGAACATGTTCAACTGATGTTTTTCCTGCTTTTCTTCACAGAAGTCTTTCTCTCTGGTGCTGGATGCTCTGGACTATGACAATGGCACATCAGAATCAGGTGAAACTGCTGTGTAGATGTTTTTGTGTGTTTATGTTTTTTTGTGTGTGCAAGTACTCTGAAAAAATGTTAGGCTTAAATAGTAAGCTTTACATTTCTATGTTTTGTCTGCTTGTGTGAAGTTTGAAAATTCAAAAGTCAATTATGCTAGCTCTGACTGAGCTCGTGCTGGCTTAACTAGCCAGAGAGTGTCAGTTTAACATTAAACCTCTGTTTTGTTGCACAAAAGAATGTCATTGTAAAAGTAAATGACCCATTTCTAAACATGTATCAAAAAGTCAGATTCTGGCCATAACTTGTTTTTAACAGTTTGTCAAAACTGAGATTTGGACATTTAAGCTAGGTTAGCTTTTAGCATGAAAATTTGTTGTTTAACCTTAGGCTGCCTTCCAACTGTGATTTGACTAATATTGTCTCTGCCTTACTTACATTGTATAACAAACTGAGGTGTCTCAAAGTATCAACACTGACTTTTTATTGGCAATAAATAATATGAGAGAAGCTAGCTAATGCTGGAGCAATCTCTGACCAGCTAGCTACCAAAGTGGTTTGATTTTCTTACCAGTTGTAGGCAATAGTTCCTGGCAATTTCAGGTTTTGTTTTGTTTTGTTTTTTTTAAATGCACATTTTCTAAGGCATAAGAATTTTCATTTGGTCAAACAGGTGTCAGTAACATTGGTCTTAATTTTTAGGACATACTGTGTTTAGGCTTAGTCATAGCCTTTTTTTCCCCCTCTTGTCTCTCCAAGAAAGCATGTCTATCTCACCCATAAGAGGAATTTTTAACAGGCAACGAGGCGAGCAATTCATGACTGCTTGTTTACGAGAATGTGTGGTTCGACTTGGTAGAACAATGTGAAAATATCCTTTGTGGGTTTATGTTTGTGATCATACAAGGCCATGGGGTCTTTTATCCAGACCTTTTAATTTCCTGCTCGTCTCCTTGTTGTTTCTTCTCATAATCAGGAAAAGCTCTATGACAGGGAATGTGAGCTTGATGCTATAAAAAGCAAAACACACACTCACACACACACACACAGATGGAGACAGATGTTCCTGTGCCTTCCTCATTCCTGTCATTGTCTTCCCTTTTATCCCACCATCCCCAGTCATATCCAAAAGATGGCTGAGATAATGAGAAACTGGGAGCTGCACCAGAGATCCTTGTCCTTATCTGTGCTCGTATCTCCTGTCCTCCTCCACCTCACCTTGCCTCTGCTCCTTCAGTGCTGCTCTCACATCTTGTTTGCATCATCTGTCGTTTCCACCTGAGCTCCTGACAGCTTTTACATTGGGTCTAAAGCTGTTCACTAGGCCGGCAGCTTAGCTCAACCCAAACACGGGCGTCCCGTAGCAGACTGAATGGACTTATCTGGCCCTGCGGCTAATCAGAAAGGATTACCCAGCACGTCTGTACCTTCTGAAACAGTCCTTGGAAATTGTCAGAAAATATGATGTCCTTTGAGCATAGTGTGACCTTCACTGAGTTTTGTTTAAATAAATTGTGACTAGTGTTAATGTGCAGGGGCGTATCTTCGTCTATTAAAGGATGATTGCAGTTTATACAGCTTTGGTTTTATTTCCGTAGAAATGGTCCATGTTTTTATCGGCAATAATAAAATTTTAGTAATTGCTAAATCAAAAGCACGACAAACAACATTACGCAACAAAGACCTCCAGGGGGGGAAACACAAGTGGGCTGATGGATTAAAAACAGGCTGACAGTTAAGTCAGAATTATTTAAACACTTTTGTTTGGACGTAAAACTGTAGTTGAGTGGAATCTTAGTTGTAATCCTTCACTGCATGCAAAATCTGAGTACGTAAAGCTACTGGTGCAGTTGAACTGATTTGGTATTGTACAAACTATAGCCTACAAATGTACATAGTGTTATGTGCCCTCACTTATTAATGAGGTGAACAAAATAATAGAAACAACTGTCAGGCTAACACAATGTGATAAAACAACACTACAAACCACAGCCTGATAAAGTACCATTAAGTTGAATTTAAATGTCTCTGAAATAGTTTTTAAAACAATTATCATGGCCTCTATGTAAGTAATATTTTTACTGGTCTGCTGTATGAGGCTGCATTAGTTTTAGTAAGGTTTACCTAAAAGAAATGGCCACTGAGTGTGCAGCTGCATATAAGAGATGTAACAAGAGATGCCCAGAAACCACAGGCTTAACCAATGAACTTTTGTTTAAATTAAAATCGGACTTAAAAAAATAATAAGCGTTATTTAGACGAAAAGGACTGGACATTAGACGGCTGCACTGGAAATAAGCTATTCTTTTTCTATTATGTAATTTATTTTTATATTAAGGTGACTTGGTGCAGATGCAGGCTGAGCCAGTGCATTTATATTGTCCTGTGAACAGACAGTTTGAAAACTGTTCCTTTTTTTTCACAATAAAACATTTAAAGAGCTTATACTTGAAAAAATTTGCATTGCTAGAAGCTCTCTTCTTTGTGTTTTTGCATGGATTGTTACATTAAAATTGCCAACTGTCTTTTTGCTCCCTTGCATTGTTAAAAACCTCACACTGGCTACTTTTATCTTTGCCAGTTCAGTTTCATAGTAAACCAAAATTACCTTAAAATAGCAGCAGTTTCATATTCTCTAAGATTTTTGTTGAGCTTACATAGTTATAGGGTCATTTTGAGTGCAGATTTGCTGCTGTTTTGTTTCAGATACATTGACAGAGCACCCGCGGCCACAAATTTGCCACCACTGCCGGAGAGAAAGTGAAATTCAATATTAGAGGCGTTATAATGTGAACCAGCCTGTCTAAGACACATGTTTAGACTTAGTGCTTTTATCCAGATGAGAGTAATTTCATCTGGACATCCTGCAGTGGAATCAACACTGCAAAACAAAAACAAAACATACTCTGAGAATAAGCCACAGAGGGACACAGACACTCTCAAGCTGATCTATTGTTTTCCATAGGTCTGCTGTATTGATTTGGGGGCACAGGAGCTGTGGAATAGCAAGTCAAAAGGAGGCGTTTTCTCTTTTGCGGTGTTTTCTTAGCTTCTGTCAAGGGCAGGCACTTCACAGCTAGCAGCAGCCAGTGGGGGACAATCACCAGAGGCCAGAGAAAGGGATTTAAGTGTTTTTGCTACCTGCAGACACAAACCCTATGGGTCTGCGGCTCATATTTGCTTTTCTGTTAAGTGTTGTTGCTGCTGTTTTTGCCCTTTGCGCTTATCTCTCTCTCTCTTTCTCCATCTTTCTCTCTACTTGTGCCATCTCATCTAATCTCATTAGATAGCAAATCAGACTGTGTTACACACCCTCCCCGCTGTGCTGCCTGATAACATGGTTATGTTTTTCTATTCTTCTCGCTTCTGCCGATCGTCTTATCAGGCAGAGAAATAGTGATGATGAAATTAGCCCTTTGACATGCCAGAGTTGTAAAATAATTAAAATCCCACAATGCACTGCAGTTGACTGATGAGTGTTTAGAAAGCCAGGCCTTATTATTGACTTCAGGCTGAGGCCAGTGGAGGAACGGGAAAACTACTCTCTTAAGCACACACACACACGTGCAAACACACACACACACACACACACACCCTGGCCAATATGTGCCGCTGTTTTTATATTCTTTTGTGTCAGACCCCAGTGATCTCATCTCTCTATCAGGCAGTTGGCAATGTGTGTGCACTATTAGCTGCCTCCCTTCCTCTTTGGCTCTGCTTGCTTCTGTCTGTTACACACACACACACACACACAGTGTACAACCTTCCTCACTCCATCGCTGACTTACTTCCGATGATGCTTCTTTTTCTTTGTCATTGTCTCTAATTATCTTTCAGTCTTTCCTTTTATTGTCCCAACCATCTTTTAAATACACATACATATACATACAGTACACTGAGACGTGCATATACTCGCACACACACACACACCCACACACACACACACACACACACACATTCTCAGTGCTTTGTGTGTGTTAATACCCTGTCAGAGGAGATTATAAGTTGTGGATGACAGTGCCTCTGGGAAATCCCCTTCGGGGGGTCAGGCGCAGCAGTCGCTGCCCCGGGCTTTGTCTGGTCCTCTCTGGTGTTCAGTCAGTGTGTGGATGGAAAAGAAACTCCATTGATTTGATTGTCACGTGATCCAAACTTTAGCAATATATCCAACAAAATTGTCTTAAAATTGCTTGCTAAAAAGACCTATACATGTCAAATCTCTTTGCTACTTCCTCCCTCAGGTCAGTTGATTGAACGAGTCCTCCTCTCCTCCATGTTGAACCCTGGTGAACAGTGGCAGACACACCGTCATCACGGACGAACTCTCAGCCTGGAGTACCGGCTTCGTTTCCGCTGTGATTCAAACTACTACGGGCCTTTCTGCAACAAGTTCTGCAGGGCCCGCGATGACTTTTTCGGTCACTTCAATTGTGACGCCAGCGGCTCCAAAGTCTGCATGGAAGGCTGGACGGGACCGGAATGCAAAAAGGGTGAGAGAGAAAATTAATATCTGTGTGTGAGAGTACATCACACCATATGCCTTTAAAAATTAAAAGAAACCAACAACATACAATTAATCTGAACAGTGAGTTCAGCTCTTTAGTTGTCTTGGGCTTTGTCACATTCAGAGCTTCTTTACATTCTGTTAATGCCTCTATGGTGGATAAAACATGGCAGAAATAACTCTGATGGCTAAAGTGCAAGAAAATAAATAAATAATCAATTGCCCTTCCAACGCTCGTGTGTAGATGATAACCTTAACTATGACCTTTCCCACACCATAACTATGTGTTCTTTGTTCCCAGCCTTGACCAGTTCTTAACTGCAGTTATCGCCTTTTAAAAACACTATTAATTTGTACAAAGTGCACAGGGAAAAAACAATCGTGCAAACATTAAGACCACTGATGAGAAAAAATTGGAGAATGTTTTTGCTTTCCATTTATTTTTCCACCATCCATGGAAGGGGGTTTCCTCTTTACTGATCCCTTCCAAGGTTTCTTAAAAGGTTTTTCCATGACTGTCCTTGTTTTTCTCTCTGATGTCGGCCTCTGAAGCCCTGTGAAACTCTTATTGTGATTAAGGGCTGTTAAAATGAACTTGTTTTGGATTCATGCATACACACACACAGAGTGACCAACCATAAAACTCAGTTGCAGCCTTGACCAAGTAAAGATCAGCCTGAATATCCACATTTTTTTCAGCATAAAACAACAAGACACACACATCTAAGAATGTCAATGTCAACACTGATGGCCTTTAGGACTTACACTAATGTACAGCAATAACACTGTTAGCTTCAGTGGATGGTGTGTGTGTGTGTGTGTGTGTGTGTGTTTTGGGGGGATTATTTGCCGTCTGTCTGTGACTCATCAGCTGGACGACCTCACTGTGTGACCTCGGAGCGCTGCCATCATGTTGCGATGTTAAAAAGTGAATGGAGGAAACCAGAGTGGAAACTATGGGAACCCTGAAGGACACGCAGCTAGTTCACGGACATCCTCACTTCATCTGACTTCCTTCTCAGCAGGTCGTTGATTGGGCTGCAGGGAAGCAGGAAGTCTGAAAAATTAGCTGAGGTCCCTCCGTTACCCCCCTGCAGGTTAATGACCGTGATGATGTCAGGGAGTTTTTCAGTCTTGGGTGCTCGGAGTGGAAACGTTTGAATAGCTTTACTCTGGACTGAAATATAGTAGTGCACCTAAAGATTTTTTCAAGGATTTCGAAGACACATGTGCAAACAGCTGTCCAATATGTTTAAGGTTTGTCAAGGTGATAGAACCTACTTGGCTGATCTGCTTTCTGTCAATCATAGTAACCTATGTTGAACAATGGAGTGTGGGTTTTTCGTATATTTGGTGACATCTGAGGCCTTTTCTGTCAACTTTATTAAATATTGTGTAGATTTTATAAACTTCTGTTTGTTTGTAACTGATTTCTTGTCTCTAATAGTTCCCTGTTTTTATTTGTGCATGTTTTGTTTACAGCGGTGTGCAAGCAGGGGTGTCATCAGGTCCATGGCTTTTGTACTGTACCTGGAGAATGCAAGTGAGTCTGATAAGATTTTAGCAAATGTAATTTCCAGTGTAGGCCTTTATGTTGCAGACATCAGAGCCACCCAAAATGACATATAAATTCAACATCAGTATAACCATGAACAAGGTAATATTATTTAGGATACACCAGAGCATCAAAATCTAGCAGAATTAGCAGTAAACTACATAAAAATTTCAATATTAATATCACCTTCCCAAATATTATTAAAGCTGTTTAAGGTAAGATTAGAAGTGTAAAGCTGCATATAACCTGTAAAACAATGTTTCTGTTGTAAGTGTACACATTTTTCCAGTGTAGTTCTGATGCGGCAAAGCTGACCCAGAGAAAGTTACAGCAAATGCAACAGTAATGCGGGAAGTGAACGTTCCCAAAGGATAAGTAACCATTTAGAGGAACAACACCCGATAAAAAAGCACTTTCATTAATATAACATCAACAGCTGTTATAGTATGCACATAAAGTGACCAGCGGAGCTAGTCCAGAACAGTTTCAATCAATCCTGTGAACGTGATATGAACTCTGCGCTTCCTCTTCAGGTGTCATTACGGCTGGATGGGCCCTCTGTGTGACCAGTGTGTGACATTCCCTGGCTGTGTGTACGGAAGCTGCACTGAGCCTTGGCGGTGCGTGTGCGATGTCAACTGGGGAGGACTGCTGTGTGACAAAGGTCAGACATGTGACCTGTTAAGATGGATGTTTTATTGACAGAGTGAAAGAAAACCTGGATATACTTACACAGGGATTAAATTTGTATTTGTCGATATGTTTCTCTTCTGTTTGAGTTAACGTCCTAAACATGTCAGCATCTAGGTGTGCGGTGGCTTAGTGGTTAGCACTGTTGCCTCACAGCAAGAAGGTCTTAGGTCTGTGTGGAGTTTGCATGTTCTCCCCGTGTCTGCGTGAGTTTCCTCCCACCATCAAAACATGCCTGTTAGGCACACTAAGTTGGGTTGGCCCAATATGGCAGCAGCTCAGGTCAAACCCTTCACTCTTACCTCACAATTTTGTTGTACAATTCATTGTGTAATGTCAACAAAGCTGCTTTATCTTTACCTTTACCTCTATATTAATTTGGGACTTTTGTATTGAGGCTGTCAGGCTCACTTAGTCCTCTCCTTGGCATCTGGAACATCATTTTTTCATTTCACACCACACACAGCCACATTTTTTGTAACGGATGCAGCACCTAACAAAACATTCACAGACACAAAAACTGTCTTTGTTTTTCCAGTACCCAGTGTGCTGTGGCTCAATCATGCAGACTAATTTTTATCCTCATTTCTGCACTTGTAGCTTGTAAAACAATCTCTTTTTTTGTTGCAAGTTTTTCTTGTCATCATGTAATACAAAGTCCTTCATAGCTGCACTCAAAATGAGAGTACTGCGTTATGCTTCTGAAGATTAAAGAGGTTTGCCGTGTATGATCGTCGAGAACTCAGTCTATATGTATCAAACGCAAATACCGTACATGCTACTCTGCTGCATCATTCTCTCTTTCTCTCCCCCATTTCTTGTCCATCCTTTAGCTGTCCTAACAAATAAAGATGCAAAAAAGCCCCCCAGAAATATCTTTAAAAAGGAAATAATAAAGCAACAACACTAAATCAACTGTTTACATCAGATCTTTGGGGCTTCCTGTGTTTCTGTCGCTCCGTCCTTGCCCACTGCTGATACAAAGATGATACTAAGATTTGACTGTTAGATTTCCAAACCAGCTGGTAAAACCATACTGTAAAATGGAACCTATTGTTGCTCTATTAAAAAAAAATCAACATATTCTGAGTCTGTGCAGAAAAAGGAGGATTGAAAAATAGATTCTCACTTGGACACTCGCCTCCTGTGTGTGCCAGTTAGGATTATTATCGATATGGATTGTATTAAGTGACCTGCTTGTGCTTTGGTCTCCAATTGATTTGACGTCTAGCAGAATTTCCACATTTTTGGCATGTATTGATTTGAGCCGCAGAGCTGATAAGTTGGCGTTGTTTGTGACCAGACTGAGGATGGCAGCATCATATGTGAGTTTGTTTGTTTGTGTTTGTAAGAGAGAGAGAGAGAGATCGAAACAAACATTGCATGTGCCGTTTATTTTTTGTCAGGTGTGGCTCTTCACACCTTCGCAGGCATGAAGTACTGATCTTCTGAATGAGATAAGACACGTCTCCCTCAGGGCTTCACCTTCTTTAACTTTTCCCACTGAACAGCGGCAAAGATCCTTCAAAATGATCCCAGAATATAAGCGCCCAGTTCCCACCTCTGTCCCAGTGTGGGAGCCAAACAAGTGCCCACGGGACTCTCTCACCTTTGTGCAGACGAAAGGTGATAGCCTTGGGTAAGGTGAATGTGAGCGGGGCTAGGCCGGACGCTTTTAGTTAGGTGGGGTCTGAGCTGTCTCTGTGTATTCAGAAAGCCTCTGTAAAGTGCTGAGGTGAGACAAAGAGACTATGGGCATGGAGGAGATCATTAGAGAGAGCAAAGCTTTAATCAGCCTTAACATTGGAGACAACAAGCCCTGCAGCTACTGGCCTCTGCAGTCAGCACAGTGAGCCAACCTGGATACACCTCAGCCTCTGTGCACTGTGTGTGTGTGTGTGTTTGTGTATGCTGCGCTCTTTAGCAGAGACAAATTAAAACTGAATTTAACTTGGATCCATCTGCATCCTCACCACTTTATCTATTCTTCCCTGTTACTACATTTCTCTGCTGTTTTGTGCTGCGAACTGCAACTTAAGAGCAGGAGTTAATTAAACTTTATTATGGTTTCAGATCTGAACTATTGTGGCACCCATCAGCCCTGTAAGAATGGTGGGACCTGCACCAACACAGAGCCGAACGAGTACCAGTGCGAGTGCCAGGAGGGTTTTAGAGGACGCAACTGTGACATTGGTAAGTTGTTTACCATAAAGACCCAAAACTGCTAAAAAAAAAAGGGGAAACTTAAATAATATTTGTGGATAAAGAAGTCAGCAAAGGTAAAATTCAAGTTTGTCTCCACAAAATAAATGAAAATCAAAACAAAACAATATGGAACAAGGAGCAAAAAGTTAATGTAAAATTAACAATATATGCAGCATATAAAATAACGTAACAAAACATTTATACAGTGTATACAGCAAATCTGCACTTCACCATTGCAAATTCATTCTTTTTTCACCCATTTATACCCCAACAAAATGTAACTTAATGACGAAATGTTTCTTAGAATGTAGAAATAAATTGTTCTTTACTTGCTTTGAAACACATTCAGATTTTGCAAAGGTAGAAACATCCTCTTTATTTGCAGGAGTTTGTCCTCTTTTTGAGAGAAAACAATCAGCACAACCTAAACTTTTGTATGACAGTGTGGCAAAATGAGCCACAGTTTTAACCCTGCTATAACTACCTGTGTGGTTGAGTGGGGACTTTAAATGTCGTCCTCTTTTCTCATTGTCATGTTTTTGTCTTTTGTCTTGCTGTCACATCTGTGTCTTCTCCACCTTCTCCATATTTCTCCTCTCATCAGTGGAACATGCGTGTTTGTCATCCCCCTGTATGAACGGAGCCACCTGTGTGGAAAACCCAACGGGCTTCAGCTGCGTTTGTACTGATGGCTGGACAGGACACTCGTGTGAAGATGGTGATTTTTTTTAATTCCACACACTGACACACAAATAGAGATGAGATTCCATCACTTTTCGGGGCAATTCATGGATTTATATTCATCTCCAGGAGACTAACCGTAAACAAAAATAACACAAGAATGAGTACTATAAGCCCTTGAATTAAAATTGTTGCACTTCTTTTTTCCTTGTGACACAAACTTAAAGGACATTCACACTTTGTTCTACAACAACACATACATCAGTAAATACCCTGCACATCATTTTTTAGCGTTTTACGGATCTTAAAAAAGGGGGGTTGCTAGAAAATGGCAAAAAGGGACTATAGAGGTTGTCTGGGACATTAAATATCATCAAAAATACACAATGCAAGCAGCACTTCATGCTTGCCTAAAAGTCTAACCACTCTCCCAACATAAACCCAAGTCCTCATCCTAAATTTTGTGATTTATGTTATGTGGGCTTGCATTTTATCCCAAAAAGGAAGGCAAGTTCCCACAGTGTGGCTATGAAAACAGATTTATGTCCCCGCAACATGAGTAATGCGCTTTTTCACACATACACACACACACACAGCTCTGAGCTGAGGGACGGGGCGGTGTGAGATTGTCTGTGATTGGTTGTTATTGGATCAAAGCCAGTAAGTGGCTGTAATCAATTCAGCCGAGGAGGCTAAATTAGCCTGAACACAAACAGTATCAGCAGCAATCAGCAGTCTGTCTCGCCCTCTGTCTGGCTTTGTGTGTGAATGTGAGTGTGCGTTTTCACATGTATTTACATTGCAAAAGAAAAGGTGAGGCGGAGCATCTTTGATCGATGCTATCAAACAGAGGTCAAACTGTGAGTTAATGTCTTTTTAAGATCAGTGAATCACAGCTTTATTGTGTTGTGTTTTCTGGTTTGCCTCATATTCAGACATAAGCTCCTTTCATGCTGGACAAAAAAAACACTTAGGCCCCTGAAGGAAAGGGTTGTCTACAAGTATTTATCGGCTCAACTCTTTTTTACAGTCATGGAACAATGTGCCAACTTGTTTTTGTTCTTTGCTCCGAACAAGCTGCAACAGTGGCATGAAAGTGAGGCAAGAGAGCATCTTCTGATTCGAGGGGAAGAGGAAATCAGCAGACAGGTTACTGCAACTGTGAGGGTCATGGAGATACAAAGCAACATATTCCATCCGTCTCCGCTCCAGCAGAGCTCAAACAGTGTTCAGTCTGTGTTGAGGTATAAAGGGAGACTATAGCAGAAAACATGAAAAAAGTTACAGCCTCAGCGATGCTTTCCCTTTTTCTGATGAGGATGTGACATCATACACATCAACACCAGGAAACAGAACTGAGAGACAAACTTGTCAACTGGCAATAGGAAAGAAATCAATGGGCTATTTTTTTTTTTTTAGGTTAACCAGCATTTAAAAAATGCACACATGCTAATTTTGTTGGAAAAATGGCTACAGTGTTTTTACGCTGACTTTGTCTAGATCCAGATAAGCAGAGAGGAACAAACACAGCTGGAATGGTGACCACTTTTAAACAGATAGGTGTGGCTCAAGTGAAACGGCTCCTCTTGTATATGTGTTAAGGCTTTAATTAAACAAGAAAAACACTGAACCCCAAAGTAATTTAATTAAAAGCTGTATAGAAAGTACTTCTTAGATTTAAATAAAAAGAAAAGCCCAAAGCTGATGCTCCTTACAAGTAACAAATGAAAGGAAAAGAATCCCCCCAAAAATCAAGCCATGCTGCTTACTAACACGGCCAAGTACAAAAGCTACTAGACTACAGAGAATGGACTGCACACTAGTCTTCTTCCAAAACATCCACCACACACAGACAAGTGAAAACTATCATCACAGACTTTAATCCCACATGTGAGAATTTGAGCAGCAACATCCCGTTCCCTCGCGTTGTTTGTGTGAGTGTGGAGGGGATAAAAGTTGTTTATAGGCCAAAGCATCTGCCAAATGCATGTAATGTTATCAGACTGTGTTGTTGTTGTTGGCTTTTGTTCTGATCTGTTGTGACATTAGTTTGCTGCCCAGAAGCCAGATGTTTGTTCCTAAACAATGCAATGCCAGACGTTCTAACTTTGGCTGTTACAAAGACTCTGTAATAATCTATGTAGTCTGGTCCAAGAAAGAAGGAGATTTCTATCGACTATACGGGCAAATGGACCAAATATTAATTAATCGCATACCAGCGACTCTGAGCTTTCCATATTTATTTTAAAATGGAAATCGAGATTCCATTGTCTGCATCACAGTAAACTGACAAATACTCGCTAGTTTTTTCCTTGAGATCATTCAGTGTGCAATGAATTCGCGTGCACTTTGAGCCCTTCAGAAACCTGATTTCATAACTATTATGTAAACAAGAAACTCTCGTTCCACAATCAGGGTGAAATATCTCAGAAACTCGGTTATCACAGCGAGATTTCTGCTGAAGAATCCTGGTATCAACACAACCACGGGGTTTCATAAGAGTGCATGTGCATGACACAGATTTATCTCAGAGCAAATAGGACGGCAGTGTTGAGTAATGAAAGAAATAATCAGCAAACATAGTAATGCATCCTTGTATTCAACCATTCAGCTCAATTTTGACTAAAACTTAAAGAATGGCTCTGATTGTAGAGGCCTAATTTTTAAAAGTGATGCTGAGAAATGCTGCGCCAGACAGTTTCCATGATCCCAATCTCTTCATCTGAGCGCATTTACATTGTCTTACAGCCGACCTCACACCTCATAAGAGCCCCTACTTGAATGTGTATGAAGCGTAGAGTCGTGTCAGTGTGTCTGCTGATCATGTGGTCGTTCTTCGTGTGTGATGACTTGTGTGCGCTGTAAGTTTGAGCTCGTGTGGTGTTTGTGTGTGTGAGTGGCGGCAGGTGAGATTGGATCATACAGGTTACGGTTGGTCACAGCTGCGTGTGTAAACAAGCAGCGTTCCACATCCTCTGCTTTCACCTCCATCAGGATAAACAGGCTGCAGATTGGTCACTGGCTTGTAAACACTTCAACAAGCATTTTTAGAGAGAGAGGAAGAGGAGAGGGACAAGCAGGGGAATAAAGAAGGTTTATTTTTGATTGTTATTTGTTGCTGGCTTGATTAACAGTCAGCGAGACGCTCTATCTCTGTCTCTGTACACATCGTGGGGGTGTCTCCAGGGAATACACAGAGAGGATTGTCAGGCTCGCCGGGAATGACGGCCACCACACTGCTTACATTTATTGATATAACCAATAATAATTAAATGCTTCTTAGTTTTGGGTCAAGGGCCGCTGTCTTTGCTTGGGTTGTTATTGCTCCGGGTTGGAGTCGGGGTCAGGAGGATGGAAAATGGTTGTTCTGCAGGGTTAGGTAAATGAAAAGAGGTTATGAGAGAGACAGAGAGAGGGATGTATACCCCAGAGCCATGCATGGAAAAAGTTTGGATGCCACTGTTTCACAAACATGCCATGTGTTATTGGGCGTAATGCATGGTTAACCCCCCCAAAATGTCTTCCCTCTGTCTGTCGGTGCTCTTTTTCTTCACATTTCCTCTGTTCTTTATCTAGTTTTAATTCCTTTTCATAGAAGCGGAACCAGGCGTGGCGGCCCCTTTTTTCTATTTCTATTATATCCCATCTCTCCTTTTTTCCCCTAATCATCCCTTACTTAAATCCCCAACCCCCACCCCCACCCTGCTTCTCTGGGAAAGGTTTGAGGTGTCGGCCGTGAACGTTCAGTTGATGATTATATTTATCACTGTTTGCCCAGAAACCACAGCAGCAGAAAAGAGAATGAAAACACAGACAGCCAAAGCATCCGCATACCAATGCTGCAGCTCAGGTTGCACATGTCCACATGGTGGCATCACACAGTTTCAGTGACACACATTCCCAAACACACACAGACACACACACACACACACACACAAAATGTCTCTTTGATATTCACACACACATTCCCATTACACAGACCAGTAGTTCATTTCCACTATTCTTTCTTCTCTTCCCAGCCGTGAGGCAGTGTGATCGGACCCCTTGTGGACGAGGAGCAACATGCGAGGAAGCTCCTGGAGGTTTCCGCTGCCTCTGCCCACCCGAATGGACCGGCCGCACCTGCCAGCTGGGTCAGTGGGTCACAGTTATTATGTGTATATATGTATTATTATGCAAAAACAAAACTGTAGATGCAGCAATGATAGGAGCAGAGATAAAATACTTGAGAGAAGACCAGAAAAAGTGAGAGCTTAACACAATGCATTCAAAAAACAAGACACACATACAGTATGTAAGAAAATATCATGGAGTCTACTGTAAGAAATACAGATCACTGATATGAATGTCAGATTTTCTTGCCATTTTGCATAGATTTGCTGTATTGTAATATACCGTATGTATATTGATACATATGAATAAATCTTTATAACATCATGATGTTGATTTTAACGATGTTGCCCAGCCGTAAAGCAAAGCACAAACACTTGAAAGCAAAATGGAGATACAGAATGTGTTTATAGAGATGGAAAACCAAAGAGCTATTTTTAAAAAACTGTTTTTTTTTTATTTAAAAAAATGACAAGTGAGGGCAAAACTGTTAAAGGACTATACCATTAAATTTTTGACTTCTCATCATTAGCAAATATTGCCCCGATCTTCTTGTTAAAATTCTTAAATGGCTTTTTTTTTTTTTTTAAAAACCACATTCATGTCGAAACATGGTATAGAAACACTGCAGGACACCTGAAAGTTGCTAGGTGTCGCTAATTCACTCTTCTTAAAAGAACAGTCAAAAATCACTTAGCAATAGAGATATAGAGTAGAGAATAGAGAATAGAGAGGATCCAGGAGCTGTTGAGACGAAAGTGTTTACACCTGGAAAAATAGTTCCCTGCAAGTGCTGCCTTCCAAGCTTGAATGATAGAATGAAGAAGGTGATGAAGCTACTTGCCCTCATTCAGGGTTGAAAATGCCGCCTCTCTGTGTGCCAACGTTTTACAAGCTTTGTTGCCAAGATTTCATCATAAGTACAAAGATTGCAGATTGTGATTCAGCTTATATGAGGTCAATAAAAAAGTGAGATACTGTACTTTTATGACAGAACAACTAATCCAGCAAAATATGACTTTTGCTTAAAGCTGGAGAGATAACCAAATCAAAGACATTATGTGTGTGTAAAGGGACTTAAGTGATTCTGTGTAATGCTTCAGAAGATTAGCATTCTGGGATTTTTATGAAATGATAGTTTCTTATTATAAAAGCATGTCACTACAATTTTCTGTACAGTTTTCTATTAACAAGAAGACCAGATGTTTATCATCTTCAAAGGAATCTATTTGCAGGATGTTTAACGCTGATCCTCTAATAAGGCAAATTAAACTCAGATGTGGTGCACAGCTGGTTTCAAAACCTGTGTGTCAGTGGGCGTGGTGTGATTATTTGTTCCATTTGGTGGGAAATATGCATTTAAAGCCCAAATTAAAAAGGGAGAAGAAGCCAACGGCATGTTAATTCTCCCATCAACCCATCCCGACTGGATCAGTATTCTTTAAGTGCACTGTCACGTCTCCTTGGGTGCATTTGCTCATGTTGACGAGTATACTCCCAGAGGCTTGTTGTGTTAGATAGTACAGCAGAGGGAATATTGTATAGGATCAGGTCACACACACACACACACATACAGGATATACTGCACGTACAGAGGCTTGGGGGTTATGAAGTAAAAACTGAAGCATATTTCAGGATGACAGCCTCTGCTGCTCCTCTGTGTTACAGTGATATGTCACTCTGACACTTGATAATCCCCCATAGTTCCACATCGCAGGTCAGTGGCTCACACACACACACACACACACACACACACACACACACACATCCAGAGTGTTCAAACACAAGTGATAAAACTCTTTATAGTCGAGGCCGAGAGGCAGAACATCAGTTGTGCCTCAAATGGTGAAAAGCAATTATACTTTCTATCAGTTTCACTCTTTTATTAGCCGACTTCTGTCCCCACACTTTCCCTCTTACCAGGCAGCATCCGCAGGCTTTTTCCATAGATAAGCACCCCTCCCCACACACTCACACACATACGCATGCACTCCACTGGTGCTATATCCTAATAGGCCTCTCACTGACTGTAACAGGTTTAGATTACCTATAAGTGACTGCTTTCTTCCTCTTTATTCATGCAGCGTTTCCTTCTAATCCTCTTCCTCTGCTATCAGAGCCAAACCCTCGGGGGTTCCTGGCTTTTACACTCCCATTGTGACAGAGGGTGGGAATAGGCACAGATAAACTTAACAGAAGCAGTGGTACAGCAGGGGGATCAGTGCGTAAACAAAGATGGGAGACGATGCTGCAAGGCGTTGTTATGGATGTGCTGTGCATTTGGCATGTGCTCTGCTGGCAGCTGCTCAGCAAGTGCTTCACAGTGTGGCTTAAGCATCCACTTAGATTCAGCAGTTTAAACCTGGGGTAGGCCATTTATTTTTGGTGTTGTAGGGCAAAAATTTCATAGTAAACTTAAAGCATTTTGTAATTCATGTGGTCTGAAAGATCACTGGACTTCTGCACCTCTCCTTGGCTCTAGGAAGACCGTGATGGGACTTATGGCCAATCATGGGTCATTTCAGAGGACAATTGTTCCTATTGGCTGCCTAGCAACAGGTGACATTACTACAAGCTCAATGGCTGTTAAACAACTTCTAAAACTTGCCTTGGGCGGCTTGACAAGCTGAGTTGCAGGTGACACCATCAGCTGGCTTGTGTCGAGCTGAGACGGACCCGCTCACACCACTGCAACTTGCTCTGCAATTGTTTTGTCTTGTCATGAATCTTTGGTGTAAACTGGTCTTAAAAGAGAAAGTGACCAAAAAAACAGGGGAGGGGGTCTCATGCTACAGCTAGCTTGATTTCCAGACGTTGCCCACCCCAGCTTTGAGGGATGTTTTGTTTCATAACAATGAGAAGTTCAGTGATTGTGGTTCTGTGTACATTCTGCAGCGAAATTAATCTGATGTTTTGGTTTATCAGTATATGTTGGACTTCCATCTTGTGTGTCCTTTCATTTCATTCCATTTTTCCTTTATAATAACTGCAAAAAAACAACCTTTAGGGCTACTCTTTTTTGTTCCATTAGCATAACAAAATTTAATTTGAAGAAAAACAATCAAAATTCTGAATTTAAATGACCTAGACTCATCAGGAGACACACACATTCTGTAATATTTAGAGGAGGTGGGTAACATAAACCTGCACTGAGAGTTAAACCTGCATCTGCTATCTTGTTGTGTTATGTGAGAGAGACTATTTGTTGCCATAGTTTAATGTTAAATGTCCATGTAGAATTAAAGAGAAACTGGGAAATGAATGTTAATATGAAACGTTGGTGGTCTTCAGATAATCCTCATAACCATCAGTGCTGCAGGGGCCAGTTTATTACTGGTTTAGATCTTTCATAAACAGTGGAGATGATATAATGAGTGTTTTCCGAAACCTCTCCTTTCTCCCTATAGACACCAACGAGTGTGAAATGAATATATGTGTGCACGCCCGCTCTTGTCGCAACCTGATTGGTGGATACCTGTGTGACTGCCTTCCTGGATGGACAGGACAGAACTGTGACATCAGTGAGTATAAAAGAAAAAGGAGAAACACAGAATAAAAGATAAAAAAAGTCCTGTGGCAGGTAGTGAAACATGAAGAGCCTCAGTGGACTGTGTTTAAACAGCAGTTCCCCTGCAGACCAGAGTCCCTGCGGGCAGGAGATCATTTCACTGCAGCTCCAGATCCATCAATCATCCATCGCAGTGTATCACTGAAATACTCTAGAAATTATACAGTAACCAAGGAGAATGTGTCTGCTTCTTTTTTTGATGACAGTCTCTCTTTTTTGTTTACAACACCATAGTATTATACATGTCCTGCCTCAGTGTGACAGATTCATATAGTGTTTCTGGTCTCTATCAGGGAACAGCAGCTGTCAGGGTTTGTGTTTGAATGGCGGACATTGTGAGGTAAGAGTCCTGGCTGTGCTGCCCTTCTCTCTGTCAAATTTATCTGTCATTTCTGCGTATAGTCAAAACTCTGACCCGCTGCCTTCCTCTTACTTTCTCAGTTCACTCTAGTTACATTAGCCTAACTGTTGTTCTGTCATGCATATATTTGTTCCTTAAAATAAAGAATTGTACACACAATGGCCTATAGCTATACCAGCCTGAGAACGCCTGGTTTCATCTTATCTAGTTCAGTTTAATTTAGTTTAGTTTAGTTTAGTTTAGTTTTGTCATATGCATTGAAAGTACATTGTACAGTTTATGCAATAAATGCATTTTGCCAAACACTCTACTCAACCCTCACATTGCATCAAAAATAATAAATAACAATAAATAACACGAGAAAATTTATACCAATAAATAAGAACCAATCACATGCCCCATGACAATAAGTACTGTTGTTGAGCAGTCTTATGGCCTGTGGATAAAAACTGTCCTTGAGGCGGCTGGTGCGAGCCCTGATGCTCCGCAGACATTTGCCTGAAGGAAGTTATGAGAACAGGCTGTGTGCTGGGTGGTTAGAGTCCTTTAAGATAAGCTGAGCACGAGTAAGAAGGAGAGAGAGGTTCTCGGCGTGTCGCCATGAGCCTGCACCATCTTGATCCGCCGGAATCTATGCAGGGTTGGGCTTCATAAATCCTTGGGGGGGACTTTTTTGAGCTTAGGATAACACGGTGGGCTAGCGGTTAGCACTGTTGCCTTATAGCAAAAGAGTTTTGTGTTTGGTACCTGACTGGGGCAATGGGGAGTTTGCATGTTCTCCCCATGTCTGCGTGGGTTCTCTCCGGGTAACCCGGCTTCCTCCCACAGTCCAAAGACATGCAGGTTAGATCAATTGGTGACTCTAAATTACCAGTAGGTGTTTGTATCTGCAGTCAGCCCTGTGATGAATTGGTGACATGTCCTGGGTGAACCTCGCCCTCACCCAATATCAGCTGGGATTGGCTCCAGCCAAGCTGCGACCCTGCAAAGGAAAAGTAGTTACAGAGAATGAATGAATGAAAGAGCACAGTTTGAGAAACTTAAGTTTTAAAAGTTAATCGGTCATTTTAACTGTGTTAAAACCTAAGGCATTTCATTATTTCTTCTGAGAATAAGAATCCTTTTTGACATCGGTTTGACTCACATTGTGAGCAGAATTATTCTCAAAGGAACAAAAGTTTCACAGGTCTCTACTTTTCTCTCTCTAGTGCCCCTTTACCCCACGGCTCTCTCTGTTTTACCTACATATTGATTATGTACATTATATGCTTTCTCACAAAGGACCAGGTGTCAGGGTCCCGATGCTTGTGTCCGCTTGGTTTCTCGGGCAAATATTGCCAAAATGGTCAGAGTCCGTGTGATAGCGCCCCCTGTCTGCATGGAGGACAATGTGTGGAGAAGGATGACAGGACCATCACCTGCAACTGTCCCATGGGATATTCAGGAATCTTCTGTGAGGTTGGACAACCTGCATGAATGTTAGCATAAGGCTAGCTCAGTCTGCTGAATCGAACATAGCAAAAGATATATGATGACAAAATTAAGATGGATAAGCAGCGCAGGAAGATCTTATCTTATAGATATTAGATTTAAGCACATACAGTGAGAAAAAAGAAGTGTATGACATCAAAGAACAATCAGACAAATAAAATTATTATTTGTAAATTAAATAAAAGACTTAAAATATAAATTATATGGGTTTTTTGTTTGATTTTTGAAATTTTGAATTTATACATGAAGTTGTTTGAAAAATTCTATGCATTTTTGAACCTGTTTTTCTCATTTTTAACATAAACATCCTTCAAAAAGAACACAAAAGTTTTCTTTTCAAAAATCTTTAGAGATATGACTAATTTGTTTTTGCACAATGAATGGGATGTTTTAGTTCATCTTGAAGACAAAGTCGTGAACTTAACCATATACTTATGGTTCAAGCTGGTCCAAAGACAGGTACCTGTATTTGTTAAAGCATACTGAAAGCAAAGAGTACTCCATTAAAGTACATAAATACATACAAAGATTCAGAAGAATGTAACTGAATGCCTTAAAAAAAAATTAAATTTTAAAATGACAGCAACAATATTGGTTACATAGAGATACCATTTAGCATGAAGAGAATTTACCAAACATTTGGGCAGATGAGTCAAATCAACATTAATTGTTACAAGGATTAATCATCTAACAACATTAAAATTTGCCGGAGAAAAACTGGTACACCAGCTTTGAACCTATTTATAATAGTTAATTAGTAGAATGTAGCTGAAGAAAGAATCGCAAGCTTTTCTTCCCATTCTTATTGGTCCCTTCCTTTTATAATTTCAGGTAACGTTGGATCTGTGCAATCCCAACCCTTGCCAGCAGGGTGCACCCTGTCATAGCACAGAGGGAAAGTACATGTGTATCTGCCCAGAGGGTTACTATGGTAATGAGTGCATGAGCCTCAAAAATCCCTGCATTGGTCAACACTGTCCAGGTAATAAAAATTTACATGTAAGTCTTAAAATGTGCAAAATCTCTGTGAAGTCTCGTCTAACCGCTCTGCCTTCATGTCTTCAGGTGCCGTGTCTGACACAACACATGGTGGTGTTAGTTTCTACATTATCCTAGTGGGCATCTTGGCTTTAGTGACGGTCTGCAGTTGTGCAGCCTGCGCCTTCATCCTCTCCCACCTTCATCGAAAGCGAAAAAAGCAGCAGGCTGTCCCACAGGAAGAAGGCATCAACAACCAGAGGGAGTTTGTCAACCTCATCAGAAACGTGGACCGTCCCGTGCCCCTCCTGCCCCCCACCACCCAGCCCACACACCCTCCAGCCCCTGCCCCCATCTCACGTTGCTACGAGGAGATTGAACTGACCCTGCCGCCTTCCCCTGCACCTTCACACCCCTCTCCGGCGCTAAAGCCAGCCAACGCCCCAAAAATGGACATTTCAAACCGGGAGAGGGAGAAGTTGAACCGCTTCCACTACACAGAAAACCAGGAACTGGAGGCCTGACCTTTGACCATTTGGGCCTCCAAGGAGCTTTTTTTTTATATTTTATGTTGGATTCTTCGCCCTCTGTCACTCACAGGGACCTGTTTCCAGTTTCTTGCACTGTGTCATTGTTGCAGTTGTGAAAAAGGGCCGACTCCATGACCTTTATGTCCTCATAGCAGCAGACACCTGAGAAACAAAGGCTGCTAAGAAGAAAGGTCAAAAGTCTTACTGTGTTGTCATCTTTGACATTATTGTGACCACTATGAGAAGCGCGGATGCATGACATTTGACTGAAAGATTCATCAGACTCTTGTTTTAATCTGGAGACTCGAGTGCCTGAGATACTGTCTGGAGGAAATAGAGGATGGTCCTCTGTAGCAGCCTCTCGACCTGTTTCCTGGTCCACAACACCATCTGCTCGGTGTTCAGACCTCCATTTCTGTCTCAGACTGAACTCTGACAGACAGAAAGTTTAATGAATGGATGCTTATTTAACACTCAGTGTGTTTCAGTGTCTCTTTGCTGTATGTAAGAGTGTGTGCGCGAGTAAAATAGAGAATGTATGTAATGTGTGTGTGTTGGAAAAGGAAGAACGGAGACAGTTCACTTTAAGAAAAAAAGAAGTTGATATACATGTCAAAGAGAGTTCAAACTCCTGCTCCAAAGGCTTGCAATCCTTTTGAAAACTGATTGAAAACTATACACTGTTGCCTGCATTGTCTGTAATTCTACAGTTTGTCAAAGATGTATGATTTTTTTCATACCTGCGTGTGAAATAGCTGTTTTTGTACATGGTTATATTGTACATATTGATGCCATTTTTGTACTGTGGTTTGGTCTGAAAGTATCACTGTGTAACTTTGCTCTGTTTGTCCCATTTCACCTTCCATTTGGAGCAGACAGCACATGTGGATTGTAATAAAAGTGCATTTACCGACTCTTTTTATTTTTTATTGCCCATAATTCTGAATCACTAGCGATAGAACCTCATTTCTTACAGTCGCTGCAAGAAGGAGCTGCCACACAGAAGTGATTACGATCCTTAAAAGGAGGAGTAAAGTGTGTCTCCCCCTTTTTATGTACTTAGCAACCTTTGGGGATGCATTTAAAAAAATCGTTGTCAGAAATTTGCAATTCATTTACATTTTAAACTGAAAAGGTGTGTCTCTCCCAGTGTCACAGTCTAATGTGACTACTGCAGTTCTCTTCAAACCAGTCAAACTCCAGTGTTAACAGGTGGGTCCATCATTGCAAATATTAATCAAAAAAAGACCTTCCATAGTTCCACAGTCCCATAGTCCCATATAGAAAAAAGTCAGGTTATAGTCTTTAAAAAGTTATCTACTACTATTTTCCTTTTTTTTTTTAATGATGCAGCCATGAAATTGTGGCATTTGGGGCTTTGAGTATTTTTTTTCTCATTGTAAGAATCATACAAGTACAATAAAAGTGTTGGAACAAAGCAATACTGGGCTGGAAATTTTGTAATAATAATAATAGTAGCAAATGTGAAAGTGAAAATCCAGTTTTAAAGGATTAAACAAGAAGTGACAAAAGGTTTGGCAGTTCACAGACTAACAGATGTAGATATTCACCGACATAGGTAGGGAAACGTTAACACTAAAAAAAAGAAAGATAAAAATTACCTTAACGCTGCTTGACGAAACATTGAGTTTGTATTGATTCTAGCAGCTGCTCTGGACAAAAGTGATATGACCACAGCTGCCTGATTTCGAAAAGCCCTGGATCTGGCAGCCACTTACCGCATGCATTTGTTTTGGAAGAGAGTGAGAGCAGGACACACACCTTGCTCAGCTACTTTTTTGTTTTTTTTAAAAAAGCTGTTTCCAGGATGTATAGCTTTAAGGCATCATATGTAACTGTGGCGTTATAACACTCTTTGTGTAACTTTAACTACATGAGCTGTAAATCAAATCATCTGACTTCCGGTGCATCTGTCCCATGGCAGGCAGTCAGAAACAGTGAGCTGGAAATACCCAATTTTCTCGCTGTTGGTCTCATTTAATTTGTGAATCTTGAGAGGCCAACGAAACAGGGGCTGTTTCGTGAGCAGTTGAAAATTGCAGCCAGTAACTTTAAACAAGTTATATTACTAATTATGATGGGCTTTGCAAGAGAGTGTAAAGTGTTTGTTACCTTTTGTATTTGTGTGGGTGCCACAACAAGCTTTCTTGTTCATATCTTCCCAAAGGAGGCTCAAAGCCAATATGACTATGACTCTCTCTCTCTCTCTCCCTGAAATACATCCCCAAACAATGATGTTGACTAAGTGTCATCATAAAATAGTCCCACATGTTCCTAGAAGTCCGTTTGGAAATTTGGTCAGCTGCAATAACTGGGTGTAACAGAAAAAGCTCCAATATTTGGTGTCTAAGTGTAAAGAACAAACATGTAAGACAAAATGTTTATCTGGCAGTGCACTATCTTCAAGATCTAAGCCATCTAATCCATTTTTGTCATAAAATGATAAGGTTGCTGTAAAATGACAATTTGAGAGAGGAAGAATTTTGTGTGTCAGGGCAAAGTAAAGTGACTGCAAGGTCATGGCAGTGAGAGTTAATGGGCAAATGGATGTGACAAAATGTGACCTTTGGCCTGAGCAAACAGCGGCAGGGTGGAAATGAATACAGGCTTCCTGTTACCACCCTTGTCAGTAAAATTGTAGGAAACAGAGTGCGCACACACACACCACTGTATGTGTAAGACACTCTCTACACCTGCTGTGCAGCCTGGAGATGTCACACCCCACCCTGTGGAGTAGAAAGTTTTCACTCAGCCAGGAAGTTGCCACCCATTAATCCATGAATAACCTTTTGTTAACAATGAGTGCTTTAATAAAACGTGTTCCCAGGTGATGGTGATGTAGTGAAAGCTTACAGGTTGATTCCTTCCCTTCAGCGTTGATGCCGTAACCACGTCCAGACTCACAGAGGTCATTTTGTTTGTTCTTCTTTGAAACAAACATAAGCTTGAAACGAAACTCCTGCTCTCTGCCCCGGATAGTCAGTGGTTTAATAGTACAAATACAGGGTAATCTAGGCTTTACACAATGATTGACTTGTCAGTGGGGATCAAAATTTCACATATGCAAAGCCTATGCATGAGAAAAATGATTCTAAAACAAAGATAACTTATTCTAATTTAGCTGGACTGTGCTGACAGAAAATGTAGCCTACCAACTCACAAAATATTGTTTTGAAGTAAAGCTATTCCATTCTTTTAATGCAATTTACTTTATCCCACAGGATAAACTGAAAACGGAGGAGGACCTCAGGAGGTCCTGTGGGGACCTCCTGTGGCCACAGCAGATACAGACTTTTAAAAAAACCACTGATTTTTTTTTAAACACAGTGTAGAAAATGACTGTTACAATTTTCACTTTCTAATGTCATTAAATATAATTCATCAGCAAGATTATATGGATTATTTTTATGCATTTGCACTGTTTAAATGTTCAAAATACAATAATATTGCAAATAATAAAACAATAAAATGTAGTAAAATAAATGTTAAGTGGCAGGAAGCTTAAAAAAGGAGTGTGGGATGAGGGAACCGATGAGTTAGTCAGGATTTACATGAGGCCAGATGTTTTTAAGTGTCAACTAAATGCTGTAAAACGTAATGAAAATGTCTGTAAAAATATAACAAATGCATATTATGCTTCAAATGTTCAAAAGTTGCTCAATCTTGGAAAATGTTGTCTGACAAAACAGTTGTACCTAAAGCCCATTTTAGCTTTTTCTAGACCTTTTAACTATCAAATGATACATCACGCCATTTTGCATAGTTTGCATAGTTGTTGTAAAGATGGATCTTGACAAGGTCGCTTATGGAAATATTTTCTCAAACGGCCACCAAGGACATAGAAAATGTAACTTTTACTACAAAATTTTTATTTACAAACTTGTTCTAAAAGAAAATTACATGTTGACATTGAAAATTCTGCTTATAGTATTCAATTTTATAGCTATAATTTAAATATGATAAATGATTAAAATACTCATTTAAACATTTTTCACGTTCTGGTCTTCATAAAAAGATAAAATCGAGAATCAATCACTAACTGGTAATAATGCTTTCTTTCTTTGGTGTACAAACTGTGTGAATGTATGCAGCGCCCCCACAGGCTGAGATCGGTACTGCACAGACCAACAAATAGTTTGTAACTGGAGGCGAAGGAGGCGTGTGACAGCGCTCCGCTACCATCGTCTTCGGCTGGCCGAAAACACCCCGTTTGTGTCTTTGTGGTCCGTTAAACAGGTAGACACTGAAACTTAAAACGGCTTTTGAGTGTATTGTGCAGCCATTTATCACTTTTTGTGGGTGTTCGTGAGTCTGCGATACACGCGTTATTTCTAACGTCTCAGCAGTTTTGCTAAGCTCAGCTAAGCTAAGGCAGGCTAACTGTGATGCTAACAGGCTAACAGCGGTAAAGGCCCAGGCTGTATGCGCAACGAGGCCGATGTGTATTGCTAAAAAACAAAACAAATACCCCAAAACCTCCTCAGTAACTTTGAAATCATCGCTGTTTTACATCACATTTAGATTAATAGCAGTAGGAGGGGTGCACACATGAAAAGAGTTCACTAACGCTGTAGGTAAACAGTGCTGTGGTATGATGAGCCAGACAACGGTAATTTTAGGTAGTTAATGTTAGCTAACTTAGGTTAGCCCTTCGGCTCCAGGCGGTTTAGTTGCTAATATAACATGAATGATGAAGCTGTTACACAGACACAAATAATATCTGTAGCCAGCAGGATTTGAAGCAAAAAGCTTGACGTCAGAGCTCGCAAAACATGGTTTTGTCATTTAAAAAGAACAAGTACAATGTTGTGGACGTGTGCATTAGTGCGGGATATGTGCACAGCACCTAACGCTAACGTCACATGCAGACTTTTTTCTCCTCGATTGGATGCTCAATCACTCTGAAATTGCACATGGACGATGAGGACTGCTTTAGGCAGATTCTGACAAAGCCCTTTGTCCAGAGGTGAATGTAGGTATAAGTTCTTGCTGGTAACAGATACTCCAACACCAGCCTTCATATTGTTGACCTCCTGTCACCAGTTTAATGCGTCCCTGACACACATTACATTTTGCAGCATGTGTGTGGTGAAGAAATTAGGAGCACTTGGCGTGTATAGCAGGGAAAAAAAATTAAGTGGTCTAAGGTGCCGCTAATTACCTTTTGAATGAAACTTGCAAAATCATAACATTCTGTTATTCATGTATTCATACATTTCATCAACAGTTTATAGTATAGTCTCTCTTTGAATGTTTATATCAGGGGATTTCAAAGTCTGAGGCTGTGGGCCTCCACCCAGAGGGTATCAAAACAGTTGCTCCCCTCTCCCCATAAATATATTAATGAGTGAATATTTTGTATTTTTTGAAGTAATTGAATTAAATCTGTTTAACTTTTTTTTTTAAACATTTCATACATGTTCTTCTGTTAACATTTTTTGGAATATTTTAAACATGTCCATCTGTTCCTAACACCTTTTAAACATATTTTAAATGTGTCCCATCATTTTTAACATCTTATTAAACATTTTTAACATGCTAATCTTTTTCAAAACATCATTTAAACGCACGTCTGGACACAGTTTCTTTTTCCATTTGCTGTCAGCAATCTTTTGCTAATACATTCTTCAATAGGAACAGTGACTTTGGCAGGGACGCACTTTGGAAAGGAACAAATGCAAATCATCCTTTACCTGTAGCCTTGAGGGGTTTTCCTACGTGCTTTTATTTATGGTCAATGCAGAAAATTTGCACCCATACAAAATTTGCACCCATACCCATAGACGGAGGTGAAAGAGATGAGCACTTACATAGCATTTTTGGGGGGGGTCAATGTCGTACTTCCTCTGTTTTGTTGCGCATCTTTGATTGTATTTGTTACGAATTGATCCATTTCCCCTCTCGTTAGCTAGCTAACTTAGATTATTTTCAGGTTGCTGTTTTTTGTTTTTTGTTCTTGTTCTGTGCCTCCCCTGAAGTGCTCTGGTGCCCCCCCTGGGGAGGCCCGCCTCACACTTTAAAAACCACTGGTTTATACCATTAGGCTTATAAATATAAGAAGATAATATTAAGACATCCCACAGTGTCTCTTGCAATCTGCATATTAAATTGAACTCTCTGGCCCAAGCATAGCATCATCTGTTTGTGCTTGTTGTAAGGGTCCTTCCACTTCACGTGCATTAATATGATAACGGCTCATTATCATATTACTGCAGTAAAAGCACTCTGTTATGTTGCTTGTTGTCCATAACGAGTTTCTTACTAAACAAGATTGAGAATCACAATTTGTGTCCTGGTTAAATTTAAAACTGTGCCTTGTACGTTGCAGATAATTGATTTTTGTTTATGGTTTTACTGTTTTTGAGAAAAATAACTGTAATATAAGGGAAGTTCTCTTTTAAAGTATTCATAACAATGAAATGATGAAGGAGCCAATTGTTAAGTAAAGTAATCTCTCAGAAGAACTCTGTGCAGCTTGTACCTGTGAATTATTTGTCGAAAACAGTCTGTTGTGCGCCTTTTTATCCTTTTCTCTCCATGCATCCTCCCCTTTCATCTGTTCTAAAAACTCAAATCCTCGTATGTTCTGTCTTTGACCTCTCTTCCATGTTTCTTCCCTTTTTGCCTCTTTACAGCAGCCGTGCCCCGCCGCGCCCCCACCCCCAGCGGAGCCGTCATGTGGCAGGAGGCCCGCAAACATGAGCGCAAGCTTCGTGGTATGATGGTAGATTACAAACGCCGAGGCGAGCGTCGGCGGGAATACTACGAGAAGATAGTAAGAGACTCTCTAAAAATATGGCATTTTTGTACCTTTATTATAAATACACAAATAAAACTTCATTATATATTATTATCATATGGCATTGGCCAGGTAAGCTGCGATGCTCTGGACCTGTCCACACTGTGAGAAAAGGCTTTCAAATGTTTTTGACACTACTGCATCTTCATTTTCTAACGGATAGCATTAAAAAGCTTTTTTACCTACCTACCTCACTTGTCCTGTCTGTCCAGCACCAGTTTGAGTTTAAGTTGGCTGATGTATGGGGACTGGTTCACCTGCTGTTAGCTTTCTGTGTCTGCCAGTTTGTTTTTGTTTTAACTGTCCAAGTTTAGCCCGATTTATCCCCTTGATGTCGGATGAGTACAATTATCTCTAACACTTGTCGTGGCATTTTGAACATTTAAAAAAAGATTTGCAAACTTCGGATGGCCACACTTTCGAAAATAGCACCATGTGATTAGAGCATTCTGTTTATATGGGTATACAGTGCCAATTTATTATGTTTTGACTGCCTCTTGTTTTGTCCCAACAGAAAAAAGATCCAGCTCAGTTTCTCCAGGTCCATGGTCGAGCCTACAAGATCCATCTGGATCCTGCTGTAGCGCTGGCTGCGGAGAGCCCCATCAACATGTGAGGAAACACATGCACACACACCACATGTATACTAGCCATCATACATACCAGATGAAGAGTGCTTGTGGGATCTCGCTGATCAGATTTGACCTCTTGTTTTGTCAAAAGGATGCCATGGCAGGGAGACGCCAACAACATGATTGACAGGTTTGATGTAAGGGCTCATCTGGACTACATCCCCACCTATACACCTCCACTGCTCAACACATCGTAAGTATTAAAATAATCTTACATCACATGTAACCCCAATATCTAACCATTGTGAATGTTTCATTTAATTTCCTGCATTATTGTTGTGTAGCATTGTTCAGTCTTTCACTTGTTCTTCACAGATCATTGATCATTTTGACATTTGAGGCACTTGACTATAAATGGGAAAAGTCCCCCCAAAAAACCCCCCCAAAACCCCCCACCGTCTTAGTGAAAAAATTAATTTTGAAGGGAGAGTGCTTTGAATGTTTAGGCAGATACATTTCTGTTTATTTGTACTCGTGTGTGTTAATTCAGTTGTTTTCATCCTGCTACAGAAAACAAAACCAACATGAGTAGGTCACATTTTACGACAGAGTATTAAGGCCACACTGAGAAAAAAAATTCGGATACTTCCACAATAAGGTCGTAAATTTATGAGAGTGAAGTCGTAGATTAATTAGAATAGAGCTGTAATATTGTAAGCGTAGAGTTGTAAATTTATGAGAATAAACCTGTAAATTTGTGGGAATAAAGTCATAACTTTATTACAACATAGTCGTAAATTTACTAGAATAAAGTCATAATTTTAGTCCCTGTGTTGTTTTGGAGAAGAAATATCAATCTCCTGCATCAAAATGCGCAAAACACAGCACTTTATGAAGTTATGTTCAGTATAAATTTCGCATGTAATGAAATACTTTATGTTTTGGCACATGAACACCACATTATCATCAGTGTGAGGACTTTGAAAAGAATATGCAAGAAACTGGCTGGCATCTCCAGACATCAACTGTGATCTACTAAATTTACAACTTAATTCTCGTAAATTTATGACTTTATTCTCGAAATTTCAGATTTTATTTTTTCCTTCAGCGTTGCTCTAATACTCCATCGTAAAATTTAAAGCTAATAGGTATATAATCAAATGTAAGTCAGATGATTTTATAGTGGTTGTAATACTGGGAAAGAAAAGTGTTTTCAGGCTTTTTTAC
The DNA here is from genome assembly GCA_029783665.1 of Naso thynnoides. Lineage (NCBI taxonomy): Eukaryota > Metazoa > Chordata > Actinopteri > Acanthuriformes > Acanthuridae > Naso > Naso thynnoides. The sequence continues at coordinate 17,914,790 of JAQLOL010000024.1, read as the reverse complement.
ATAAGAAGTGCATAAAATGTTAAATGAAATGTAAATTAGCTGTGTTGCATAGTTTCAAACAATTAGTCGCCTTGTTTAGAAGTTAGAGTGAAACCCATCCTGTTTTCTATGTGAAAATAGTGGTTTTACTCACCTTCAACATTTTTCAGCATAATTTATCAGGACTGCTAAAATTTCTAATTCATTTCCTACCTGATCAGTCATCATCAAACCCGTTTTCACGTTTGTATTTTGTGGTGTACTATACTTTGCCTAACAGTTTTCTTACTCTACCTTTGTATTAGTGCAGTCACTGCCACAGGTTGTCAAAAACTCTGCTTGCTACTACGTGAACTGACAAGTTATTGATGAGGTTACCTTTTTGAACACTGCTTCAGAGTCAGTTGTCTCAGCTTCAGCTAGAATAAAATTCTTCTTCTGCTGTTCATCTTATAGAACCCCGGAGCAGGAGATGGAGGAGAGGAAGTGCAATTATGAACGCTACAGAGGCCTCGTGCAGAATGACTTTGCCAACAGTCAGTATAACAAACTTTACAGCTGCAGCTTTGAATAAAACACAGTAACTGTTGAGCCTTGTCAAGCCACTGATAATAAATTTTTACACATCCACAGTGCTGAACTGTTTTTAACGTGACTATAATAGGTAGTTAGCCCACACTGAGTGGGTATGTAGGTATGTGTTGTGCTTTTAAACTCCCCGCTGTCCTCACACAGTCTCTGAGGAGCAGTGTTTATACCAGATCCATCTGGATGAGCTCTATGGTGGCCTGCAGAAACCAAATGAGGACGAGAAGAAAAAGTATGTCTTTAAATATTGTTGTAATAATAAGTAGTTGTGTTTTTTCTACTCACATGATTCCAAGTTGTTTGCTCACTGGAGTATTTGAGTCGACTATTTATTTAGAAATCTCTTCTGTTGTCGTGCAGACTGGCTGAAAAAAAGGCAACCATTGGTTACACCTATGAAGACAGCACTGTGACAGAGCTTGACCCTCAGTCAGACAAAGATGAAGACAATTCCGAGAACAGTGAATCCGAAGAAGATGAAGGCATCCCAGATATTGGTGAGAAAATGGGTTTGGCGCCTATTTGATGTACAAATCAGAAAAAGTGAAACTTCCGTGTGAATCCTCCCAAGAAACAAAAACCCTGTATGTAAAGCAGCTTTGAAAACAGGATGCAGAGCAGGAATGTGCACTGAGGTATAAAAAACAACATTTGATTTGTAAATCTTTGTCAGTCTGAAAGAAAACAGACTCATTTCTCTATTAATATAAAGAAATAAACAAAACAAGATGACATGTCAGTTATTTCTTCATTTTCCAGACTTTTTCACATATACGTACCTGCTGTGAACTGATTACCTGTCCTTAAAGTACAACTCCTGTCTGCCTTTGTTGAATACTGGTTAAACATGAGTGAGAAGGTGGCAGTTACTCAGTTGAAAAGCTTTGTGTCATGTCGTCTGTGTGTCTTTGTACAGATGTGGAAGTTGACGTTGATGAGCTTAACCAGGAACAGGTGTTGGACCTAAACAAAATGGCAACCCCATATGGAATGGCTGAAGGAGACTTTGTTAGGTAACATCTAGAAGATTATATTATTTCTCAAAGCTTAAGTGGTGCTATTAAATAAAAATCTCAGGCTTTTATAATTATTTAAAAAATCCGGTGTTGAGTGACCTCATAAAAGAAGTTCTGTTATATAGGTACAATTTGCTGGATTAATAACTTAAAAAAAGAAAAAAAAACATTGTAACATTGGTGTTATTTCATAGTTATCTTTTTTTATTAATACTAACAAATCCCAGAGAACACAAAAAATATTTTATTCTGGTACTGTTTGTTTGACCTCAGGTTTGTAAAATAGAACTCTTTCTTTCCTTCACTGCCATGACATGGACCGTGTTGCCTGTCAGAATAATCTGTCACAGTCGTTACAGGCTCTTTTAAGTAGTTCACGGTTTTAAAGATGTGACTGAGCACGCTCATGGATGTGCTTACATGTTCACACTGTTTGAGGAGCTTAGAGGAGTAAACCTAACTTATCATTGTATCAAGGATTAGGATTCATATGTTTCACCCTCTGTTTAAAAGCAGTTAAGAGTTTTTTTTTTTATAGCTAAACATGTTTCACTGTAATGATTTTGTTTATTGCCGTAAAACTTAAAATGTGTCTGTTCATCAGGATGTTGAGGAAAGACAAGGAGGAAGTGGAAGCCATCAAGCATGCCAAGGCTCTGGAGGCAGAGAAGGCCATGTACTCTGTAAGATAACACACACTCAGGAAGTTATGTCTTGTGATTTCATTGTAAGCATCTTTTTCAATGCCATGTATGATCATCGCAGGGGCGGCGGTCTCGCCGACAAAGAAGAGAGTTCAGAGAGAAGAGGTTAAAGGGTCGACAGATCAGCCCACCAAGGTAAGTAAGTTGTCCTTGTATGTTGTTTTCCTTACAAACATTAATTTCATCAAATCGGGTTTAACTTATGTCTTCGTCGCCCTGTATTTCAGCTATGCCAGGAGAGACAGTCCCACATATGATCCCTATAAACGGTGAGCGAACGACTTTGTCCTTCTTCTTTTTAATGCCCTATTGTGTGTCTTTGTGTATTTATGCGTCATTTTCTGATTTTTCTCATCTCTCTCAGGCCAGAGTCGGAGTCAAGCTCTGATTCGAGGTCTCGCTCTCGTACTCCCGGTCCAGAGAAGATCACCTTCATCACCAGTTTCGGAGGCAGCGATGATGAAGCTTCTGCTGCTACACAAACAGCCGCTCCTCACTCTGGCAACGTCCCCTCCAACTTGCAGCACCCTGCAGGTCATAGCAGGGGCTCCCGGTCGGTAACTTTCCATCTTCCTGGCTTTTCATTGGTAGTTTTCCTCTTACAATCAATTTGCTGTCTGTTCAAGCAACAAGAATACTGATGATAAAATAGTGATTTTTGTGGTTGCTGAGATGGATAATAGTTAATAACCAAATTGTATCAAATGCACCTGTTGCACTCTGCATGTCATCATAGACAAAAATATGTTGACTGGATAGTTTTAATTGTTGACGTTCTTCTCAAAAGTTTGATTATTGCAATAAAAAGAGAAGCAAGGTATTAATTTTTAGTGTTTTATTTATGTCTCTATAAAAAAATTGATCATGTGACAGCAACATTTCTAAATAAAAACAAAACAAAAGTATTCTGAAGTTAGGCTAGGTGCTTGGCTGGTGTCGTTACTAAAACTGTGCGTCTCTGTTTTTACAGAAGAAGAAGGTCATCCTCCAGTCGCTCCCCTTCCTCCTCCTCCCGTTCATCATCTCGATCTTTCTCTCGTTCCTCTTCCCGCTCGCGCCGTGCCCGACATGGACGGGGGGGCAGAGATGGGCGGCGATCCAGGGCCCGATCGCGGTCAAGACGGCGTTCCAGATCACACTCCCGTGGTAGAGGAGGGAATGGAGGGGCTGCGTCCTGGAGGAGGCGTGACCGGACGCCATCGAGGTCTAACGACAGAGAGCGAGAGCGGAACAGAGACAGGGACCGGGACAGGAGACGATACTCTGCACGCAGACGAACAAGGTAAGACTTCCTAATGTCTCCCAGCGGGATTTTTATTTACAGCAAACACTGCCGAGACCTCAGCTCACTTGATGTTTCAGGTCCCGTTCCAGCTCACGGCAGGGGAGCAGTTGGAGGCGAGGGGGCCGGAGCAGTGGAGGCCACCGGCGAGGAGACAGCAACAGCCGCAGTCCCTCCCAGTCCCCTAGTCGCACTAACCACAGTCCCTCCCCTGCACACAGTGGAGCCCAGGTCTCTGCCACCACCATCTGCGACAAGCTAAGAAAGTAAGGAGACCATGTAAACTGTAGCAGAGACAAATCTGCACTTGAACACTGTCAGCGATATGGAAATCATAATGGACTAATCATAATAATCTATACGATCATTGAAATAGGTTGGCAGTGATTGTTACATGAAACACTATTTTTTGCTGCTCAAAGCTGTTACTTTTTCTGTCTTGATTTCTCTGAGCACGGCTCAGTAACATTACCTCATGGTTCCTGCTTCAGAAGCAGAGTGTTTTGCCTGCCCAGTCTCATTTTATTTTGTTAAATTTTCAACATCTTTCTTTCATTTATGTTGCTTCTACCAATTGTAAGTACGCTGATTTTTGTCTTAATGTGGTGTTTTTTTTTCAAAACGGAAGGGATGCTTTATGCACCTGCTGCACCTGACTTCCTATGTGGTTAGGTCTGCTTTAGGCAGCTTGGTGCAACTTCTGTCAAAAATTTGCTGGGCATGTTTTTTTAAGTCACTTCTGGGATGCATCTACAACCCACTGCAGTGCATATGATGGATTCAAAGGCACAGAATGGCTGTGATCAGCTCTGAATGCTTCATCACTGCTGTTTAGATTTTGAAGAAGTGCAGTTTTAGAGGATTAGGCTCATGATATAACTCAGGCATGAAGCCACCTATCTGACTAAAAGAGTGAGCAAAAATTTTGCAGATTAACTGTTATTATGCCATAAGAATAATTTAGAACTAGTGATCATTATTAAGTTTTTTCTGGTGAATGCATTGTCATCTTTTTAATGCCTCATATTTACCACTGCAAACTTAAGAATCTGTGGGGTTTTTTGTTTGTTTTTGTCAACAAATGTGTCTTCTTCACCCGAGCTAATCGTGTTTTCTCTTCCTCTCTCCAGGCCGGAAACTCCGAGTGGTAAAGAGACGGGAGCTGCCAAAGTCAGTAAGAATTTGATCTAGCGGGGTTTCTTGCTAAAGCCTACGCCTCCCTCATCCCTGACAGGCTGACATGGTTGTCCACCAGACTGGGATGTAGATGCCATTGTAGACCACAGAAAAAAAATGATGTGATTTTTAATTTTTTTTTAATTTTTTTTCCCCCCCCAACAAAGTGGACATGCACTGCAGTCAAAAGTCCTTCATCTGTTTTACAGTTGCCGCAACAGTATTCGTCACCTTCTCAGTGTCTTATTGAGAAGATTGTGAACTTGCCAGTTTGAAAAACGACTGAATCAATGCTGCCATCTCTGTATGGAGCGAACATTTAGGGCACCCTGTCAAGTCTATTGTCTGGGCGGTGCATGCATGTATACATATACATGTGGATGAGAGAGCGCAGCGTCTTTATATCTGTTTTTAATCTCAAAAATCACCGAAGTTTGTCACATATTTACAACCCTAAGAGGAAACAGGCGATCCCTTTGCTGACTGTCTTGTTCCAGCTTATGAAATCAGTATTGGCTAAGTGATTATTAAAAAGTGACAGATGACATTTGATTGACGATTGAAAAACAACATGGGTGTGCTCCGGCCAGCCGTTTCCGGGCTTGTTTTGACAAGCGGCAGAGCACACGCTTGCTCCTATAACCAAATACTTTATACCCCACTTACAGACTGAAGACTTGAAATGAAAGTTAAAAGAATAGCCAAACACTTTGGGAAATACACTTAATTCCTGTCTTGCAGAGAGTTAGTAGATAGGATTGATACCACTCTCATACTTCTGTGGGAAATATGAAGCTACAGGGAACAGTTAGTTTGGTTAGCTTAGCGCCAAGACTAAAACCGGTGAAACAGCCTGCCTGGCTCTGTCCGTTCCACTGTCCTCTGTCAGTTTTCTCGCTAAGCTAAGCTAAGCTAGTCAGCTGCTTGTTGTAGCCTCTTATTTAGTGTACAGATGTGACAGCAGTAACAACCCTCTCATCTCAATCTGCAAACCAGTGAATCAGTGGATTTCCCAAAAGCTATTCCTTTGAGAAAGAAAAAATATGTTAAGTTTTAACATTTTGGGCCATTTGCAGTCCTGAACCTGCTTCTTTTCACATCATTTCCCTGCAAAGAAGAAAAGATTTGAATGTACTCAGACAAACAAATGGAGCAGAAGTTATTATCAGCTTTGGTAAACTTGCCTGCGGTGTTGTGACCTGCAGTTTTTCTTGCCTGGCCAGGTTCAAACGGCCCAGTGATGGGCGTGTCGCTGACAAAATGCCACAGGCTCTTTCGAAACTCACCGGACCTGAACTTGCCCTTGTTTCAATTTCTGACCCTCTATTCTTTCTCTTTTTCTTCTGCCGGCCTCCCTTTCTCTCTCTCTGACAGTGTTCGTACATATATATGTAATGTGTAAAGGTTCGTGTCATTTGACTGGATCCTGTCCTGCTTTTAAACTATCCTGCAGCAGCTGCAAGCTACAGAACAACAGTTTGCCTCTGTCCACACACACACACACGCACGCACACACGCACACAGCTTGTACAGCTAGTAAGATTCCAGTATGCTTGTTGACTCAACAAACATCACACATAATTAATTTATCTGTGGCCTTTTTATCTCCACCATCTACTCTACATGAAGGTGATAGTCACAAATTGTGTAACAGCATGGTGCCTTTGATCTTTCTCTCTCTCTCTCTCTCTCTCTCTCTGTCTCTTTCTCTCACGCACATTAACACACACACACTTTTTAGAGGCAGTGAGATGATGTGCTAACACATTTGTTTCATCTGCAGCCCAAGATGACCCCACAGGAGCGTCTGAAGCTACGAATGCAGAAGGCGCTCAACAAGCAGTGTGAGTTGAACCGAGCACAGTGTTGGTGGTTTGTGCACAAGTTACCAAACAGCACAAACCTCTGAGTCATTAATGTGTTAAGATGTTGTGCCTTTTGTCATAAGCAAATCGCAAGGGTCATAAAACTCCCTAATTGTTGATTCCCCTGCCCCTCCTCTCTCTCACTCAATCTGCTGTGGTTCTTCTCATCTTGCAGCCAAGGCGGATAAAAAAGCAGCTCAAGTGAAGATCCAGCAGCAGGAACACAAGCGACAGGTGTGTGTGTGTGTGTGTGTGTGTGTGTGTGTGTGTGTGTATTTTCCAAGCAAAGACGGTTACTCTACTGCACTGTACTGTCTGCATCCTCCCTCATTACTGTGTTTATTTTACAGGAACGAGAGGGAGAGCTGCGAGCCATGGCACGCAAAATACGGATGAAGTAAGAGTGTGTGTGTGTGTATCTGTATCTGTGCATCTGTGTATCCATGTGTGTATCTGTGTGTCTGTGTGTAAAGTTGGTTACTGTTTGGTATTTGGATGTTGCAATCGTCTGACCCACAGGCTCTGCTTTCAGGGAGCGTGAGAGACGAGAAAAAGAGAGGGATGAATGGGAAAGACAGTACGGACGACAGAGCCACTCGCCTTCTCCTTCCAAATATGGTAAGACTGAAGTTTTCTGATCACATGTAGCCTTATGGATCTGATATAGTACTAATAATTTGGTGGAGGAAAAGTGGGTTTTATGTGTGTCCAGTCTTGCATACTCAAACAGAAGTAACCAAAATATTTAATCAGCTAAGCCTCCGTGTGATTTGCTGGCGTCAGTTTGTGCTCTGACAGTTTTATAGGTGTTCAGGTGTTCTGGTATACCAATGTTTTGATCGTGTGCTCTATCCTCTGTCCCTCAGGCCGTGAACACAGCTCACATAGAAGGTATGTGAGAAGAAGTCACAGCAACCTGCACAGTCTCAATGAAGTAGAGTGGGATTTGTTTACCTTAATGCACAAACGCCATCTTAGAGTCGTCGTAATATACATAACTGTAACTACATTGACTTTTTGTTCTGTTTGCCTTTAAATTAGTTTGTCAAGTTTTAAGAAAGAAGTCTGACCAAGTTCAAAAACAAAGTCAATTTTTTTTTCCAGCTGTCTTCTGTGATTTGTAAACAAGGACAAAAACTTCCAACAGTTCAAACTATATTTTTAAAGCAAATTTAGAATTTCTTTTAGACTCAAGTAGAGCCTCAGTGGATCAGTGCAGATCTTTGAGAGTTTAAAAAATGCCATAAAACTGTGCACTAGAGTTAGATTAAAACAAAAATAAATTAAAATGCCAAAACATATTAAAAAACATTTTGGTAAGAACCCAACTTCCACGCAATTTTTAATAGATATGCACTTAATACATTTTATAGTTTGAAAATACTGATGCAAGTGAACAAACAAAAAAAGAAAAGTTTTGACCTGACCTCAGACATCTCTTTACCTTTTGTTTGCTGCAGTTTTTGTTAGTTTTTTGGCCGATGCAGATATATCTGAGGTGCTGATGTCAGCTCACTAATTTGAGGTACTCTGCTCTCAAGTAAAGTTTTCGTCAAGACTAGGAGTGGGACAATTAGAAGATTACCTTACACGATTATTGTGGTCAAAATAATTGCAATACACAATATAATCGCGATAATTTAAAACATCTTTTTAAAAAATTAAAATTCTTAAATTAAAAAAAAAAATCTAAAAATATATAGATACATTAAGAAAGCATTAAGAAATTGAAAAAAAAGAATGGATATAAAACTTACAGTAATCACTTTATCTTACAACCTTTACTAAATCATGTTCATAGGGAGTAAAGTAAATCTACTCTGTTCAAAAAAAGTTCAACTTGCATTGTAGCGTGGACTATTCACGATTCACTAGCCTTAATAGTGAAGGTTACATGAGGTTATTCATAGCAGACACTGTAATTCACTGTGAAGACAATTATGCCATTAATTGAAATTCATCACGATTAAATTTTTGTGTTTTATCGCGACTAACAATAAAAACGATAATTGTCCAATCCCTAGTCATAACTAAGGTTCTCCACTCTTATTCAGACCAAGCACAAAATCTGTTGAACCTAAGTGTCGGCAAAGACGCAGTCACTAATTTGCATATTAAAAATTGTATGTTCAGAAATTCAGCACTGGAAACAGTTTTTCCCCCTAAACTGACTTAAATACACAGTAACATTAAAGCAATTCAGTCTCACTGATGTTACCAAAGGCTGGTTCACTTCAGTAATGTGTGAAAAACTGGACAGGCTTTTATATTAAATTATGTTCATTTACTTCTTTTTGATGTGTATGTTAGTTTAGTAATCAGTCTTTTAAGACATCATCACTCTCCTTAGGATGTACGTTAGATTGTTCACCTCTCCTCTTGATATTGTGTCATTTTTCCAGGAGGTCTCGGTCACGGAGTCCATACTACCGATACTGAGTTGTGAAAGGCATGGATGCATCCTCTCGGTCCTTCAGTGCAGTGCTTTGTCCCTGGAACACATACTGTCCCAAAATAAAGTTTATTACTTAATAGGTAATCTGAAGAGATGGACTGACTGACTGTTGGCTCATAGACCAGCTCACAAATCTGTCAGTGAACACTATGTTTCTGGTTCTGTGTCTCCACAGAATAACATTTTGACTGTGATACCTTAGTTCCACTAATTACACAGCCGGTCGGCTCAGCCAATCATATTGATCCGCCATTTTTATTTCTGCTTCATTGTAAAGAGACCGAAGGTTCAGCATGTGAGTTGCTGGTTTCTTCTGCATGCTTCTTTTCTTCCTTTTCTCTTCTCAATGTGGACTCAGCTGGAGACGATCATTTGTGTTTGGAAGTCCTTGATAGCAATATCTCACCTTTTGCCTCACATCTGTCCTCATGTCAGTTTGCTCTCTGTCTGCCTTTTACTTTTCTGTAACAGGAAATGCTCACAGTAGAGACCATCGTCAACAACATTCATGAACTGGTGTACAGGATATTTATACCAATCCATATAAAGGAGGTGCAAAGATCATGTATGAATGCTCTGTGGACTGCTCTTTTTATACTCTCTGTCCTCTGCCAACCTGTCGAAAGCAAATAACTTTCTATGTTCTCTGTAATGTGGATGTTGAACACAGAACAAGAAATAAAATGTCTTTGAAAATACTTGTTCATTTTCTTTTCTTTTTTTCCTCCCCGTCTTTAATTCCTGTTGTGTTAACATGGCACACTTTAAATTTAGGATCCTTTTCTAGGTTGCTTTGGTTTTTCATTTGGTCTGCGTAATAATTGAAAAACGTCGAAAAAGCCACATGCATGAATTTTCGGCTGCAGTTCATTGTTTTTACCAGGAGGTGGCGACAAGTCTCAGTCCTGCAGCGAGAGATGCTTCACGGCAGCTTGTTGTCACTTCACTGTCACTCCGTAACTTCTAAGGCATCTATGTTTGCTGTGTCCTCGTGGCTTTATATTTGTAATGGCTATTAAACTGAAATTTGGGAATAAATGTCCCTCCGTTCGAGTGCTGTTTGGGGGCCACCTGTAGAAAACTGAAGCGGTCGTTCCTTGGAGCCTCAGGAAGAACCAAGTGTTGATTTCCCGCATCGGATGTGAATTTTTTGAATGAAACCCTCATAAAACTATTAGGAGTGTCTATCAAACGGGTAAAGGTGACAAGAGCGTGTTTACAGAATTGTGTTACAAGAGGAGGGCGGGGTCAGGGTCGTAGGCGCGAGGCGGGCGGTGCCTATAGTCGCCCATGCCCCTTTTGCCCTCCGCTCGCTGCGGGGGAAGAAGCGTGAACTTGAACGCAGCCTTCACTGCGCCGTGCGAGTCCAGGCAGAGGCCAGCCAGTCTTATCAGTCTGTCCCCGACGCTCGGGTTTCGGTCAACTTATCGGAGAAGGAGCAGCTGGACGGACTGTGGGTGTCTGAGGTGATTTTTTTTTTTTTTTTAGCTGTTTGCAGCCCAGAAAGGTGCCAAACGCGGAACGCTCAGCGCGATGTCCAGGCGCAAACTTGGAAGCCGACCGCAGCACCTGAGTGCAATTCAAGGTAAGCGGGAGGGAGCAGCGATGTGCGGGCACGCTGGAAATGCGAGATGAGATGTTGTTGTTGATCGGATGAAACTAAAACAAATTCAGGTCACAGCTTTGTTTCATTGTCAGTCCGCGCGCGTGGTTTGGATGCGCTCTGGCACCCGTTACCAAATAATGAATTAATTTTTTAATGTTCTGAAAAAAAAAATCGCTTTCAGCACTTATCAAGAGGATTTAAACTTATCTTTGTGTAAACACTGATCTCTTCCATGCCAGTGTGGATGCATGTTTAATCCCATCTGCGGACTTTACAGGCAAATATTGAAACAAGGGATCATAATTGTCCTGTCGTGCTCGTCCTGATGTGTACTCTGGCTGCGTTCAGAGAGGAAGGACCGGTTTATCGGCACGCTGTGTTCAGAGGCTACAGGTCCGAACACGATGATTAATATTTCCAGGTTGTACACGATGATTAAGTTTCTCGGTCGGTCTCTGGGACAGTTTCCCTCCGCCCCTCGCGAGGCACTGCTTCCTGTAATAACTCATTTTAAATATCAAGACACTTAAATAATGTTGTCAACAAACAGATGTCATTCAGACTCTTTATTTCCTCCCGTTCAAACTGTCCAAACATGAAGACAGCGATGCGGGAGAGGAAAAAAAAAACGTGATGTTTAAAAGGAAAGAAGAGAGAAACTTGGAGACCATTTGTGTGTGTGTGTGTGTGTGTTGTTTTTTTTGCAGTTCTCTACTGGAGACCAGTGGTGCGTGTCTGGTGTGACCACAGGCCCTGACTCAATCCCGTGTGTGTGTGTGTGTGTGTGTGTGTGTGTGTGTGACCGCGCCTTGCAAGTCTGCACAAACAGCGCAGCCTTAAAACAGGAAAGGTGACATTTTTTCAGAAACAACTGGCGAGAACCGACTTCAGACTGTACTGTCTGTACCTGTCCTGTGTGTTAGCCGGCCGAGCCCGGGCAGGTGGATTCAGTCGAGGCATCAAGGTGTGCCCGTGACCGAGTTAAGCAATAGTCTACTGACCCTCACCCCCACCCTCAACTGAGGAGCTCTACCTGGGAAATTTTGTCAGTTTGCTTCAAGTTGTGTCCACTGCTTCAGCAGCACTCACTGGCTGTTTTCTGCAGACTGCACATTTTGGCTGCCTCCTAACCACAGAAGATTTGCCAGATGAGCTGGCCCATACACACACGCACACACACACACACACACACACACACAAAAACACAGGGGCTGCTCTTATCTCGAACACCTTCAGTCTAATTTCTTGTCTTTTATTGCAATCTACTTCCTGTTGAGAAACTCCCGCTTTCTGTGGCAGGCAGGGCAAAACTGTGTAACTGTGACAGAAAGGTGGAGGCCTCGGTCACAGCGTGGCATGTTTTTTAAAATCAGTAGTGTCACCTGTCAGCACGCAGTGTTTGTCACATAACTGAGGGGGCTGTTGTTCCTGCTGAGGTGGACAGTTGGCCTCCTCTCTCGTTTTTGCAACCAGCAGCTTCAGTCAGAGCGAGCGGATCAGTTTTGGGTTGGTTAAAGGAAGTGGTCAGTACTGACGGAGCCGATTGGCCTCATTGCTGTAGAGCCTCTAACTGAAAGTAGCACTTTCAATCAGCACGTCTGTTTGTTGTTCCACTGAGGTTAAACCGTATTTGTCCCACTTTGCGTTGTTCAACAGAGACAGGACAGTCCAGAAGTCTTAAAGAGGAATTTTTAAAAAAAAATGCTCAGGTTTTGTGTTGATTTCTCTCTGTGTGTTTTGGAGATTTTGGAGTTTGATATTTTCCCCATGAAGGAAAAAAATCTTTGAGAAACAACTACATGAACCTTTTTATGGCCGGTATCAACTATGTACGCTGTGTGGGGAAAGATGAGTTGCACTGTCAGCTACTGAAAGAGTGAGAAATACTGCCCGGGACTGTCTCATTTCATCCTCTGAAAGTGTGAAAGATGCCCAGAGTCCAAAGCAAAGTCTTTATCAGACATTTTCGCTTGACCAACAGTCTAAAACCCCCCAAAGTATTCACTTCACTGTCAAAGGAGCAAAGAAGACCAGATCATATTCCCATTTAAAAAGCTGCAACCCATAAATTTTTAAAAGCATGTATGTAAAGATTAGTTTTGTCCATCAACTGATGTAATGACTAATCCTGCAGCTTTATTAAGAACATTCTTCTTTTCCGTCCTCTATACTAGGAGGCAGTGGTTCTTCAGTTCCTGTGAAATGCTCTGCACTTGTGTATCAGTCTGACCTCATTTTATTGCTTCACTAAGATTCTCCGCAAATTTAAAATGTTCAAAGTAAGTTTTTTTTTTTAAGAAAAAGCCAGATCTGTTGGTAATAGAGCTTCTCTTGTCATGTTTCCCAGATGCCACTGACATGGCGGATGGCAACAGTCCATCAGACGACCAGCCTTGTCCTCCTCCTCCTCCTCCTCCTCCTCTTCCTCCTCCACCACCACAGGTTCAGGCTCCCGATGAGGGTCGTGACCTCCTGACCTGCGGCCAGTGCAGCCGGGCTTTCCCCCTTGCCCACATCCTCGCGTTCATCCAGCACAAACAAGGTGGCTGCCGCTCCCGGAACCAAGCCCCGGACGCTAACGCCACACCCCCCTCGCCTGCCAACCGAACACAGCAGCGCGTCGCCGACGCTGAGCTGGGGCCAGGCTTCATCGAGCTGAGGAGGGGGGTGGCCAGGGACAAAACCTGGGGGGAGGAGCCCAGTGTGAGGGCGGAGCACAGCAGAGCAGGTGAGCGAGGAAGAAGCAGAAAAAGAAGGCAGGTTGCTAATTAGTGACTCTGTTTTTTGTTTTATTGTTTTTTTTTTCACCCGTCCCCCCTCTTCGTTTAACAACTGTCCCTCTGTCCCTCTGGCGTCCAGCTCATTAACTAGCCGTTGCCATTAGCAGACCTGCGTGAGTTAGTGACGCGCAGGCTAATTGTGTGGAAAGGATAGGCATCAGGAGCATTCAGAGGGTGCCGCAGGTCCCTGAGGGCTCCACGCTGAGCAACTAAGCTCCACAGCTCCCTGACTGTCAGTCTCGGAGGTGGAATGGACAGGTAAACATGTTTCTCCCCTCTGTCATCCACCGGGCTCCGGACAACAGAGGCCGAAACCACAAAACCAGCACTGGAGCACTTTTGAGAGTGTCGATAAGGCCTTCATTTTTCTTTCAGAGAGGGCTGCGATGGTTGTGGTCACGCACATCAGTATGAAATGGTCTGAGCCGCGGATGTGAGGCTGTTTGTGCAGCTCTCCTTGCTGTCATGACACTATAACAGAGGACGTTGCATCATGTGCTGCTCCTCTGCCATCTCCCACTGTTCTGCTTGGGGCCGAGCCACCTGATCTCCAGGGAATCTCCTCCTTTTTCTTCATCTTACACGTGTTGTTATCCCCCTTCCTCCCCTTGTTTTCATATTTTCTGCGTCTCAAGCCAACCTCCCTTTTCAGTCTGCCTAAGGTTGATCATGCTCTAGCACTGATTTCCTAACTGCTTTTTTTTTCCTTCACACCTTTTAGCTGCTGATTTCTTTAGAGAGGAAGAGTGCAGACACCCTGATGATGGTGCCAAACAGAATATGTCACAGTGGGGGTCAATCAGCAATTCATGAATTCTAATTAAAATCCTTTGAAATAGAGGAGATGGGGAAATAGTGGAGAGTAATTTTATTTCCCCTGCAATGGTCAGATACACGTCAAGGTCTTTTAAGAGAAAAAGAAGTGTGTCGGATGTTGCGAATGACTGAAAATGGACGGAGCATCTTGCTGCACACTCATAGTAGGTATCAGTGCCCCTTTGCACATTTTGAAACTTCGTCTGTCATGTACACACACGTTAGCAGTTCCTTCCTCTGTGTAATGCTCAGGGGACTGGTTCACGCACCATTTCCGTTTGTCCACAAGCCCCCTTGTTTTTTCTGTTTGCAGTCTGTTTTTCATCTCTCACTTAGCGTCAGCGAGCGTACCAGTTTGGTAATTTGGTGCCAGCAGCAGGATTATACAACAAACCAAACACGTGCGCAAAGCGAAGGGGAAAGAGCACGACAGCTTGTAAATAATGAAAAAGTGGATAAGTTTGGATTAAAGTTTTATTAGCAAATGTAGGTTGCATTTGTTTGGAGTTTGTAAATGCTATTTTTTTGGGCAGCTTTTTTAGCTTTTCTCCCCTCGTGTTTGTTTGGTTTATGATGTAGAGTTAAAGCAGCAAAGGGCAGTTGTAGTCGTAATTGGACATCCTGCAGCCATGTGAGTAATAGGAAGTCTTGTTTTACTTGAGTGGCGTTTTAGCGGGAGGGAAAGCGAAGCTTCTGATATGACTGAAAGTGAAAGAGCAGTTATCCCGCAACAGAAATGCCCTCCATCTTCTTCTGCATTCAAGAGAGAAGAAGCGGCGAGGACGGAGGAGAAAAAGGGGGTAGAGGAGGGAGCGGGATGGATTACTGAAGAGCCGCGTGCATCTGTCTCATTCCTTTTTATTTATTCTCCTTGTTTGTTTTTTTTCCTCATCTCCAACATCCCCCCCCCCCTTTTCTTCCCCCCATCTTCAACACACTTTCACTGTGCCCTCTTTCAATCCCCCTCTCACCACCACCACCGCCACCGCCGCCTCCCCCCTCCTCCTCCTCCTCCTCTCTCCTCCTCTCTTTTCTCCTCCCTCTGCCTCCCAGGGGAAAAGAGATTCTGCCTGCTGCTCGTTAGCGCTCCCAGCCAATCTGCATTTTTAATTAGTAGTTATTGCTTCTGCTTAATATTCAAGTGCTACCCCGGGCCAAATGGGAATCCTTACAAAAAAAAAAAAAAGGAGAAGAAGAAGCGAGGAGTGAGAGGGGAGAGAGGGAAGGAAAGAGAAACCGGCTGGGTATTGTGTTTCACTCCAGGACCCCGAGACAAAAGCTGCCCCCCCACCAGCCCTCCGCCCCCCCTCAGGGAAAGATTTGGAAGGTTTTGGGGGAGTGGAGGGGTGAGGAGAGCCGGGGTTGGAGGATGGGTCTCAAGTACAATCCAAAGGGGGTGACATATTTTCGTGGTGTCTCTTGGCCCCCTGTACTACATTATAATCTTTTTATCTCATTTTCTTTTTATCTCCTGAGCCCTGACCTACCTATCTCTCGCTCACTCTCCCTTTTTTTCCTGCTCTCACTCTTCACCCTATTTTTAAAAGAAGTATCTCAACTTCTCCTGGGTTTCTCCTCAGGCTAGGTTAAAGGACATGAGCACCGCAGCTCCTCTCGTCTCCAGACAGAGGGAGGGCGGGAGAAGAGGGGAAAAAGAGAAAGAAACAGTTGCTCTCTTTTTCATCTTCACTCTCCTCCCCCCTCCAGTAAAATACAGAAGGATTTGACTTGAGGAAACATGAAAGAGGCTTATACCAGAGTCGGCTTTGAACCTCTCCAAAAAAGAAAAAAAAAAGAAGAAGAACTGTTTTCCCCCTCAATTTCGGGATCGTCTCTCCAATTTTGATTTATGCAGAAAGGCCTCATTTGTCAAGCAGGCTGAGTCAGTGCCTGATTTGCATAAAGCGTTCGTTTTCTACGTTCTGCTAATTAGCAATTTGCAGCTTAATTGGAGAGTGGCTCTCAGTTAGGAGACAAAGCTATCCACATATAAAAATATCTCCAGATGTACTTTGCGACACGGCTTGCATCTCTGTCTGCCTTTCAGCTCCATTTCTCCACTTTGGGTCACACTTTCCCACTTTTGCCTCATTCTGTTCTTCATCACCTGAACCTGCTCCTCACTTCTCACTTTACTCTCATTTGCATCCATATCAGTCTGTCTGTGCTACTTCTCTGCTAGATTTGGCTTTTATCATGCAGATACTCGAGCTCCTGTGCAGCCTGCATAACTTTAAAGCTGCTATAATCAATACTGTAATGTTTGATAAGGATCTCATTGCTGCTTGTATGTGAATAGAGGTAGCTGGTGGTGATAAAACCGCAGATAACTTATCAGTCAACACATCCGTTCACATCAGCTCAATGGAGGTCTTTTAACTACTATCTTGATTTTTTCTTACCGCTACTTTAGTCTCATCTCTGTCATCGCTTTGGTTGTAGCATGCAGTTTTATTCACCAAAGACCCTTTGTACACTTTATGTTCAAGACAAAACTGCAGACAGGCGAAGTTAGCGACCAGATGGTGAACATAGTGAAGCTTTTAGCAGCTAAAGAGCCAAATATTTCTTTTAGGAGTTGGCGGAGAATGAGAACAGAGGTAAAAGGAGTGGGAATACTGGACATAGCATCATAAGAAGGACACAAACACGACTTCAAATAATATTAATGTTGATTTATATCTGCTGGGAGTGCAAAAAGAACTTAACAGCGACTGTTTTCTAGCAAGTT
The DNA here is from genome assembly GCA_029783665.1 of Naso thynnoides. Taxonomy (NCBI): domain Eukaryota; kingdom Metazoa; phylum Chordata; class Actinopteri; order Acanthuriformes; family Acanthuridae; genus Naso; species Naso thynnoides. Next base: position 17,897,792 of record JAQLOL010000024.1, on the reverse strand, counting down.
CCCCATATCAGCTTTAAGATTGGGTCAGGTACTGTGGTCAGACACAGTTTGTTTTCAAAGTGATGATATCATTTGTTCCCTGGAAGTCAAGACATTTCAAAAGAGACAAAACTAGTCATTATTCTGTAACTCAGTATTGCTCATCTTTGTTTTCCAGTGCCTGAGGAGCCATCATGTTTCACCTGCCAGCAGTGTGAAGGTGTGTTTCTGTCTGCATGGGCGCTCTTGCAACATGCTCAGCACACACACTCATTCAGCATCTATCAAGAGGATGGGGAGGAAGATATCAGAAGAGGAGGAAGAAGAGGAGGCCTGAAAGAGCACAAGCCTGCTGCAGCCACACTGGACCCTCGCCACCTGGGCAAAGCTCTTGCCTCTGCCTTTCAGCCATCCGCCCTGCGCCTCAGTCGCTCCCGTCAGACGCACGCCACCTCCTCTTCCAGTAACATGCAGGCTCTGAACTTTTCAGTGCGGCTCAGGGAGCTCGCCGAGGGGAGTAATAACACCACTGGCAACTCCCCTGGGGGTCTTGTGCTGTCTCCATCCTCTTCTCCTCCAGCAGCTTCTCCCTTCCCTCAGACAAGTGCCCTCCAGGCCGACTTCCACTGCGAGCCATGTGACCAGAATTTCCAATCTCTGCGCGCCCTGTCCGCCCACCGCCGGACTCACGCCTGCGAGAGGCCCTATCACTGCGGAGTTTGTGGAGAGGCCTTCGGCCAGAGTGGCCAGCTGGCCCGTCACATAAGGAGCCATCACAGGGTGGCTGGAATTGGAGGATGTGGATACGAGTTGGTGGAGATGGTGGGGATGGAGGAGGATGTAGGGAGGCAGGGAGTGAGAGGGAGGTTTCAGATGCAGCCAGGTGGAATTATGGGAAAGGTAATGGTTTGTGCAGACGCGAGAGGGCAGGGACCCTCTGAGCTGGACCTGACCTTGCCCAAACACCCCTCCATAGCTTCGGGCCTGATGCTGCTCACCTCACAGGTTAGACCATCAGACAGGGAGCTACTGAGGCTGTACCAGCGCCAGAGAGAGGGTGGAGAGGGAGGGGAGGACGAAGCAGAGGGACAGGGGGAACCTCAGCACACCTCACCCTGCGCCAGCCCCTCTGAAGGCTCACTGGAGAGCGGAGAGACAGGGGGCAGTGGCGAGAGCGGCATCGCCAGTGGCAACTGCACACCCAAACGGCCAGAGATGGGCGACAGAGTGCGAGGAGTTGGAGAGTGGGAGAATGAACGGGGGGAGATCATAGAGAGGGAGAAAGAGTGGAGCCCAGTGAAAGTGAGCGAGGTTGTGCAGGAGTGGCAGAGGGAGAATGAGCGGAGAAGTGTGGGAGCAGCAGTCGGCAGCGGAGGAAACAACAACAACACTGCCACCGGTACAGCTGGTAAGAAGAAGAAAGACGAAGCCTGCGAGTTCTGTGGTAAACAGTTCAGAAACAGCAGCAACCTGACTGTGCACCGCCGCAGCCACACAGGTGAAAGACCCTACCGCTGCGGCCTCTGCAATTATGCCTGCGCTCAGAGTTCAAAGTTAACGCGCCACATGAAGACCCACGGTGCCCAGGGAGCCAAGGCTTCCTTTTTGTGTCAGCTGTGTGCGGTGCCCTTTACAGTCTACGCCACGCTGGAGAAACACCTGAAGAAAGTTCACGGCCTGAGCCACGCCAGTGTGGGAGCGTACGCACAGGCCAGCGCTGCAGACACTTTGGCCGCTATAAAAGCCGAAGAAGAAGCAGTGGCGGTGAAAATGGAGGAGGATGAAGCCAGTTTGGATCAGACAGAAATGGAGAGCAGAGCGAAGAGTGACGTTGTAAGAAGCATGGAGGTGGAGGAGGGGCGAAGCCAAATGGAGTACGTGGAGAACAGTGGGAGTCCAGCTGTAGTGGCTGAACTCCCACCTGTAAGCAATGCAGAAGAGAGCTTAGCTTTGACTTCTGCACCGTGAGAGAGCTGCTCTCACTTACTGACATTAACTGTTAAGGATTTAACTTGCCTATTCAAATAAAAAGCACTCGTCCCATCATTGAACTGACATTTACATTAAACTGGAATCTGGTTCAAAGAAGATTCTGCAGAAAGCGGCAGGCAGACTCGTCCTCTCTGCCAGCATGGAGGCACCCAGCAGCCATGTTGCTCACGATTGTATGCACAGCTGCTGGCTGAAACTAAGTGCCTACAGTTCACAGACCACAGAGCAAAACAAGGCCATGACATTCAACAGGGGAGATTACCAGAGCTCTTGAACAGGAAGTGAACCGCCACAGTCCACACCGACACAGGAAACTGATCACCATGTTGCAGTGCAGGATGCAAAAGACGAGTGATTTATCTCTCCGGCGACCCACCGGACAGCTGGAGACAGATATTAACTGTCAGATAGTAAAGAGAAGGGATTATATTGATTAAAAAAAAAACTAGCAATAAAATGTTGTTAATATATTTTCAGCATCAGCAGATGGTGAGAGAGAGCTTATTGTGCTACCTAGCTGTTGCAGCTTTTCCTTTTTGAGAAGGCCTTTTAAAGACTAAAGATGTTTGAACAGACGCAGGGGTGAGATGAATCCAAACACTGTCTGCCTGCAGTTTCTCAGACTCCTCTTTTTAAAGGCGCTTGGTTGTCACAACACTTGTCACTCAACCTAATGTTTACAGGGCTCTCGGGGCCTGGCAAGGTTGTGCTTTGTGACAGTATGTATGGATAAATGTTATAATTTTATAAATGTGAATAAGGAGACTCAAAAGTCTCTTCTACTGATGTTTTTGTTTCATAATTAGTGTCTATGCATAAAAAAACTGCAATTTTACCTACATGTAAAACGGGTGTGTATCATTTTTCTCTGTTTGTATCTATTGTTGTGACGGTTATTTCTCTCTCTCTCACTGTTTACATTTGTAAAGTGCCGGACTGCTCCAAGCTCGTGCATGTTTTTCGCAGCCATTCGAACCGTTTCTTTTCTCGTTTACTTGTCTGTGTTTGAATTATTCCTAATTTATGGATGCTGCATGTCGGTGGTTGTGAATAAAAAGAAGCTGTTCCACTGCTGAATTACAGGGTTGAGAGGTGCAGGAGTAGCTAGCTGATTGGTGGAGTTTTGTGGTAAGAGAGCACTTGGGCGGGTGAGTTGTGTGAATGTTTTTGTGTATATACATTGGGGAAAAATCCTCGGGCAATGCTTCTGCTCGAACACTTTGTCTTGTCATCTTGTGTAAGCAGGACCCAGCCAGACGTGATTGCCATGTTGTGCTTTTCTGATGACTCAATTGTGAGGATATAAGTTCAGAAACATGAGAAAAATCTGTTAATTTCCAAATATAACAGGACAAAGTTGTCAAGTAGAGTGCTGCCTTCTTTGTTGTAACTACTGTGATGAGTTTGTGTTACCACGTCTGATTTCTTCTTGCATTCATGTCAGGGAAAACAAATTCTTACATGTGTTGTGTAATGAATGATTGTGAAAGAGTGCAGTGTAACTGTTCAGGGATAATATTATGTACATAGATTGTCATTCTTGCTGTTGCTCTACTTGTTAATGTTATTATTATTGATATTACATGCCTCCACTTTTCCTTTCAATGTCTCCTTTATGCTGAACACTGGCCGTTGTGAAGCTCTGCCCCTCTGCTGTCTTT
>JAQLOL010000024.1:17865067-17884686 GCA_029783665.1 Naso thynnoides | reverse complement strand
GTCTAAGATTATCTGGCTCTGCTGTCAAACGCGAAGGCAAACACACACACACACACACACACACACACACACACACATTAGACTACCTGTGAACACAAATCTTCACGCATTTCACACAAGAATTTTTTCGAATTGTATTTTTGTACTTCTAGGAAATTTCTTAGGAAGTTTCCTGAAGGGCAAATTGAACAGCCTGATAATAATAATAATAATAATAATAATAATAATAATAATAATAATAATAATAATAATAATAATGCCTGGTTAAGCCCCACATACTTGTTCGGTCGTCTAATGCTCATTGCGTCTCTCTGCCCCGTTATGATGTCGTGATGATGGACGGTGAGTTGGGGGAGATCAAAGAGGCTCTTGGCATCGTGTCATTACTCCGACTCCAGCCCTCCGCTGCCCCCGGCGCTCTGCGTGCCTTTCAGCCATGGGCAGAGCCGAGGTGACGCCGCAGGTCGGCCCTCACCTGAGGTGGGTGTGCGCTTTGAACTGTATTTAAGCGGCATCCTATTTTACTTATTCACTCGACAGTATGGCGACTAACAAGGACGCACCTCTGGGCTCAATCAAGAACCCGATCAAGTTTAGAGACCAGGACTTCAAGACTCTTCAGGAAGAATGTCTGAGGTCGGGAAAGCTGTTTGCTGACCCGGTGTTTCCAGCTGAGCAGAAGTCCATCGGCATGCCGGAAGATCCGGATCCAAAAAAGGCGATCAAGTGGCAGCGGCCCAAGGTACCGGTGCGCACGTTTTCACTGTCAGCTTGTGCATGCGTGCGCCAGTTGTTAACCAGATGTTGCGCGGTTCTGTGTGTTTGTCATCCTATCTACACTTTAATCAGTGAAGTTATAAAATAATTAATAATATTGTCACGTTATAGAGGGAAATCCTACACACGCCTGACCGAAAATGGCTGCCAAAAGCCTACATGTCGCCGCTTGCACATGTTGGAACAGATGCCATTATAAACTAATGAGAAATATATTGTGGTGTTTCTTCACGTGAACTGTGTGCTGTTCACAGTGTGGCACAGCAGCAGACAGATGTTTAGCTGGTGGTGAGGCGGGGCTCAGGTCTGAGCTTTTTTTAGGCTGAAGCTGACTTCTCAAGAGAAGAAGAACGTGACTGATGAAATAACAAATTAATTTTAAAGTTATATCCTAAAAGGTGGAGTTGTGAGACTGAAGAGGCACATCACAAATTAAGCGTTCAGCCACATTTTTTAACCTGAGTAAAGATGAAGTGACAGAGCTCACAGAGAGGGGAACCCTGTTTAGTCTCTGCAGTGTTCAGTATTTTAAGTTAAAGTAGATAACTAACATGAACTGAGGGTGATTTTTCTCATATGAGACTCTACATAATTTTACCAGTTTAATGGCTTAAGTATGGTGTGATAAGCAGTAATTATCAGTTCATAATCCCGCAAATTATACTTAGAATTTGATAAGAATATTTGAGTATGTTAACTTCGGTCTGTGCTTGTGTGTTTGTGTTGACTCAGCAATGACTAATATAATTTATAAGAAAAAACAGGCATTCAGGCCATAATAATAATGATCATAAATTTTATTTGCATAACATTTGCCAATAATGGAGCATTAGGGGCTTTCCAGTTCATGATCACGGAAAATGTCCTGGAAAAGATTATTTCAAGAGAGAAAGAGAGGGTACTCTGAACTAATATACACTGACAAAATGTTTGAGCCACATGAAGAAAGCAGAGAAGAAAAGGTAAAATAAAACACCAACTGTGGAACATCATGTAGTTACAATGGGGCTGCAGTAATTAGCATATTTATCACTTTTTATCAATTGTCTTTTAATGTCTTGTTGCTGTTTTTTCCAATTAACAGTCCAAAACCTAAAGATATTTACTTTCCAACAGAGATGACAGAGAAAAACATCTAATAATATTTCCACTAGAAAAGAAGCAATGATATTTCCACATTTTAAAATTATTATTTGATGTGACAAAATACCCATCAAAACTTCTCTTAAAAGTCATGATGTTGGTGTCAAAAAAGCAGTTAACAGTTTATCAGCATGTCAAACACATGAAACACAGTCAGTATGCAGCATAAACTTAGACAGCAATGGATGGATTCACTTCTCTGTGGCTGACTGGATGGAAAGTGTTTCAGTTCATGAGTATCAATGAGTCTTATTGCTGTGGGGAAGAAGCTGTCGATAAAGCGAGAGGACTTTGTTGCAACTGACCAGAGGTGCCTGCCTGAGGGGAGACACTGGAGCGGAGGAAGGTCTGGGCGTGTTGTTGCTCATGTTGTCCACTTCTTGCTCCCTCTCTGAAGGAAATCAGTAAGAATGCTGTGTTTGTGGAGGGGACGATTGTGACCACTGACATCTGTCAGGGCCAGCTGGGTGAGTACATCTAGAAACTCCAGTGTCCACAAATATTAAACTCTGTTTCTCCTGACAACTGCCCCTTCGCTCTCCACATGGAGTGAGCTTTGAGACTGGAATACATCATGGACATCTGTAAAACCAACATCTGAAAAACTTCTTTACATAGTTCCTACTGTTTGTTGTTGTTGTTGCTGTTGTTGACTGGAGCCCAAGCAATATGTTAGTGCTGAATCAGCAGTATTGCTAGATATTAAAGCAAAACTATGTAACTTTGACCGAAACCTAATGCTTGAAAAAAACGAAACTTAACAATGCATGTTCATATGTCGCATAAAACAACAATTTAAGTAAAACCGGGTCGTATTTTATGAAGTTGATGTCCTACGACTGCTCTGCCTCAACTCTGTGATTCACGGAGGTTCCTGAAAGCAGCATGTAGACTTCCTGCAGACCAAAGCTGCAACTGCAGCACTGGGTCGCTGGCTGGTGACTAAAATAAAAGGCTGCAGACAGACAGAGCAGTCATCGAACATCAGAGGGAAAACCAGCGGGCATTTTCTCTGTAAAATATGATCTGATTTTACTAAAATTGCTGTTTTGTGAGATGTATTAATGTGCATCATTAAGTTTTGTTTTTCAAAGCAGTGGGTTGCAATAAAAGTTACATAGTGTTGCTTTAAGGCATGCATCTATAATGCTTTATAAAGATACTTATGATGCGTCAATGCGTCTACAGTGCTGTAAAATCATAGTTAAAGTTAGCAATTACCACTTATAATGCATTGTAAGTGTGTTCATAATATGTTTTAATATGTTTTATATGTTCAGAATGTGTTATAATGCATTATAGATGCATGCTTTAAGTAAAGCCTCAACATTTATTAATTACATTCGAATGTTTTGACTCATGACACAGTTTCAAACACAACAATGGTAAAGATGAAGAACACTGTGTTGGTAATTTTGCACCAATATGGAACCAGTTTCCTCCTGGTTCATGCCCTTTATTTTGAACCTGGTGGGAGCTTTTTGGGAAAAGAAAAAAAAAAAGTGCAGAACCTAAACATAAAAAAACAGGTTTTACTCAAGCTAGACTAGAAGCTGAAATTGACATGTAAATTTCCGCCAGTTGTGCCTTGTGTTGATGACGTGTCATTGATTTCAATGTTTCCACTTAAATCTGGTGGAAACACAGGCTGGTTCGCTAGATAGCACCTAAATTCCAAGAAGCCTAAATGAAAAATGGATCAACCACCAGAGCATAGTTGGTGGAAAAACAGCCTGAGCTCCTCAAACATCCAATCTGCAGGAGGTCCGCACCCCATCATACGTAGCTCTGCCTTTACCAGCCCACAGATTCTTATAAAATGTGTTGTTCACTCTGTTTCCTATTTGTGGTGAACAATGAGATTTTTTCTCTTCTCAACAGCAAATTTTCTTGTTCCTCAGGGATTCTTGGATGGATGGTTCGCGTCACCAGTTGCGTGCCGATGTGTCATTAGAATAGATCAATACCAACATTCCCCCTACTCCTCCTCCTCCCCCTCTTCTACCCATCTGAGTTTTATGTTGTTCATTCAAACTCTGTCTCAGGATGTGTGTTTCACAGTTTATGTAGACACTAACAGTAACTGCAACATCTCCAGAGAAAAAAATATGGAACAGATGTTTGCTGTCAGAGAGGAATGTGGCTTATTACATGTGTGAGTGTGTTTGTCTCTGAAAGAGAGAGCCATAAAGTTTAACCTGCCTGAAAAGAATTGGTGACATTTTTCCATATCCGCTTCATGTGTTTTTTTGTTTTGTTTTTCTGTTGATCAGGTGACTGTTGGCTGCTGGCGGCTCTGTCCAGTCTGACCATGCACCCAACGCTCTTTGTGAAGGTGGTGCCACCCAACCAAAGCCTGTCTGAGTCATATGCAGGGATCTTCCATTTTAGGGTGAGTGTAGTTAGATTAGCAGGACAACAGAGAACCTCTGACTCCCCTCCCTTTTCGCTAATAAGGAAGTTAATTAGACCTCCTTGCAAGCCAGCTGAGACTCACCTTGTTTGCTGCTGACCAACATAAAACTACACACTGAGAAATAGTCTTCCTCATATTCTCAAGTTTGCTGCCACCAAAGCCTGATATGTACATCTGACGAGCACAAACATAGAAATAAACATTCACATAAATGTAAATAATTATACAGATTGAGGCTCAGGCCGAGGAGGGGCAGGGAGTTCACGCTGACGCGGGATGCAGAGTTATCTGTTTTTATATGCAGGATGAAAGTCTGGTTCCCAGCGTGGCAACTGAATTGCAATAAAATATATTTCGGAAGGAATGTGCTCTGTGAAAGGTGACTCAAACAACACTACAACACTGTTGGACTCACAGCTGACACGTATTCAAGCACTAAAATTAATTCTGCAGAACCGAAGATGTCATAGTTTTTAATGAAACACATTCTTCTTCCAAAACCAAATCAAAACATAGAGCGTACATTACCCACACTGCAATGTGTCCACCATCAGTTTAGTAGGAGATTTGGGGGTGTGATGCTAGCAGCAGCTAACGCCACCTCAAGCGCAGCCTCAGGGGCCACAGAGGTCTGGGAAGTTAACTTCTTTCTGACTTTACTCGCCCATTTTTTTTTCTTCAAATTTCCAAACTTAAAGACCGAGAAGAGGCTGCCTCGGGTGACATCACTCGAGGCATTGCATCAGACTTTCCTTGACTTCCTCTGGAGCCTCAAAAGTCTACAATTTTTCTAAAAATTCCATGTATTTCATCCTCATTTTACCCAGCAAATCCCCTAACAATTAAATTATCATTATTATTACTATTAGAGTTTTTTTTTTTTTTTCCCCACAGGAGGTCAGGCAAAGACAACTCACCTTTACAGTGTAACAAAAAAAATCTGCGGAGTTACTCTCTAAAGGTGAAATTTGCAACTTTATGATTACTCACCTTTAAATAAACAATGAGACAGATCTCTGCAGTTAGCCAGAGCTAACATGACTTGTACTTTAAATCCATATGTTTACATTTGTAAAGTTCATAACAGCAATAAAACAGCGTAAAGAGCACATTTCCCTCCGAGACTACATCACTGAAATTGTTACTACAAAAAAGTTACATACTGAACTTTTTAGACTGATGCAGCTTTGTTACGTAAGCTTGTCTAATTAGAGTCCCTGCATCACATCTGTTTTCCGTACAGTCATTATTGTAGCTGATGCTGAAGGCCCATCCTCCGTATTCCAAATTAATTTAAGTGTAATCAAATCAACGACACACCAAACTGGGGGCCAGCTAAGGAATAATGCACACATTTCATGTCGAGGGGGGAAGAACACAGGGGTCACTGTGAGGCCAAGAGAAAAATTTCCCCCTCAGGCCCTAAAGAAAGTTAATCTATTAATAGTTAACTTTCTGTGTCTGACTGACCTGCTGTGAGGCTTCATGAGTGCTGATAACAGGCCAGACATGAAACAGAGTTTTGGTCTTGTGTGTTAAATATTGTGTTTTATATCTAAGGACAGTGTGAGCAAAAAAGCTTAAGACGTTATTTTTTATACTTAAATATTACCTTTACTCAAAGTTGCTCATTTAATGTAATGTCATGTAATATTTTAATCTTGTCTGATTTGGCTTTATTCTTTTGGACATTGCCAAATCAGTGAGCGCACTAGCTGCTTTGCTTCAGCTCTTATTTAACAAATGAAACAGGAATTAACTCATCTGGAAGTCCTCACATACTGGTCTCATATGTAAGAAGAGATAAACACACAACCCCAAATATAAAGAGTCCATTATTCACCACTCTGACATGCACAGTTCATTTAAATATCACCTTACCACTATTGTCAAAGCATTGTAGATCATTATCACGGTTTTGCTCGGAGGTTATTTTCCCCTGGAACGTTGGACCTTCCGAGACTCGTAGGGAGAATGTGACATGACTCAACAAGCAGGATGGAAGGACTGAAAAACTAATTTTGCCCTGTCAGGGTGATTGGAGAGCAGTCCAGACATGCAGGTAGTGACTACCCCTGGGACACACACACACACACACACGCACATGCACACACGCACACACACACACAGCTGCAGGTATGAAAGGCCAGTGCAGGCCTGTTTTAGGCAGTTGTTGTCTTGTTGCGTGCACATAGTTAGCAGTACAGTTAGTCATGACCAGAACTGCCTCGAGAGGAGGTTTAATAGATTTAATCACAGAGAGAGAGCAATGTGTTTGCTTGAATCATTCTTTTATAGATCTCTGGGTTTGATTTGTAAGATTTGCACCACTGATATGTCTCGAATTTGTTTGTTAGTGTTTTGTCTCGTTCATATTTTTCCCTGATTTATGCTAAATTACATCATGTCATGGTTAGTCTCAGAGGGAGCTGTCACAAGTTTTACTTTAAGCCACCATTCAAAGGCTTGCTTGGATCGGGGTTTGTAAGCATTATGTGCAAATTTTCTTCAAAGTATCAAAAGTGAAAATAGTATAGCTCTCGTCAGTGCTTTACTATATAATATGTTTCTGGATTTATATTGCTGCTGTATTAATTTGTGTTTTGCATCTTTACTGCTGCAGTCATTTAAGGTTAAGCTGATATGAACTACTTTATACAGCAGCAATATAGTAGCAATAAGCAGTTTGTTTGCTAAAAGACACATTACCTTAAATGGTGATTATATGTCATTGATGTGTTTACAGTTTGTTTTTGCTGCCCCCAGTGGCTGAACAAGCAGTTGTTGCAGGTTAAGGGGAATATTGGGGGCATATGAGCTCAGTTTGTTTGTCTCTCTTTACACCTCCACATTAACTTTCCTCCTGATTCATTATATGCTTTTCTGTTCTCACCACTCCACTTCCTGTCTCTCTCCGTGTGTCCCCATGCAGTTCTGGCAGTATGGTGAGTGGGTGGAGGTGGTTGTGGATGACAGGCTGCCAGTACGCGAAGGCCGTCTGCTCTTCAGCTACTCTCACACCCGTAACGAGTATTGGAGCGCCCTGGTAGAGAAGGCCTACGCCAAGTCAGTTGCCACTACCAGCATATGTTTCTGGGTTGTAATGTCTGAGATCACCCACTCTTTTCCTGTGTGTATGTGTTGTTACGGTGATTTGACAGAAAGATGCAGTCACCGGGAATAACTTTCTCACCTCCGATGTGTAGGTTAGTTGGATGCTATGGAAGCCTGAAGGGGGGCAACATATCAGAGGGAATGGAGGATTTCACAGGAGGCATTGCCTACTCGATGCCGGTCTCATCTCGTACTCCTCGAGTCCTGTGGAGGTCTCTGACAGCCGCCCTGTCTCGAGGCAGCCTGCTCAGCTGCTTCATCCAGGTACAGATGAACCTCAAAATGTTCACACAACCTAGGCAGATGCAAATTTAGATCCACCTGAGATTCTCATCTTGTCTTCACAGGCCAGCAACTACCGTGAGGTTGGTAAAGTGACGGGAGATGGGCTGATAAAGGGCCATGCTTACGCCATCACTGACACTGACAAGGCTAGTATGACACAGTATGATGGCTGATGCTGATGCTGATGCTACTTCTTCTTTTCCTTCTGCTTTTCTTTCTCTTCTTCTTTGTATGAGGAAAACTGCCTTTCCATGCACGAAAATAAACAAAAACTTCTGTCTGGCAGCACTACAGCAACCATCTAATGTTAGAAACTTGAAAATTCATAACAAATTAATCACACATGCTACATTTTTGCAATTTTCACCGAAATGTAGCTCCAGTGTGCAGAAATGTTCAGATCTTTAGAGCTGGGAGGCAATTAAGAAGTCCATCCCTCTGTTTTTTAATTTTTAATTGTAAAACAAATAAAGCCTTACAAATCTTTTGCTACATTGACACCAAACTTGCTTGATTGCATCTCCAGAATGTCCTCCACAAACACACACAGTCTGATTTTTTGAATTATTAGAACACTGAAATGTTTTCCTGTAAACGGTCACTGCGGCATTTTGCTAAATAAATCTCACATTTTCAGGAAAATAAATGATTTTGATGTCATGGTAGATGTCATGGATCTCCAAATTGTATCTCAAAACCAGAATTTTTTTTAATTCTAAAAGACTTTCCTCTTGTTTTTGTTGCTTCTCTCTTTATATTTTAGGTGACGAAAGCAGGGGATGAGATTTTGTTGTTCAGGCTGAGGAACCCCTGGGGTTTTGTTGAGTACCGCGGACCCTGGAGTGACAAGTGAGGAAGCTTCCTGTTTGTGCATGTCATAAGAAAAAACCCACTCGCTCACACATTACCGAACCTCCACAGATGCTGAGTTTCTGTGTGTGTGTGTGTGTGTGTGTGTGTGTGTGTGACTGCAGGGGTAAAGAGTGGGATGACGTGGACAAAGCAGAGAAGGAAAGGATTGAGTTGAAAAAGAAAGAAGATGGAGAGTTCTGGTATGTGGCTGGTACTAAAACACACCAACTGACCAAGTAACGCTCAACAGTGATGGAGAAAATATTCAAAGCCTTAGCATAAGTAGAAAAAAGAAGCCCATTGATACCACATTTTGAAAATTACTTCTCTACAACTGGATTCAAAGTGAAAAATCTACTTTAAGTATTAAAGATCCTCATTCATTAACATTTCTGTTTTAACATTACTTCTGCATTAGTGTGTATGAAGTTGATGTTTTCATGTAAATTACAAGTTTTATCACTAAACGATCTTCAGCATCTATAGCACCTTACTGCCTTTGTGTTGGGTAGTTAAATATTCAATAATGTACAGTACACAGTGCATCAAATTCTACAAGATCATCATATAATTGTAGCATTTGCTGTCCTGTAATAACACGTATCTCTGTAAAGTCTTTTCATAGTTTTCATGCACACAGAAAAGAGTTTTTCAGTTTTAGACATTTTCCAGCTGACCAGAAAGGGTTTTTAAATAGCTTGTTTACTTTAAAGGAGACAGAGAATTTCCTGAACCCAATTACTAGAAAAAGACTTGGTAGAAACCTAGTATATGTCTGTACTGTGTGTGGTCAATGTGTTCCTGAGGACAGTTGAGTTGGGGACAATTAATTGGAAACAGCAATAGTGAATGGAGAAACTCCAACACTCAACCAACCGTGGTGCAACTTCACCAGTCACTCAGAAAGTCAGGAAAATATTTTTTATGATTTTAGGGCTGGCCACACTTTAAAAAAAAAAGTAAAATAAAACAGATTTGGAGCTACATGCTTTTTGCTAGACAGGAAAGGTAAAAAAAAAATTGTAATGCAAAAAGTAACCAGTTAAAAAGGTCACACAATGAAGAGGAGAGAAGTACAAATTTGCTCTGAAACAATAAGACGTCAGTAATCGTGTCTCACAGGATCAGTGCGGAGGACTTTTCCCGTCTGTTTGACATTGTGGAGCTCTGCAGTGTGAATCCTGACACTCTTGTGGAGGGAAACACACCTGCCTCTCCTTCCTCTCCTGCCTCCCCGTCTACCTGGAACATCAGTGAACACGAAGGATTCTGGGTATCGGGGAGCTCTGCTGGTGGTAGCCGCAGATACAACAGTATGTCGATGACATCATGTTATGTTATCAAGTCCTACCCGCAGCTCATTGCAGTGCTCATGCTCCTCTTCTTTGTGTTTTCCTTAGAGTCATTCTGGAAGAATCCTCAGTTTCAGTTGGTTCTCACAGAGCAGGACCTGTCAGACAATGAGGATGAAGATGATAGTGAGGATGATGATGAGGACGGTGATGAGGTGATGACCCCAGAGGAGGATAAGAGAACAGAGAAACAGAAGCAGAAAGCCAAACAGTGCACTGTGCTGGTGGAGCTGCTGCAGAAAAACCGCAGGCAGAAGGACAAAGTCCACTTCCTCTACGTAGCCTTCCACGTCTACAAGGTCACATGACCACTCTGCATCAGCTACACTTTTTAATATTTTGGGTCTCAGTGCTTTATTCTGTTTATGGATAAACTGACCCCTGTTTTTGTGTTTCTTCATCTTTACAGGTTCCTTCTGAGGTGAGTCTCGTGTTCACTATGTAAACATGCTTTCATTATGTTTTAAATACATTTTTATTATCTGTTTAAGATAAATTCAATAAAATTTAAATCTGTAATAACTGCTGGGTTGACACAAAAACAATGGTGGGCAAACTACAAACAAAATGATCTCGATGTAAATTTTCAACAATATAAACATGCTATTTTCAACAATTTGTTGTTCTAGATTGTTAATCTTTTCGTCTCTGTGCGTATATGTGTGTGTCCCAACAAAACTATATTTTGTTGTTTGAACAGCTCCATGCTGTAACAAAATGTTATCAATGAAAAAGGGACCAGATTTTAAAAAACTGAGAATTCAGACTAAAATATGACAAAATTAGTACTTTTCAAACAGAGGGAATTTAAAATGAAAGCCTTTAAAAAAGGCCCCAGTATTAAGGAAATATTGTAATATCAGAATAATCTTATATTCTATTGTGAGTTATTATCACATTATGTTATATCTTTCCTCACACAGCTCCAGGATGTGTGTCTGAGTCGCGCCTTCTTCATGAAAAACCGTCCTGTGGGTCGTTCTGGGAAATACAAGGCTCAGAGGTAAAAGACCATTATGAGAGGATATTACTGCTTTTTAAGAAATTGTTTCATAATATGGCCATAAAAGTGGAACATTTGGTGCCAATGCTTTTATTTGGTAACATTAGGGAATATTAAACTTATATACTGCGTGCACTGAATCCCTAATTTTCCTTAAAGTTTGAACCTCAAACTTCCAAAACTGAGTAATAACTGTCCAACTTACTGCAAAGCTTCAAAAATAGAATGTATGATTTGTTTTCAATTTCAGGACCCTCCAGAATGTGTGTGAAATTTGAGCACAACTCTACTGATCTAAAGCCATTAATTTTTATTTACATTCATGGAAAATTTGTCTTAATTATAAATATAAGAAAATCAATTTGTGCCATACAAAATACATACAGATGAAACGGCCCGTAAAGCATATTTAACTGTAAATATTGTTGCCCTGTTGTTGGCAGCTGTTAAACACAAATGTTAATGTTTGTACACAGTAGTGTAGTGGTGCCTGGAGAAGTGAGTATACTCCTTATTCATGCCCCCATTTTGCCACAGCAAAGGATAAACTCCTTTTTAAATAGTGACATGTTATAAACAATGGCATGTAAGTACTCTTGTATATGTAGTTCATCCAAAAATGGGACAGTATCAAACCTGTCACTTACTTAACTTCTACTGCTTGATATCATATTTGATAGCTTTTTGAAAGTAAACAACAATAAGTCGTTAACTTTGTCCCTCAGAGGTGTTTGGAGGAAGCTGCATCTGGATCCAGGTAACTACATCATCGTGTCGTCCACCTATAGACCCAACCAGCCTGGAGAGTTCTTCGTTCGCATTTTCTCCAAGACTGGAAACACTCTGGGGTAAGAGGAAAGGGTTGTAGCTTTAAGGACCTATAAAAAATAAAAAGAAAAGAAAAGAAAATTGAAAAAAGGAGGGAAAGAGAGAGAGAGAGAGAGTGATGGAAAAGGCAGCTTGCCTGAATGTTTTTCACTCCCTTACCAGAACACCAGCAGCTCTGTGTCCAAAAAAAACCCAAGCTCCATCTATGAGCCACCTCACTTAAATGTTATGTGATGAGTGTGCGCATCTCCTCACGTCATAGATACGTTGTTAAATCATGGGCCCACAAACTTCCCAAGGGCTCCGGCACCCCTGAATCACCTCCTGCCTCACTCACTCGCAGCAGCAGAGTCATCGTCACCCACACTCGCCTGGTCCTGCACTCAAACTTCAATTGTGTTCCCAACATTAAACTAATGTGTGATTTAGAAAATTACCGTCTGTCTCAACAACAACAGGCTTTTAAAGCCTTTCATTGCTTCTGTTAGCAGTAACAGAAGAGAGTAGCAGACAGCAGCGAAGTATATGAGGATTCACTGACTATAAAAGGCTAATCTCTTTCCTTTCCAATCCATTTACTCAAATACTGTATATAAGCACTTTGTATTTTACTTAGAAATTGTTAGTATTTACAATTTAGGGGTCTTTATTATACTTTTTACTCAACTTTAATTAACATAGTTACTAGTTATTTGATTTTATATACAATATACTTGATCAAATGATAAAATATGGTGTCTTATTACAAATTAAAGGTTCTGTTTAACCACACTTTTGGTTTCGGTCAAGCGGCTGATTAAAGTTGCTCAGTTGGTCAGTTATGCAAAACTCTGCTTGGACTCCCATGTGGTCACTGAGAGGAAGGATGAAGTTATAACCTGTCCTAACAAAATAAGCAGGAGGTCCAGACAAGAAAATAGCTTGTGTACACAGAATATTCCTTTTAAGCTATTTGCAATGTTTAAAAACATCTTTCAAGCCTTTTTAAGGGGCTCCATAGTTTTATTTCAGATACTTAATGAACATTTGATCTTACTACTTGTATGTACTCTTACTCAAGTAGAGTACTGACTACAGCACTTTTAATTGTAATTGAATATTTTCGCATTGTGGTATTGCAACTTCTATTTTATTCTGTATTAAAGACTATTTCAGTCTGTATGAAAGTATAATTTAAGGGAGCAACACTGACACTCTGATGTGATTGTTGTGTTTCAGGTCTCAGGACTTTGCCTGCTCCTCTTCCTTCCTCCCAGTAAGTTTCATAGCCCTGTCAGTATATGTTTAAATAGCGTCTGAGAGCAGCTAACTGGAACAGTATCAAATTTTATGTTTGTTTGTGCTGATCAGGTTATGGCAACTCCCGTTTCACAAGAGGACAAAGTGAAAATTCAGAAGACTTTTGATGAGGCGGCTGGCTCAGTAAGAATTTCTCCTCATTGTACTTCCTCACTTTACCAAATGAAAGCTTTTGGTTAAATCATCCAAACTGATGTCTCCCATTTCCATCTGCAGGATGAAAGGCTGAACGCCAAGGAGCTCATGATACTGTTCAACTCAGGTTCCTGTGCATCAAGCTTCTCATGTTATAGCTTCATCTTAAAAGTGATATTAGACTATATAGTACCTGCAGCATCCACTAGGTGGGAGCAAAGCAGTAACAGCTTCCCTGAAAAACTAAAAACAGTGAAGCCACAGAGGTCACCAGTCTAGACAGAGGCTCATAGCTGCAGTCAGATAGAGTCCATTGAGCTGTCTTAAGTAATAAAGTGACTAAACTTGTCCTCACCTTCACCTCTCCTTGAATCTAATTTAAACCCTTATTTTCTTTCTCTGCATCAATCTGTGCCTTTCTTCCCTAATCGCAGCTCTTGACAAAGATTACCATCTGCCACTAGAGACGTGCAGACAGCTCATCTTTGCAGAGGATGTATCCTTTTTTATATTACAGTAGCCTTGCAGTACAATCCTTGATTGACATTGACTGCACTGTATTTACGTCTGGTTTACTCAAGCTAACAGAAGTTACATGATTCTCATGTAACAAGCTCTGCCTTTTTACAGTTAACTGGGGCAGAAGTTTGCTGATGAAGGGGTTTAAAAGTGAGTGAGGGGACAATGGAGCAGGGGATTTGTGCGGCGGGTGCGGGTCTGTTATGACAAAAAGAGCCGAGGCAGAAGGCAAGCTCTCAATTTACCACTCAGTCTTCACTCCTACCTTCACATATGGTGATGAAGAATGGGGTCACGACCAAAGGAATGAGATCGTGGATACAAGCAGCTGAAATGGGTTTCCTCAGGAGGGTGGCTGAAATCTCCCTTAGGGATAAGGTGAGAAGTTCAGTTGCCCATGAGGGACGAGGAGTAGAGCCGCTGCTTCTTTGTGTTTGAAGGAGCCAGTTGAGGTGGTTCAGGCCTCTGGTAGGGATGCCTCTGGGTCACCTCCCTAGGGAGGTGTTACAGGCACGTCCAGCTGGGGAGGAACGCCAGGGCAGGCCCAGGTCCAGGTGGAGAACTGATATCTCTGCACTGGCCTAGGAACGCCTCGGGATCCCCCAGTCAGAGTTGGCTGATGTGACCAGGGAAAGGGAAGACTGGTCCCTACTGCTGAAACTGCTGCCTCTGCAACCCAACTTCAGATAAGCGGTTGATGATGGATGGATGGATGGATGGATGGATGGATGGGGTTTAAAACCTCAGGCCCTACGGTTGAGTAATTGTGCAACCCTGCTAGTCACTTTCTCCTCTTCATAACTTTATCTTCTGTCCTGTTGAGACATCCTTAACTCTGCTGACAGACTAAAGGGCGCGCCAGTCTCAGCCGTAAACAAACAGAAACACTGCTGTCCAGTCTGCGCAACCTGCAGGTAGAGCTCTGTGTGTGTGTGTGTGTGTGTGTACCATTATTTCTTATCTGATTCTATTGCGTCTTTCTTTTGCAGTCCATCTTTTTCCAGTTTGACGAGGACTCCTCTGGGACCATGAGCCCCTTTGAACTTGATTTGGCGCTGCCAGCAGTCGGTACGCATGCACACACATAAACACACACCATTATGTGCACACAGATTGTTGCTCCTGTTTGGCCTCACACCTTCATCCTCTCCTCTGCCTCCCAGGAATGAAGTGTGATAGCAAGGTAGTTCAGCTGCTTTCTGAGCGCTTTGCATCTGGAGATCGCCACATGCCCTTCTACAGCTTTGTGTCATGTGTCACCAGGCTGCGCAAGCTCTTTGGTAACACACACACACAGATTCACATTTATACTGTGCATCCACATACTATCAAACACAGAATGGCCAATAATGGAAAAATGCATCCTTGAGCTTACACCAGCTGGTCACTTGGAACTGATTTGAAAATACATTAAAAGTACATTTCCTCAAGAATTGTGCTTGTATGCAATTTTAAGGTACTTGTAATGTGCTTAAGGATACACACTCTGTGTGCCTTTATACTTCTACTCCACTACATTTCAGGGGGAAACATTAACTATATTTACTTCAAAGCATTTATGTGACAGCAGTAGTCACCTGTTACTTAAACTTGAGGGCCCTAGCCTTTTTGCCTCGTGATCTCTTCTAACACACTGTCTGTTTGGGGTTCTTGTTTTGTTTCAGATATCTATGAGTGTTAGCAGTTTCCCATTTAAATTCCTCTGAGGGCCCAAAGAAGTAAATTAATGAAAGTATTTCACCTTAGACAAATCTGCATGCATGGAAAGAGATTTGTGCAACAGATTTGCGCTTCCTTATGTGAACTCTTGCACTTAGCTAGGATTTTCAATGCAGGACTTTAGCTTGTAATGTCTTAATTTAGAATTGTATTGATAGTTTTTACACTGCATACTGGAGAATGTCTCTAAAATTAACTTTTCAAAATCAACAAAGTTATGTGACAGTATTTATATTTCATAATCTGATTCCTGTGTTTGACATTCTCCAATTTGCTTTTAGATTATCTACGTGTGCAAAGATTGTTTACATAAGAGGTTTTGTCAGTGAACTCTGGAAACTTTGCCAGGATCTCGGTTTTGAAAACAGTTACTGAAAGCTGAGCTTTGTAAAGAAACTGTAGTCATTTCCTCACTTCTCCTCCTCAGCTCTGTATGAATCAGAGACCAGCTAAGAGGTGAAGTACAGAGGGATCAATGCTGTGAGTATCAGTTCAAATATTCTCTGTTATGTGTTTATACTGACCTGAACAGACTGTAAACTTTCTGTTTTCTGCTCTCTGTTCACCTGCTGTGCTCCACAGTGGCTGCTTCACTTCCTGACTGTGTGAAGAGGTTTTATGCGGAGGGTCTCCACAGTAAAACCAACAAAATCACTAAATGCTGTCCATTCAAAAGCAAATGAACAGTATTTAAAACTGTTCTTCCACATGTGCCTTATTGCAGAACAACATCTATGTGCTATGCCATTGTTTTGTTCTCTTTATGTCATTCTTATGCTTCTGGATATAGCCTTGAAATACCATATGAACTATATTTTCTATATATTATTCAATACCAGATTGTACAATAAAATGCAGTTGTTAATCTCTCTACACTATACACACAGAGAAAGTACATATATATATTCAAATAATAAAATAAGAATAAAATTAAAATAAAGTATAAGTGTGTATAAAAGTGGTCAATTACAACAAATCAGTCAAGATGTTACAGTAGTTGTAATAGATGTTGTTGGCCCACAGGTAAAATAAAAAGAATGGACAAACTCCTTGTGCTTGTTATAATATGCATGCCAGATAAACATAATGCATGATGATTTCCCTCTCTTTAATCAATTTAACAAATCAAACATACTATTTTTAGCATTTTCTTCTTCTGGATTATTGAATTTAAGTGCAACTGTTGCATTTCAGTCACTGCAGCTGCATGTGGGTTAATGTTCCAGCTAAACTATATTTTGTAGTATTAACACTGTCAGACAACAGAGGTTTTAGAAAAAAATATGACTAAATATGTAATCCTTAAACAGAGGAAATTTGGATTAAAAGCCTGCCTCATATAAAGATAAGGTTCCTTTACAGATAAAATAATAAAGGCCTGGGCCACTATTTGAGGAGATCTGGTAATATTGTTATATTCCTCCACACTGTAGTAAAATTTACTTTGTAACTTCAGATTTGAGTTTAAAGGGAAGAGCCCTTATTCCTTTTCTTTTAAGAAAATCATGCCAGAGCCCAAAAATGGGATATATTATTACATTTTTTTCTCAAAGTAATTATATTCTCAAATTGCTCTTCAGAAATTGAATAATGATGAAAAGGAAATCAGACTGAAATGGCACAAATAACTGTTATTACACAACCGAGAGAAAGAAATCACTGCAACCCCAACAGTTTAGTCATCTATGCACATATGAGCATACCCTGGGTAATATCTGTGCACACAAACACAGTCAGAGTGAGTACTGCCTGCCCCACTGAGGGTGTGAGGGTGATGTCTCAGCAGTGCTACACGCACCATCTCTATTCTTATCACACTGACGCCACGTACAGCGTCAACACACACTCGCCCCCTCCTCCCTTACGTTCCCTCACTCCCTTCATCCATCCCTCACTCTTTCTCCCCCACTCTCCTGTTCTCTCTAGTAAATGTCTGAGTCTCACAATCTGCATCCTCCTCCTCCCTGTTACACACTGGCTGTACACAGGTGCCAGCATGCACACACACACTTACATTCGCAGGCAAGCAAATGTCCTTTTCTACACATGCTGCTATTAATAGCACCTCTTCCTGTTCATCGTTAGGTGAGTACACACAGGTTGTCCTCGGCAACCGTCCATCTACATTGTGATAGAGCGGGGAGGATAGAAAGTAAAGAAAAGGAGAGGAGAGTGCCCCCATAGATTCCTCCCAGTGTCTGGCCTCTCCGTCAGGTTTACATGCTTTATTATTTTATTTTTATCTCTCCAAATCCTGTGCTTTCTCTCGTTTGTGTGTCCCTGCAGGAGGTCAACCAATGTTTAAACTCAACGAGGCTTGAAAAATGAGGCATCACAAGGCCTTAAAGGATTCTGTACAGATGTCTTCACTCTTTTAAAATCGTTTGTTTCAGGGAGGCAAAGAAATATGACTAAAAATCTTGGACATTCAAGCAGCTCTGTCCAGCTTTACTTTGGTCCTCTTACGAAGTCGCTTTTGACCCCTGGTGTCAGTAGACTACAGGTCATAAATCCTGCCCTCCATGTCAGCAATTGGAACATGGACAAACTAAAAAAGCACATCTGAAGTAAAGTTTCCCCAGATGGTCTCAATCACTTTAGGTAGTTCTTATCACACTGTTCAAATGTTCATTTAATTATAGCCACTTTTTTTTAATAGTTATTTGATCCTAAAAAAGGGAGGTGTTGGGTCATGATTAACAGCTAACTCTAACCCATGATTGCGTCGGGCTGTAGTAGTGTTGTAGTCAAGAACACACTAACCAAGACTAAGACTTGACCGAGACCACAGTGTGCCGAGACCAAGTCAAGACCAAGACCTCAGAAAAACTTTTTCCTGTGATTTCAAGGTGGCAATAGAAGTTAAATGTTTTACATGTCGTCTCTCTAGGCACTGCCTTGCAGAAGCTGCCCTGTGCAGAGAGTTCTCTCTTGTATGTTGTTTTGCACATGAATTCTCTGTGATTAAGGTAGCCAAACTCGGACGAATCAAAAACAAACTACAAATGATTTGCGTTATTAGCTGCATTTGTAGAAGAGATTTTATATCCAATCACCATCAACACCTTAAATAAATCTGTTGTGGTCTTGACTGTTCTTGATTAAAAATCCTGAGTCCGCTATGTGCAGACTGAGACAAGACCGAGACAAAATGCATTCGATTTCAAGACGAGACCTTCAAAAAGTAGACCAAACCCAAGACCAATTTCGAGTACCACAACACTTGGCTGTATTTTAGGCAGGACCTGGACACCGCAGCTCTATCAATCAATCAAATGTTGTCACCAACACAAATTCCAACACCTGTTTTGGTCATATCTGACTTTGTTTTTGTCCAGTGATGGGAAATAAAGTTGGCATGTCTAACTTAATAAGGTCAAAATTTGTTGCAGTGGTGCTTTGAGCTAAATGCTAATATTAGCATGCTAACATGCTCTTAAAGATGATGTTACCTTGCAGATGATTGCCCCAGATGAAAAGTCAACTGATCACCAAAGTCATCTCAATTTATCCTGACAGGACTTTGAATGTTTGTAGCAAAATTCTTGGCAATCCATTTTATTGTTGTCGGGACATTTCACTAAAAAAAACACAAACGTGAATCCCAAGGTGCAGCTCTAGAGGTTAGGTCAGGTGATCACCAACAGTCATTCCGATTAATCCTGTACTGACCATTAATGTTTGTATAAAATTTTCATGGCAATCCCATAATTGTAGAGAAATATCAGTCTGGACTAAACTGACAGAAGGTGCCATCCCCTGCTTGCATGGCTAAAGCCGATCAATAAGAAACATCAAAATCTTAATTCTCTTTGGCCTTGAGTTTCACAATAACATGACTAACATCAAGCCTAAAACTTAGTCTTTATAGCATTCAGGCCAGCTAGAATGAGTCATCTCTTTTTAAACTGTTTACAAAGATATAAAAAAATTACAGATAAAAACTGAAAACAAGAATAAAATCTCTGCACAAAAAAGGGATTTGGGTCACCAATTAAAGGCCATAAAGTCATATTAAACATAGGCCTATTTCAACATTTTTTATTTTACTGTATTTTTTAATAATTTAGAAAGAATGCTTAATGTCAAGGTGAAGACAGATTTCTACAAAACAAACTAAATTATATATATATATAGATATATATATATATATATATATATATATATATATATATAT
>JAQLOL010000024.1:17837768-17860518 GCA_029783665.1 Naso thynnoides | reverse complement strand
TGTGTGTGTGTGTGTGTGTGTGTGTGTGTGTGTGTGTGTGTGTGTGTGTGTGTGTGTGCGCGTGTGTGTGTGTGCGTCGGTGTGCTCAAAGTTTGTATATTTACTACACGCAAATGTGGTTTAAAGCTCCTCATAATCGTCTACACAGTTTACATAAAAATTGCTGGCCGGTGACAGAAACGGTAAAACAGTCCAGATATTTCCACTGACCTGAGATGTGATGATCAATATGTTCTGGAGCTGGGTGTGTTTTATTGTCATCTTACTCTCATTATGGCTCTTAAAGTGTAAAGTTTTTCAGTGTTTTTTCAGTAAACATAACAAAGGTTACGCACTGCAACCATGGTTGTCGGAGCACAGACAGTGAAATCAGTGTAAGACACGGCTAAATGTTAACCCTCTGTTTGGGTTTAAGCGTCATTCTAATAAAGAATTGAAATTAAGCAGGTGGTAAGAATTATTCAAATGATTTGGTCCTGATGACGTTTTTGAATTGTTATTACCAAGACACATCTGAGTAAGCAGCATTTTTTAAAAATTGGTCATTTGCTGGTGGTGGAAAAAAAAGTACTTAGATTTTTCACATAAGAAAGGCACCAATGCCACTTTTTAGAAATACCATTTCAGAATTTTTTTTCCATAGAAAAAATCCTGTCATGTTTTAAATTGTCTCAGTTGTAAATTTTCCTTCTTGTTGCATGCATGGATCTACATAGCCCCGCCTATATCTCCTCCCACCCCTCCACCACTAGTCTGCAGCTCCAACTCTGCTAATCGAAGAAACCTCATCTGCAGCATCACTGACAAACTGTTTCAAGTAACATTTGCCATAAATTTCTTCATCAACAGCCCCAGGTCTTTTAAAATGTCCTGTCAGCATTTGACATGAATCATCAACTAACTTGGCAGGCTAATGTTGGCTAACGTTATCTAGCACGCTACGGGTTTGTTTAAATGTATCAGATGACCAACATATTGGTTCATCCTCGCTGTGTCTACACGATAGATGGTACAGCCGAGCATCAGGCTTCAGTAAAAAGTTTACGGTTAAACAGTGCTGTAGAAATAGGCAACTTGTTTACAGTTTAGCTCTTGTATTTTCAGATGATTTGGTGAAACATCAAAAATCAGCTTTTGTCTTTTGGAACTTCGTACCCCAGAACAGGATAAATCTCTGCCAGCGATTTGGAAAAAGTGAAATTCAGCTTGCATAATAGCGTAGCTACGCATGGCCTCTCCTTTACCCCTCATTTCACCATAGCTCTAAGAAGAAAGCACCCCAGCTGTCTGAATCCATGTTTGAAACCAACATTGGTACACTGTGATTTCAAGGAGGAAGCCCTCTTGCATGGCGTTATTGACCGCTTATTATGTCTTGTAGCATCTAAAAAAATCATTGTAAAAAGATTATGCCAAATCAAATTTATAGATCTTCTGTGCCAGGTTGGGCAGGGCCTGGTGACCCCTAATGGGAGCAGCCAAAAGAAGATAAAGAAGGTTTGTAAGGAGAAAATGCCACCAGATAATGGGTCAACATGCAACATGGGTGGTTGGAGGCGAGAAACAGGCGGCACGGTGGCCCGGCACTGTACCTCATAGCAAGACAGTACTGGGTTTGATTCCCAGCTGGGGCAGGGCCTTTTAATGTGGACTTTGCATGTTCTCCCAGTATTCGCATGGGTTTCCTCTGGGTGGTCCAGTTTCCCCCACCATCAAAACATGTATACAGATCTATCTCCAGTCAGTACCTTTAACTGAGGTACTGGCTCAGAATCTGGAGTTGGTCCCCGGGTGCTGTGCTGAGGCTGCACACTGCTCCTAAATGTAGAGACCAGATTTCACTGTACACTGTATATGTGACCAATAAAGTACCTTTACTTTTACAAGCTGGAGACTGAATCTGTCTAAGGGAAGGTGATATCAAATGTTGCCAACGATGGGTGGGCTAGAGAGAGGGAGAGAAAGGAGGGGATGCAGACAAAGGGAGAGGGATAAGAATAGAAGAGAAAGGAAGGGTTAAGGAGCAGAGGGTGATCAGTGGGGGAGCTCTGCGTGGGCACAGAGGGCCAGTGAGGTGAGGGTGATGGCAGGGACACATGCAGGTTTGCGTCTTCCTGATATGTGCTGCGTACACATAGTCCCCATACCCCACCATCATTTCTCTCTCTCTGTCTCTCTTCGTCAGCGCCAACCCTACATCAGTCCCTCTTTCTCACCCACTCAATCCCTTTATTCCTACTACTTACTGGTCCCTGAAAAAATAGGGCACTCCTTATGTAAGGAAAAAAGTGGGGAGGGGGGCTGTGAGCGGAGGAAAAAGGTTAAAACAAAGCCTTCTGGATAGAAACAGGCAGAGAGAATGAGTAGGGGGAATAATCAACTTGGCACCCACTCTCCTCATCCAGGTGGAAGGAGTCTTCAGATCTACTTAAATAAATAATGCAATGGTTTTTTTTCCACATTGTGAAAACAACAATGCAAAACAAGTAGGTCCTGCTTGTTAAAATGGAAATTTAAAAGACTCGATTTGAAAGCTTTTGTCAGATTTATAAATCATTGCGTAATTACAAACAGTGGCTTTATGTTAGGGATGAGCCGATCTGATATTTGGTGTTGGTATTGGTTTGATATTGGCCAAAATCACTGAATCAGATATCAGAGAGGGGGAAATGTATAATCCGATCTGATTTTAGAACCCCATAAATGCTTAATTAAACAATGCGTGACATGCTGTAAAGACAGATGTCGGCACAATACAGACTAGCAACATGTGTCACATGACTAATTTAAAAGGCTAGTTTAAGCAAAGTGCTTCAATACAAGTGTATTATCTTTACTATTGATGTTTAACAGAGGGGTAAAGGCTGCATCGGATTTATACAAGTATTGGCAAATACTCTATGTTGTCTTATCAATATTGGACATGAAAAAGTGGTTTTGATCCATCCCTACTACATGTACAAATGCAGACTTTGAGGATTTTTTGGATTGCATATTAAGGAGAAAAAAAGCTATGATTCCTTCCTTGGATTAAGATGTAAAAATGCTTAAGTCCTTTATGTCGTCCTTGCCGTATATTTCAAATGGATGTTGTACTGCAATGTGTTAAGCTCACAGTCATTTGAAATAAAATGCGCTGGAGTGAAGTCTGCAAACAGAATTCTCCTACTATCATTGTACATATAGAGTGCCGGTTTTAAAATGCAGTGGAGTGGATTTATTCAAATACTGGACTCGTACAATTTTGAGGTACTTGCTTACTTACTTTCCATTTTATGTTACTTTGTTTATACCTCACTGTATTTCAGGTGGGAAAAAAATGTACTTACTGTACTCCACCACATTTATCTGAAAGATGTAGTTACTCTGCAGATTAAGATTTTACACACAAAATAAATCAGCTTTTTATATGATATACTGTATATATGCACTGTATAAAAGTTAAAGTACAAAGCCTATCACAATCCTGAACGAAAGTGAGATACTGAATGCAGGAATGTTCTTTATATTTCAGTGTTGCCACTTTGCTTTTGCCCTTCAGGTTTTCATGTAAAAGGTGGAAAAATTTCTACCTGCTTCATTAAATTAATGGTGACACTTCTTTTAACTAATCAGTCTTGAGGTTTTTTGTTGTTGTTTTTTTCAAATCTTATATGTTCCAGTAAAGACTCAAAACGGTCCTAATAACATTTACATGTTAAATCACCATCTGCTACTCCAGTTGTTGTTTGATAGGTGGCACAGGTGTAATTAATAAAGTTAACAATGGCTGTATTTCATTTAGCTGCTTCAGTTTCAAGCAGGTATTTTTTATACCGGGTTTTCCTTCCTTCATTCTCAAAATGAATAAATAAATGAATCACATCCACTCAAGCACAGCTTTGAATAAATCTCTGAATAAACTAAAACAACAGGGTGCAATATAACCCTAAAGTTAAACAATATTGGCCAATTATAAGCATGAAAATAGCTATTACAGGGCAGACTACCAGCAACTAGCGGTGCGAGTACTTTTTATAGAAAACCTGCAATGTTGGCAGCAGGGACTGTGTTGCCTGTGTGGGATTATGTAGTGACCCTGAGTCCTGTTAGCCAGGTTAGCACCAGCACTTTATCTCATCATGTAAACAAAGGAGATAGCCGTGCACAATCTGAATTTACAAGCCAAAAATGCCATTTCCCCTGTCTGCAAATTAAGACTGCAAACAGAGTTTCTGCATCTCTTCACTGTGGCCAGAGTTTTCAAAAAGATCTGTTGCTGGTGCCCCACAAATTTAACTGTATGTGACAAAAGGCCAAAAAGGAAAGAAAAAGCTATGTTTGGGAAAAAAAAACAACAAACATGTATATGAAGACAAGGCCTCAGCTTTAAGGTCCTGGAATATTGCATGCTGTCAGTGTAGTATCAGGACAGTTTATAACAACAGAGCCATTGTTAATGGGATTTGTGACATCTGTGCTTTTCCTTAACATGTGCTTTCCTCAACGAAGAAGCGTATTAATAAGGGCAGGAAATGTGAGTAATTTTATGAGTAAACACTGAAAATTAAAAACTCTTGAGTTGATGCCTCACCGCTGAACTTAATAGCTGTATTGGACTAAATGTACTGAGTTAGTTTCCCCCTCTGATCTCATCCTCATTCTCTCTCACCCTCTTGCTCTCGTCCCTCCCTCTCTCTGGCACTTTGCCTCTCTGACTGGCAGTGAGCCTGCTGAAAGTAGGCTAGGATTGACGCGCTGCTTGTGTCTGAGTCACAGAGAGCTGTGGAATACTGAAACCCACTGATTGCATTTAACTTTAGGCATCCGACTCCCATGCAGTGCATGATACAATAGAGCCATCCGCTCCGCTTTCTGCACCTCGATGCTGACGTTTATGGCTGCACTTACAACAAAAAAAGGAATGGCAATTGTTCTGACGCTATGAACAATTGCAAAGACGGTTATTTAGAGATAGATTAAATAATGATCTCATTCACCACATACTGTGTAACAGCATATACACTTAAATATGATTATCCTACTTGTGGTTGCACGCTAATAGGTAGAGGATGATACCACACAAGTTGAATCATGAGGGGCAAAATGCTTAAAAAAAATTAACACATCATCTTAATTTCCTGCAATGGCACAAAAGCCTCTCACTCACAAAGCAGTCAAGCACCTTTTTTAATTTGAGCTTCATCATCAAGTGCTGTGAAGAGCCTTTTACAGTGGGTCAGGCATGCCATGGCCAAGCATAGCCTCACTCACCTGTGTAACAGTGGGGGAAATGAGCATAAGAGGCCCGATACTTCCCTGCTGGGTGAAATAAGATGACGTGAGAACATTTTTGTCTCAGAAAAGCCCACAACCGAGGCTGTGACGCATGCACAATTGAATGTTTTACCTTCTCCACAGATCCCTGCAAATTCTTGCAGTGCGTGTGTGCTGTGTGGGATCCTGTAAACACACAAGCTTGTTATTTAACTGGAGAGTCACAAGGATTACATCGTATAAACACAAGTACATTCACATAAACAGGACAAAAGTGAGCTGAATCGAGAGCAAGAAAAACTGGAAAGTCACAAGGGCGAGTAATGGAACAGGCTCTTCACATGGTAAGTGAGAAGGTTATGCACACTTGGTATCCTGGTTTTGATCGTGTCTGGGTTAAGATTTGTCCATGTTGTCCAGCTTATCTACGGGCTCAGAGACCTCAGAACAACACACAAATGTTACAAATCATTATTAGTAGTCTCAAACCACTTAGGTTCAAAGGCATTGTCCTGGATGAAAAGCTGCAGTTTCATGCAGTGTGGTTAGGTGTGTGTCCCCTTCTTTGGCACATCCCTCTGTACCAACTTCAGGGTGCCAGTCACCAGTATTTCCCATCAAAATCATTCAGCCAGATTTTGCAAAAATCCATTGGCTTCTTCATTCTTTCACCAGCGCTAAATACTGGGCAGTATTCAGTCAGTGCCATTAAGATCTAGTTATTTTCAAATGACTAAACTTTCGGCTTTACAGTAGAAAAGGAAACATCATTATTAATCGCTTGCAGCTATTTAGGGCTGCTACAACAAGCTAAACATGTTTGGTAACGCAACTGACCAGTCACTGCTAGTCAGCTAAAAAGGGGAAACATACATCTAAAAAATGGAAAGTTGGATGTTTAGGGAGGACGTCCCACATTTGAGAATCATTTTATGTGTTTTGGCCAATGACAGATTGGACTGGGAAAAAAAGGATATTAAACTGATGTAAGAGATCCCAACCAAAGGACAGCAAGAGCCCATCCTCCTCTGGCCTCTTCACACAGACTGCCCTTTCCCCTCTTTCCTGCCCTAGCCTGCAGGTGTCACTGTTGAAGCATTTTGATCAGACTGTTTCAAAAAGGACTTTTTCCTTTTACTTTTCACTGGCTTTTATCTCAACCAGTTTCTCTTTTTACCCACATTTTTTCTCTCTCGTTTCTAAAACGGAGAAGAAACAACCTTCTCTGACACAACAGCCTCCAGTCAGAACTCTTGACTGAGGTACTGGTTAAAAATCTGGAGTTGGTCCCCAGACGCTGTACTGTGGCTGCCCACCGCTCCTCAGGGATGGGTTAAATGCAGAGACCAAATTTCGCTGGACACTGTATACATGACCAATAAAGTACCCTTACCTTTACCTTTTCTCTGGTACATGCAAACTTTGGCATATACAAAATTACTATGAGTTCAGGTACTATGCACCTTTTAAATATGGTGAGCTACAAACTGCTTTACAAATGGAAAAGCTTTACTCTAATGTCTTTTATGAGTTTTGGAATTGTTTTTTATTAAGTTCCCTCGTTGCTCAATGGTTAATCATCTCACCCTGAATGTTCCTTTTCCAGGTCTCTCTTAGGAGATCTTGATCCCAGTGACATGTGCTGATTCAACAAAGTTGAATAAATAAACTAAGTTTGCGTAATGTAGCGTTTGAGAGGATGAGCTCATGTATGCATAGATGCCTCAAAAACACCAGACAGTGTGGGTATTCTGGCTGGGAGTACAGACCAACTTTCTTTTGGTTAAATGTGGCCGGAGAGACACAGGAAACGGATGGATGGCACTTGAAGTCAGTAACAGGCGCAACCTCTTTCCCGCAAACAAATAGACATTTCACATGTTCCACATTTTTGAAGACGTGACAGCAACTAATTGAAAGGACCCGATTCAGCTTCATAGAAACAGAAACCAGACACATTCTGTCTGTCTGAACAACACGGTGGAAACTACAAGGAATCAAGGCAAGGTGGATTAAGTATCTAGGTCAAATTATGTGGCTGACACAGTTCCAAAAAAACTGATGTCTGAAATTGTCAGGCTGTTCATTAAAGAATAAAGGGGATGTCCACCTACGGTGTATTGCGGCATCAAGTATATGTTTGAAGTTCAATTCGAAGTGCTCCAAATAACTTTGACAAATTCGAACCCAATAACAACTAAAGAATTATGTGTGTATAATAACATCTATGTATAATAACATCTAAGCTTTAAAAAACAACAGTGGATACTTTGCAGAAATAAAAAAGAAGATGTCTCAAGTTCAAAAGTTTATGGTTCAATCTGTACTGAAATATTAATCAATGCATTACTTCACGTCTTTAATTTCAACTCAAGTATTTCAGTTAATACTGTGCACACAAGCTATGTTTGCATAAGCTTGCAGGATAGGCCGCTGACTTTGCCAAGGAAGAATTACTGGATTTAGATGAGTAGATGTAGGCCTATTATTACACAGTAACAGGGGCAGACCTAAACCCCCACTGACAGATCATGCAGTAATAAGCTTCAGGGATTTTTACTCAAAGGCTGAGCTGAAAGGCAAGTCACGTCAAGCATAGCTTTTTCATAAACAATTAGTTTCAGTCCTGTGGCTTTGAATGGCTGGGTAAATAAGAACAGTTCTCGGTGAATACAGCAGACCAAGAACGAAAGAAATTGTCGAGTGGCTGAGAGAAAAACTGTGGTATGAGGGTATGAGACTCTTTGGTGGCTGGAGAGAAAAGACTGATCATATTTCTCTCAGTGAGGTGGGGAAAGCCTGCGAGAGTTATGTAATGTTGTTGGGTTATGGAGCCAGAAGGGGTGTAAACATAAACTCTGAAGTGGGACAGGCTAAGCCGTTGCCTGGTAACAAATATTTTGGGTGGGAAGACAAGGCAAACACGGCCCGCCTTCCAAAAGGAAATAGGGGCTGGCCTCATGAGCACAGCACAAGTAAGTGACTTCCCGAAAATACGCTAAGAGACAGGGGCAAGCAAAACAAAGCACATCGGGGGCATTAGACAACACTGCTTCTATTTTTTGCCTGGCTCGACTGGAGTCTAGACCACCACAAGTTGTAAACAAACAAACTCTCCAGGAACAAAATGGTGTGAGAGGATTACTGCCCCAGTTAAACTACATAATTACTCCACACTCTGAATGTAGCCATGACTACCACAGTGACTTTGGTTTTTACAGCCTACAGAGAGATTTAAGAAATTCCACGAGCTGTTTTATGTAGGTTGAAGATGTTACAAAACCAACAACTTAAACTTGATCAAATTTAATCTATAAACTAAAAACTGGATACCTGATTGATAAACATGACACATATTTGGTGTCATTGTTTTATTGTTTTTGCTGTTGTTTAGTAGGCCTTCTTTAAAAACTATATATAGTTTACTGAGGAAGCAGGAATAAGCTAATGTAAAGTAGATGATCATTATGAAATAAACATCACTTTTCTTGAACTTAATTCCCTACAACAGTTGGTGCATGTGCAGAATTAAATTAAAATCCAATTGAAAAATTACCATTTTGGCTACTGACGTTTCGGACGGTTGTTTATTTATGTTACATTAAGACTGACAAAAGGGTCTGAAAACACAGTTGACCCAAGTTAATGGATTTGGTGGTCGACTTTTTACTTACAGTAAGTTACAATGATTTACAACAAAGGGCAAAAACGCGTGTTTGTGTTGCGCGCGACCAACCGCGCGCATACTTGCATTTCACAAGCTACGACTAGGTCACGAAAGGAACACGCGTTTCGTAAACACTGACGAAAACAAAACGTCCAGTTAACTTTCCCTGCAACTACCTGACGTTACACGGCGAAAAACAACAGTTGCTGACGGTTAAAACGTCGCGAAAACCACAATGGAGCCCACTAGAATCCACTCAAATGCGCTGCTGTTCCCTGTGCAGCAAGAATCCGGAAGCCATATTGTGTGCTTCTGTCTGTCACTCACAGCTGGTTACCGCGGAAACCGGTTGCTAGGCGGCATAACAAAAGAGGACAAATTTATACGTCCTTGCGTCAGAGGCAACGGCGTATCCATGGCGACAGCACGCTACACACATGCAGCAGAGCCGTGGATAGCACATGGTCCCGGTTACTTGTTTAAGCCCAAATATCTCTTTACATGTGTAGTTATAGTGACTGTTTGTGAAGTGCTGAACAGGGTAAACACAGCGCAGGCCTGCGTGTTGTCAACAAAGGTGTTGCATTGTTATCAGCACACATATCAGAAGCTCATTAATCGTCATTTCCGTGATTTCTGAAGTTACTCTCACGCCATCCTGCCATTAGCGTTTGTTTCCCCGTCAACGTGTGCTGTTCGCCTGCGTTATCAGCCATTCTACTCAATAATTCCCCATCATGAACCTTCATCGACGGAGTTAGTCATCCCGGTTCAGCAGCACAGCGCCGGTAACGGCAGCCCGGATGGGACACTGCGTCCTCCGTAGTTCCTCGTCTCTGACGTTGTTGAAGCGCTGACTAATACGCTAACTTGTTATCCCAGCCATTCTCTTCTTGCTCACGCCTTTTTCACACAACGGCCCTTACACCGCCCCGTGACACTGTTTGACATCACACACAAAGACACGTTGGCCCTGAATTTTAGATTTTCATTCATGGTTTGCCACCCGGTCTTCCCGCATTTAGCCGGTGGAGTACCCCCCCCAGCCAAAGCCAACCTCCCACCTACCACTCCCACTGGTGTCCTCATGTAGGCTAATAATGAATCATATTTTGGTCGACCGGGTGATGTTTGAAATGACAGGCTCTGATTTTCGTCACTGCTGCCCACTGTCCGTGACTGAATTAAACTGCTGTTTACTAAATAATGTTTTTATTATTATTATTATTATTATTATTATTATTATTATTATTATTATTGTTGTTGTTGTTGTTGTTGTTGTTGTTGTTGTTTGGCTGAATTAGTTGCTGCTGTGTGTTGTGATTCACAGTAATTCACAGTATAATCTAACTGAACCGCTGGGTGCTTTTGTATTGTGCACAGCGGTTTGATGGTATTTCTCAACCTGCAGGAGGCTTTCCTCACTTGGCGCTGCGCCTGACCTCGGGTTTCGGGAGTGTTCCGCAGGTGAAAAGGAATCTTCTCCGTCATTAGACACGTTAAGCTCTCGAGCGCGGAGGACTCCCGAGGGCGTGTCCTGAGAAACTTTACAGCAGGATTTCCCTCGCGTGCCTGGAGGGATTCCGTCCTGGAGTGACATAGTTAGGCCGGTGGGCGTTGCATAACAGCTGAATGAGCCATTGTGTTTCTTCTGATGATTTTATAGGTTATGCTAAAGCCATACATGGCATTCAGACGAACTACAGCGGCTGTTTAGCCTTTGATGTCTAATTCCGTTTACATTGACCAGGCTCAGTGAATCAAGTCCATATATGCTGTTGATTTCAACGCAGTGATGAACGCAGCAACAATTCTCAAACGCTTTATCGCGGAAACAATAGGAATATATTAACCTTATCTCTTGACGTAGCCATGACCCATAAATGTTCCTATCGCAGATGGACGCATCAAGTCTTAAATAGGTACACTTTCCATATTTATCACTGAAGTCTTAAAATTTCCTCTCAGAAATAGTCAGACGGTGAGAAATATCTCGTGCCTGCGATGGTATAAAAAAAAAAAATCATCTATTATTATCCGTCGGCGAGGTAAGCTTCTGGTCCATTTCAGTGGGAGAGGGATTCCCTCAACGTCACCAAGGATACCAAACACAACAAGCACAAATATGGGCATGTACGTCAGCGGAACTCCGAGGCGGGACCAAATGGCTTGGTTGTACTCGATGGGATGGATTCATTCATAAGACAAGATCTGCTACTGTGCACATTGGCTAATACGAGCAAAGGTCCTCCGGCGCACCGTGAGCGGACTTTATGGATTTATATTCGCATATCTGACGAGCGGATAACGTGGAGCGCAACGAGGATTTAAAGCCGACAGAGCGGGCGACTTGAGCGATTAAACTGGGACACTTTCCCCCCGAAACGCGGGGATCTGGATTAAGCTTCTTCATGCAACTTTTTTGGAAGGAAACCAGGAGCATCTCACCAGGGAATAACAAAAAAATCAGCAACTGTAAGTCGATGTTAACTTTATTTGGGCACGACATAGCATAAGATGAGTTTTTTTAAATGAACGTTTGCTTAAAAATCCGTCACTTAGTGTAAGTCAGAAACATCTGTCCGCCGCTGTCACACCATTTAGGCTGACAGACTTTTTGACTCGAAAACACTTATTTTCCCGTTCGCATTGCTTTCACAGCGTAACTGTTTAGTTTTGTAGTCTCTGCTGGACTTTTTCTTGTGGGCTGAGAGTTGTTTTTTTTTCCCCCGAATGGTCAATGCATTTATGCAGACAAAGTAATTAGCCTCGCTGTTGGTGAAGTTATCCAACTTTAATCAGAGAATCCCCCCTTTCAAACCATCACCAACGCAGCTGTAATCGGTTAACCTATGGATCATTTTCTCTTCTCTACATTATTCCTGTGCGTGCCGCTGCCCCGTGGCTGCAGGTGACATCGCACTCTCTCCGGTAACTGCAGGTGTTCCGTTCTTTCTCGGTCCCTCCGGGGAAATGTACCAAGGGTTCCCCGGCGACCCAGACAACGGATCCCGTGGAAGCTCGTCTCCATCTATAGAGTCCCAGTACCTTTCCTCCGTGGACTCCTTCGGGAGCCCGCCGACCACTAGTGCTCCACAGGTAAGACAGCCCTCAGACTACTGAGGCGAAAATAATGCATGAAACAAAAAAAAGAGTAACAGCATTTTGATGTCTGATCCCACAGACGGAGACCTAAATGGGGAAACCAAAGCAGGGGCACGTAGCTCTACTCTTTCTGTAGCCAGATAGCCTAAACATAAACTGCATGTTGTTAAATGTACAATGCTGCACTTTGTGAATAGTAACACAGATTAATATGCCTTTATTTAGCCTATTTAATTAGCCTACATAGCTACGTTGTATTGCGACGCTTTATTTAGCCTACTGTAGGCCTGATGTGTTTTGTAAATAGCCTGGGGCAACTAGGGTAGCCTGTGGGCAAAACAGCATTGCGTAAAAGGTGTTAGCCTATTATAAGGACATAACTCATACCAAATAGCTTGAGTGGGCAAGTTGCCTCAACCTTTATAATATTTGTGTGATTTATTAAAAAAATAAAAAATAGGCGAGAATAAATAAACAAATCACTGAAATGAACACCTATAGCCTAAGTCTACATGTGGCAAAACATATGACTGAGACTATTTAAGACTTTTAATGGCATCTACGACTCATGACACGTATTACGGAGCGCCGTGTATGAAGCCATTCATGTTGGAGGACACTGCATTCTGCTGTCTGATAAGCTGTGAACAGGGCCGCTGAGTATACCAACAGTTAAGCGCAGATTTTCCTCTGTCTGCTGCTTGTGGTAGCCCCGGCAGCGGCTCTCAAGCTTTGACAACGTGCTCCGTTCACAGCACGCCGCAGAACGGATGACAGGGAGCTGGAACTCTCCTACGTAATTGCCGAAGCCCCGCCCCGCCCCACTGCCCGCTTCTCTCCTTCCACGCGCTCCGCTCTCCTCTCACAGGCCTCGCCGTGACGTAAATGCTTGTTCTATTTTGGAGCGCTACGTCGCGTTGCCAAGGGGAACACCGGGGGTGTGACGGCGGAGGAGGAAGAAGGAGGGGGGGAGACGCTCTTTGAGAGAAACAATTGGTCGAGGCGGTCGCTGTCAGAGCCGCCCAATGTCTTCACACGCTTTTATATGAATATTAATGAAAATCTTCTGTCCTCCTCGGCTCTGACATAAAACAAAAAAAAGGCGACAGATTTGGGCTGTCATGTCCCTTTTATAGGCCTGTAATAATACATAAAGAAATGTGATACAGGAAGAAAAAAAAAAAGAAAAAATTCGAAACTCGTAAAACAGAGTGAAGCTTGCTGCCATTTTGTCTTTGCTCTCATACGTTTAATCGTAGTTTTAAAACTATTTTCCTCTTGTTAGATTACTAAATAAACCTTTTGAACACATAAATCTATAACCCGGTCTACTTGTTTTATTGATTTGCATAGGCCATGATACACTTTCAAATGCCATTTCTATTCCTTAACCATTATGTGCATTTGGCCTACTCTATGTTTTTTTATATGATTATACGTATCTGGCGTGCCATGTATCTTTGCTAAAATATAAAGTAGCCTATTTTACAAGCAAATATTTTAGAATTATTATAATTTCAGTATAGTGCATTTGTAACAATACATAATGGATGGCAGCACTCGTTTGTAGTGGTTTCACCCATTGGGTTCAGCATGACTAGGCACAAAAAGTCTCATTAAGGTGGCCTGTGTCAAACAAGCTGTTCCAAGCCTGCTCTTACCTTTATCCAAATGCGTTAATTGATCGACAGTGACTTACCATGGTGTGTAACATGTCACTCCTCATGTCTCCTGCTCAGGAGTGTGTGTCAGCGGGAGCTGGCTTGAGCCTTGTGGAGAGTGGACCAGGAGCCAGTGTTGGAGGGGAGATGCCCGGCTCATTTGTGCCAACCGTCACCGCCATCACCACAAGTCAGGACCTGCAGTGGATGGTACAGCCGACTCTTATCTCCTCCCAGGCCTCTGGACAGAGTGGATCCACTGGCACCACGACAATGACCCAGTCAGTGTCATTGATTGATCCGTATGACATGCCAGGCCCCAGTTATTCTTCAGGGTCTGGATTCACCCCTCCAAGTTCAGACACTCCAGGCCCAGCACCAGGCCCAATCCGCCAGTCCAGAACCCGTAGCCGCCGTACACGAGAAGAGTCTGTGAGTGACGATGGAGATGTTGGTGTGTTAGTAAGTGTGTGTGCTTGAACGGTTTGTTTCTGACCCTCGCATGTTATATGTGCAGCACAGATATATTGTTTACATGGACACCAAAAAAAGCAAAAAAATAACAAAAAAACCCCAGGTCAAACCATTGCTTACTGTGCCGTTAGCAGTGTACAAAAACACTATTGTTGCTTGGACAATATGACTATATTTTAAAAGAACAAAAGCAAACGCTTTTTTTTCCAACCTGTTTAACATCTTCTCTTTATGATAGCTAACACCTGAAGAGGAGGAGAAGAGGCGTGTTCGTCGGGAGAGAAACAAACTGGCTGCCGCAAAATGCAGAAACCGCCGGCGAGAACTCACAGACAGGCTACAGTCGGTGAGCTTCGCCTTGTTATACTTGCCAAAATGAGTAATGATCATAATTACATACTTTAAGTTACCTCCCATAGCATTGCGGAACATGCATGTGTGTATAAAAGAGAGACTAATGATAATGGGATGTTTCGCTGTGGTGAAGACAATTATAGCCCTCAAGACAGACTATTTTACCTACAGTATTTATGGCATAATTAATGGGCTCTTACATAAACCACCTTACATATCCAGCTGCAGGTAAGGAAGTATTTTTGCTTGGATGGATTATATCCACCTCCACAAATGCCGAAGTAAAGGTTTTGTGTAGCTAACGTGCCTGTCTTATCTTTCTGCTGCACATCTTTTTCCTTTCTTTACCCATTTCACCCACCTTTGTCTTGTTCCTCTGTCCAAATGCCCCTGTTTCTTTCATTCTTTGCACCTGCCCGCAGGAGACGGACATACTGGAGGAGGAAAAAGCCGAGCTGGAAGCTGAGATCTCTGAGCTGCAGAAGGAGAAGGAGCGCCTGGAGTTTGTCCTGGTGGCCCACCAGCCGAACTGTAAGATCCCATACCAGGACCAGCCTCAGCAGAGCTCAGCGCAGCTCCCTCCAGTCCCGTCCCAGCTCCCTCCCCAGACCTTACAACCTCCTGTCTCCATTGTGGGCTTGGCTGTGAAGGAGGACTCTTTCTATCTGCCTCCTGCCTACTCAGCCCATCCGGCCTCCACACAGTCCCAGCCTCCGGTTCAGCAGCAGCAGCAAGTGCAGCAGCAGCCTCAGCCAGGGATAATGCAGGAGGTAGAGTTTTCTAGTTCTTTCTATGGCTCAAGTGAGCCGGCACCAGGCGGGCCATGCCACATGGCCAGCGACAGTGGTGGTGGTGGTGGTAACCATGACGATGCGGCCATTGGCAGCTACAACACCTCATACACATCTTCATTTGTGTTCACCTACCCAGAGGGAGCCTGCGGGGTCAGTGCCAACCAGCGGAACAGCAGTAGCGAGCAGTCATCTGATTCCCTGAACTCGCCCTCGCTGCTGGCACTCTGACTGACCGACAGACGCACGCGCACACAAATCAACACATGCACACATTATGCTCGCTGGAAGTAGAGGCTGAGGCAAGTACATGCACAGTACCTTTCAGTCTTAAAGACTGAGGAAAAAAAAACAACAACCAATCATTTTTTTCTGATTGGATTCAAGTTTACACATTCTGAAATGCATTCCAATTAAGAGCCATAGAAATAGTTGCACTTGACTAACCTTTAACATTGAGCTTAAACAATAAAACATTTCCTGTTTTGAATTATCCAACCACCTGCAACTGGACAACAAAGGTCCATAAAAACTCAAGTCACATAGTGAAGTCCTAGTTGCCAGTATTAAGTGCTCTGAATTTACAGATCCACCATGACTATTCTCAATCTTAAACATGTACAGTACATTTAGTTAGATACCACAAGCTCACTTCACACTCCAGCAAGCACCAGTGCCCCTACCTTGTTCCCTCTGTCGGTTGCCCCTTCTCCAGTGCTATTGCTCTCATCCTTTTCCATCCTTTTCTCCCTTCTTCCTCTCGCTGAATGTATTTGTGCAGATCTGAATTAGGGCCAAAGGACACTTTGTTCAGGGTCCCCTCTTGTGGGAGACAGCTGATTTCTCGCTCACCTCTAACCCTTCATCTGCTCGACTGCCCTCTGCTTCTTCATTTGCTGCTTGGACTTGGCAAGTTGGGGATCTGAGTATCACAGCCTCCAATAAATCTTGTGCTTTTTTAAAATCTCGTTTAAAAAAAAAAAAAATCCTCTGCCGTCTGCCTACCTGCCATGCGACCCATCTCTGCCCATCTGTTTCTCCTCTTCTGTCTCTATGTTTCTCCCTCTCTCTGAAGTCTTCATCACCTGAGAGCCCGAAGACCCCTTCCAGCCCTTGGGACCTTGAGTGAATGGCGGCCCAACTAGTACGCCCTTTTGCACCCTCTCATACAAGGACATGGATACAACCCCCTCATACAAAGGAACCTTTTTCTTGGAGCGCATTATTCAAAGCGGATCCTTATCGTGAACAGCAGTTAAAAACCTTCACACTTGACGTAGTTGCATAACTGAAGAACCCGACATGCAAGACAGGTGCCACTGTCTTCTGCTGAGCCATTTTTCAACTTTCGCACAATAATTAGACACATCTTATTTTGCGGAGCTGGTTTAAGGTGAGGATGGAGAGAGGCTTAGCAGGAAGTGAGGAAGGAAGTGCAACTCAACTGGACAGACTCAAATGGAAAAATAATTGATAAAGAGGATGGCCCTTATCCTAACCATTGATTATTGGATCCAAATGCTGAAAACAAAGAAAGAGCTAAATTTTTAAAAGAAAGCAAAAAAAGGGAGAAAAATCCTGCTCTTGCCGCCTGTGTGGAAGGGTGACTTCAGTAAAACACCTCCATACCAGAGAGCCTCATCACCCTGGGCCTACATGTGCATATTCACACCATTGCTTTGAAGTCTGTGAACTGAGGATACAGATGTTTTGTTGCAGCGCACCAGCTCTGTGTTTTGCTCAGAATCAATCAGATGTGAACCGATGCCTTTATTAAGAGGAGAGACGTTTTTTTTTTTGCAGTGATTCAGACAACCTCTAAACGTTGGGCTCAGTGGTCTCTGCACCTCCCCTGTTCTGTCAGTGGAGACGAGGCGGGGGTGCATTTATTGTGAGTGCGTTCGCTCTGAGGCACCTGGCCCGTTTATTTCTTTCTTTATTGAGGTTGATGCCGTGAGTGAGCGCAAAGCAAGACCTGGAAACGAAATCGAGAACATGTGGGCTGATGTTGTGGAGTGAGCGTCTTTTCTTTGCCTGTGAATTTGTACAATTTGTTTTTCCTGTACGTTTGAGTGAGAATTGTTATATATTTTAATGTCTTTGTTTGTTTGTGAGTTTGATTGTTTTGCCTCTGCTTTCATTTGTACTATTGCTGTTTCTTGTTTTGTTTTATTTTTTTGTTTAGTTTTTTATATAGGGAGATTTCCCTATAAATGTTACTATTATAATTGCTTTGTACCGAATGTTTCATTATCTTGTTTTTTCAGTTGGCAACTTTGGAGGCATGTTGTGCACTATAAAAAAGCCTAATTATAAATCTTTATGCATATACATATATACAGTTAACATGTATATATAAGTGTATGTACCATGATTGTAAAGTATGAATGTCTGCAGATCTAAATGGGTTATTTTTGTCAATGAAGAACAAGAAAAAATGTTACTAAGGTTTAGTTTTAAAATGAATATTTTTCTAAATGAACAAAAAAAAACTATAATAAATCTAAAGAACTGCCCCGCCCGAAAACATGAAGCACGATGTCACTGCCTCTATCAATGTGTATTTATGTTTTATAAAGAATATAAAGCACTATTCAAGTTACATTAAATGTATGTTTATAATTATGATGTGAGAAGGTTGTGGTAACGCCTTTGTTTTGTTTGTCTCTGTGAGGTCTGTCCCAATGCTACTGACACCTTAATGCCACTTGATCCCTGACAGATGCAAAATGATGAAAAAATAGTGTGATTAAATGTCAGTTCACCTATTAAAAGTGTTCAGAGTACAATATGATGACTAAACTGTCTTATTTAAGGACAAAGTATTTTATACGCAGTACACATTCCTGTCCAGTATGAAGATATCACTTAATAAAATTGTCATTTCTAAACTTAAATGTGTGTCTGAGGGATAACCACAGTTAAGCCTTTGATAACAACATTTCCATGTTAAAGTTTATCCATTCTTGTACTTGAGCAAATATGTTGTTTGACTAACATTAAAAAAAAATCTCTTTGAATTGTATTTGCTGGATATAAAGCTTTATTTTCAATAAATAAACATGTTCATTCAAAACAACGGCCAGATTAATGACATACATTTTCGATCAAATGTGGCTCTTGTGGTCAGAAAATGGGCAGACCTCATTTTTCAAATGTTGAATAACGACCGTGTTTGTACAGATGTTGGAGATGCCTTTTGATTTCTCTCCAAATGCAAATGTGATGAGAATATGTTCTGGTGTGAGAATAAGCATAAAACATATTCAATAGTTCTCATGTATATAAGTTTTTGTGGTGCTACTTATACTAAAATGACGAGACAGTTTCACATTGTATGGAGACAAATGAACACACTCTTTGTCTCATGAGGATGTTTTATCTAAAATGGAAGCCATTCAAACGGTGAAATCCCTGCAGCTGAAGCTCAGACAGTCTAGTGATCACTTTCTGATTACATTGTGATAAAAAAAACTCAACTCTATGCTTCATCTTTAAGTGTGATAAACAGATCTCAGAGGCTCCGTGTACTGTACCTGCTTCCACATATACTTACAACCATAATCTCCACACAACATCGAGAAACATTCTTTCATCTAACTTCTTTACCTTGGATTTAACTGAAGTTGTCTGGTCTTGCATTAAATATTTTCTTATGAGGTTTCATCATAAATGGGTTGCTAGTTAATTGAAATGGCGACAGAGAAGGAACAAGAGAAATATTTAGCGACCAGCTATATGACAGAAAGGCTACATTAGTGTTAACTGACCAAGAGCTTATTTATTTTTTTATAAGGTGAATGATGTACTGTTGTTTTCCCAAAGGTCCCATAAACACACTGATCTAATATTTTTCCTGGTATAAAGTACAAATCTTTATTATCCTCTTGGGTAAACATAATGTAGCAAATTAAGTAGTTTTCTGCTACTATATGTCAAGTGTGATGATGTATTGCTTTAATTATCAACTTTTGTTGCAATATTCAAAGTTATCCTTAACGCTAACGTTTACGTTTTGAGACAATCGTGAAGGAAAATCGTGTTACAACATATCTAAAAATCTTTCATCTCTTAATTGGAGGTTCCTACACGTACATACATTTATATAAACTCTTCTTTATTATTTTTTTTAAAAGAATGTGCTTTGTATTTCTGTTTCTTTGTAATTTGTCATATTTAGAAACAAAGAGTATATGATTAAATACATTTAAAGGTTACAGCAGTGAAACAGTGCAAAGAAACGTACAAGATGTGACACTGTCGGACTAAAATGACACATGAAAATTGCATAAGTAGTTCATGAAGGTGCTCTGATATCAAACTGTATTTTTCAGTCCATAAAATTTAACAAAACTTGAGTTTTATGCATATAAAGTACTGTACTTGCTTCTTTTTTTAAATCAATTTTCATTTTCATTTGCATTTACTTTTAAAGAGGGTCAAAGTGTTTGTCAGTTTTGCTGCTTTTGCATTCTTTGTCTTTGATTTTTTTTTGTGTGTGTACATATTTCAGCTTCTGGCACTTTTTGTTATGGTTTTTAAGTTTACATCATACAGTTTTTGTTCATGGTTTCTAGACTGCACAAAAGCTGGATGAGCTGTCGCCTTTACTGATGGTTTGACCAAATGCCAGTCATTTCCAATTTGTGACAAAATTACATAAATAAACAACATATTATAAATTATATGTCTCTCACTTTTAAATGTTTGATCTTTAGGCTACTTTGCTCTTTGACCTATACATGACTTTTTTACTTTCTTTAAAAAAAATGAGTTCCCATCTATGTTGTTGTATGAGTTGAGAATACAAGAGGGGAGCAACGACCTAAAAATGATTATGTTCTTATGTGTGCACTTGTTAGAACTGCAACTTACAGGCTAATTTCTTTATATTTGAATCCGTTTATTATTTCGATGATTAGGCCTATTTAGTCCAGAAAATGTGAAGTGAAAATGTCTATCACAGTTCAAAAAATTAATGACATCATGTAAAAGTAAACGAACCTCA
Source organism: Naso thynnoides (assembly GCA_029783665.1). Classification (NCBI taxonomy): domain Eukaryota; kingdom Metazoa; phylum Chordata; class Actinopteri; order Acanthuriformes; family Acanthuridae; genus Naso; species Naso thynnoides. Next base: position 17,840,202 of record JAQLOL010000024.1, on the reverse strand, counting down.
CTTACATAAAGGTACACTGCGGGTTTTGTGCTCCTTTGCAGTCTCTGTTGCTCTCTAGTGCCCGCGATTAAAACTTCTCAAGACTTTTTGTGGTTCCAGGGGAAATTGCGTCACGGGAGCAGCGCGAGCTGTCCGGATGTAGCTGACGTCACCGCACATTTATTGTAAACATGGCGTCCGTGACAACAGGTGAGAGCAGAAAGGCCCGGGTAGCCACTGGTACCATTTAGCAACAATTATTCTGTTTTTAGCATTTCACTTTGTATTAAACATGGTCACTGTATCAAGTCGGAGTGGTACATAAAGTTTTATCGGCCGTCTTTTCGCTGAGCGGACGCCGCGGAGGGCCGATACGCCTTTTCATTCATGGCTCAAGCTACCGCTAAGAAAAAGCTAATGCCGAATGCTAACTCAAACGGTTCTGTTAGCGGCAAATTTGTGGTTCCAATATTTGTATACAAACAGAAGTAAGGGAAGAAACGTGTACCGATTGTATGCGATTCAAGTTTTTGAATACACTAATAATTCTCGGTCGTCGTCTTAAGCTACCATAAGCTAACCGGCATTGAATCTAGCTGCATCAGATTTATTAGCTTCAAGGTGTATTATCAGTGTTCCCTATGTGTAATGTTAGCTCTGTTGTGTTACAGTATATTCTAAATAAAAAACGTTTAACTGACATTTGTGGTTGTGCCTTGTTCAGGGCCCTAAGAGCTAAATGAGATTTTAGCCACTGTGTGAGTTTTGTCTCAGTGTAAGTGAGCTAAGTTAGAGGCGAGACTATCAGTAACAGTCAGAGCCTTTGTCCCGGCAGCTGTTGTGCACTCTTCACCCTGTATCTGTTACTCCAAGCAAAAGACATTTCCTAATGGGTGTTATAAATAACCTCCAGCTGGCCATGGTCAGCATGTCCCCAGCATGCTGCTGTCACCTCAGGTTTTTGTCTCCCACTGGCGCTTTAAGTCAGGCCCCTCTCCCACTGCAGTCTGCAGTTTAAATTCATCCCCTATGTAATGTTAATTTCCATAAACCACCCAGTTTATTGTTACTTAAGTCACGAGTAGTGCAGCATCATTCATTGAAAATAGATTTCTAATGAATGAACAGAAATTGAATCAAGATCATGACCATTACTCATTGTTACAGTATGAGTAAATCACAGAGCTGCAGTGTGCTAGTTTCAACCTCTTACATGTTGGGATTTTCTACTTTTGATGTAGTATCATAATGATTTAAATACTGTTTGGGGTTTGGACTGTTGATTAGACCAAACAAGTACTCTGATGATGTAACTGTGGGTTTGGGGATTATGATGAACATTTTCAGACACTGGATCGGCTAAGCAATGCATTGATTAAATATTTGATACGTGAAACGCAATTTGTTGCCTTATGAGTTTTTATAACTTGGTGCTTGTGTGTTTCTTTCTATTGTATGATTACTAACAGTCATCTATTTTTTTTTTTCTTAAGCCACCTCAGAGTGGATTCAGTTTTTCAAGGATGCTGGGATCCCAGCCGGCCTGGCAGTCACTTATGCCGTCTCCTTTGTGGACAACAGGTAACCTAATACCCTGATTTCACAGGCTTTAAACAGCAGACTTTAGTCACAGTGTGTTTTAATCGTGGAAACTTTCTTTGTACCTTCATGTCAGGCCAAGTCTTCGCTGAAATACAATTAATTGTCCTGCGTAGTAGCGAAGCCGCGAGAGTCTACTAAACTTTCTAATCCCCTCAGGTTAATTGACTACATGTAGTGGTTTCTGTCTTCAGAAGTTATTTGTAAAGACACAATAAATGATGACAAACATTGTCATCATGAACCTCAAGTGAAGAAAATTTGAGACCAGGCCATGAGGGATTTATCTTTTGGTATAGCACCCTTGAAGCCCATACAGATATTTACCTACTAGGTAAATAGACTCTAGATCTGTTTGTATTTCTGCCGCAGACAGTACTCTAAAAAATACAGGCAGGGCTTTGCAGCTACCCTTCTTAATTTTTTCCTGCAGTTGGAGAACAATTGGAGAGATTTTCGTTGGTCTAACTATGACAGTTTAGGCGATGCTGTACGTTTTCTGCCAACAGACAACTTAATGCTAACCTTTTCCTGTGCACTGCTCCCATCCTGTCACTCTTCTGCATTCACTCACTCACTCAGCTAAACACATATGTGTCATGTGTTTACTTCTCCATGTGTGGGCTTTTTTTCTTTTTCTTTTTAAATTGCAACAAGGAGGCTTGTTTTATTTAATGGACAGAAATGAGTGTCATTGTTGAGTGTAACATTCACACACTTTGACAATGAAAATAACTAATTTATGCACAACAAAAAGAACTGAGCTGTACTGCTTCTTGGAAATGAAGCTTCATTGTTTTTCTGTGATTCAGATCAAGAAGCAGGAGTACATACATTATCTTCTGAATATTCATGT
>JAQLOL010000024.1:17826105-17837668 GCA_029783665.1 Naso thynnoides | reverse complement strand
AGTACATACATTATCTTCTGAATATTCATGTATTTGCAGAATTCACAAGAACATGCTGATGGACCTCAGTAAAGACATCATGATGGACCTTGGCATTACAGTCATTGGTGACATCATTGCCATTCTTAAACATGCTAAGCAGGTCTACAGGCAGGTGAGATCAGAGTTTAATGTTACCAAATGTTGGATATGGGTCTATTTACTAATGAATTACTTTTGGAACATCTCTGTGACTCACTGTGGTTGTGAATGCAGCCTTGGAAAATGGATGTCTCTGAAGTCGCTGCTGTCTGGTCAGTGAATCACAGCTGACTGTGAGTTTACATAACCTCTGTATTATGTATTCTTTTTTCAGGACATGTGCAAAATGGCCACAGAAGCCATCTCCTCAGGACAGACCAGTGTTCAAGCTGAGCTCAGAAGAACAGCCAATACTCGTAAGAATCTACATTTAATTTCATATCTGCACAACAGAATGATGAGTGGTGACTGATACATTTTCTTCCATTTAAACTGTTTTTGAAAACCTTCTAATTTGCCTTATGGCTTGTTCATTTCTTCTAATTTTACCCAGCTTACTACATAACTGTATGAGAGAACCATGTGATCTATATATAAGCTAGAAGACATTTTATCAACAGCTGGGTGTTAACAAACCACGCCTGCAGTAATTAGAGGAAAGCTATTATGCTTGTCCGTCTTGTTTGAACTATAAATGGTGTTACAATGTCAGATAGTCATGTTAAATGACGCTAGAGGGTCAGTTAATGAGGTATACACATTTAGAAGTAATTCCTGTGGTTGGCTCTATGTAGTGTGTTTTAGGATATTTTTCTCAAAGATACATCCACATTGCTGCATTTTAAATTTAAGACGCATCAATATTGCTACATGTCAGCTTGGCATCCTCACCAAGCCGCGTTTTAGCGGCCCAAAGACAGAGCAGTTGGAAGACACTCGTGTCCCCGTTTTCTTTTGAAGACTCCGGCAGTGCTTTTCACTGTTGGCGTGCAAAGACGGTGGGTTTTGTAGAAGTTGACGCACACACTTTCTCCGATTAGTCACGTCCAAGTCATGTGACTGGACAAAGACGGGAAGAAAACAAGCCTGTATGTTTCATGGATGTATGTATCTATGAGCCTCTACCCGGCGTTATTTTGACGTTAACAAAACACAGACGTTGCTGCCCTTGTTGTCTCTGCTGACAGCAGTTGTGCAGTAAAACACTGAATTTTATTACACCAATACTGCCTACATGTGCAGAAGGCAAACTATCTCGTGTTGAGCAGTGCTATCTGCCCTTCAGTACATTGACTGGGACAACTTTATCAGCAGAGCCAGGCTTCTCCGTATGGTCATGCAGCTCAGTGTACAGCACTATCCCTGCCCACCCAGGTCGGCCTCAGAAGTTGGACCGCTTTTCCCTGCTTCACCATTTACAATGTTAGTTTGTTGATCGATATGGCTCCAATAAAGTGGTTTTTCAGGTGTGACTGGAGGAAAGTTAACTTTGTTTGTTTTTCCTAAAGAGGCAACAGACAAAAGTTGATATAGTTCCTGTTTCCCGACCAACAAAAGAAAAATACCTCCATGTATATTTGTTCACAGCACTTTGTACGGGACTGTTTCCTCAACATGAGCTCCATAGTAAAGTCAGTTTTAGGTTGATATTTGACAGACAGTAAGGCTGCTGTAATATCCAACCTAATGAGCTTCTTTGGATCTGGGTTAGCAGCTAGACTATTGCTAAAGGTCACAAGGTCATGTTGAGGATTCATAAGCGCAAGTTATAAGCAACATTAAGTATAATAGTATAGTAGTAATATTATAATAAGTCCCTTTTAAAAGAAATTTCCTTTGTGTCATTAGATTAGTCTTTGCAAATATGTGTGATAATCTTAAATTTAACCTCAGGGTAGGCCAAAAATCTGTGTCAGTATCAAAAAACCTTTTGCTTTATGTTTTTACACTGGTTCCATTCATGGATGTTTTATGGCTTTCATGCATGGTACTGACAGTATTAGTATTACTTAGAATTGGGCCCAATGTAATTTCTGCATCGGCTGCCAATGTCAAAGACATTCACAAAGCATATATTGGACTGTTATGACCGGTTTGCGAACTGATCCGGACCCCATAGGCTGATGTTTTATAAATGATAAATAAGTTATAATGTAATTTTAAATTTGTTGTCAAAATGTTGTAGGATTTTTTAAATAATTTAGTCATTCAAGCAACACTACGTAACATCCGTAGGAAGACAGTTGATTGTTTGATTGACAGAAAGGTCCAGTAGTCCTAAAAAATTTTTGTCTCCCTCAGTTCTAAGAGTTGGATGTACAGGTTTAGCTAGCTCCCAACCATGAACCTGCCATAAGGTATCATGAGACGGTGTGTAACTCAATGTGTTAGTAATAGTTGGCTGGGTGCCTCCATTCCATAACAATCATTTATAACCAGCCATCTTGTTTTTGATCATTTTGTTCTTGTGAAGAAAAGAATTGACAACCAAACCACAAATGCTATTTGCTGCTATATAGCAGCTCTAACCAATGTGTATTGATACCTTGATTATTTGTTTGGGCAGGATGCGTTTTTCAATCAAATGCTGCAGTATGGTGTACCTCTGTTACACGGTCAGCATCCTCTGTCTATAAATGGCTGTTTGCATTTAAGTGATGTCATACATGTTCATGTGTGAGAGACTTTCCAACATGCAGGGAAAGAAAAAAATATGCATTAGCAATGCAACTAAATTTATAGTTAAAAAGCTAAAGTATATTCAGTGTTAAACTGACTCATATACAGTATTTGTGTCATTTCAACACCATTATTACATACACTACTACAGTAATCAAATATGTTACAAAAATGCGGTACTAAATGTCTAATATCTTAAAAGCATGGAGTAACAGTCTGCCTATTTTTAGTGTAACTCTATGTCTTGCACATTGCCAGCAAACTAAGTGGTGACAGCATGTTTGGAATTATGTTTGCACTCAATATGAAATTTATTTGGATTTGCACAAGCTGCATTTATGACTGTTACTGAAACTTAAAAGAGTTTAACCTCTCATTTTAGAAATTGGTATTTATTAGAATAATTAATCATTAACATTAAAAACTTATAAGATCTATCAGGAAGAGGAGTGTCATGCTGATTGCATCTCTTAGTTTGTTGGCCTCACTGTCAAGTAGTCTAAGATCTTCAGTTCTTTATAACCTGTTCTTGTTTGCACTCTTATGACTTCAGCATGTCCTCACACATATCAGAAAGAAACTGTGAATCCCAGCTGTCATCTGATCTTGTCTTGGGAACAGAACATGAAGAGTTTCTGTAGGAAGCAAGCTAAATAAAACTGCATTTCTCTCTTTTTTTCCTCTCTTTCTCTCAGCTGCCACTCGTATGATTGCCAACGCTTTGAGCCATGACTCCCCGCCAGCCACTCCGGCACGTCGACCTGACAACCGCCTGTCCGTCACCGTGTCCAACATGCAAGCAAACAAGAGTGGCAAAGCAGGTACATATCATGGAAAATTCCATTTACCTCATCAACCCTGTGTTTCCTATCCCTCTGGAGCCATGAGTCCTGTCTTCTTCTTCTTCTTCTTCTTCTGCTTTTTTTTTTTAACCTCTGTCTAATCCTCATGTACTCATCACTTTGTCCGTCAGTTGTAAGTCAGCCCGCTGATGAGGGGAACGGTTTGCCAGCAGTGAAGCGCCGACGTGTGACAGCTGAGATGGAAGGCAAGTACATCATCAACATGCCCAAAGGCACCACGCCTCGTACACGCCGCATCCTGGCCCAGCAGGCCAAGAAAGGTAGGCCTGACCCAGTGGCCTCGCCGGCAACACGCTCAGATAATGCTGTTGCTCACCACAGCTAATCAGTACTAAAAGCTTTCATGGACCTCTCATATGGAACTAATTCTACTGACTCTGGGCTGATAAGCGAAATCAGTTTGACCTTCATGCATTTCTGTCCTGATTTAATCCTTTGTCTTTACTAATACTTCCCACTGCACTAACAGTTTAATGTAGGGCCCTATGATTTCCCTGATGCGGACGGAATCAGATAATGAAACCATCATCAATCAACTGACAATGTGTAAAAATGCAGAACTTGCCAGAATATGGGGGCAACTACTAAAAATCATGGTTGTCCTTATCGTTTTAAACATTTCATAGTGTTTAAGCTGCATTGACAGAAAAAAAAAAAGTATGCTGCTATGTTTTTGTGTCAAACATGCACAAATTGTTTTTGGGGAAAAAAGAAAAAGCTACGTCCGTTTTTAATCATGCACTGTAAACAAGGAGGAATGTTTCCCAGAAGTAACAGTAGCCTGCGTCAGACCAGCTTACGCCATGTGTTCAGGTCCAAAAAGATGTGGAAATGTTCTATCTGGAGCCAAACCAGAACTGCCCATTATTTAAAAAGTGGGACCAGAACAGAAAAACCCTCGACTCAAACCCCTGCTGGGAGACACAGACTCTGTAAGCACCGATTTCACAGATGGTTGCTATTACAAGTTAATGTTAACTTACAAACTGTCGAAACGAAAAATTTGTGTCTCACCTAATGTAACGTTAGTAGCCTTATAACCTTTTTCACTGTGCCTGACCCTGACAACAATATAATCCAGCCTTCCCTCCTCAAGAAAGTTGGTAAAAACCATCAAAATTTTCTGTTTCTCCTCTCCTGCTGATTGAAACAGCATGGTTCATCTACCTGTTATTCAGCTCTTGTGGTTTCTTTAACTCATTTTTCCCAACCCGTACTTTTGCATGCTGTTGTGATAATGTTGTAAGTTGAAAAAAACCCCACACACATAATGTTTTAACACATAATGTTACACAAACCCGATACCCACAGTGTAGTGTGGGACTCTCTCTGTGATGACATTAACAGGCTTAAATCGTTAGAATAATCGATTAATCACTTGATAAAAAATTAATTGCCAACTATTTTGATGTTCGAATAATTGTTCCAGTCATTTTTCAAATAAAGTAAAAAGAATTGCTGGTTTAGCCTCGTAAATGTGAGGATTTGCTGTTTTTTGTATCATTTATGATAATAAATGAGGAGTCGAGGCTCTGGGAAATTGTGATGAGCATTTTTTGCTTTTTTTTAACTTTCCTTAAACAAACAATCGATTATTGAAAAATAATCAACAGATTTACTGATACTGAAAATAATCATTAGTTGCAGCCCTAATCATAGTACAGGTAGTTCAGGGGAAACTACCACATAAAAGACAGAGATTAGGAAAAAATAAAATGCAAACTGGGAAAAAAAGGATTTCATAGAGCCCTCTCACCCCATCTCCTTCTGTCAAAACTTGTTTCTTCCTTTGTCTCACTAACTGTGATTTTACCTGCGCTGTAAAATCTTGCATGAACTTTGAGTGGTTTCTGTGTCTGGTGCAGCACTTTAAAGAGCTTCTATCTATTAATACCTTTTTGGTGAGAGAAAAACATTTGGGGCTTGTTTTCTGTCAGTTTTCTTTTTTTAGAAATGTTTAAGGCAATTCTCCAAACAGACATTCAAAAGCAGAATCTGAAAACAGCCATCTAGATTTTGATCAGTGTCACATGACAGTCAAAACACGCCCCTCTGGGTGGAAGTTTCAAAATAAAAGCCTTGCATGCACCGTCAACATAATGCATGAAGGGAGGTGATGTAAATGTTCAGAATGAAAAGAATATTTACAAGAATTTTAAAAAGAGCTGATACTTACGCTGTTACAATAAGTACTTATTTGGAATAGTTATCTTTGCAGTAAGTGTAGGTCTTGTGTACTAATACAGCACCAAAGCTAGCAAATGTTGAATAATAAAAAGTTAATCACTATTTTTTAATTATATGATTATGTTTTTAAGCCAGTAAATGTTGAATAACAGAAATTTAATCCATTTATTTAGTTATTTACTTGTGTTTTTAATAGAGCCTTACAGATAGTCTACACTGCAGCACTCTTATGTGTGCTGTCTTAAGAGGTAGGTGGGTAAGCTTATCAGTAGTGATGAAGTTTTCTTTAGTTTTTGTCTTGGATTTTTCTTTGTTTTGTTTTGTTTTTGTCTTATTTATTTTGCAGCTGATCATGTGTCCGTTGCTAGTGAGTCATCAAAGCATAAACCCAGCCTATCACAGTCAAGCTGGCACTGTAATTTCTGTGTAAATTTTTCTCATTGTCTATCACTCTACTTCTTAAAAAGGTTTGAAACGCACCTCTGTGTTTGCGAGACTCGGGGCTGAATCAAAGGCAGACACCACAACAAGCAATAACAAGGTGAGACTTTGTTCAATATATTATGAAAGCTCTTTTTGCATTAGGTGCAAGCATAAAGATGAGTTCTGTGCTCATACTGTTCATATGTGGCAGCCCACCGGTGTGTTCAGTCGACTGGACAGAGAGGTGGAAGAGGACAGGCCAAGGCTGGGCAAAATGTCTGTGGACATGGATGTAGACGATGAGGACGACAGTGACGGAGAAGGCTCGGTCCTCCAGTACGCCGGCGTCCTCAAGAGACCACCTCCCTCCCAGAAGAAAGAGCCAGCCACAAAACCAGCTCCGACCACCTTGCGGCGCCTGGGAGGCAAATTCAAGCTACCTCCCTCTGACACTCCCACCTCCTCCTCTTCCCCTAATGGCATCCCTCCTGCCAAGATTAGTGTGCTTCAGAGACTGGGCAAGCTCCCCGCCACACACCAGGGCACAGCTGTGTCACCCACGCCCGCTGACACGCAGGACAACAGGGTGACCACCAGCACCAGACCCAGAGCCCAGGAGAGACTAAGCATAGCGAACCCAAAGGTCAGCAGCAGCACCGGGGCTGGAGGAGGAGGAGGAGGAGAGTCTCCGGTGGCCCAGATGGACGTTAAAGCTGTCAGTGTTTTTAAGAGACTTGGCAGCAAGAAAACCTAACGCACACTGTGAATCCCTCTTTAGACTCCCTATTCTTCTCTACGTCCTTTTCAAAGTTTTTACCACCACCTTTTTGCATCTCTCTTGACAACATACAGGACTTCAGATTGCAGTGGGAGGGGGGTTGTTGTTCAGAGTGTATGGACGATTTTGCTTGTATGTGGCTTTTATTAACTTTGGTCATGCTGCCAATGGAAATTCACCACCAGTTTATTATTTATCATCAATCATATCTGCCATTTATCGTGTTAGAAAATATGTATTTAGCTAGAATTGTGAGCTTAAGGCATGAGCATGATGTCACACCATGCTGCCATTATGGCAGTTTTAATTTTATCCATATAAGGGCGCTGCTGCCTCAACTTTCCCTATTTGAAGAGCACTCTCTATGAATTCAGTAGAGATCTTCCTACAGGTTAAAATATGTGGTAGTTTATAAGTAGTTGCCTGAAACAGAGTTATTTCTTTTGAAAATAAAAGATGTAAAAGTACAGGTAGAAGTTTTTTCACACCTCAGGCATTTTAAGGTTATTCAGCGTAAAGGTAGAGTTAGCAGCATTTGTTTGTTGCGAGTTGTAATCACAAGATTCAAACTGGGCCCATCCTCCCGAGCTCAACGCCACCAGAAGTACTGTAGCATGTACTTATACTGCTTGTATGTACACAGCTAGCTACGAAGAAATATACATTTTTTTTAATGGAAAAGGTAATAATTTAGTGAGTTAGCAAATGCTAACTGCCAGTGTCAGCACCTACCTGTCCAACGGGAAGCGGGCCAACTGCGTGTTGCTCTTCATCCCCAGCTTTACCATCAGTGCTCGAAAGCGAGTGAAAGCCAAACTGAGATTCATTCTCGTTCTGGACCGAGCGTCATCAGCTTGCTGTTTCACCTCACTAAGGCTTTATTTCCTGTTCTTTGCTGCTATGTCCACATCCGTAATTTTCTCTGTTGTGAATGGCGTCCAGTCGCCATGTTTTATCCGCTCTGAGCCTCACCTCACGCTCACATTTGCTGGGGGAAACACCCACTCCCCAGCAGGGAAAACCAAAACATCAAAATACAAGCAGGGGGCAGACGCTCTGCATACACAGTCACTACCACACATGTATAGTGGCCCAGAAGTGATGACTGAGCAGCATTACTTTTGTATAAGTCTAAATTTAGTTTTTAGGAAAATTCTACTGATTCTACCTTTAAAGACGCAGGACAGCAGTGGAACTTTAAAATGATCCCCTCTGTGATGTGTTGAAAGTAAAAAGTATTTGTGAAAGGCTTTTTAATTTCAGTGAGTGAAACAGCAAACTCAAATGATCACACAGAGCGACCTCTGAACCCTTGAATCAAGGAAAAGCACCACACCTCCTCTTCTTCTTCTTCTGCACTTTGTGGATAGAAGTTCAAACCTCTGAACTGAAGATGCTCATGTTAGTTTTTCTACCATAGTACTGGACATTTTCTATGACCTTAAAGCTGGATCAGTAGAATATCGTTTATTTTGAAAAGCAATGTATAGATTTGTTAAACTTAATTTCAGACAGCACAGAACCTGCTGTGCTGCATATTTTTCTATGTGGATGTTCTCATATCATGTACTCATGAAAAGAAACTCAGAGATGCCATTGGACCTGGTGTCAAGGGGGCCACTGTAAGTAGTTAAGTTCACCTTTACTCAGTATGGGTCACCAGTCTTTAAGATACACAACAGAACTTTGTTATACTGTAAATATTTGAAATGTTGAAAATCACATTGAGGAATTTTTATTGTTTTAAAGAACACAGAAGATCGAAACGCACCACGAAACTGTCATGTTTTTTAAAGGTATTGAAAAAAGTGTGCTTGGAAAACCATTAAAAAAGAAAAAGGATAAGGTGTCTTTGCAGGTTTTGTTTTTCTCTGTGAAGGAGGCACATAATCCCTGTCATTGGTACAAAGGGTGCTTCTTAACTCCTTTAAGCAAAGACATGACGGCAAAGTCAATATTCATATTCCTTGGAGATCATTAGGCTGATCATTTATCAATAAACCTGTTACTAAACTACCGCTACTCTCAGTGAGGTTGCTGCGGCTGAACTGTCAGATTCTGACAGAATTGTGTTAATTATGTTAAGTCAGATGATGCAGGTTTACTTTATACTGCTGCAGCCAAATATACACATTTGGCATCCAGATCTTAACAATATTTGTGTAAATGTTAAAACATTTACATCTTTACACTGTTATTAGTACAGATGCACAGGTAGGAAGGCTGCATTAGACTTCAGGTTTCGTTTAAGCAGAAGGGGAAAAATGTGAAACCTCGTGACAATCTCTCAGTTCTTATAAAAACATGAGGTTGAAGCAGCACTTTTTATGAAACTTTAGGTTTTTGGAGCAGAAATTTAAATGCTATGCTATTTGTTATATGCTAATCCTTAAGCTTTACTTTCTTTCACAATTAAGTATTTATAAGCATTATCTAAACATTTTATATATTTCTATAACGCCAACATCTGTCTCACCAACTTTGGACAAGCAAAAAGAACTGTCGGGCCCAACTCATGTACATGATTTTTTAGTTTCCAGCCACTTGTACAAGATTAAGAGTTAAGCCACCGTAAACACTATTTATTCTAATGACATTCTGCTTAATTTACAATAAAATGTAAATTGCTGGTTGGCGGAAAAGCTGTCATAACAGCAACTGGATAGAAAGGCACAGGACCGAAGGGGGTGGCCTACGTGGTAATGTAAAGACCTAAGAAAGTAAGTCTTGTTGGTTGCAGAGATTGTAGCTCACAACATGTACTTTAGGCGTGTTTCCTGTTGATGTATTTTTTTATATTGTATAAAAATTTGCCTAGCATTTTATAATTAAATCGGCTCTTACGTGTCAATAAGCCATTGACAAGTTTCCACACAGGAATAATTCCGTTTTAAAAATATTTCAAGCAGGAAAGAAAAAAAAGGTTCTCCTTCTATTAAACTTGCCACTTTTACGTTCATTTGCTAAAATTTGGCAGCGCTCCCTCTTCACGGTGCAGATGCCAGTAATTGGTGCTACTTTAAAGTGACATGCACAGTGGATCGCTGTGCTGACCCCGGACACAGCACTCGTCATTAGTCATGACAATATTGGGAGACAGCAGCAGTAGAGCTTTTGCCTGTGTTTAGTGCCTGCTCTTAACACCTGTGAATTGCAGATGTTTTTATGACTCACTCAGAGGAAATCCTCCTGGGCTGCATGTGAGGTTTTTTTCTCTGGCTGCTTATGAACCCGATGAATCAAACCTCACGGATGCAAGGTCGCTTGAATACCAGAGAATTAAGGTTACAGCCTTGCTTATAGTAGATTATACAATTTTGAAGAGGAGAATGTATCATGTGCATGTTATAAAGACTGGCTGCTGGTGGGCTGCAGGTTTCACAGCACATCAAAAATGAGTGTAATTGCCAATCTTACCCCTTGAGGTCGCTGTCACCCTGCTCCTCCTCCTCCTCCTCGTGTCCCTGCAGCCTCCTGCTCTCTGTCTCCATCTCCTTGAAAACCTTATCAGCTAAAGTCATCAGGAGCTCCAGTTTGGCCATAATCTAATGTTTATAATGGGAATATCAACTAATATATGCTAACAGCTGAGTGCGGCTCTGATTTGTCATACCTGACTACTTACAATAGGATGATGTAATCTATATTTTTTATTAGACTATGAATTATTCATTTATATAGGCTGCCGTTAAGAGGCCTATGGAAGGAATATCACTGTTAATGGTGCAGCCTAAATAAGGCGTATGCCTGACAGTTCAATAAATATGCAAATTAGTCATTATTTTCAAGCAGATTGTGTATGTATTGTTGTTTATTTCTTACACTTGTAACTGTTTACTAAAGTGCAGTGTTGTTTTGACAAACAATCGACTGTTTCAGGAAATTCCTTTCCGTTTGGGTCATGTAAAAATCTGGACTGCAGCAACGCCTCACGACTTCTCTCTTCTTTTTTTTCTTTTTTTCCCTTTCTCCCACAATGCTGTGCGGTAGGGGTTGTCGTGTGTGCGCTGTTTGTGGTGCTGAAGCTGCGCGTGCCTCGGAGGTTGCTACCATAGAAATCCACCCGAGCATCCCTCCGCGAGACGACCAGAACGAGGCATCCGTTTGACGGCTGGGGAATCCGGGATGTTTCTGTCAGCGTTTCCGGCTTTATTTGTCAACCTTTAACTGCAAATATCCTTTAAATTTACCTTGCGTACATTCTTAGAGCACAAGCCACAACTCGGAGACGTTTTTGAGGCCGTTTTCTTGGCTGTTTCTCGAGGCTCGTCGTCTCTCCGGTGCCGCCGCCTATCCAACCGTCTTTGCCGCTCCATCCCGCATCCTTTATGCACAGCACGCTGCTCCGGTCCTCCCCTACAAAACACACATTCGTGTCCGAGCACCATGGCCCGGTCCAGTCGCTTTTATTGAGAGATATGGAAGCCAAACAACACCAGATAAAGAGTCTGAAAAGCTACCCCGAGACCGGTGGCCGGAGTCTGGCAGCGGCCGCCGGAGGCGACGGCGGCGGGTATCGAGGAGGCTCGGCCGAAATGGAGATGGAGGCGAAGATCCAAAAAGCAATCGCCTTCAAGGCGGAGGGTAACCGCTGCTATACGGAGAAGAAATT
>JAQLOL010000024.1:17807460-17820871 GCA_029783665.1 Naso thynnoides | reverse complement strand
TGAGTGTGTGTGTGTGTGTGTGTGTGTGTGTGTGTGTGTGTGTGTGTGTGTGTGTGTGTGTGTGTGTGTGTGATAAGACTGAAGGAGAGTTGCTTTCAGCGCTGATTGTCCATTGCTGACATTGCTGATTTTGTTCAAGTGTATTGATGTGCATTTGTGTATGTGTGTGGTTCCGTGTTTTTGGGTTGTTGTTGTTTTTTTTTTTGACTTTGTTGTGATGAGGACAAGCTTTTCTCTCACTGCATTAGTGGAAAATAACTGCAGTGTATCTACTCACGTGCCCTACCTGAGTACCTTTTTAGGTCTAATTTTACTTGAGTGGTTCAATGTTATGTAGCTTACTTCCGACTAACTCACCGGTACATTTTTAGAGAGAGATCCTTTCACATACATGATCATTTTGCATCTTTAATCACTAGTTGCTTTACAAACTAAGATCTGACATCTGCTAAATATGATAGGCTTCCAAAATGTCTCTTTAATAATACACAAACAGCATCTATTCTTCTGCATGAATTACCTTTACTTTTTAATTTGCGCTGGAAACATGGCAGTGTTAATATGTGCGCTGTCGGATTAGGGTTAATTTCTTTAATCATCATAAAAGGCGTTCTTGAAAAAAATGACAAAAACTCTATGACTGACTTAAGGGTCTTAATGATGATGAACTGCTGCTTTTCCTTTGTTTGGATTTTAAATTGTTGGTGGGATAAAACAAGCAAAATAAAGTTGTCACCCTCACTGAATTTGCAATAGTCATTTTTTTCATTCCTTGGATCAAACTATTGATAAAGAAAAATAGTAGATATATCAATATGAAAAGGTGTAATCGTAACACACTGTATGCACATTAAATTAAGTCTAACTGTGACATTTCTTTTGTCAATCATAGCAAATGTTTATGAGTGAGAGGGTTGACCGAATGCTGACTGACTCTGCCACCTGCTCAGCACACTTATGCAAAACACAAGATGGGATGATGCAAGTGGAGAAAATATATGAAAGGAAGTCAAGGGAAGAGCAGAGAAGTACTAAATATGTTTTCCAAAAAGGAAATAACTCAGGAATGAACGTGATGCAATGTATTTTAAGAGAAACGGAGGAATACGTCCATGCACCAACAGGAATGTCACCTGATTCTGTCAAACAAGAAAATGATGGATGATGAATGTCCTATTTGGTGGCCCTGTTAAGGAGACGCCTCAAGTGTTTGTGTCCCTGTGGGGTTGTATCTAAATGGGTTACACCACCACCACCGCGCTTGTCGCAGTTCACAGTGGTGCAACATGTTGGCCAGAGGCAGACTGCCTGCCTCATGCTTGCCTCTTACACCCACCACAAACACACAGGAAGGCGCATACAGAAATAACCGGTGTGACTGCAGTTTGTTTGCTCTTTTTCCAGGTATTGATCACGAAGAAGCACTTTCAACAGCAGCTCCTCTTATTTTCCATAAAAAGCTTATATATAGACCCGAATCAACCAGATATAGAAGCTACAGTAAGTTTTAGGCGGTTCAAATGTGCATTAGAGTGCACAGAAGATAAAACAGTGAGCGGGACAGTGTGATCCTGTTGTGAGAGCGATCAATCTGACTTTTCATTAACTCTTGCTCTCCTCTGATCTCTGCCTAAAATCTCCTTTTGTTCCTCCTGACCGGCTCAATCTGTGAATGAGTCATAAGTCACAGCCTGAGGAGAGGCAAAGCGGGAGGAGATGAGTGAAATCATTTGTTTCGTAACACCAGCCACCTTTTTATTTAGCGACTTGCCACGATGATGATCCAGCAATATTGACCCACTCGGCACATTTAAGAGAATATGTTAAAGGAATGACAATAAACACACACAAAAAAATTTTTTTGCCTTTTTTCTTTTCTTTTTTCAAATTTGCACATGCACAATCAGTTTTCAAGTTGGATAATTTCACCTGAATTTGACATGAAGACACATTTACTGACAGGTTAGGAAGAGTCAGTAAACCCTGTGATGTTTGTACAGACCCACTGTGCTGCTGTAATTTTTAACATTCAGTCCATCCTCAGTCCACTTCTGTTATCTACAGTAAACTCCTGATTCAGTTTAATTTTCTGTTCACAAGGAAGTGAAATATGTTAAATATAGCCACAAGATGTGATTAGTGGAGCAGAGGCACCAAGTGACAGTATGATGGATGAAAACAGCACTGAGGGTTTCTGGAGCAAATTCTGGCTCAAAATTGAGAAGTTAGTGTTTTAAAACAGAAACTTGTGAGCTGTGATCTAAAAAATGTTCAAATGCTCCTTAGAAATGAAGTGAACGGCAGAGTCAGGTGATAACTGAGAATTTATTTCCATGGACAACCTCTTTTACATGACGCATAGTCATTTGATTCTGTGTTAATGTATCAGTAAAATATGGATTAAAGCAGTTCTAATTAGGGCCTGACCGTTATGATGATTTGCTGATATTATCAGCTGATATTGGCCTGTTGCAAATATATCGGCATCGGCATGTATGGTCTCCGATATGTACTAATATTTTTTTAAAAGTTGCTTGTACTACTGATTTAAAATGCTGTGTTTACATAGTTTGTCCAGCAGACAGTGGGTGGTTGTTTGATGTTTTCATTGTTCAGTGCACTTATGTTTAGAATTGTTAAAATGCCAAACTCAGCCAATATTAGGTAATTGTGATCAGAATGCTCTTGCTTCCCAATATTAGTATCAACATCAGCCCCACAAACCCCATTTTGATCAGGCCCTAGTTTTAACGATAAAGAACAAGACGTCTAGGTGAGAACTAGGCAGTTAGAAAATCATTTCAGTTTCAGAGCACTTCGTTAATTCCTAATGTTAGACTATGCTAACACTGGACATAAAAAATGCATCCTGGAACTGGACACGTTATCTGAATGAGAAAATATGCATGTTAATGTTGGGTGTAAATGCATGCAGAATTCATTGGGATGGGAATGTGGTCGGGTAAGCCATTGTTTGCAAGGTAATGGTCATGCAATAATCAAATCTCAGAAAATATAAACGCATACAGCATTACCACATATTTAAGAAAAGAATCCACCCAACAAGTTGAAAAGTCACATAATGCTGAGGTCAGACTACATGATATCAGCCTGACCGGGAAGATGTACAGAGTCAGGTATGCTCAGAAGCGATCACTGAGCAGCGGGCGCGAAGATCGATCGTTTCGTCTCGAGTCGTGGTCATAATGGACGACAACTGACGCTGCATCCAAGATGCCTCAAGACCTTACAGCAGAAAGACTAGCATGTTAGATTTTTTGTTTGCCTCCCGCGGCGGCTTGTCAGCAGTAGTAGCAGTAGTCAGTGGCGCGCGCTTCCTTGCGAAGTCACGCGCGTCGTGAACTGCAAACGATGATTGATTGGTGAGCAACATGTAGTCTGTCATGCCTCTCGGCAATGAATTTATGACTCTTTAATTGCCTAATCTGACACAGTGAACATTTTAACAGATAAAATATCTTGTAGTCTGACCACAGCATTTCTCCACCCCATTTCTGCTAGTTTAAACAAGTCTTGCAACAGCTACGGGTAGTAGCGGCACCAAGACATGGGAGCTAATCGACTTGGGATGCACCGTGTCTGTTGGCAAGTTATCCAGCTCCGCCCAGCTAATTTACCTGCTGAGATCAAATCTGAATGCTTTTTAATACCAGGTGTAAGTGGATTAGATGTAATTATCCAGATCTAGTTGCAGGTCACATGTTAAAACACCAGGTGTTTCTGCATTCAGAGCCTGAGGGACATTCCCCTGAGGCCATCGGTGAACTCTTGAACCCTGACATGCAATTAAAGGCCTTATACTAAAGATTTAATGAGCCTGTTGGTGGCATCAACATCTGTTCCTTGCTGGACCAAACATAAAAGCGCTGCCTTCATCATCAATCACAGCACACAAGGCTTTAGTGCTTTCGCTGCACTTCCTCAGCAGCCTTGAAGATCAGGTCACCACGACGCAGCTTCGAGGCCACGTCTTGTCTCATATGTGCGGCTGCATTAGAATAAATGTCAGTGATGTGTAACACCACGGACGGGTTGAATTCACCAGTTCTCTTTAAACCGCTGCTAGTGAACAGTCAAGACTCGCTTACAAAAGCAGAGGAGAACAGAACATCCCTTTCATCTCCCGCCAGCTCCGTCACCAGGGGACGTGGTGTAGTGCGCGAGATAAAGGCGGAAGGAGAGAGTGAGGACGAGAGGAGATGGGGAGAAGAAATGTTAGATTTATATTAAGACGAGGAGAGAGAAGGCCTGTATAAGCAGCTAGAAGAGGAAAAGGGCAGGCCCAGCACTTTAGAGAGAAGAAATCAAATACAGTGCAGTGTGCTCACAGAAGGATGTAGGAGGGGAAAAAATGCCATGTGAGGGTGAGAAGGGGGGATGGGGGAGGTTGGGTTGGTGTTTTTCCTCCCTCTGTGTGTGCCCGTCTCCCGTCGGAGGGTTGGACAGAGCAGAACGAAAGCTGTGGGAGCGCCGTGTGCCAGGGCTGCAGATGGCATGGCATTGCTGTTAGGAGTACGACTGGCACTCCTTCTACTGTACCACTCACACTGTACGCTATACCAACCTTCTGAATTAACTCACAGCTGAGAGAGAGGGACAAGTGGGGGATGGGGGAAGGGGTGAGTCAGTAGAGAAGATGCAGAGGCTGAAATGGGTGGGGGTGATGGACAGAACTCTTAAATATGATGGGATTATGTGACAGAGGAGGGAGGGAATGACTGTTAAGGAGAGTGACAAGTACAGAAGGAGAGGAGAAAAATGCTTGCCTCTGTGACTTCTGAGTAGTGAAGGGAGGGTTTTCAGAGCTGCATTTGTTTTGTTTTATTTGGATTTTTCATTATGAGGAGGAGCATGGTGAGAAATCCATTCCAGACCAAACTGATTTATATCAGAGCCGTGACAGGCCCAGATGACTCCTGTCAAAAGAGAAAATGAGATTCAGTCTTCTGTCAGGAGGAAAAGGAAAGAGAGGGGGCAGCCAAGGACTCGAAGGGAGGGATGGAGAGGCGGAAGATGAGGACATGAAGGCAAGCCAATATGTTTTATTGTGCTTTCTATCATATCTATTTTTGTCATGACTATTTTAACTCTGGCACTGTCCAGGAAACTGGTGCAGATGAATGCATCAGTTTCCCAAAAAGTACAGTACAACAAAAACAGAACATCCTGAGGACACAAAGGAAAGAACATAGAGAAGAATCTATAATCAGAGAATCAATAGAGAAGTAAAGAAAGAAATGAGTCGACAGCGACAGCATGTTAGCAGCTCTGTGTGAGCTAGATGCTGACGTCAGCTCACAGTGATCATGCTAACATGCTGATGCTTAGAGGAAGTCGGCTGATATTCACAGTGTTCACAATCTTAGTTTAGTGTGTGAGCATGTTAACAATTTTAATCAGGACTGATCGCTAGTGTAGCCAAAGTTGATAGGAATGTCATCAGTTTTGCTGCTTCTTGATGATATTGGATTAAGTTGCGCTTTAACATCATGAGGATACCAGATAAACAAGCGCAAATTTGCAATAGCTGTGACCAGCAGCTAAAAATGTTATAATCATCTTAGATATCACATGTTATCATAAAGTTACAACTGCATCAAAATGAAAAAATCCTGTCTGCAGTGATGCCTCCCACAAGAGTCTACAGTCTAAAAGTAGGGGTGGGGCAAGCCATGACCAGTAAAAGTATATGTGTGTGTGTTTCTATTAATTTTGGCCATGTTACATGAGTCTTTGTAGTAGTTAGACACCTTTTTGTTACAGCCTGCTGTTCTTTTTTCTCATGACCAACCTTTGCGCTAAATCTTGTGCAAGTCTGTGAATCCATTTGTAACTTATGCTTCCTTTTTGCGATAGGCCACTCCCATTTCCATGCCCCTTCCATGCCCCAATTGGCATGGCGTGAACACAAATCACATCCTCACACACACACACACACACACACACACACACACACACACGCCCTTGACCTCTGTGCCAAATTTCAACCTCCTAGGGCAAAAACTGTGTCTGCCAAAAGGTAAGGAATTTTTGTGGACCCACCAACCAACAGAGCGACCTATAGAGGAACTGTCTGAGTTATTATAATACATTGTGAGATTGACATGAATGTATGTAGCCAAAATTCTTTGTAATCCAGCCAGTGGTTGACACATTTTTTACCAAAAAGATTGTGGCACAAGACAAAAATCAGTGTGGTTGATTCTCTGGGCACCGTCGATAACAACAAAGTCTATAAGCAAACCTGTTGCTCTCGAGATGGGAGAGATCGTTCAGATGTTTTATTAATGTTAAAAAAATAAAATAAAATAAGTCTTTGCAATAAACAGTCTTTTATGCACATTTAATGTGATTAGTGTCTCTGATGTGCTAAAAACGACCAACATGACATCTGTTTAAAGCATTTACAAAAATTAAAATTCTCCTCCCAGTAGTTAACCAGCTGGGAACAAACAATGAAGATTTGTTTTGAAGCACCTTCGGCAGAACAGCCTTTCTCACATTGTGCTGAGACCTCTGGGATCTATTATAATCCTTCCCTTGTGTTTTGCATATGTTTGTTATATGTGTGGTACCGTATGTGTGTGCATGATTTAGATTCCTCGATCAGGTTTTGATATGAACTGACACTCCTGTGACGTAATGAATACATTGAAAATGTCTGTCCGAGCTTTTTTTAGTCCACAGTTGAAAGTCGTGGCATCAGCTGAGAGGAAACTGAAACAGATGCCCTTTTCTGACACCCTCAGAGAGAGAGAGAGAAAGAGAGAGGTAGAGAGGGAGCAAGTGCGAGAGGAAGATAGAGAGACTAATGCAGAATATTCGTCCTCTGTAAGCCATCAGTAATGAGAATTTGCTGAAGCTATTTGCGCATATCTACAACCTCGTGATCCAGTGGGCAGTTCAGAGTAAACCAATTGGCTATTTATATTTATCCTCTGAGCTCCGCGCTGATAAAAAGCCATGTTGGTCGCTATCTGAGCTTTCCTTGCTCGGTCTGCTCAGGCCTGACACTGAACGCTTCATTACATGCGCCGCCGGGGGTCGATATTGAAAACTTGTCAGTGGCAGTGAGTGAAATGTAAAGGTTGTGTTGAGCCTGTTTTGCTGATCCAGCGCTGAGGGTGATCCACAGAGGAAAAGGTTTACCTGCACTTTCACACTGGTGCTGTCAAATAAAAAAAGATCAATTATGGAGAGTTAAAATGGGAAATTTAATGCTGCTATTACAATAAGTTTAAATTAACAATAGATCAAAAGACTTCTTGTAAATCAAAGGGGCCACTTACAGTGATTAACCCACAACTATCACCCAAATCTGCAGTTTCTCTCTACAAGCATTCAGTCAACCTTCTGTTCAAATGTAGTGCAAATTTTAACCAAATTTCAGAAAATACAAATTGATGCTTGTTTCCATCAGTTACTGCAGATATAGAATTTTGGTGCGTTACGATAAACAGTACAGGGTGCTCCCAGGTCATTAAAACGTGCTTAAGAAGAGGGCGCAACAAGATGGTGTCATTAAAGAGTACTAGTGATAGAATTTTAAGATTCTTTTTTTAATGTATGGCATTGGAGGAAGGTTTCAGTCTTCTTATCTTCTCTACATGGATCCAACGTTTTTGCCTTTTGCTAATCTTTACCTCCTCAGTGGACATTTTAAGTCTCTTGCATCTTGTATTTCACAATTTATCAACTAAGTCTATTTCTGTTGCACTTTGTAGCAATTTGTGTTTATTGACGCATCCACTCCTCCACTGTACCAAGCATAAACATGTTTTTGCAATATTTTTATTTTAAAATGTCCATTCTGGATAGAAACAAGTTAATAGAAAAGCATTTAATATTTGGGTTTTACATCCTGCAGCTTTACTCTTTTATTTTACTCCCATTGCTCTCATCTGCATAGTCATTGCCCACAGCAGGCAACTGTATTTAGCACAAAGAGCTATAAAAACCCACTGTATATCGCTGAGCAAGAGAGTGAGGGGAGCCTGAAGCTGTTGGGACAAAAGTTATTACGGCTAGAAAAATAGTTCCTTACAAGTGCTGACTCCCTGGCTCAAATATGAGCTTGAAAAAGGACATCTTTTTACACAAGGGTTCTTTTTAATTAACGTCACACATTTTCAGGTACTCTCTATAACATTTATTGACTATGGACAAAATGCAAACAAGCACAATATCTCAAAGACAGTTTTATCTGTAGTTATGGTTGTGTTTATGGCAGGAAAATCAGGTTTAAGGTAATTAGAGGTTGTAAAGTGTGTTTACCATTTCTATGATGTTTTGGCTGCTTTGTCCAGGATGATACAGACTGTTGGAAGGAAGCTCTCATCCATATTTTGTATCACCTGATGGTTTCCATACTGTGTGTTTTGTGACTGATTTCCAAACACAACAGGTTGCCAACACGTGGTCGTATCATTTTTGGAAATGATGAAAGCTCATGCTTTAGCCACTAATTCACTTCAGGTACTTAGCGGAAAAGCTTTACTACCTCACAGATTACGGCTGACTCCATCAGATTCTGAGCCAAACCATTTGGCAGTTTTCTCTGCCGACCTTTCCAAAGGCTCTCTCATTTATCTTGTGGCCGATATAATGCAAAAGCATGCTTCTCACAGCTAATGTGCATATTATCCGAGCAAATATGAAGAAATACAGGAAGTGGATCGATATTAGCTAACACAGCCTTCATTTTACTTGCCAGTGTTTGACTTGACAGTGTATAGAGCTGATAGAGGCAATTCGTTTGACAGCAACAGAACACGGTAGCCAAAAATCTGCTGAGCTGAAGGCAAGAGTTTGCCCAGTGTCCACGGATGACATGACCAATCAGATAATGGCCTAGTTAAGGGCCACAACAAAATTATTCCTCTGTCAGGGAGTTCAGCTACAGTTCAATAAAACTCCCTTTTAGCCTTCATTAAACTGCACTTATCTGCTATCTGAATGTCTGTTTTTACTCATATGATTAATAATAATATAGAAAGTCCTGGATCCTCCTTTGGCCCTCGGACATGTAAGACTATAAAAAAAAGTACAGTAGATGCAACGAGATAAATAAAATGACTAATGGAACTCCTCATTTCTTTAAAGGGCTTAAAAAAACCACAAAGACCCACCCTGAGTCCCAGGCGCTTCCAGCACAGCTTAAGTTCTGGAAACTGCGGTTTGCAATGGAGAGCATTAACTGATTTCATCTTTGGTGAAGTCATAAAGAAGATAGCTTCCTCGCTTGTATAAATATTTAAGTAGATGAGCATTAACCCTGAGTCAGTAACTATTTTAGGAGAACAGAACAATGTAGGAGGGTGCAAATGATAGAATAAAATAAAAGATTGACACAGCCAGGACCTTTGTGACCCAAGTGTTTGAGGATGTGTGATAAAAGTGTAGCAACTGAAGTAAGGGGTAGTCGCCAAGACATGCTGCCAGAAACAATCAGGACACTGTACGTTTAAAGTTTAAATCCCTGAAACAATATGTGCACCCTACAGCAAACGCGAGTAAGGGGTTGGATCTAAAAGAATAATCTGGCTACTTTATCTCACTTTCACTCCCTGGATCAGTGCTGCACTGTGGTTAATCCATGCAAATATGTTTAATGTACCAGCAGTTTCCAAGCATGACAGGCGTTGTTAGTGTTATGAGAGACTCAATGTGCCAACATGGGGTTCTTGCAAGGGGAGCAAGAGAAATGCTGTGAGGTTAGAATTGCACAAGTGAGGATATATAAGAGGCTTTCTTAAAAGAAAAGATTGATACTGCTCTTATTTGTCTGATAAATACGAAGCTACAGATAACAGCCAGGTGATTAGCTTAGCATAGAGACTGAAAACAGCTTGGTTTTGTCCATAGGTAAAAAAATATCTGACAACGCTTAAGAGCCTGCTTATGACCCTTTCACACGCTTTTGCATTTGGATTTTGTCTTCAATGGGAATGGGTAGAATGGGCTTTTCCTGAATGAAAAGCCTCGGGATTACTTTAACTGAGACCGTTCCGATCAGCAGTGATGGAAACATGACACCCAGGTGTACGCAGGTGAAGGACCTGCATTTAAACCCAGGACCCTCTTGCTGTGAGGCAACAGTGCTAACCACTAAGCCACCACGCTGCCCATACCCAGGGGTTTGAAAGGCAAACTTGTCCGTATTTCTGTAATTACATATTTCGTCAAGGGTACCAACAACAGCAGAGGCGTTAATTATGTATTTTTAAAGGTTTTACCTGGGTTTAAAAAAAAACTGCATATAAGCACTAATTTTAGTGTGAAGAATGTATCTTTAACAGAGTGCTTCCAGCTCACCCTGCTCTGTTCTGGTGCCCACCCCGACGCCACTCCCCAGCAGCTTTCTTAAGATATAAAAACCGCCTCCTCACAGCAATTCAAAGTCAACACCAACACTCCCTGGGTCTAGGAGCAGTCACCTAGCTGCACAGCTAACAGAACTAACTAGCCGCCACAGCAGTTACGGGTTATTCCAAGAAATCGCAGAGTTAAAGCAGAGCAGCCGGAGAACATCAGAGGCAGTTTTTTAAAATCAGTGAGACTTGTGTGTGTGCTGTAAAACTGTAAGCACCGTGATCCTGCCTGTTCACTTGTTACCTTGTGCAGAAACTGGTGATTGGAAAAGCAGTATGATTGACACAGAGACATCCTTCACCCAATAGAGCCTACAAAACAAGTCAGTGTACCGTCAAAACAATTTGAAGCTATTTTTAATGAGGTGAAGCAGTTGCATGTAACTGCGAGACACACACAG
This sequence comes from Naso thynnoides, assembly GCA_029783665.1. NCBI lineage: Eukaryota > Metazoa > Chordata > Actinopteri > Acanthuriformes > Acanthuridae > Naso > Naso thynnoides. The sequence goes on along the minus strand of JAQLOL010000024.1, from coordinate 17,810,079 downwards.
TCAAGCAAGAGCAATAAGAGGGAGTTAATCATGAGGATGAGGCTGCATTAGTCTTCCGCCACAGTGACACACAATCAAAGGAATCATCTGCACCACTTGTTTTATGTGAAATGTTACTTGATGAGAAGATTAGCTTTTCTAATAATAAATCACAGCAGTCATTATGTATGTTTCCTGCAAGAGGAGCAGCCCATTTTATGTTCCTCCTCACATTTTGAGAGATGTAAGAGATCTAAGAAACACTTATCTGCTGCTTTAGGAGAGTGACAGCTTCCTCTAAACATCGTTGGGTAAATAAAAATCCTCTACAACAGCTATGAAACGAAGGGCAGCAACTTCTCAGAAACTGATACACAAGAAAACAGAACAAAAAAAAAGATGATATTGCAGGTGTTGGCTGGTGAAGGTGGAGTAAATGCTGTGTCATGTCAGCGCAGACAAGCCCTTGTGATAAATCAAGCTAGTAGCTGTAGCACTGTCCCTCTTCATAACAGAAAAGGGCATCTGAAAAACGCTTTGGGTGGAGCTATTCTTAGTGAGCCTGGAGAGACCTGCTACACTGTCCGGGAGCTGTGACGTCAGCGCGTTGCAATGGATTTTGCTCAGAGAATGTATGTGTGAGGCGATGACTGTGCACGGTTTGTTTGTCTCTGTAAATAAATCCGTTACTGGATTGGACATTTGTAAAGAAGAGACAGTGAAAGGTGAGAGGAAGACAGGGCAGCTCTGCTCAGAGTGGAGGTGAACAAAGACAGAACGGCGAAGAAACGGAGGGTGGAGGAGTGGAGGACGATGGTCAAAGATAGAGGGATGTGTGAGGAAATGAGGACTGTGTCTGTGAGAGTATGAGTGAGAGTGATGGGTCTCTCCATCTGCCATTATCTTCCAGCAGAACTAATTACAAGGTGATGGACAGCAGACTAATCACCGAGGCCACGGGTGGCTTTAAATTAGCCGGATCGTGGTGTCGCGCCTGGTGTGATGGAGAGGGACAGGAGAGGAGGAAAGGAGGGGGGGAGCTAAACATGCATTACAGGGGAGCTGAGGAGGAGAAAAATGAAAAATTAAGCAAAAAAAAAAAAAAAGCTTCACTTCCATTCCTCGCTCTGTCTGCTCATCCTCTTTGTTCATCGCTCTCCTCTTGTCTTCCAAACCTTCTGTTATTTTTCTTCGACTGTGTCTAGATTTTATTTTCTCAGTGCTGTCTCGGTCTCCGTCCCTGTCCTCCCATGCCCCTGTCTCTGTTGTCTTATTTCCTGCCTTTTTTGTCTCTCTCAAATCTGTCTTTCTGTTATTCCTCCCAGGCTTTGGCACTCTGTCAGCTAAAGAAAGCGAGTCTCTGTGCCGGCTCTGTTTTTTCAGACGTGATGCTTCAGGCAAACCAGTGGGGTTCCTGAGCATGTGTTAACCACTCCCACTCACCGCACCTTTCATTCCACATTCAAGCATTGGAGACACACACACACACACACTTTCACACACTCACACTTGACAGCTGCCTTGCATCTGTTAAGTTGTCTCGGTTTTAGACATTCAGATATATCTCAATTTTTTTTTTCACTCCTTTTTCTCTGATTTCCTGTGTTTTGTTTATTTATTATGCTCCTTAAATCTGCCAGTAGGACGGTTCCACAGAACAAGAAAGAGACAGTGACACTTAATGGCTGCACACAAAGCCAATCTCCCAGCCTCAGCTCATTCTCTGTCCCTGTCCTCACATCAAGTCCCTTATTAAGACAAATCTATCTTGTCTGCATCGCTAATTTCTTTTATGCAGTCAGGTCTCATTATTCCTTGTCTCTCATCTCTCATGTGCTAATAAAAAGCAATGGGAATGCTGCAATTTTAATCAAAACACGAATCAGCAAGCCATGCCTGAAAATCTGTCGATGTCAGAACAGGAACTGACTTTTATAGAGATCAAAGTTCAGGGTCAACTCAGCATCCCCGGAAGCTGGCAGGGTCTAAGGATTCTGCTAATGGGGCACCTTTAAAAGCTTACGTAGGTGCTTCACATGAACAGACATATACACAAACAAGCATAAGGACGTATATTTGCATAATAGAATCACTTACAAATAAAAACAGGTTGAACACAATTCAAATTTCTTATGACGTCTTATGATACATCTTGATGCATCAGCTAACTCATCTTGTATTACAGCCTCTGGCAGGTTATTCCAGAGCTGAGGAGCTGCTACGGGACAAGCCATGAGCATGGCACTGCCAACATGCTGCAGCGGGATGTTCTGCAGGGTCTGGTGGTGCTCCGAGGAATGAGAAGAGATATGTGTAGGAGAGAATTGTAGAAAATTAGGAGAGAGCAGGGAGGCAGTGTGTGAAGCTGCATGGCTGGGATGGTCGCAGTGGTTTCTAACCTTTTTGGCTTGCGACCATGTCTTCAAATCATTTTGCATTAAATTTTTTTCTCTAAATAAAAAAAAAAATCCATCTTAATTTCCGAGAGCCTAAGGTGGCATTTTGCTTTACTTAACTGTCAGTCCATTTGTGTTTTCATGTTTGTATCTTGTGTTAGGTTTTGTATGTAAGACTGCTTGTTGTTTGTTTGTAACTTTGTTTAATTGTGCTGCTGCCTGTCTTGGCCAGGACACTCTTGAA
>JAQLOL010000024.1:17785605-17801892 GCA_029783665.1 Naso thynnoides | reverse complement strand
AAATCGTTATGTCTACAACTTTTTTGACAAATAAAGTACATTAATACAAGTTTTAAGATTTCGCCCCTGAGAATTTTATTCTTTACAGTATGGAAAAGGCTTTAAAACAGATTCCCATGTTGGAAAATGTAACTAAAAGGCTAAATGAAGAAATAAAACATGAAAAGTCGAACAAGTAGATTAGTAAATTTTATAAACTTTTGCTTTGGTTTGTGGTCAAACCCTTCTGAGAGTGAGTGTGGTTGAGACACACTCCTGTACACGCTGTTAAAGGTCCCCCTGGAGTTTTCGGTAAACACATTCACGATGATAGTCATAATTTTGTTGAATTATTCCTGTCCTCATAAAACACCTGCAAATCTTTGGAATAACCCTAAACCCACACTGTCTTCTTCTTTCCTGCTTCTGCTAAATTTAGGATAGCATGGTTCCATTTGGCAGGGTGAGAGTTGCAGAGTTAGTGGCTACAAAGGAGGAAAAATAACATAATATAGTGAGTTAGCAAATCTGCTCCTCACGAGTTTTCATCTGTTCTCTAATGAGCCGCGTGTGCCACAGTCAACAGGCTTTTTTATTTTTTATTTTTTTTAATAACAGTTTGTGTTATGCAGGTTATTTCCTCTGTATGTTTTGACTGCAGAGCGTCGTTAGATTAGCAGGTGAATTCCCATTAGAACCATTATGTATTTAGCCTTGCTTTTTTTTTCTCCTAATTGTCTTGTTTTTCTTTTGCTTGGATACATTTCTGCGAGGTAACTTTCTGTCTCAACTCTTTTTTTGTGTTTTCTGAAATTACACTTTTACTTCTGACAACCTGGGCCACGTTTTAGCTTCAACCTCACTGTGCTTTGATTATTCTGACATGAAAGAAGCCCAAACTTCACTGCATAACAAATGAGATTGCTTTCATTCTTTTTATTTCAACCTTTCGGCTTCACATCCATGATACTGTGTCTCTCCGTCACAGACACCAACGTGCTGCGGTACATCCAGCTGACAGAGATGAAGATGAGCAAGAGTGGACAGCGGGAACGAGAGAGCGGCAAAGAGACCCAGGGCTAACCCTCGACCTTTTCACTCTCTTGACCCCTTAACCTTTGACCCCTACGAGCATCCCTACATCCACCCTCCCTCTCTCCGCCTCCTCTATCGACTCCTGACAGCAGCACAGCCCACAGACAGAAAAGACAGACCCACTCACTCGGGAAACATATCAAACGCTGTCTGCAACCCGACCTCCTTTTCCTTCTCTTCCCTCTTCTTCTCCCTGTTTTCTCCCTCAGGTGCTGTGGTTCCTCTCCCTAAATGCAGACAGTTGAGCAAACATGAAAAAAAAAAAAGAAAAAAAAAAACGAAGAAAATGCTGTATTATACTCATACGAAACAGTCAATGTGGTGGAATGAAAAAGGAGCTTCAAAACATACCTATGAATTATGGGACATTTTGCGTGATTTAGTAAATGTTTTAAAAACATAGAATGCATTTCGTTTCTGCTCTCTTGCTCTCTCTCTTGTTCTCTCTGCCTTCTTTCTCTCCGTCTTATTTCGATCTGTGGAGGGGAATATCCGGGCTGGGGAAGCTCAACCACACCGAGGCGGGTGTGTTTGTGTTTAAGTGTGGAGGCAGTTCGGAGTGTGAGCAGGGGATAGCGAGGGGTGCGTGTGCGTGTGCGTGTGTGTGAGAGACACATATCAAGACCATAGCCCAATTTGATTGTACAGCTTACCCAAACAGGGCTCACTCAGACCCCTCAGCCAGACTTTGGGACAGACAAGCACGAGGAAAAGACGAATCTGTCGCTCCTCTGTCTCACTTTTCTTTCCTGGATGCCATGGATCACAGTTTCTGGACTCTTTGTTTTTAATTCAAGGGCTAATTCAAGTGTTTGTTATCTGTTATGGTAATTCTTTTATTTGCTTTAGGTGTTTATGATACTCAGTAGTAATTAATCGGTTGTTAATTGCATCTGTGTGTGCAGCAAATTGACAAAATTCTCCATCGCTTCTTGCTGTTCTGAGGTGTGCTATTACGGAAACTGGCGTGTCTTTAATCTGTTGTCAGAAGCCCTTCCTGGGTCGTGTGTTGTTGTTGATGTTGTTGAGATTGTCAAAGCCCCTCCCTCACTCCCTTTGCTCCTCCCTGTTCTCCCATTATTGATGTCACAATGGAAAATAGCCAATAGCACCGTAGTTCAATCAACCCCCGTTGGCTCAATGGAGATCCACTTTAGAGTTTTGCAGTGAGAAACACTTTGCAAATTTCTACGCGGAGGTCCAACCTTTTATCTGTAATGCTGAAGCTTTCCAGACATCGATAACGCACCGAGGAGACTCTGGGCAGCGTTAGTGCAGGGAAAACAATCACATGCATCTGTCCCGGAGCACTCAGCTTTAGTGCACTTCAACAAGAGTGTGCCATTAGAGATTTCTTCCTCTTTCAGTTTATCTGTGTTTGAAAATTGTTCTAAACATAGAGCTGTGAGGACAGACAACGCACAGCATCAGCGTTAGACACTCCTGATGATATGGTTTGTGGACATTCATGGCAAGCTGTCTAAAGATACATAGATAATTTGCCACTGCTTCTCTTGTGACTTGTGAAGCTGAATCATTGATAATGCAAATATTGCTTTTACAGTAGCTTTGCCACTGGCTCAAATCTGCCTGCCCTGTGTCTGCGGAGGGCTGGATTGACGATTTGCGGAAGCATGACCTGAATTTCCTTCATTTCTGATGCCATGAAACTCCTTCCTGTGTGCAAGCACACCTCCTGCATGTAATATGCGACTCCAGAGAGTTACTTCAGATGTATGGGATAGGAATTGTATCTGCTCTATTGCTTTCTGTCATGGCATGCTGCCACACTGTTTGCGAATACCTCCATTTTATCTGTTCTGCCCTTGATAAAAAACACAGAAGGCGGTGACAGACTCTGATCACTGCAGGAGAACAGAAATCAAATAACCTGGAAAAAAAAAGTCTTTAATAAATTACAGTAGGGTTCTTTCTTCTATTAGTCAAGGTGAGAGATGAGAGGTGATGCCAGCGCTTGAGGAAATCAAAAACGGGTTTGAAGAAGGAATCAAAGACAAAAGCTGTAAAAGAGTTTCCCTCCCCATATTTCCAGTGACCTGCTAAGAGGTAAACAGGGACCTAAGTGTGTCAATGGGACTCTGGAGAGACGGCACCATGTGTTGAGGAGACCGGCATGATACAGAGGAGCTCCAGTGGAGGAAGAAGTAGGCCATCATCAGCCCCAGTAAACCAGCTGAAAATCCAAGTCCACTGGTAGGCGAGACACAAAGTGATAAACAGAAATGCTAAGAGCTGGAAAATTAAACATATGGCTGAACGTATGAAGACACCTAAGTGTTAAGTCATATGCGATAGCTGAATATCTCGTTTCACAACTCAATTTTTCTGAGAGAGATTTCTAAACAACAGTTTTGCCCATGCTAACACGCCTATCTGCAAGATAGTGAATAAATTTTTTCTCCCAAAATGTTACACTATTACCTAGAGTTATCTTACTCATTCTTTCTGAATGATTTTAATTTGGTTGCTCTCTTTGTTTGGCAAGTCCCCGTTGCTAATAATAGTATCGCAGAGGGACAGTCACTTTGGTGCAAAGCTCCAAAAATCACACCCAAAATGAAGAGAAATTCTCAAACATTTAATTTGCCAGCATCTCTCAGTTCTAAAACAACAGAGGCAGAAGCCTTCCTCACTCATGATGCATCCCTGTGCTCTCCTCTTCTTCCTCTGGCATCCCAGAGGAAATAAATCAGCAAAACAACAGTGAGAAACAGCACCTGCAGGCTTGGTCTCCATGGCTGCCTGGGCTGAGTCTACTCACCCACGGGCCCCTCGGGGATAGGTCTCCTCCTGTGGTCCTCTCTCCATGGCACCAGCCCGCCATCTTGTTTTTTTCTCACTGTGCTAAGTCATTCTAACTCAACGTGTGCTTCGAGCATCTAGGGGATCACTAGCTGCACACAGAGCTGGTTCATTTCTGGCTGATCAGCTCTTGATTAATGGCAGCACTGACTCCGAGGTTGTTATTGTGAGCATAATCTGACAACAAGCTGTCTGCAAAGAGATGCTCGATCTCAGTGTAGCTTTGAAAACAAACAAAAAGCACAACAAAAAAGAGACGGAAAAATCAAACTACTGGCTGTGTTGTTTTTGCTCTTTTGCTTTGATGTCATTTGAGGTAAATGTTTGTCAAATGTCAGAGTAGTTTTTTGTGAATATATGATAGAAATGTACAAAAAAAATATAAAAATGGAAAGTTTTATGGTTGTGAAAAGCTTTACTTTACTGGATTACTTTATGAAAGGAAAAGAAAAGCGAGAGATAGAGAAGAGAATTTTACTAAAGCTCCTCCACAGAGCTGCTTTGTGACTGTGTCTGTATTTGTTGGTATTTCTGTTGATGTCCCTTTTGTCAAGGGATCCAGAGCCGGCTAAGAGTGTGTGCAATGCCCTTTGACCCTCCCGCCCCCTGTCAGAATGACCTTTCAGCCATCTCGTCTGTTTCGGCACAGTAAGACGACCAGTAACGCAGGAGTGGAGGAGAACTCTGAGGAACTCGTTCTGGAGCACAGAGCTGCTCCTCGCAAGGCACAGATCTCCTTCCTGTTGGTTTCTGTGGCGATGGAGACAATAACTGGGATGTGAAGCTGGGGACGTCAAGGCTATGACTGCATTTTTGTCTCTCGCCTCGCTCCCAAGAGGCCTTTTTCCTTTCAACATCCAAACATCACAGGCCTCCATCACTGGTTTTACTGAACTGCTAGCCCAGGAATGCACTATTGATTGGTAAATGAAGATTATGAATAAAGTTTCAAACAAAGATGAACGTTGTTGTTTTGTGATTAGAATGAAGTCTTTTTACAGGTGTTGGGGAGGATTTTTGCACATGTTAAAAACTAAGCTGTACCCATCTGGAGTTTGTGGCTCCACAGGGGAAGTCAAATAACTGGCCTCGAGTGATGTCACATGAGTCAGCATTGGCTGGAGCATAAGACTACAAATATGAAAGTGAAAAACTTCAGAGGTGAAAAGACGTGAGCCGACTTTTTGAGCCCTCTTCTCATGTCTGCTTGAGGTTAACAACTGGAGGCTCCATGAGCTGCTGCTAGCTTGCGCAGCTGAGTAAATCATCTCAAGTTGCATTGTGGGTAATGAAGGCACCAAGTTTTAACAGGAAGAATGTGTGGAATAAAAAAATATCTGTGGTCCCGCTGCATCGACTTTAATGTGTGTGGGTTTTTTTCTTTTTTAATTTTCTTTTTATTCATTTTTTGTTTTTACTGGCCATCATAAGACCAACAATATATTAATAAAGGTACAATGCGAAATATTTTAAAAGGACACTTCAGTTTTTACATATGAGGAAGAAAACATTGTATAATGTTTCTGTGGCTCTGGATGAGTTACCTAAAATGTCATTTCCTGTAAAAACCCTACAAGCTTTTCTGGAGCTTTTGATCATATTACATGATCATCAGTTGATTTAAGTTGTTCAGAGACACTTGCTGTTAAAATATTTTTTGTTTTGTTTTGTTTTTTTAAGCACCTTAAGTACTTGTAATCTACAATTCCTAAATGCCCAGTTTATTAACAATCCATTCAGTAGCTCTTCTTAAGCTTTCAAACAGGTCACCTCAGATTTAAGTTGTCAAAGTGTCACTAAATTGTAGATGTTTTTGTTCTTAGCACCTCAGTGACTCCATGTTCATGTTGACTTTCAAATTTCATTCTGCTGAAGATCATGTGGATATGACTGACAGCAGTGAGGACAAGGCAAGTGTATTTGTGTAGCACCACTGAGGCTCAAGTCAATTCAAAGTTCAAATTTTTAAAGATGAAAAGAAATTGCATGTTAAGGACTATTAAAACAAGAACAGCGGCTTAATGGACCCGTTTCTTACAGATGTGCAACATGTCAAAACTTGACTCAGCCGTTAATCAGGTATTATCCAGTGCAGATGTTAAACAAAGAGTGACATGAATGGGTGCAGAAGGTGAAGTTGTTTTGCCAGTTTAGTTTGGCGCCTGAGCACAGCATACGTACACTAACAAGCTCATGGCTTCACTTCTTGGATTAAAAGAGAAGAACAGAACCAACAAGTGAAGACAAACCATAAAATAAAAGCCTGGGTCTGTCACAAACATTAAAAAGTTCAAACTCATGCAGCAGAGATATCGAAACATTCAGCCCCTCAAACAGGCAAAGCTCCAAAAATGCTGGATCCTACATTTCCCACAATGCAGTCAGTAACAACTTACTCCAATCATCGCTGCATGCTAAATGCCAAATCTGAAAAACAGCACAACCTCAGTTGAGTTCTTTCATCTTTGATGGATGGGCTTATTTTTTCAAGTAAAATCAAATGAGTTCCCTTTTTAAAGATGCTTTACTTTCTTCTTCAAGTCCTATATATTTTATCCTTAAAATACTTTATGCTGATTTTTTCATAATAAAACTTCCCTCTTGGTTTAATGATCTGATAAAGATTTAGTTTAAAGACAAAGAGAGTCCTCGTGCACATCTGAGGACACACCAACAGGCAGGCAATCTCGAAACAGTTCACTTTAAAACTGAATACAAAACACAAACATTTGTGTCCCTCCCTTTTCGTCCATCTCTACTCCATCTGTCCATCAACCATATCTGCAAATTCATCTTCCTGTATTAATATTTGTATTCATATTCCTGTATTTGCTTTTTAAAACAAAGGAAAAAGGGGAAATATGGTGAAAAACTATTGAGGAAACAATGAAGGGGAAGACGTTGAAAATGATAAACGTGAGAGAAACTCTGTTGCTGTCAAAGACAAAAGCCAGAAAGAAAGACGAGGAAAGCACACACTGTTTTCCTACCAGACAAAACACTTGTGTGTGTGTGTGTGTGTGTGTGTGTGTGTGTGTGTGTGTGTGTGTGTGTGTGTGAGCTGTCAACCAGCCAGGCGACGCTCAGCCTGCCGAATCCTTTCTGCTGGCTCTTTAACACCTCCCTCCCTCTTTCTTTCTCTCTTCCTCACTTCATTTTCAGGCCCATCATCCCTTTTTTTTCCTCTTTTTCTTTGTTGTTGCTTTTAATAGCATCACCATGGAAGTGAAGAGGGGTTGCTAGGTAACTGGCTGGCGTCTGGAAGGGTGTTTGATTGGCGGTCACGCTGACAGACACAACAGTGGAGTGTGTGGGGATGTGTGCTTCATGTGTATTTGTCTTTACATTCAAAGGTCGATGTCAGTGTGAAATCGCACATTTTGTTTGACAGTTTAGAAGATTTATTTCCGCTCGACCATCATAAAATTTAATCAGAAATCTTCACTGAATGCATGATTGCACCTTCATCTGGCTTTATGGCAACTGCAGAGTCAGAGAGCGACTACAGGAATTCATTACATGAAGGAAAACAGCAGACAGAGATATGACATCATAGGCCACAGTGGTGACATCTAGAGGAACTTGGGTGTTACCGCAGTTGCCTTTGTCTGCTGGTACATGCATTAAACCATTAAACCACACATACTCATGTACAGTACCAGGTGTAATTTTGAGGTACTTGTCATTTACTTAAGTATTTTATATTTTGTGCTACTTCATATTTCTTCTCCACTATACTACAGAAGGAAATATTGTACTATTACTCAACTGTGGTGGTGCTGACCACATTTCTGATTAGGATGCATAAAAACATAGATAAAAAGCATCAAATAACACATTGTAACCTTTTTGGCTTGTGACCTGTCACAATAAAGCAGTGTTTGGTTTACATCTGTCACATTTCAGATGTCCAGGATCTGTTGGCTGAGTGATTTTCCCTTTTAAACTTCTCTGAAAGTTCACTGGAGTAAATACTCAAGTTTTAAAAAATGGGAAAAAAAAGTCATTACATAAGAGACAAACATTTATTCCTCTCTCTCCTGTCCCATTAATCATCTCAAGTCCCCTCAGCTTAATCTTGTCACCCCTTAGAAGGCCTGAAGCATTTTTAAGGAACCTATTAATCGATCGATCACATTTATTTTTTTATAGCCCAAAATCACAAATTACAATTTGTCTCAGGGGCTTCACAAACTGCACAGGTGTGGCATCCTCTGTCCTTAGACCCTCTCACTGGGTGACGAAAAATTTTTAAAAACCCTGAATCGATGGAAACAATCGGGGAAAAATAAGAAATAAATCTACCTTGTCCTCAACCAGCTGTAGTAGCAAAATATTAAAGCATTCACATATCAGGATTAAATTACATTACATTGGCTCAGTCACCAACCCAGATACCAAAATAAACGTTGGTATTGTACATTTCTGCTTATCACAAATAAGTCCAAATTTTACATTTCTTTACACTGATAATTTCAATTGTACGTTGTGACACAGCTGTGGTTGTGGTCTGGTTAGTTTTTTGCAAAAAATACAACCTGGTTAGGACTAGAAAAAGATCATGTTTTGCTTAAGTAGCCTGGTTTTGACACTAAAATAGCTAAAAAATGTCCTGTCTTGTTAAAAATACAGTTTTGCAGCTCCAAAGGGGGAAGTAGATGGTGTTCTCAAACAAATATGCCACCATTGTCCCTCCTCCAAATGAGAAAGTGAGCTCATATAATCTGTCATCTGTAATCTGAACTGAATCACTTTGATTGGTGCTGCACAGTTTTTATCATACGCAACAAACATACAAACAAGAACTGTAACTTCTGGAAATGCACAGTGCCTAAATTTTTCTCTGATGGCTGGACTGAAGTCACAGAGGAAATTTTACAGTTTCATAAATTTTGTTAATCATTATTTTGTACTTTAAGTTATGCCTAGAATGCAGGACTGACAGAGTACTACTGAGGCTCCATGTGATTTCCTCATGTATATAAAACATAAAAATAACAGATGCAGCACTGACACAGAAGCATCTTTCTTTGTTTTTTTTTATTTGTCTCTCATTCATCACATTTGACACGTTTTCCTCACTGAACCCAGAAATGTCACAGGTTGAGACTGAGGACAACATGGATGTTTCAGTACGCTGTTCCCCAGGTTTTCCTTGGTTTTTCCTGTTATAATAACAAATATATACAGATATCCCAGGAAGAGCATCGTAATAATAATTAATCCTTTCCAATAATAACAATAAATTTAATAATAAATACTCAGTGTTCTTAACCACAGGAGGAGAATGAGTTTGCGCTCACTCTTCTACCGACGGGATTGTCATCATCCCATACAAGTAACAAACACACACACACACGCTTATTCACACGCACGCACACAGTCACTTAAAGAAATTTGCACTGTTAAGTAAATACCACCTGCAGCCGAGAGGACATGTCCACCGTAGGGAAAAAAAAGTTGATTTGTCAGCCGTGCGTCCAAACAGATACTGACCTGTTGCACAACATGGCTCCTAAATGCCAGTCATGTTGAAAACAGCAGGTCAGAGAAGAACATGACGCTTCCACAGTGTTTCCTCCGCATGTGTCCGTTTGAGTGGCAACAAAGGGATCCATACAGAGTGCTACCGACTGCTAGTGAGGAATGTTTTTGTCCAAAAATAACGTGGTAAAGGACAAACAGAAGACAATGCATGTAGCAAACAGCGGTGTTATTTCAAAGAAGTGCTGCATTTAGCACAGAGCGAACCGCTCACACGTAAAACAACATGCACCGAAAAAGCACCAGCACGCAAACAAAAATTATGATTAACCCATTTTTGTTCTTCCACACATGTACAGTACTATATACACATTCACACAGACAGAAACACACCTGGTCTGCCAAACCAATAGAAAAACATTTTTGCTGACAGGTTGCGGTTGGGATGCACTGAGAAAATAAACTCTGATTTTTTTTCCTGTACAAGCACATAACCAGTCCACCAGTGCAGTGAGTAAAAAGGCTTCTTCCTGCCCCGGTGTGGGAGGGAGGAGGTGATGAGGACCCCCGTGCAGAGAGGTGACACGTGTGAGGATGAAGGCAGAGCTGACAAAGGAGGATTTATGGGGGATGTTTGTACACTGGCAGAACAAACGACGTGCAAAATAAGAACAAAGACACTTTCTATTAAGAATCCTAAACGGCCCAGCTCCTCTTCTTGTGCAGGAAAAACTCCTTAAGCAATGCATGTTTAAATGACATGTGAATGTTTTTTTTGTTGTTGTTTTTTTTTGCAGTCTTAAGAGTGAGAGATGCAAGCAGAAAGTTGACAGCTACATAGACAGGCAAAAGCACAGGCAGATGGTTTCAAAATGAACGATTAGCAAAGTTAAAAAGTGGCTTTTTTAGGTACTTGAATGGCTTTTGGAGGTCATGAGTCTTGAAGGAAATGCAACCTGGTCATGAGGCGCTAAGAAGCAGGTAGAGATGGCTTCCAAAGAGGAAAAGAAGTGTTTTTAGGTAAGGTAGGAGGGTGACTACACTGCAATGCTTTTAAAGGCCAACAGGAGCCCCAGTGTCGTGCAGGTTAGACAGTGCTATCAGGGAAAGGCTGCTGTGAGGGTTTCACACCTTATCAGGACACTACAAGGACATGAGAGGAATGGCTTCCAGTAAGTGCCTAAAACATGACGAGATGTTTTTGCAAACTTTCAGTGAGTGCACTTTGCTCGGCTCAGACATCAGTAGGTTTTTCTTATTCAGCCAAAGCTCTGGAACAGGTCTGACTGCAAAAAAAAAAAGAAGCAGCCTTGAAATGTCCGTTTGCTTGTAATTTTTTAACTACAAGTACTGCTGTCCACACAGCGTCGCCGGCTGCCGCTGTCCACACAGAGGTACAGTGTGGTCAGAACTCTGGCCCTCCACGTCCATGTCCATCAGGTTGGGCCGCGCAGCGCTGGCGCTGCTGTCCCCTGAACCTGAACCGAGCGGGCTGTCGCAGCTGCTGCCCGGAGATGAGCTGAGGGTCCGGGAGAGAGAGCCCAGCTTCCAGGGGTCGGCTCTCATCCTTGCCGGGGTGGGCCGCGGCCGGGGGGCAAACTCCAGCGTCTTGGGTCTCTCCAAAGGACTGATGAGACAGAGAGGATCCGGATCAGGGATCGGAGGAGCAGGGGCTTTACGGCGGTGAGGGACTGGGAAGATGGTGGAGGGGTCGGGGAGGCGGGGGATGTCCAGAGTGTCCAGTTTACCTGAATAAGGAAAAACAGAGAAGAAGAAAGATGTGACTCTAGTTTCTCAAATGAGCGAATGAGATGTTTTTCTTATGATGGAAACTGTAACAAGTTTTGTTTTTGAAATGTATGTCGATTAGGATATCACTACGGACATTTCGCATTATTTTCTGACATTTTATGGAAAAATCTGTTTTCAGGGAAAAAAATTCTTAAGACAAAACTGATCAGATAATGGGGCATCAAAGGCAATATCACTGTTGTTGCATTTTTTAGCACACAAAAAGTGTTACCCGGCACCCATACCACTATATTATTTAACATACCAGAAAAAGATTTGTTTTGTCCCAACTGATATATTACATGATCTATACATTATCATCTATGTCCATGGCCCTTCCTGAACAGCAGGAGGTCTGTATGAATATTTTATTCATCCACTCTCCACTATTTTCAGGAATCGCCTCTCTATCAAATATGTCAGACATTTATTTATTTGAATTTTAGTGTCTGTTCAAATATTTTAATGTTTATTAAATGTAGATTTCATTCTTTGGTAGAAGATTGTGAGATCAAAGACAGGCAAGTAGGGCTTGTCCTTACTGAGAGTTTTTTTTACTTTAACAGTCTAGGAAGGCAGCGTTTTCCACAAGCCTTGAATGCATCAAAAGTGTTATTGTTTAACATTGTTAAGACTGTGATTTCTTTCATGTCCCTTCATGCGATTGTTTTACATAGATTCTCTTGTGCTACCATCGCACTTTGAGTGTTCCCACATTAACTATTAAATGCTGTTATTTTTATCTTTTAAAAGAAATAATGCCCTCTAGATTTAATACGAGGGTTACATAAAACTTAACAGTGAAATATTTCAACAAACGTAAGCTGAAGTGTTTAAAACTTTGCTTGGACTCTTGGCACCACCAACAGGACAAAAAGTTTACTCATCCAGTGAAGAATTTCAGCTGACAACTCTTACTGAAGTTAATAAATGAACAAAAATTAATCACATGTTCCTTGAACACTTTAAATTATTTGTCCCTTACTTTTGTTAATTTTGTGAGGTGCTCCTGGCGGAGGAGGCATGGGCATGCTTCCATCTGAGGGTGACCTGTGGTGTCCCAGAGTTTGAGCTCGGGGTCGTATCGCCCCGTCTGACGGGGTCCGCCTGTGTCCCCTGTTCAGGGCCATGGCTGCAGACACATGGGTGGGTGTGAGTGACTGGTTGGGCTCCTTCTTGAAGCTCTCTGCCCGCAGATCCAAGAGTGGGTTGAGGGCAGGAGCCGGTGCCGCTGCTGGTGTTTTGAGCCCTGTCATTGGGGTCAGGGGATAGTCGTCTGGGTCGGAAGGGAGGAGGGACTTGGTGGAGTTGCAGTCAGACAGAGAAGACAAAGAGAGGAGTGTGACGGAGGGAGAAGGGTCCATGCAGGGGAGTGCTGAGTCATGATGTCTGGAGAGGGAGAGGGAGAGGTTTCGGCTGGGCGGAGAAGTGCTGCGACGGAAACGTCCCGTCCGCTGGAAGAGACCCTCCTTCTTCTTACGCTGCTCTTCTCTGAGGTCCTGCTCATCCTGAAGCACCTGAACATAACATCAGGTCACATTAAACAGGGCCACTGAGAAGAGTTTCACTACAGTAACATTAACTGAAAAACAACCAAACAACACAACGACCAAACAGCAAAGGTTATTCGACCTGCTTTTCTTTTCCTGATAATCACTTTTTCACCCTATTAAAGCGAAAGATTAAATCCAAGTCTTTTCATTGATCCTCTCTTTGTACATGCTGTATGTTCTTTGGTGAGACCCACGTTTGCTTTGACAACAGACAGAAAATCCTGATAACACTGAGCCAACGAGGTTCTGGGAACCGTCCATGCAGACCTCGCTCATGCTGACTCGACAGCATCACACATTTCCTGCTGATAATTTTGCAGCTTTTTCCTCCCCTTTTCATCTCATATCAAAGGTGAGCTGTTAGTCTGAGATCTGGAGACTCTGAGGGTGATTTGAGTCACATTACTGCTCACCCCTGGTGCAGTCATGTAACATCGTGCCTGCTGGAAACATTTCCAAAGGTGTGCTGAAAGCATTGTTTGTTTAAACCGGGCAGGTACCTGATACAAAGGATAAGGATTGGGTGAAATTTGTGCTGTTGTTTTTTATGGTCTACTTAATCAATAAAGAGCTAACAATGCCATCTCTTCCCCTGGCCACCATGGGACCTCATTTCAGAAAAAATCTGAAAGGTAGTAAACGCAGAGGGAAAAAACTTTTCAAATCAAAAGATCATTTTGCAAGTTATTCTGCCGTTTAAAATTTTTATTTAATCAGATTTCACACACCCCAAGGTTGCATAAGTGACATCTTAATAACATTTTGTTACGTAACCGACTAACTCTGCTGTTCCAAGGCTGCAGCTCTCAACACAGGCAGATTTGTATTGATTTTCACCCTTTTCATCCTTTTTTTTTCTCTCTGAAAGAACAGAGTGATATGGGGCAATGTGACGACCATGCTGGTATTGGTGATGTTTTCATGACTGTTTTATATGTTTTTCATCAGGCAATTGGATAAAAATGAGTTCAAGCTGTTTTATGGTACTGTTATTTGCTTAATTATCTATTTATTTTGTCATTTCTGTCAATTGCAATAATAAGAGTAAGGTTGAAAAACACGAAAAGCTAATTTGCAGCTATACTATGTACTATGTATGTGACTTAGCATTAGCGATACGTTAGTAAAAGCTTGTGAGTTTCCTCAGTTGAGATTTGCTACAGTTTCTCTCTCTGCTCTGTTGTCTTACCTGTAGTTTTCCCACCTGCAGCAGGTCTTGTCCGAGAGCAACAGACGCGAGCAGAGAGGCGCAGCCCAACAGCAACATATCACTCTTTTTCCTCTGGCTGCAGCGACGGAGCGAATCTTGGTAGCTGGCCGTGGACCCCAGGCCTACGGGCCCCTGAAAAGAGCCACCAACAGTTGACAACGTGTTGGGCCCCAAGCTGCCCCACAGGGACCCCGAGTCCTCCACAATGCCGTTACTGCTGGTCTCTGAAGGCAGCAAGGACCCTGGTGACTCTTCGAACTCACAGCACTCCTCTATTTGAGAAACAATGAGGGGAGGGGAATTAGTGCTAATTGAAGGATAAGTAAATAATGAACACCTTAGGATGAAGTCTCACCCATTTCGTTGAGGCTGGAGAAACCGGCAGTCATGGGAGCATGTTTGGGAGACTTGCCCAGGTTTGGTGCACTGGACGACCAAACTTTGCATCCCTCACCCAGAGATTTCAACCTGCAAAGAGACAGAATGATGTCAAACATAAAGCAACCAAGTGCCACAATATTTTTTGTAAATGGAAATAAATTGGAATCAAAAAGCTCCGTGTTGTATGAGGATGGCCATCATACACAACATAGACTTGATATTTTCTCTGCTGGTCCACAGAGTGAGCTTCGATCTCGAGTGAAATGTTTTGTTTCTGTGTGTTATGAGCCATTATCTGTCCAGAAACACATTGGGAAAGTTTGTATCCTTATCGCTTTATGATGTCACAACAAAGTCTCATGATACAAACAAGTGATGATAATGAAGTCATGATACAAATCCTGTCACTGCAGTTTTACCAGGTATATACGGTATTTGTGATATTTTAAGGTTCAGTGTGAAGGATTTAGGGGAATCTGTTTGTGAAATGTGGCAGAAATGGAATATTGCATTCATAGGTGTGTTGCATTAGTGTGTAATCACTAGAAAATAACATTTGTTGTGTTTTCACTACTTCAGCATGAACCAGTTACAGTTCAGTTCCTATATGGAAGTCAAATTAGAAGTGTGTACTAAACCCACGGGCTTGAAGTTGAATTTAAACTGTGCTATATGACAGTGAAATAAATGACATGAAACTGTTTCCATACTGGGTTTGAACTCAAGCCGCCCAGCTGAAAACCAGTAATCCTAACCACCGCACCATACGCAAACTGTACATTATAAATACTCTGCTTTATATCGTCAACCATCAATTAAAAAAGGCGTCAAATGATTTGAAACAGACTGTAACATAAATGTTTATTCCTAGAAGCTGCTATAATCATGTTATCATAAATCATTTCTAAAATAAGCTGCCCATTTAATATTACTACATAAAAAGTTTCTCTTTTACGTTCATAATTAGTGTGTACACAAACCACACTCTTACTTTTCCTCCCCGCCGACCCTCTCCTTCTGGTGGGTGGAGCTCGGGCCCCAGGTGCGTCCCTTCTTCTTGCTGGTCGTCAGGTCTTCCTTCTTGCACACAGCGCTGCGGCCCCATGTCTTACTTCCATCACTTGGTGTCACTGAGGGATAGTAAGAAAACACACATTACATCAACAACTACATTTACTTTATCTCATGTTCAATGTTTTTTGCTTATTTCAGGCGTTTGCACTCACATCTTATGGCTCTCAGTCGCGGTATGACACCCGGGCTGGCAGGCGGAGTCGTGCTCTCGCTCCCCTGAGTCTTCCTCTTGTCCACACTGGGAGACGCCTGGACTGTGATCTTATGCTCAAAGCCTGCAGAGGAGCAAGATTTTTATTTAAAAAATTTTTTTTTTTTTTTTTACATACAAATCACTTTTCATTTGCATTAGGTCAAAATTTGTGAACATCTGCGATGGTTTGGGTCTGTAGTGGTGGTCATTTGTAGTGTGTTTGGTAATTTTCCTGTTTTAGAAGAGTGGGATGAAAACACCAGAGGAAGGAATCTACACAACATACATCCGTCAATAAAACGTAAAAATTTAGGGAGCTTGCTTCAGATAGATGAAATTAAATGGACAAGATAAAGGCTGGGAAATCGTGGGTTAGCAAGTGATCTGTTAATATTCAGGAAACACGAGACGGCAGATGTGAATACTTGGAATTCTGTGGAATCTGTTAAATGTGTCATTTTGTACTATTTGAGATATGCTGGGCAAAGGTGACTGTTATTCATGGGAGTAAGTAAACCGGGAAATGAAACATTTTCCCCAGGAACTTTGCTAGGTGATAGATTGAATCAAAAAGAGAGAGCTCTGGAAACACAACACTTCCTGCATCGTAAGGTATACTGTAGGTCCAGGAGGCATCTTTAATGTTGGCTATCGTTACTGGTTGGAGGCAGCAACGCACTGAGCCTAGTCTGCATGAAATAAAC
>JAQLOL010000024.1:17738761-17751124 GCA_029783665.1 Naso thynnoides | reverse complement strand
GCGAGGAAATATCCACTCCGGCTCCATGTTTCCCTTTTCATAATAATAATAATAATAATAATAATAATAATAATAATGATAATAAAAGATTGTGGTTAGGCTTATTTATTTATTACGCACGAAAAACGTTACAGGTATCTGGTCCCAATTTGCGTCTTCCGCCCAAACGGCTTAATTTTAATACGTAAACATTTGGCATTTACTGTAACCTAACCTGGACACTGAGGGCAGCAACATCCACCGACATCGTCGCATGGGCGTGTGGTTGCATCCGAGTAAGAGGGACCATCCAGGTCAGTAACCCACTTCGGCGACAGATAAAAAAAAACGCTCCCGGGTGGGAGTCCCTGTTCGTGCTGTTCAGCCAGCTGTGCGGAGGTCCATCTCGCTGCTCCAACAGGCTTTATATCCAAAAAAGACGTAACATATCCAGCACCGAGCTGTCAGTCTGTGGGCTGACTTTGCATCCAAACACACCAGGGCGCCGTTCACATCCGCGGGGACAAGTGCTTCCTCTGTCACTGATCTACAACACACAGGGATGGTCGGAGCGCGCACGCTGGCTACGTGCTTACGCTCGTCGCATGCGTGCAGATCAGGGCGCAGCTCGACGTGCAGGGCGGAGAGGAGGACGCCACACTGTGTTGGAACGAGACAAGGCTGTGCTGGTGGTGAGGGCGTGCTGTTGCATTCTGGGTAATGTTGTTTCTGAGGAATCTCCTGCTGACCTACATCATTCTGGCCGCTTATATGACTAAATAATGACCAATATTACAGTCTTAAGAGAAGGAATGACTGTCATTAAATGTATAAATAATTCTACACCACAATGAAATGATTTCTTGCATTAAGAGACTGTGAAATATTGTTGTGATAATATATTGCAATGACAGAGTCTTAATTTTGTGTCATAGAGAATGTAGATTCTTCTTGTTGGGGTTGATGATAAGGAGAACAAGAAGACTGAAGCTGGAAGTATTTCAGCATTTGATTTAAGACAGTTTGAGGCAACAGTGAATCTGACATTCTTCATAGGCTTAAAGGAAATAATTATACTCAGAGGAGCTGGGGTGAATTTCAAGAGAGAAGTCAAAAAATACTCTTAAAAAATTCCCTTAATATTTTTTTTAAGGTAAGGGCAGCACGAAGTGAGAGAGACTGTTTTTGTAAGTCAGTGCGTTAGACTAGTTGATTTACATCATATGACACAGTTGAGATCCTTTTACATAAAGAACAAGATGTTATTGGATTGAAGCATGTATGGAACAATCTTTTTAAATTAATACAAGAAAAACTGAATCAATACAATGATGTAAAAACATTGATGATGTGTTAGAAATTCATTGCTTTTGGTGCACAATCAGCAGGTTTTCCAGAAAATATACAGTAGTATCCACATCCATTCACTTTTAACCTATACTGACCCCTGGTGTCTAAAGAGTGAAACACAAAGTATTTAGTAATTGTTCAGCGTGTGGTGCTAATAATTGTTGTTGTTTTACTTCAGTAATTTTTTAAGGTAGGTGTTCTCATTATTTAGATGTAAAAAATATTTTTTGTTCTATTGTTATTTTGTGTTGCATTATTGCTATTTTTACTTCAGTAAAATATTTTTCTACAGGTCTACTGTCTTGTTTGTTAAATTGTTTGGAAATAAATTACCTTTAATGTTTTATCACTTCCTGAGTTCCCCTTCTATTCAATCAGCCACTTCAGAGTTGCTTATGGTTTTGAAGTACAGACAGTTGAGGTGGAAATCAATGTTTTCACTCTCTGTTGTGGTATTTTCATTCTACAAGCAGCCTTATTACAGGATATCCCAACCCATCTCGCTATCAGCACCATCCTCTGCAAAAATCCTATCCCAAATACTGTCAGAACCTTCACCTTCCAGTCAGTCTGCCATAGACGAGAGGATGCTTTAATAACTTTAATAATTACACAATAGAGACAGAGGGGAAAGGTTAAAAAAAAGTGATGCTGTAATATTTTGTCAGTAGCCACACTTACCCTAACAGCATATTGCATATTTATTTGACTTACTTTCTTTAACGAGGCAGATCACAAGTAAGCATGTACATCAAATTAGTCTGACTACATCTGGTGGTGTCAACAAATAAGACTGTCAGTTATTTGACAGAGTCAGTTGTTAAGAATAATTATTGAATTTATTATGTATTGATCAAATGTTTATGCATATGAGACCTCTGTGTTTCCTTTTGATTTATTTATTTATTTATTTTTGAATGAAGGCCTGTTTTTATATTGATATTATCATAAGCAGCAGACGGAGGCAGACAAGGTACATTTCAGAAAAGAGCTGTAGCCTACTTTAATAATTTAATGTCTTTAATTTACATTTTAATATATGTTTTTGTCTCTAATGTTTTTAGCTCTTTCCACGTTTTTTCTTTCCCCCAAAACATAATTACATAGGTCTAATAAAACAACAAAGAATGGTGAAACAAACACTAATTTTAGTGGTACGATGGGATCATGCATGTTGTAAATGTTTTCGTATTTGTTTAGGCTACCCTTTTAAAAAATATCAATTTCTAAATTTATCTGAATTATTTGTAAAATACTTACCCCGCTCATCAGTTTATCAATTATTCTTGATGACCACAAGGTTGTGCTATTGACTAATTTGTGTATGATGCATAATCAATATTTGATCATGCAGTGTAATAAATGTAGCTACCGTTTGCCTCTGTAGTGTTTTTCAATAACCAAAGTGATGATTCTGTTCTGTAGTTTCCCAGGCCTTTCATACTTACAATAAAACTCTGTGACATTAACTAAATGGAGATTAAACTTATGTGGGTCCACGCTTCCAGTAATACTATTCTGCTGCCCCCTGTGTGTTACTATCAGTAGGTTGCGCCAACCGGAGCTGCGCATGCGCAGTGGGTGTGCGGGCGCAGCTTCGCCGTGGTTTCGGTTGAGCATTCTTGGCAACGGCTCGCTCTGTGAACAGGCAGTCCACCGTCAACGAGTGTTTCCACAATGTCTGGAGAAATATTTTAACGGAATAGGAGCCGAGCGGAAACACCGAAGCCACGCCAGGTAAGGTTTGCGCTCTTTCTGCTTTTCTCTGAACAGTTTTAGTTGAACAGTGCGGGCTACTCAAAAGCGCTGAAAAGTGACGAGAGAACTAACGCTACCGAGCAAGGCAAACACCGAGAGGCAGCCGAGACGACCAACTTCAGTCAATGCAGAGAGAAGGCTCTTTACTACGGCTCAGCCGTTAGTATGAGTACAACCGAAAACCGTTTACACAGACTCAGAGATTCGCTTCGACCTTCGGTCATTCAGCAGAGTAACGTAACGTTACACATATGCTCTCAAATATGCCATTACCCCCCCAAAATGTATTAACCTAACTACAAAATATTTTACAACCTTCCTGATCATTAAGGTTCTAATGCGCATGCTCGTAGTGCTGTGCAGACTTCGGATTTGTAGTTTTTGGTACCTGAGTTAATCACTGTTTTGAGGGCCAAAGGAAAACGGTAAGACTACAAGTTCCAGACAATGGGAGCTTTGTTTGGAATCTTAGCTAGCCAGCTAGTTAGCCAGGACGAGCTTTGAATTTCGAGTAGTTGTGCTGCAAATCGGTAGTTGCCTCGG
The DNA here is from genome assembly GCA_029783665.1 of Naso thynnoides. Lineage (NCBI taxonomy): Eukaryota > Metazoa > Chordata > Actinopteri > Acanthuriformes > Acanthuridae > Naso > Naso thynnoides. The sequence continues at coordinate 17,747,494 of JAQLOL010000024.1, read as the reverse complement.
CTCGAGATTTCTTTCAGAATGAGCCTCATGGGAGATATTCTTGCTGTGTGGTGACACGCACACGCATTTTTTTCCCCCCACAGTGGTGTTTTATTGCTTGGAAATGTCACAGGGTTGCTGTGGTAGATTGTGCAACATGTTTTTAATGTTGTCTTAAAGAGAGAATCGATCGTGCTCCTACGTGGTTGGGCTTGCAGGCTCGGTTGAGCTGTCAGAAGCCGTTTGCACAGTGCGCAGGATTTGCAAGTGCGCACAATACATGTGTGTACGGTTATAGGTGTGTGTGTGTGTGTGTATAGTGAATGAGGAGGTGATGATGCCTCGGTGTGCAGTCTTCCTTTCATTGAGATCCCCCGTGTTGCTGCTGTATTCCCCAGCCCTCAGGAAATGACACGTCGAATATCAGGATGATAGATCTGTCGTGCAAGAGCAGCAGTGCATGGCAGCACTGCACATATTCTGGGCATCATTTACTCTGCTTTCCTCCCATCTGGAACTAATGGAATACTTATGACAAGGGAAAATCTTAGAATGATGTTTAATGGTCTTATCCTGGTTATCTTACCGCCTAACCTGTTGTATTAGCACTGGTATTTAGCACACACTGTTTGCTGTATCTGGCATTTCATTCCCCATATTATAATTTCTATTTCCTTTGACAGAGGGATGTGTGCCAGACTGCAGAAATCAGTAATAAAATGCCCTCTGTTTATTATTTCCATGAAGGAATTTCCATCTTTTCAAGGATGTTTGCAAAACTAAACAGACTTTCTATTTATGGTCTGTGAACTTGTCATCTGTGACACTCTGATGAATGATTTTAGCTGAAAATCCAAAGCATGTTACACTTATTGAGTAAGCACTCTTCTGCATTATGACACAGTGCTCTTGTGAGCGTTACAGTTTGAGAAAGTCTGCATGAACAAGGCGGCTTTGTTTGCTCATAACCTTCGCTGTTATATCTTACCAACACACTTAATTTATACCCTCATTTCCTGTCTTCTTTTGTAACTCTACTGCCTGACAGAACCAAAAGTAATTAATTAATTTCTTGTTTGAGAAAAAAAACTGCACATGCAATTCAACATGACTTATTGTATCGGTGAGTGCAGCTGCATGTCCCTGCAAGCTGTTTTTGGTGGTTAGATTGAAAACAAAAGGGGCTTGTGGCTTTTAAGAAATGAAGCAAAGCTCCAAATAGGAGTAGTTCATAATTTGGTGTGGATACATCAGTGCAGTTTGATTCTTTAGTTATTTGCTTATCCAATTTTTATTGTTCCGCTTCTTAAATCCACTAGTGTGTGGGGCTGTTTACTTTGGGGTGTGATGCTGCAAAAGTTATTGTGTAATAGCCCTTTGTCACTTGTCAGGACTGTATTGGAGCTCTAAATGACAACATGATACATGAAATGTTTGCATGAAATATTCTTTGTATTCTTTTCGGTAAAACTCTGATATTATTATTGCATTGAGAAACAGCGTAGTCCAGTCTGGTTTGGGGTTTTTGGTACAGTGGCATGCTGCATTTAAATGTTTACATTTCTGCCACGTTCATGCTCAAGTATTGAACCCTTTCGCCAGACGCTGTATTGTTTTCTGGGTTGTACAGTTTCAGTAATCTAACTTTAGGCTTAAAGTCAGTGCAAGAAATCTTTAAAACTGCTCTCCTTAACTGTATGCTACTGAGAGCAAAAGGAAAAAGTCTGAGGTATATAAACTAACTCTTGCTCTTGTTTTTGGCTGGGACAGTCTTTCTAACTGTTCTCTTGGAAGAACCTCACATTCCCAATCAAACCGTAGAACAGGGTATGATGTTAGAGTTTATAAATATTGGTCATATTAGGATTTTTTGTAGTGGATACTGATGATCGATGATTACATGCTTCTCATGGCTGAACTGATGCGATAACTAAGAATTTTTTACATTTTTGTGTCTTAAAAATAAGTTTGAAATCTGTAGTTTAAGAACAGCTGAGGTTCATTTAGGTAACTTAATATTATGGACTCTATGTCTGACCACAAAATGCTAAATGTTAACAATATAAATGTCCCATTATCCACCGATAGTTAATCTGCACCAATAGTTGTCATGCATCTGCAGTTCATACCCTTTGAAATTTGTCCAAAATGTCTTTTGCTGTCAGTCATTACATGATTTTGCAAAGTCCTGCCAGGTCCATATTATCTGTACAAGCATGTTTGCTCTGGTATTTTTACAACTATATCATGTATCCGTATTAAGCTGTGATCATTTCACAACTTTGGACCCACGTCAGACAATTTTACAGCACCTGCAGCAGTCGGCTTGCACTCGGCCCCACTGGATAACAGCTAACAATTGCTTGTAGTCTGTGATCTGAGCAACATCTCATATTCTGCACTACTTGTTCTGGTGTCTCATTGCAAGCAGCTGCGGGAACAAAGGATCCTGTCTTCAAAGAAAGCTGAATGAGGGCCACCTGAGTTATTTCTCCTTTAAACATTACGTTGAATCATTATGTCCCATCTTGGCGGAGGTGACTCATCAGCTGTTGATTCTCCCTGTTCTTTTAGTCTTGACAAGGATTTTCAAGAACTCCCACACAGGCATGCATTCAAGGTCGTCCGTTGGGTGGACAGTACATTTTTATGAGAAGGTCTTTTGAGAAGTTTTTAAGCCAGGAAAGATTTTGTTTTGGCACCAGCTCCAGTAAAAACTCTCCTTTCCCGACCGCGACACCTTGGCAGCTCTTCTGCTGTTTGTAACTGTAGAACGAAAAGCCTCTCGCCAGGTTTCTGTTTAATCCTTAGAGGTATCTCAGTTAAATAAAGGTAAATAGAAATGAAAAATTGCGTGTTCTCAAGAGCACACATCAAGCTCTTTGAACTACATTCATTACAATCATAGGTCACAGAGAGGTATTACAATATTAGCTGCCTTTAGCCATATGGTCTATGCCAGGGTGCGCAGTGAAGACATATGTGTGTGTTTTTTGGTGGCTGAACATGTAGCATACTGTAGTCTTAAACTTGAGTTTATAGTCTGTTTCAGGCTCCTGACATTTATTTCTTATGGAAGCATATTTCATACTGCATTCTCTGTTTATTGCTGCCTCACGCTGTTGGTTTACACTCCTTATAAACCAGCTCCGTGACGCAGGTTCAACTCATGTCCTCGGTTAATCTGTGTGGCTCACCACACGTCCTCACACCTGGTATCACAGTCCTCCATCGGGGGCTGAATGCAGCTGGAACATTAATTGACAGTGGTGAACAGGTGTTTTAACTTGAAAAGACAATTTATTTTATTGTCGCCTCCTCGGATCATTTTTCTTTTTTTGTGTAGTCAAAAAGAAATGAATTGAAAGAAGCAGATAAAAACCGACCTCTCCTTATTCCTGCAGCAAGATCAAACCACACAGACAGACAAATTAAACAAAATAGCTTTAAATTTGATTCTGCTATGATAAAATAGGAATCGCTGAAGTAATTGGACTTCAAATGTAGCTACAGTGTAGTAACAATAAAGAATCCACAGCACTGTCTACAGTTAATATTCACATGCGTCAGTTTTGTTCATATTTCGAAATAAACTTTCCCCACTGGCTTTTCTAACAAGAAAGAGACGGAGAGGAGGCAGCACAAAAACTGACAGCGCATCGTGTGGGCGAGAGCCAGCCCGTGGATGTGGAGAGAAACTGAAAATGACATTTTATTTGATAATTATGTAATGTAGTGCAGTACTATGCAATTCTGTGGTTCTGCTGTAATGTGTATGGGCATTACAGTGTTCACCTACTGTATGAATGAACAATGATATCCTTAAATAATACTACAGTGTACACAGCCTTAATCAGTTTTATGAAGAAACATTCCAACTCTTTCCTTATATACACTTCCATATGTAGATGCTAGGTAAATGACTGCATAATGTACTCAGCAGCCATCTTTGAGTATACAGTGAAGAACTGTTTCGAAGCTGGTGTAAACATTTGTAATAAAACTGGCAGTGACAGTTTTTTTTATGTCTGATCAAGGGATGAACCTGTGACAGCAGTCTCATGTAAACTGGTCAAACAGTGGTTGAGGGTGTGTTCAGTAGATATGCGTCATACACTTTTATTAGTCAGAGTGCAGGTGCATAGTTTAAGATGAAATAGCATTAGACCACCAACAGTATGGCAGCCCCCCATGAACACTCTCTTTGATGTATTTGCCTCCCTTGAGGGTCTTATCCATAAATCAACATCCATTACAGTGTCACAAGGTTAGAGATTTACAGAAAGAGGAGCACACCGTGTTTCTCGAAATGAGTCTCTACTTTATGGCCTCCCGAGCCACCATAAAACATTTGTGACGTAGGCAGCTGATCTACCAAGCCTGCCTCCTCTTTTTTTTCTTCCTTTCACTCCCTCAGAGGTCAAATTCCCTCAAGGTGTTGTTTACCAATCTGTGGCTGCTTCTCAGGGAATACGATGAATCACAGAATCGCAGCCTTGTGCATGAATGTCCAGAATGTGCTTTCATTCAGCTGATAGCACTGACAGTGCGCGTTCTCTGTCATTTTCTGTGGTTTGGGTCTTTTCAGTTAAGGTATAAGATGAGGTAGATGTCCCAGGCAAAGCATAAGCTATACCCTAGCTATATCTTTCCTCCCTTTACTCCGCTTTGTGCTGGATATGTTTGACTGGGGTAAATATAGCCTGTTGGTTTTAGCTCGAGGATAAACACAGATGTTGAGGAGGCCTTCCTAGCCACAGGTCGGCCTGTGTCCTCCCCGTGGTCAGAGCTGGCAGGAAAGGAGAGAGTGAGAGGGAATGCCTCATCATCCAACCACAACACACTTAAACAGGTCTATTGGACTTAACACGCAACTTTTGACAAGGTTGTGGAAGATGAATACATACTACAAAGCATTTAGAGAGCTCGACAAAGTGCTATGCGTGAGAGTTTATGCAGGCCTGTGTATGTCCATTTAGCAATCTAAAGTGGAGGCCATTCAGCGGATTTACAAATAGATGTCCATTGGAAAAGAGCCTGTACATAGCTGGAATACTTGGATCCCTGTTGACTGAAATAGAGGAGAACCTTAAGATTTTCACAGACAGGACTGTAAGAAGATCAGACTTGGCTGTTTGGGTTATTTCACAACGCTCACCCTGAATTCATGGCCACGAGGGATAGGAAATTGCAGTGATAACTGGCTACAGGCCGGCTTAGTCCCTGAGCAGCACTGAATGTGCTCATTTCCATAACATTAAGAGCTCTTATCTGTCCCTCTCTCCCCTTTATAATGTTTCTCTCTAGCCTATATTTGTCTTTCAAAAAGAACGGATGATGTTAAATGGTGTTTCATTGCTGTGCGATACGCGTCTATTGATAATAGAAGCAGAAATCATGCTTCCGATCTCTGGGGAACAGACTTTGTTCTAGAGACTTCCAAAGCATTCAGGGTATCAGAGACACATTCATTAATATGAATTGTCATGCAGCTGAGACGGCCAGCCGCCACCTTTCACTCTGTAATGTCTTCATTTCCTTTATTCCTCCTACGTCTTGTTTTTCGTGTCTTGGGAGTTGAGTTTCTCAGCTGCTTTGAGGGGAAGAGTGTGTTGTTACACCTGCTTCTTATCTGTCTCTAACTGAAGCTTCACATAGAGCTGACAGGTGGGGTGCGTGTGAGTTGGTGTGTCAATGTGTGTGTGCACAAAGAGCTCTGTCACACAGCAACATTGCAGGAATGTTTTGGAAAGAGGAAATCCTGCATGACGGGAGAAACAGCTGATTCCGTCTCCATCTGTTTTTATGGAGTGAGGAGCAGTGTATTGACCTTGTGTGCCCCACATACACAAGCTTGACATCCCACCTGTTGTCAAGTCAATAGCTCACTCTTTTTTAAAAAAAAAAATAACAGTGGCAGAATCCAAAACTTCCAATACAGTAGGATGTGATTGGCACCTTAAAAATTGATTTGTGATCCTTCAATAAACAGAAGTGCAACGTGCAGGTGTCATGCAGCGTTCACGCTAATGATATCAAACTGCTGCTTTTGACGAGAGCCACGACAAGTGTCTAGAGAGCCAAGCATGTCGACACCAGTGTGAATGTTTCTTACAGACTTAGAGGAAGAAAGCACCAATGCAATTAGCAACACATGTCAACAAGGTTTTTTGAAAAGGGAAAAAGTAGTGATTTTAGCTAGATTGTAGGGCTGTCACCGTTACCACAATAATCACGATCAATTAAAAGGCCTCAATTAAAGCTTTTTTAAATTGTGTTAAGCATGCTGCTGTTTTGTCCCTTGGACACGCTCTTAGTCAAGCTGCTTAGCGGTTCCCTGCTTCCTACTGACAGAAGAACGACAACGATACGCTTCTTAATGTCTTGTTTTTTCTTTGTGTTATTTTCTTCCCTTCCTAGTTTAAGTAAAGAAGATAGATACCATTCTTTTGACTTTGCGTGCAGAAATGTTAAGAAGAAAGAGACAGGCAGAGCTCATCCACCACTGACTAGCTTAGCTCAAACACTGGTAGTCAATGAGAAGTGCTAGCCTGCCACCACCTAAAGCTGTCGAATAAACTTTCCAGTGTCTCTATGAAGTCCTGTGTGCTTGTTGTGACTTGTTTATTTAACATTTCATATGGTATTTTTAGACTCAGGTTAGGACTTTATGTAGGCTAATTTTAAAATCGAATATGTATCGACAGTAAACTGCAACGCGCAGTCACAAACCACCACGGATGTGCTTGTCAACAAAACAAAACCTCTGTTAAAAAATCCTAGTTAAAAAAGCAGATAATAAGTGGTGTTTGTGGGAATAAAATCTATTTATACATTTCTAGTAATAACCAAGGTAAAGTCAATTAAATGACAGGAAACTGTGGAAAAATAGTTGATGTCCACACATTGACTGAGTTTGTCTTTGCTTCCTATCAAATCAAGTGCTTCCCAAACAAACTGTCTTGGGTCGATCAAATTGTTAAGGCTTTGCTATTAGGGTCATGCGACTGCATGACCAGAACTGAAAGCAGTGCTCTGTTTTTTAGATTTTGGGTTGATACTTTGCAGTTTAAAAAAAAATTAAAAATTTGCCTCTTGCAGAGGGTTTGTGAATGAGGACCTGTCTTATTTTAATGCAGCAATTAATACAATGGTGGGAGTGCAATAAAATGATTTTGTCCCAAAAATGAATGAATAATCATTATAGCCTAAATAATGTTGATCTCAATATCAATCAGAATGACTGTGATGATGCTTTTGATTTAAGTATTTGTATAAGAATTAAATGATGGGATGTTATAAGAAATATCTGATCAAGATTGTTGATGAGAATAAGAAAGTTTAAAGGCCCCTCATCTCAGTGAATGGCATGAATCACTGAAACAATGACCCAGCCCATTGCATCGGAACAATGAGTCAGTTCTTCATCATGAAAAATGTGTGTGCGACTACATTTTTGTGTCTTCGTGTAGACCAATAAAAGCAATTGTTGTAGCCCCTAGACACCTCATATGAAATTCCATCTGTATTTTATTTGGAGGCATTTGCCGGCCTCTTTGCTCCCTCTGGCTCTCCTTGATGTCTGTTGGAGTTCAAGCTGCCGGACAGGAAGTGAGTATGTTCTGAGGAAGACGAGAGTGTGTGCTAGTGATGAGTGTCGCTATGAATCAGACGGTAGGCATAGGGGAGAGAAGTGGCCTTGCACTGCAGAGATCAGTCACTAAGATGAATGACCAGTTCACAGGACACGAGTAAAAACATTCTTTTAAAGCTCAGAAAAATGTTAACACAATTTGCCTCTGGCTTTCAGCTGATACTCTGGACTTTTTCTTCGCCCATTCATTGCTGGGATAGTTCAGTATTAACTCGCATTAGAGAGGAACCATGCGGCCTCCAATTGCTTTTGAAAAGGCACAGTTGGAGTAAAGGGCGGAACACCAAATACCATCAGGAAACATGCAGATAGATTTGCATGTTTCCTTCTTCCTCTGTCACTCAGGATGTTTTTCTTCTAGTGGCCTGCACGTCCTTTTGAAAACATAGACAGCTAAACACACATCACCTCATTTATGTGTGTGGTCAGGGTGGGAATGAGTGGGTTCTGAAGATGTTTTTAGTTCAGTTTAGTTTTTTTGTCTACTGTCTCATTGAAAGCTGTTTTAGGAAACGACATCAAAAGTCAGTGTCTCTTTCTTTTCCCTAATTCTTTGGAATGTGTGGAGAGAGGCATGCATATGTACATATGGCCCGTCCCGCCCTCTTCCTCTTCATAACTCAGATCCCAAGCTATGACTGCTGACTGTGGAGCCATTGTTTTAATGTTAATTGAGTATAGCATGTGGTCATTCCATGAATGCTTCTTGGCCCAATTTTTACGGTACTGTATCAAAATGTGCATTTTTTTTCCCCCTTCGTCGTTTCCAAATTAGATTTGATAGTGGGATGGAGGCTATTTAGCAGGCTCTTTCCTCTCAGGTTCATTTAGTCCACTCCACAAAGAGAGGGCAATCAGGGCATGGTATGCTAATGTGTTTATGTTGTCGTTGAGGCGGGGCATTACTGATAATATGTTAGGTCTGCTCAATGAGTGGGACAAAAGGGGAATTCTGGGAAACATACAGTGTTACAGCTGTTATGTTTGGGATCTGGCATATGCGATCCTGTGTGTGTGTGTGTGTGTGTGTGTGTGTGTGTGTGTGTACACCATAGAGTGCCTAAGTCAGTCAATACGGAAAAAATATGAACGATAGTCAG
>JAQLOL010000024.1:17718802-17735859 GCA_029783665.1 Naso thynnoides | reverse complement strand
ACTGTAATCAGTAAAACCAATGAAGAAGAGGAGCTTCCCATTGTCTCAGAGGCAGGAGGTAAACAGGACTTAGGTATAGTGATGTTAACCGCTAAATAGAAGAGAGTTAGAATAAAAGACGAAGTGAATGTGCATGCGTGTGTGCTGACAATAAGTTGATAGCAGCAGCTCAACACAAGCGAAGCTGCATTCTCAAAAGGCGAAGAACTCAACAGCCTAATCATAACACTGTGCTAACAGTAGAGCTAAAGCAGCTAATGGCTAAGCTCGCACTGAGCAACTGTATCTTTTTGGTCACTTAGCTGTTGTCAGTATTGACTGCGTATGTCAGTGGATTAGCGTTACGGTTAATTTTGTGCTCCGATGCTTAAAGTTTGCTCCTTCATCCTGATGAGTAATGGAAAGTATTTTGTTTTGCAAACAGATCTGACAGGAGCCTGGTTCAACCCATCCTGATCACATGATTTTTCTTTATTGATTACATGTAAAGAAAAAAGGAAAAAGAAAAAAAAAGAAAAAAGAGTTGCCATCCATACTGGCAACAAGCATTGTGTTAGAGTACAGACAGTGAGACTCAAAACCAATAAAATGCTGATCAAGTAAATATAAAGCCTAATTTTCTTCATGTTAGATGTAAACCCAGCCCCACCCCCACCCCCTCCCCCCCAAAGTTAAGTTCCGATTCTGTGGGAAACACTGAGTGACCAGTGAAATCTGTAGGTTTAACTTTCTATAACAGGGACGTTCATTTGAACTGCTGAAAGACACAAACACAATGCTGCTGGGAGATGAAAAGGAGCCACACCTTTTGGCAGTAATCCTCTTTCTGTTGATACATCCTCTCTTTGCAATATCTTCTGAATAGATTGTTCACCTGTGCTCACCACCTGCCTTACATTTTGTGTGTGTGTGTGTGTGTGTGTGTGTGTGTGTAAAAGATTGTGTGCATATTTACATGTGCATGCATTGACTTTTAGGACCCCTTTTTGCTGCTATTTAACTTATCAGACAATAAGAGACAAAGGTTTCATTCATAGCAGTCAAATAGGAACAAATGGTAGAGGAACATCTTAGTGGCAAACGCGATAACACATTCCTTAACCTGAAGGATGAATGGCTGCTTGAGTGATTTTAACCAGTGTGAGATCCATTATCCAGTGAGTATAGATGGGTGCCCTTCTTTTTTACTTGAAGAAGAATGAGCCTTCTGTCAGTCAGAGACATAAAAGCAGAAGTGTTTCAGCCTAAAATGTTTGGTGCATATTTATGAACATATGTATGACATGTCATAGTTTTTCAGAGAAAAATACTGCTCTGTTTTTATACCACCATTGACAGCTGACTCGCCACTCCTCCTAAACAGACAAAAAGGAGAGCAAGTGATCCAATAACTGCTTAGATTTGGAATGCTTTTTCCATTAGGGACAACTTCGCTATCAAGGTACTGTTTGTAGATTCCATATGTTGGTATTCTCTCTTTGAAATTAACTTTTTCCATTGTTGTTTATTTATTTATTTTTTCCCTTTTTATTGTCATCCCTGATGTTGCTCCCAGACTTGCCTGGCAGGGTCCTGCAGTCCAAGTGCCCTCTTCAATTCTTTTCTGTAATGAGGAAGACTAGTTTCTTTGGCAGTTGCTCTAACTAGTGCTATCAGTAGATTTGCTTTGGAAGGGTTCATACACCTTTTAGGGAGTTATGACAAAGTACTACAAGTACTCACAGTAGTTGAGGGCAAGATGCAGATAAGGCAGCATGATATTTGCACCTAGCACATAGGCACCTCCCATGCATGCGTGTGCATCTTAGTGCACGGTTACCTCTGAGATTTGCCTCGGGTGCTGTTTGCTCTGTTTTAAACTCCCTGACTCACTGGCTGCATTCTTTGTTTCTCTTTTCTCACAGCGTCAGTTTGTACAGTACCTTCTGCAGCGCTGTGTTTCAGCTCGGTCTCAATGGACCTACTGTACTCTGTTTGCTCTCACTAGTCAAAGTCCTGCAAGCAAACAGTGCCTGGTCTCTCTGGGCCCTGGGACTGTGATAGAGCGGAGCCAGGCTCGAGGAGCTGCAGTACTTGAATTTCACCACAGATTCATGTTACCACAGTGTCTGGTTAGTACTGTTGTGTGAGAAGTGGGGGTGTATGGTCGTGTGTGTGTGTGTGTGTGTGTATGCCTACTAGTGTCACCTAGGGATTCAGTGTAGACATTTTTTTAAGAGCTAAACACACAGAGAGCGCACAGGGATCAATAAAAAGAGTCACTTAGACGTAACGATTTGGCTATACGCACAGTAAAATTATGTCCTCACAAAAAGAGGCTGGTTAAGGGGAGGTGGGGAGGTGGAAACACTACATCACATGTTACAGAAGGTGTGAGAGGAAGAGCAGCAGACCCTTGTAAAAGAGAGATGCATCCCCCATGGGCAAGAGAGACTTCGCCATTGCCCTCCAAATGACTCTGGTGCTCTCTTATGTGCAAATCAAGTTACATGTTCACATTGTGGTGCACGTCTTTTTGATTTAATCTTAGTCTGGCTACCTTGGCATCTCCCAAGTATTCTGTGGGACTTGAAATTGCTCCCCTCGGCTGGTGTTGGCAGACAGAGGGAGAAGGAGGGAGGAGGGGGAGACCAGAGCGATTATGAGACTTTGGGTGTGCTTTAACCCACTTACCCCACCATCTCAGGGTCTCCTGCCAAAACGGTGAGCTTAGTGCTTTTAATCCTCTTCCCAGAGTGAGCTGATAGTTTGTTGCTTGAGGCTGCTCTCTTCTCCTTTTACCTAGAAATGTTATCTGCATGAGTTTTTTATTGTTCCCCCACAATTTATGATTATTTGCAGCACCATGATGTTTTTATTTGTCTTCTAAGTGGATGCATGTGAGTATGGATCTGTCCATCTTTCACTGAGCCTGCGAGAGATGTGTGTGTGAGTTGTCAAGCAGTTTCCTGGTCATAAACACACCCTTAAAGTAGCTCTGCTGTGGTTTGAAGTGAGCCTTCCTGTTGGCCCTTTCAGCACTCACAGCCAGGCAGGCAGGACTGTTTGTCTGCCCCCCTCCAAACTGGTTTGTGCCGGGCTGGCCTTTTCCCCAGGGGTCTGACTACGGTCCAGTTCTGAGTCCATCCTCTCTCAGCTTACTGCCAGCATCACATGCCTGTGATCCCCACACTATGCTGGACTCCCTCTCTTAATAAAACAGGCTCATAACACCACGTTCCTTGCATTCTTTATGTGCAGGCTTCTCTCCCCTTTTCACATGCATGGATGGGTTGCACAGAGAAATGTAGACCACACAATTACCGAAGCCAAGCTGTAGACAAATCTCTTAGTGAAGCTGAATGTTCTAAAGTTTTTCGATCTGTTTATTTGCCAGTAAAGTACGTTGGCAGCATTGCAGATTTCCAAGCAACATTTGAAGAAGTTTCCGGTTTTGTGCAAGTGGAAGTGCAAATTCAACAGCAGCAGTGGAGGATGAGAAGGAGTAGGTGCAGAAAGAAGTGATGGGTGAATCACAGTGTGTGTGTGTGTGCGTGTGTGTGGGGGGTGTTGTTGGAGCAGCAGTAACCCTGTCACTGTAGGTTTATGTCTAGACATACCCCCCCCCACCCCCAAGCAGAGTCGAGTCATGGCAGAATTGGGGTCAGCTACGCGGATTCAGTTGCTACCCGCTCCTCATTTTATTCCTCTTTCCCCCTAAAACAAACATTCTGTTCTCTCTATCTCCTCTTATGTCATCTTTCTATCTCATCCTCTACCTTTCTTTACATCCCTGCTTTGCTCATGCATTCACTTCCCTTTCCCACTCTGTGCCTGTAAGAGAAGAGGACAGGGTAAGATTTATAATTAACAAAGGCTGATTCTAGCACTGAAAGGGAGAGCTGTCTGAGGAGTGTGTGGAGGGGCACACAGAGCAGAGATGGTGAACAAATTGGGCTTTTTATACAGAGTATGAAGTAGATGCTGAAGAGGAAAAAAGCGCACTGATGAGACACAATGAGTGATGTGATCTAAAAGAGGTTGTGCTGTTTTTGGCCGCAAGTTTTGGCCAAGTCTAAGCTTCTTAGCTGTGGCAGAACTCCACTTTAAAAGCAGCCTACAGTGCCGTGGTATGTAGTCCAACACTGCATAAATTCCTTGATGAGCTTGGGCAGCCATGAAGACTCATTACCATTTCATAAAAGATCTTTGTCCTCTCAAGACTACATTATTTCTGGTGAAATTACAGCTGGTACTCCGTGTCAGTGTACCTCCAGTACGGCTATACTTGGTAGAACATCTATAAATTGCCATGGAAAGGTCAGAGATGATGACTTGAGTGCAGGTTTTAAACATTTCATAAACATAGTGAAAATGTGGAGTTTGCATGAGCAAATACAACTTTCTTTTCTGGCACGACTGATACTGTCATGTCTCACAAAGCAGATGCTATCTCGCCGTACAAGATATTGTATGTCTTCATACATGGCAGCTAATTTGTTTACTCAAGGAAGGCAGTTTGAAAAGAGGGAATGCAAATGATATCCAAAACTAACACTGTGCATCTCTGAAGACGCAGGCCTGCTCTGAGACTGAGGCAGGGCCTCGGCTGGCACAGTCTGGTTGGTTAAACAGATGGCTCAGTGCAGGCCAGTGTGGTCAAGGGAGGAACCGTGCAGACAGACTCTCAACCATCTGGGCTCTTAAGACGCGTCTCCACTAAACAGTTTCGGTATAGCACCTTTGGAACCTTTATGCAACACTTACAAAACTGTGCCTGAGCCATAGATCTGTTGTGCTTTTTCACTGCACTCAGGACACTGAATGGAGGTGGGGATGTTACTGAAGCTTTAGGACTAACCACCTTTACTTTCATTTGCTTATAAATGAGACTTTTCTAGGTCCTGAGAAGAACTTATTCACTGTAACTGGGACTGGACATTTACTGCCTCTTGCATTCACTGTCACTTTTTGCTGCTCTTTCCCTCTCGTATCCAACCACACATTTAAGACACAAACTTTTATTTTTGTTTCTTTTTAGTATTCGGTTGTTCATTGCAACAAGGAGGCTGCATGCAGCAATGCAAATACTGCTGGAGGAAAAAAAAACAGTAGAGTGTGGAAAATCCAACTATTGGACTGCATAATACCTCAAGACAACTCTGGTGGCTCCAATTCTCTGTGACCAATCTGCAGACCACATTGTTTTGACTCTAACTTTTAGTATGTTTTAGTACCAAATAGTTCGTAGCTCGGACGCTTCGTCCATAACATAGCCATTCGATATCTGAGTTAACATTCAACTGTGGGTTGGATAGTTGGAAGGGTTTAATTGCTACCATTCCCAACTTTTTTTTTTTTTTTTTTTTTAAGATATTTTTTGGGCTTTTGTACCTTTTTTTTTTTGGATAAGATAGCTGAAGGATTGACAGAAAATGGGGGAGAGAGAGAGGGGGGATGACATGCAGCAAAGGGCCACAAACACCGGCCGGCTGCAACGAGGACACAGCCTTTGTACAAGGGACGCCGGCTCTACAAGCTGAGTCATCTGGGCGCCTTAACCATTCACAACTTCTCAGAGGGAAACGCTAAAAAAATGGTCCAAAATGTAACCAACGGAATTAAACCAAACTGGACTGCTTGGTGTAAATTGTGCTTTAATGACACAGGGGATACTTTTTTTTTTTGCTTCCAAGAAATCTGTTTATTGGCCTTTTCAACAATAAGCACTTAAAAGTCACATTTTCAGCAATTTCACCAAAATAGTGTCCTGCTCCCACCTTCCTACTCCATCCCACATCCTCTGAACTAAAAAAAACGAGTGAATTAATTAGTGAAGATAATAATAATTAAAAAAATAGCACAACACATTTTGATCACCAATTGTACACATCAGAACGCTCTCATCGTGCATTTAATATCGTTTTGAATGTAAGTCGGGCCAGTGTAGATTCAGTTCAAGAACTGTCCCAGTCTGTCATGTCGGTTAGATTATCGAAATAGAAAAAGTAAAATTTGCATCTTTTCCAGTTTAAGGTGAAATATGTCATCTTTAATCTACCTGATGTGGGATGACAGTTTTGAGCTCTTCCAATTTAAAAGTATGAGACGTCAGCCAAAACACTGTACATGTTTGATGGCCATTTACAGTTTTCAGGTCTCACACCAAACATGGCAATGAAAGGGTGAGGGTCAGCGTTGAGGGGATAAAGAGGGCAAATATCTGCCTCCTGATAGGAAGTTGATAGTTATAAATTATGAATTAATTTTCCATGGGAAATTTGGCCCACTGACGCCTTTAAGTGAATGGCAGTGAATGATTTACTACCTTAGGAAAATGGTCTGTGTTTAAAGGAATAGTTCAGACAGTTACGGAAACACTTAGGCTATTCCCTCAAAAAATAAGAACAAGACAACATCCAGCAGCAACTTTACCAACCCTCTAGTAAAACAAGCCTTCAGGAGGTCAAAGTTCAGAAGAAGTCCTCACACAACCACAAATAATCATTTTTACTTTTATTTCCTGTCTTTATGTTGAGCTGTACTGCTTTCAGTTTGTAGTGAAGTAACAAATATGAGATTAGTGAAATATCAGTCTCATGTAATTCACCATGACAAAGTGAATCAGCATCTCAGATGATATCAAACAACTAACTCTACTGCCTTGAAAGAAATGTTTAAAATCCAGCAACCACAAAAATTTGTTATTGTATAATCGATCACCAAAGTTACATCTGTCCCTGAAGAGTTGCCTCACATCAGTTGAGTTGAACTTAGCTGTCAGACATTTTAGAATCAAGCTGCTTGCAGTTTATCAGAAAGCATGAGCTTGTTTTAACTAGTCACTATTTGAATCGCTGCCTTGATCTTCCGCACATGTGATGACAGTCAGCCTTTTTTCAAAGAAATGTGGAACTGATAGTTTCATGGGAAGCAAAAGCACAAATGGTTCTCTTTATGATTTTATACTTGCTAATAAAGTGAGTAACAGATTGAAGTGGGTGGTATGGCTTTGGACATGTGCTGCAGCGTTCTGAATTTAAGTCCAAGGTGATGTGGTGGAGCACAGAGGCAGGGCCCAAGACAGCCCTCAGTCAATATTTGCCTCAGTGAGCGCGTAGCTACTGGCAGGAGAACAAACTGAAATGGTCTGGCAAATGTCTCAGACAGAGCTGCAGAGTTTCTCTTAGAGGACTCAGCTCTAATGTCGAACCTCCTACAGCTGCCACTGAGAATGTGTGACACCTGTTCCCCATGTTTTCCAGGTCTGTGTTTATAAAAAGCATCAGTGCAAAACCACAGCACTAAGTGGTTAGTGGGTGGCTGCAGCAAAAGCTTCATTAGATGCTCAAATATTCAGCTTGTGTGTGTGTCTGTATGTGTGTACTGCTTTGGCTTAATGTTTGCATTGTGAGCTACTGTTGTGACTTTCTGTCAGCAAACACCTTGGACACAGGTCACCCAGTGTGGACTGGACACTGATGTTTGTCACCCACTCATTCTCTCTCTTTCTCCCTCCGCGCTGTCCATCTGGCATGGAAAGAAAGAAAAAATGAACAGAAATTCACAGGTGGAAAAAGCTGCCAGGTTGACACACGATGTGAGAGAGGACGGCAGAAGACAAGGACGATGGCAAGAAAAAGTTGGAGGAAAAAAAATCAGAGAAAAGACAGACAATACATGGATACTAATGAGCACAAAGGAGTGTTATTAAGGGTAAAAGTGTGTGTATGTGTGTGGGTTTTAGGGAGCGAGAGATAGAGAGAGTGTGGTTCAGAAACACATGTGGCACGTAAAGAGACTGGTTCATCTCATTAACTAGACCTTCGACAGATGCTTTGAAGGGAGCCGCACCACCCTAGTCGCTTAACATTTCCCATCCCATCCACTGCAGTTGCATCGTGGGAAGTTGTGGTCCCGCAGGAACCAGGTTCAAAGTATTCTTGCAGAGAATATTTGCGGAGTTTTGTTCTCAGTAGGGCTATACAGATAATTTAGCTCATTTCCATTCATAAAGTTGACATTTTCATTCTAGATCACATTCAAGAAACCATAAAGTTATGGTGTTTTCAGCTACATTTAATGCCTTGCCTTCGAATCGAAACACTACTCCACTCACTCACCGGAGCAGCTGGAGTCGGTGCATGGGTTCTTTCTGCACAGTAGATTTCGGAGCTCTAAATACATCCACACAAGTACATTTATTCGTATTTACATGCATTTATTTTGACAACTGATGTGTTATTAAAGAAAGTGATAAAAACAACCAGTTTACCACTTTCAATCTGATGAATTGCTTTGTTTAAATTGAGGTATTTGTTTGATATATAAACATTCAAAGCCTCACTCGAAACCTCAATCAAAGCTTTGAAATTTAACAAAAATCCATTTGGTTTCCTCAGTTTTTTTTAATTACAAATATGCCATTTTGAAAAGCTTATATCAGAACATTTTATCAGAATTCTACCTTGAAAAAGATCAGCTGACCTGCACAAAAACAAAGCTCTCCTACAGTTTCTGTTTGTATTGAGTCAGGAGGTTATTGTATGTTGTGTGTAGTCCAACATGCTGTAGGCGAGACTTCCAAAGAAACATTGTTATTTCACGTTCATCAGGGTGTGCAGTGACTCATGGCGCAGTGAAACTCGATTGCCTGGTTTGCTCAAAGTTGTCCTGGCTGTGCCGTGTGTGCTGCTGCGATGAAGTTGTATTTCCTGTTTCGCCAGGAGTTCCAGCAACCGGCGGCTTTGTTTGTAGGTTGTAGGTTTAGACTATTCAAACGTGTTTACATGAAAATGATCCACATGAGTGACAAAGATGCATACGCAAACCAAAAAATAAACCATTTTTTCTTTGATTGATAAAAACAGCAGTAAAATCCCCTTTGTAAAATCCTTTGACGTCTGTTAGGACCAGTTACTCTCTCACAGCTGTGTCAGTGCCAAGAGGGGAAAATAAACCACACAGACATTTCTGCGATGGATTAAAATTCAGTAAGGCCATACAAAAAAGAAAGAAAGAAGCTCAGTAACATTACTTGTGGTCTGGTCTCTAGGCAGCATCTCTGTAGTTTCATTACCCTGAATGTATTTTTATATTTTTGAGTAGGTGCACGTCAGCCCCAGCAGATCGTCTCTGCAACACTCTAATGCTGAAATATATGCCAGGCTTAATGTTACAACAACTACACAGGACAAAAACATTAGTTTTGAGAGTTCTCAGACACCTCAAAGTGACAGGTGCTGATTAATTACTGTTTAATTTCTCATTTTAAGAGTGACAACTGTGGATCCATGACTAAGAATTTAGTCATATTGGTGTTAATTCCAGGACCTTGTTGTCTTGCAAGTCCGTTAATCCAAGTGCTGTCACGCAGCTTAAATACAAACTTGTTTTTCAAAAACAAATTGGCAATGATTATTAATATAGAACAAGTGACAGTTTGCGTTTAAGTTTAGATGTTTCAGATTTAAATGTTATGATAGGGAGTGATGTTAATGGACGTCTGCCCTTTTTCAGTGATTGGACTGTTCAGACTTTTTACTTTTTGTAGTTTTGTCCTTGCCTGGCTCCAGATCTCTGAGTTGCCACCCACATTTTTGAAAAAAAAAAAAAAAAAGAAAGTCAATCATTTGTAGCAAACGCCACAGCAATTTCCACATCAACTGAATGGTTAGCTCAAAGAACAAAAAAACAAAATTACTCTCTTCTCCCATAAGACACCACTAAAAATGAATACAGTGTTAGGCTGAATGAAAAATCCACAAAATAACACTGATAGACATGTAATTCATGAAAAAAAATATTTAAAGAAAATAAATGTTAAGTAAATAAGTTTATGTTACAATGGCTAGAGGTCGACTGTGGCTGTGCAGTTTTCTGTGTAGCATAACTTCTAGATCAGTTGTGTTGAGATTCAGCAGTTTCAAGGCACTCAGCTTGCCAAATTCAGACTGTGAGAAATTTCAGTGAGGCATTCAAAATTTGCCTCAGTGCCTGTTAAAACATAGAGGATCATATTTTTGGGGTTCCCCCATGCATTCCTCCCCCTTGTTTTTCTGTGTTCTTGCCTCTATATCGTCTTCACCCTGCTTGTTTTCTGCCTTGTGTGAAAGTCTTTCTGTGGCTGATGCTCGACATTTCCAACCGACCCAACACAGAAGAGTCTATAGAGAAACAAGGGACTCAGGTTGTTATATTTAGGTTCTCTGTAATTGCAATTCTCTTACCTTTTGGAAAAAATGATTTGTATTTTAATTTCTACCTTGCCTTTCACAGAAAAAAGAGTTAAAAGTCATAAGTGGATTCTTCATCAGCCAGACACTAAGATGGCATAGAGAGCTCTTTGCTTTTGAATTTTAGATTCTGGGAGTGCAGTAATAAATATTAAAAAAGGAACTTAGTACGCAGACTTAACCAGGAGGTTCTTGTATATGGCTTCTCTAAAGAGCAGAGGGAGGAACAAGGGAGTGGTAGCAATGTTTTTAATTTCCTCTAGCAGCTCTCAGCCTGCTTCTGCTCCTCTGCTGCTGCTGTGTAGAATCCCTGCAGTGGATTGAGGGGGTCTTGGTCAGGATTGCGTTGGGCCGGGCCCAGATGTCAACAAACAAAGAGGTTGGGTGAGGAGAATGACATGTAAAAGCTGTGATTTCTCGATAACAGTAGTTTTTCTACAAACGTTTACTCTTTGTCTCTTTCGACCTATGAAAGTCAGTCTTTTCCTCACGTTAAAGGGCTGACTGACTGCACCTAGCTGAGTCTTTACCCTTACTTCAGCTTTTCTTTATGGTCATTATATTCCCTGTACAATAGAGCTCTGTTGTTCTGATCAGTGTGTCCGCTTCCTTTTTTAAACATTTGAACTTTAAGATGTTCCGCTTGCTGTAAGTTCAGCTTTTTGCTAGTTTGTAGTTGTTTGACATTTACATGGAAGGACATTTATTGACGTGCTAAACAAAGCCTTACGCTGCTTCCTAACTAGACACGAAGCCGGCGACCTCTTGCGAATGGGGTGAGATACAATGTCCAGACTGACTACGACCAATGGCGATGTTGATTGTTGACAAGCGGTGGGTGGAAAACAAAAAGGTCATCAGCATTGATTTCTACCAATCAAAATAAGCTGGATGTGATCATGTGCGCAAAACTTGGCTCGAGTAGAACCAAGGTGAGTGATTTTTTTCCAACAAGTGACATTCCGTTGTGACTGTTTGCTGTTGCACTGATCCTCACTGAAAAAACCCAAAGCAATCAGCTGTTTGCTCACTCAGTGACTTGCGTTACATGTAGTTGAGTTCTAGCAGTGTTTAAACTCTGCCCTTCTTAAGTCCTGCAGTTAAGTATTATTTTTTTATCCTTTATTTCAAACTTGTATACATAAATTACCCAATCATGCAGACGTGACAAAACATGTCTTTTAGGAACAAAAGTTATAAAAGTAATTTAAATGCTACAACTCAGCATTTTCTCTCAGGACATTTAGCAACCCAGCATCATTTTGTGTCATGATGGGAAGCAGAAAAGGAGAAATACTGAGAAATTTGTTTGCACTTCAGTTGTCCTGGAGGAAAGTGGACGCCTTATGCAGAGGCACTGGGATAGATCTTTTCTTCCTGCGTGCAGTCTCGTACTTTTCTGCTCTTGGGCTGTGTTGTCCCGTGGGAAACCTCTGGCAGTGATTCTTCTGCTTGCACATCCAGTCCCATCTTTCTATGTGTTTGCTAGACTAGTAGTGAACTTGGGCTAAGTGCACCTTGCAGCCACACTTTCAACCTGAGAGTGTATGAGATGAATATGAAGCTTCAGCTGAATTATCTAGGTCAGTATATTTGACTTCCCTCATTTAGCAAGCTCAATCAGTCAGTGTCAGGTATTGTGATTAAGAGGCGAATAAAAAGTAAGCCAATAAAACGGCTTTCCTTCTTACCTCGCTTTATTTCATGGAGGTGAAAATTGCACAGAATAATCTCCTAATTTGCCAGTGGTTAAACCCTTTTATTTGTTCTGAGATTAAGTTGACCTTACGGTATTCCGCCCACGATATGCTGAGCCTTTCCCACACTTTGTCTCGGCCAAACTGCTGACTGTGGTACAAAGCCAGTCAGAGTAAATAGTAGCTGCATAGAAAATCCCAAAGGAGTCCATCATTTCATCAGTGGGACTGCGGGTACTATTATCTTTATCTCTGACCACTATCTCTCAGCCCTGCCACACTCCTTTTTACACCAGCTGAGCCTATCTGGGGCATTTAGCTACACAAATACTGGGCGGAGGCTGCTGCGGTTTTCAAAGTCCAAAAAAGGCAAAAGGCTTCTAAAACTCATCATAAATCACGTTTTTACTAACTTGATTTTCAAGTGTGTGAGATTTTTAGGCAAATACTAACTGACCCCTGGTTCATGTAAGTCATCCATCCTGGAGAAACCATGACTATGGGAAAAATGATGTGCAACAGTGAGAGCTCATTTGTTCCTTTGGGAGCTCACAAAGTCTTCATACAATAAGGTTCTAACTGCTTCTTCTTTCAATGGCACCATTCAGGGGAAAAAAATCAAACAGTGTGAGGCCTAGTGAAAAAAAGAAGTGAAGTGAGGGGGGAGAAAAAGTGACTGAATTTGTGTCAGAGGCTCTCTTTGTTTGACTGCACTGTAACCACACACACACACACACGCACACACACACATGCACACTGCTTGACCCTGTGCTCTTTGGCTATTGTGGATGCATCGAGCAGAGGAGGCTGCAGAAAAGAGGACAACAGTGTCACTTTTTATCAGTCAGCAGCTGATGGAAATGTCACTCAGTTTACTCTCATCTCCCTTATTTTTTAAAGGAGGCGGTTTCAGGATATGCTGTCATGTCACAGTTGGCACTATTTTTTATTGACTTCGATGTCAAAATTATGTCTTTATTGATCATGATGATGGCCATGAAGTAACTTGATGAAATTACTTTTAATTTAATGATGCTTGTATTTGTGTTTGCTTACAAGAGAAAATAATGAAATTTATAAGATCCTGAAATGCCGTTTTTACGGTGCTTGTTTTCTTCTACCACAAGTGTAAGCCCCAGAGATATTCACTTTACAGTAATATAACAGAAAAAGCAGCAAATCTGCACATCTGAGGAAGGTGACCTATCTAATAGTTGCAGTTTTTTCCCCAAAAAAGTACAAATAATAATAAACAAATTTTCTTTTTTATGCTTTAAGTAATGAGTTGACAGTAGAGAAATAACAGGAAGTAAGGGGAGAGAGACTGGAAAGGATATACAACCAAGTCCCTGACTGGTTCATTTTGGTTAACAGTCAGCTGCTTAAAGAACCATACCAGTGTTATCACATGTTATTGTCCTTTGTTAACATCAGCCACATAGGTTACTTAAACACCACACATTTATCCCAAAATAGCTTTATCTGTGAGATGTCGTTTTTTTTACATCGTGTCCATATTCAATAAAAGTTATGGATTGTACCTGAAAATGTGTGGCATAAGTCCTAAAGAATGTCTGTGTCAAACTTCTTCTTCGAGCTAATATTCAAGCTAGGAAGGCAGCACTTGTTAAGAAACTATTTTCCGGGTGCAACAACTATCATCTTAACAGCTCCCATCTATCTCTCGCTCTGTCCTATCGTCTTACAATCATTTCTTCCTCAGTGTATTCTGGCTCATACTGAAACAGCTCCACACGGTCGTGCCAGAAAAAGAAACACTTCTAATTTCATCCACATCTTCATCATGCTCATAGTGCGACATGTTTTTTAAGTTGTTGTTCAGCTGAACAGTTTCTCAGTCATACCTTTTTTTTGTCGTTACTGCTTCTTGTTATACAGTCCAACCAGAGTCAACCAGATATATTTTGGTTCATGGGAGGGTGCTTAATACTGTGCCAGGTGTACACCTGCTATTGATATTTTTGTTAGCAGCTATCTCCAAAGCCCCTTGGGAGTGCCCACAATGAAAACTAAGTCAACTCAGAAGCTGTTTCTAGAGATTTCTGACCAAATAAACATTGACGTTCTCTTCAGAAGGGTGATTTACCTATACCTGTCAACTCTCACATGCCCTTTAGTGATCTATACCGTGTTTCAATATAAATGGCAGCGAATGGGGTTTAAAAATGCATTTAGAGATCTACTACAGTATACACGGTCAATATTTAAAAACATTTGTTGAAGGTGGGGCGAGCTCTGCTAATGGTGAGAAGTCAAAAACAGACTGATAAGGTCCTTTAATCCCATAGCCAGCGGAGAACCCCTGATTTTCAGTAAATCAACTAATTGTTTCAGTTCTAAAGTCAATACACATGTTCATGACTTAAGTGTCATTGAGCCAGGCACTTTGGCCCACTCTGTGCTGTGATACCTGTGAAAAAGGAGCAGAGCTTCACAGATCAGCACAGCGTGAAAGGTTCTCACTGTTTATTCTTGTCTGAACTCAGGAAGCATTGGCCGCAGCGGTCTGTTATTTTTCTTCAGTAGTTCCTGAATGTTTCCAGATCTCGTTCTTAGCCTTAAATACCCCTTTTGGCTCATTTCTTTGCCTGTGCTGATTAAATAATCTGTTTTTAGTGCATGCAGGAATGCGCTTTAGGAATTTTTTGATTGAGGCTTACCCCGTGCTTGAACCTGCCTGATCCGGTCACTGGAAGAAGTGAGATGGACTCTTAAGTCCGTTGCTTGGCTGGCAGTCCGATCAGGGGGCTGTTGAGTGAGAGCCTACATCTGTTTACGTCAGTGGACTGCAGCAGGTCAGTATATAACTCAGAGAAGAAAAAGAACGATGAGTGCACTTTAAGGACCTGAGTCGAAGCTGTTCACCCCGACCCCTGACCTCACTTTCAAGGAGAGAATATCCTCCTGAGGATCAATAATACAGCACATGCTAATCCTTACTTGTCTTTTAGACATTATCTATTACTCAGCTTGAACTGTTGCTCCCAGTGGATACTGTAGGTGATGAGACCAGTTCTTCTCTGCCAGCAATAGTGTTTCCATAAAAGTAAGGCTTCTGCAGAGAAATTCCCAGCTCTCATCCAGCTGTTTGAGACGTCTTCTCCTCTCCCAGCTGGAGGTCTTCTCTTCCTGAAGCCTCATCATCATTTAACCTCATTAGTCTGTCACTGCTCTGATTCGGTTACAGGAAGAACCTTGAAGTAACCCACCGTACGGACTCACACACAGACACACTCCTGCTCACACTTCCTCTAAGAAGGACGTAATGTTGACAAACATGTGAGATGTATGTACTCAACAAGACAAATTGAGCGAAGTCGAGAACCAGTGTTTAAATTTAGTCTTCACATAATGCACATGTAAAAGAACTTTCCCTATAGTTAGTATAGCTTTATGGCTTTCTAAATCTGATTAAAGGAAGAGCTAACAAGACTACAAATCAGACCAGACACATGATGCCAGTTTTTTTGAGTCAGTCCTCACATTGCCGGTTCAGATCACTTTTCCTCTAGAATGAAAAACATTTGCAGGACATTGTGATGATGTGTGGGGAAGTCACAGGGGTGACCATGAAATATCTCCATGAAATTTACAAGTACATCAGTACATCTTGACTGATTGAAGCCGCCTCCTCTTTAATGACTTCATGTTGCTTCTGTGTAGCCGCACATACATCCTGCCAGATGCAGGACAAACAGATGTAAAAACTCCCTTTTTCCATTGCCATTGGCTTTTTAAATAATTCCCAGCGAATATGTTGTATTTATTTATATTTTCTTTGTTGTATTTATCATTGTATGTGTATGTCTATATGTGTTTCTGCTGGCTGTACATCAAATTGCCCCTCTGGGATAATGAAGACACCTTGAACAAGCTATCTCTGTTTATGGGCATAGTTAAACACTTTGGGCAATTCACTTCCTTGCTTTCCTACATAGAATTAGGAGATGATTTCAACACTGCTGTCTATTTTAAATATAAGGCTACAGCTCTTAATATGAAACTACAGTGTAGCAGCCAGTTAGCTTAGCATAAAGACTGGAAATTGGGGAAAAAATTAGCCTTACCAAAAGTAAATTCCACTTACCAGCATCTTTAAGGCAACTTAATTGACACAATATAATAACCAAAGTTTCAGTACATGGTACTACTTGGTATGTCATTGTGATTTCTAGCAAATAGCCCAGATGTATGAATACATAAAAATTTAACTCAAAGGCACCTGTGTTGGAAACCTCAAGTCAGAGTAAAGGTGAACAGTGTCATATGTACAACACAACAGCTGCAAACCTGTCTGCCTTTTGTCTATGTCAGCATCTTTATCTTAACCACAGAACAGAAAGTGATTTGTTACCTGCAGGTACTAGAATGAGTGTATGAGTGCCTATTATGGTTCCTTTTCATTTCTTTGAGTGTATTTAAGGGATTTGTGTGAGATTATGGTAATAGACCAGTGATTATCAACTCCATATTCCTAATCAGTGATCTTTTTTCTGTCTTTTTTCTTTTTCTTTTTCTTTTTCTTTTTTTTGGAAGAACTGTTGTTGACCGCGGAGTGCAATCAAATTATAGTGTACAGATTTACAAAGGGCCAAGAAATTTCTGGTTGATTTGAGTTCTCTTACTTAGCGTTAAGCGCACAGATCTGTTGTTGCTGCATCAGTTGTCTGGCTGCTGCTGCTCTCTCAAGCTGCACTTATTGGGTACGAAGGGGAAACACCAGCTAATCACTATTGTGCTCGGCAGATTGGATATGTCAGATGTATTCACTGTAGTTGAATTGCTCTCACAATCTGTCTTCCGAGCTGTCAGCTTCTTGACAGGTAAGCAAACATGAATCCACCATTACAAATTATGAAAGCACGTGTTAGTGACAGTACGCATACAGGCTTGCTTTTGCAGCTGTGTTGTGACAAAGTACAATAATTTTTTACTTGGTCTTGTCCATAAGAATTTATCAGTTCATTTATTCATTTTAATTTCTACCTTTGTTTGGGTAAATAACAGAAGAACTGAATAAACTACAGAAAGATATAGTAAAACAAAGCTAACTTAATGATGATAAATCTTGTTTTACATTGCGACTGGTAACAGATTCAAGTTTATTTCAGTAGCACAGTAATTA
>JAQLOL010000024.1:17678743-17718439 GCA_029783665.1 Naso thynnoides | reverse complement strand
CAGCAAATAAATTATTTATGTAGGCAATAAATGATTAAAAAGTAAAATACAGGACTAAAAAACACTAAAAATCCCAAGACAATTATCTCTTGCTGTGGCGATGAGTATTGCTAAATTATTTAATGAATGATAAACTTAAGCTGTACCATAATATCTTCTGTGAAGAAAAAACATGCAGCCCTGCTTCAGCCTCTGCGTCAGCGTGCATGTGTGCAGTCATGTTCTTTCCTCGATGGTCCATGTGCACGTCCTCGGGTTAATCAGTGTGGAGCAGCAGTAGCCCACTGTTCTCCCCTGAGACGTCCCTGTGGGAGCTGCAACAGCTGTGACGGTGTAAGTCACCCGAGGACCGTTGTTGTTGCTGCACACACACGCGCACACACTAACACACACACACAACAGGGGTAGAGGCCAAGGCCAAGAGTAGAGCTGAGAGCTTGTAGCTTGGCTTTCTTATTGTGTCTCTTTAATACGTTTGTGCACTGTGAACGGTCAGCCAAGTATCTTTATTGTATATTTTATTACGATAGTGTTTGTATAGCCTTACCTGTTCTTTGGTGCTTTTGAACAGTGTAAAGATGGATATTATGCTGAACACATCATTGATTGTTTTAACATATTTTCTTATTCTTAATTTGATGCCACCAACACGTTTTTCCAAACAAGTTGGGACAGGGGCAACAGAAGACTGGAAAGGTTGCGCAATGCTCAAAATACACCTGTTTGGAACATTCCACAGGTGAACAGGTTCATTGATAGCAGGTGATAGTATCATGATTGGATATAAAAGAGTCATCTTCGAAAGGCTCAGTCAATAGCTCTTTTTATACTGAGATTGCACAACACAGCAGAAACAAGTTTCCTTCTTTATGCCACCTTAGTTTTTGTGTTTTTGCACTAAACCAAATGTCAGCATGATGACCCCCATAGTTTGTTGAACATGACAAGACTTGCATATGTCTTTCTTGATGTGTTAGCTGCTAAATGCTAGCTGTTTTGAAATTTCCTGCCTGTGGGTCAGGCACTTCCCAGGTCGTCAAAACATAACATCCTTGTCCTCGAGTGCCAACTTTGCTTTTTACACAGACCTCGTTTTGACTGTTGTTACCTCCCTTGCCAGAAGTGGAACAACAGTGAATGAACAGTGAACGTCCATTCTGCCTTTGTAACCTCTATGCACAGCGATGACTTCCAATAACGGCACCTTTCATTCTAAAAGCTTGTTTCATAAAATGCCGACTAAATGTTCTTGAACCTTGAATATTGGCTCTTTGAGCGTGCTGTGTAAAAGGGGCTACTTACAAGCAAGGATGTGCGAACTTCACCACTTTGTGACACACCTGATTGTATGAGGGATACTACTACATGGGCTTGAGATGGAAACACATGTTAAACCGTTCTCATTAGACTCAATTTATTTGCAAATGATAGCACTCTGTGCCCCAATTTTCCAGGAAGTAGGTTGTATTCTCCTGCATGTCATTTCCTTTAGTCAATAAACACACACAAGTCTTATCAGGAATGTGCCTGTCTGCCCTAAGATTGGACCAAAGAATGAGTCAAGCTGATGTGTTAACTTTAACAGAAAGAAGTGGACTTGTTTCATGTCTGACCTGCACATCACTGCACAGGAATGCATCTGGCGGTTTTGTCAGAAGTGGATAAAATGCGGGTCTTGCCTCCTGCAAAATCTAGATGGTAATCATCGCTCTGTGCTGACAGCCACCTGACGCCAGGTGATATGCCCTGATGGGCCAGAAGATTGTCTGTTTGTTGAGAAAATGTCTGTGTGGTGACAAATCCCCTCTTTCATGTATGATATGTGCTAAACATGAAGGCCTGGACCCTCTTAAGTTATTCTCATTTACAGTAGCTGTCTTAGGGCATTGTTCTGGGTAAAGACTCTATTACAGGATACAGCGTATGTATTTTCAAATATTATTCACGTACCTAAAATCACAAAAGCAAACAATTATGTATTTTCTTAACCACAATATGTAAAACTGGCCTTTTTTAAAAATTCTTACATGTTACTTAGAGAGGGCATTTTGTGGCTCGTTAACCTGCAAACATCCGCTAAAAGTTTAGCGTTAATATTTCTCTGCTTCTCCTTTATTTACTCTGACATCAAGTTCAAGCTTTGCAGATGTAATTGAAAAGCCGCTGCCGACGGCTGACTCTGAAGCCTGGCATACGGCTGTTAAATTCAGCTTAGATAACATCTAAAACAACCGCCTATAGAAAGTGCAAGAAATGTGCCAGACTGGATTATGCTATGGGGACCAAAACAGGTAACAGATGCTGGAAGCTTGCTGATAAGTGCACATTTACAGCCCTAAGCCTTTTTAGTTTGTTTGAGGAGTTTAAAGCAATTTTAATATGCTTTGATGCTTGCATGTCATGTACTCATGAGGAGGTGTGGCTAGACTGTTTAAACCACAGAGGGAGAAGCAACAGTTTTGAAGACAGTTGGTAAAATTAACCCCGCTCACACAGACACCACTAGCCTTAAATTTTGTGGACATCTACTGGCCGAGCTGTGTGTGTGAAGACAAACACCCTCATAATTTGGCATGCCATGTTTTTGGTCCCGAGTCTAGAGACATTAAATGCAGTTCTCAAGGGAAAATGGTGTTTAAGGAGCAGAAAAGATCCACTGCAGCACCTTGAGCACCTTGTGTGTGATGTATATGTGTGCATGGGGCAGTCTGCTGCAGCGACAGCACACATCAGCCTGCAAGGTGACCATCCGATGGCCATGTTATGTGGATCACTGCGTTGTGTCTTATTATTTGCTGCTGCGCTCGCTCAGGTTGTGTGGTCTGATTGCCTGCGGCCCGCCGCCTACATCATACATCTTTTTGCTGGTGCACCTTCCCGTTCCTATGGTAACCAGCACCAGCATAGCGATCAAACAGCTACAGCAGCATTTCCAAGTGGTTTTTGGTGAAAGGAGCTCTGTGTGTTTCATATGACTTCATCACTGTATTTTCCTCTTATGCTGCCCAGAGTTGAAGTCCACAGCCGGTGGACTTCACCCAGCCCTGTAAAAACTGAGAAATGTCTGACTGTTAGTTATTGATTATGTTTGTGTGTCAAGGAAGCTTTGATTGGCATATTAATTACACTCAGCAAACATTAGTGTATCAAGAAGTTGATAGTTTAAATTATGACTTTTTAAAAAATAATCATTAAAACAAACACCCATGCACTTACAGCCAGTTTAGGAGTATTTCTAACAAGATAATTACTGCCTGCACACTTTGATTGGTTGGCAGTAAACATGGTGTTTGTTGAATTGTTGCTTGACGTTTATCAGATAATGTAGATAGCGCATGCTTACAATTCAAATTCAAACAGGAACATGATTATAGACTTAAAAATCAACCTTATACTTATATATACTAAATCTTTACTCATAATGATCAGCTTTGATCTATAAGAGCAACTCTCTGCTTGAGTTGTTTTTAGTGTACACAGGGATCCTTTAAAAGCACACTGACTTCCTTCTGCTCCCAGTTGTTTGCTCTCATGTGACACCCCCATTCCATCCTGATGTCATCTTAATGAAGATCTTCACAGCAGGCAGCTTTACTGCGGGACAGAGCTACGTGTCACTTGTGCGATTCACAGAGAAAGGAAGCAAAGCAAGGTCCTATATTTGCTCACATCCTCGCTGCTCCGTGCAGTTTGAATAAGATGAGTTGGCGAGAATCATGGTGGAAGACAGAGGGGCTCGCCGAGGAACAGAGATGTGAAAGAGATGAAAGCGTGGCGGTCCCCACCTCCCAGTGTTAAAGTGTGAATGGGGCTGCCCACCCCTCTCTGCAGGGGGTCTCCTCCCTCTCCCGCAGCACGTGCACTCCTTATCCACTCCAGACAGCATAATATGGAAAGAATATGCAAAGTCAGACAAGATATTCAGAGAACAATTAGGTAAATTTATATCAAACTGTAAGTTGTATAACTTTAACAAAATAATATTCTCACATTAAATGATTGTTGGCAATTGCCATGTGTTTAAAATATTTAGAAAGTGAGGATTTACACTAATTTTGCAACAAACCATAGTTTTTTATCAATCGATAAAAAATGTCTGTCTTCAAGTGGCTTGTTTTGTCCAACAGTGCAAATCCACAAGTCTCACATTAAATCTTAAAATGACTAACACAGTAAGTTGACGATTAAAATATGTGCCAATAAATTTTCTCTCTACTGACTTAGAAACTGTAGAATAACTTACGATTATCTGATTTATTTCTGTTGATATTGGCCACTTTTTGGAAATGAACTCAAAGCTAGTAAATCTAACAAAGCTTTTGTATATTTTGGTCAGCAGTAAAAACAGTTAACTTCAGCTAAAAATGTTCAATACAATCTGCCATGTCATAACTTGAATTAATCTAATATCCAGAAAAGAGCAAGCTCTTTTTCAACATAATCAGTAAAAACCTGAGTAGGCTGAATTCTGGAGGAGTACTGACACAACAAATGCTGTGAAATATTCATGCATCAGAGGTGTGACAGTAATCCCATCTTAATAACAAAATGAAGCCAATGACAGTGAAGGCACAGACAAGCCCGCAGACACATTTTATCCCGTCCATGGTTGTCCTCCACTTTCTGAAATGCCTCTAGCAGATGAATGTATTTATTTATAGAATTAATGCTGAACTCTTAATGCTACTGTCCTGAAAACATGCTGCACACACATGCACGCACACACACACACACACACATTAGGAGTTCGCCAACTGTGTTCTGGCTGGGTGGCAGTTATTCTGTCTGGCAGGATTCAAAACCACAGAGAGTGACTTCACTACTAAATATACAGCAGACTCAAAACTTTACCAGAGTGCCAGTCACACAAATACACTTTGCACCCAGCACGTGTGGACGTCTGCTCTGAACGCAGCATTGCTCGCTGCCACTTTCACGAGAATGTTCAGTGATGTGTTCAGATGTGGTCTAGGGATGAGCCAAGCACTCTGCTGTAACGAGTATCCAGCATGGATAATATGCTTTGTTTTACAGAGCGAGAGTCATTCAAGTAAAAAGGATTAAAACAGAAAAAAAAGGAAAGGTATGTTGTTGTCTGTAAAAACCTTAGTTCACTTATATTGCAAGACTGCAGTTATGTTCATTGATGTTCTGAACTTGATCATTCATTTAACTTTTTTTGTAAGAGATCAAATATATTGATCTGAAGCACAATTCTGAGGCAATTTTGTAAAAAGCTTTCTGGGGCTTGACTGATATATTGGTATGTTGATATAATCAGCCGATATTGGCCTATTGCAGATATATCTGTATTGTCGTATATGTTCTCCAATAAGTGTCTGTATTAAAATTACTATTTAAGGTCAGAAAAAATGCTCGGCCTAGTAATTTAAAAATGGTGTAATAACGTAGTTTGTCCAGCAGACGGTTCATTATTGAACTGGTAATAAGCGAAGTGTTTACTGGTCTGTACACTGATGTTTGGAATAAAGTTTGTTGGATTTCCTGCCTCCATAACATATCTTTGTTACACATATTTGATAACCTCATTCAAAATATTAGTTATAGAATATCAGCCGTCAAATCAGATATCAGAATTTTCTTAATTCGTATTATTGGTATTGGCATCAGACCCAAAAATCCCATATCAGTCGGACCCTGAAGCTTTCCAATTAATAATGAAACATAGCAACTTCTAATCCGCCCATATCCATTTCAGGCCTAAATTAACATTTTCTTTTCTGTTATCTTGACCGCTTCCTGTTTTAAACTCGCCCTTTGTAAGTATGAGTAGGACTGCAGAGTGTCATGTTGGCTGAACAGGCAGAGATAGTGGTGGACCTGCTTGTCCCTAATGTATGGTTTGTGAAGGCAACAGAGGTCATTCGTCTTAATTCAGATGGTCATAAATCGTTGTTCTGCAGTGTGTCTTGAGATCTTTACTGTGATATCAGGCGTTCATTAAACCCTGTGGACCAAAGTAACAGGTTGTACATGCTGTAACAGATCTGCCACCTTACACAAAAATGTTTTGCAGATGTAGGAAAATGGTTAAAATAATCTGCTGTGGGTTTTGTTCTTTAGAAACAGCGACACCACTGATGTCATCATTCTGATTTGTACATACTTTAAGCTGAGCTTGTGGCACACAGGTGAGAATCCAACCCTGTGGCTTTTTGTAAGGTTGGGGTATTTTGGTTTGTATGTGGTTGACCACTTGTGTCGCTCCAGAAGCGCTTTGCCAGTGTTGTTTGTGGCTGTGACTTGTGAGTCAGTTTGTCGGCTGGCCTCTGTGGGAACATGTCATTACACCTGTACCTATTGTGTATATAAAAGGCCACACGCTGGTTTCATCTTGACGTGTAGAAAACAGCTTTGAGTAGAAACAAGTATCATTTGCTGAGAAGGCAGGAGGACTGTGGAATGATGGGAATGCAGACTTTATTCCTTGAGCTGACGTTGTGGCAACAGTGTGCCTTCCTCAGAGCTTAAAGGGAAAAGATTGACAACATTGTTTTTCCAGCTTCAGGGATAACCAAACTAAAAAATTAAAAAAAAAAATTAATAAAGCGCTTTTTTATCATTCAGTCTGCCCTTTGTAAATTCATTTTACATGCAGAAATAAGTTTGGTTTGCTCCAGATGTATATCTGTGTGAGTCAGTGTATGCTTTATTGTGAGTGTTGTTTGATTTCACTTAATGCGACGTGATCTCAGGTGTGTTTTTTACTTTCTTTACATAGCACTTACACAAAAACTGTCGTATAATCACTTTGAGGATGAGGCTTGGGTCTGTGCTGCTAAGTCTGCCATGGTTCGGAAGTTTTCACTCACAGTTTAATTTCATTTTCGGGGCAGTGGAGTGAAGCCTGAGCTTTAAATCCGTGCTGACGCTGCTGACGTTGAAAACTGACGCTTTGCGATAGGAAATAGACACTCGCGCAAGCACTGACCCCTGTCCACCCCAGCTCTCCCCCACTCTGCCAAGGACAGGGTTATTATGCTTGCCATGGCAGGGTAAGTGGACCCTGATTGATCTGTATTGATTAGGACTGTATTTATTCAGACAGTAATGGGCCTCCCCCTCAGGACAGTGTGTCTGCTGATTCCCACCGATCTCCGCCTCTGGCCCCACTTCACCCCTCTCTTTATGTGTCGCTTGTACTTGAAGAACCCTCCCCCCTCTGCTACAAAAGCCCCTCGACCTCTAATGAAAGCGCAGCCTCCTTCACTTTGCATCCACTGTTCATTTGTATTTTCGTCTGTACACAAGCAGGAATCAGAAGGCAGAGATAGCGTGTGAAGGTGCAGCAGGAGACAAAACCATATCACCTTTTTTGTCTGAGGAAGGAGCGACTCCATTAGTTGTTCAGAATTTTTTTAATCACATTAATTCTGGGTCAGTATTTGAACTAATATTAAAACATCAGTTTTTGCAAACTGCATTACATGTGGGGTTTTTAATTCTGTTTGTATGCAAGCCAGTCTGTGCGTGTGCAGAATGTGTTTACGGTACAGACGCGGTACAGATAGATGGCCCGGGGCATCTTTGTTCACACCCCTCACAAACAATAGACATGTCTGTATGGATGACCTGATGAGCGTGAAACTAATGACAGCTGCTCTGCAAAAACACACACACGCGCGCACCTACAATTAATAATAACGACCACACAAACATGTGAGATAGAAAAGGTTTAAAACATTACTTCACAATTTGGCAAATGTATGCGCATTAACAAAAACAAACACATTGATATAATTAATTCTTGTTCTTATGGTTTTTTTTAATCATACAAAACTGTTAACATGTGTAAAGCAAAACTTCCAAGTCTTTTCAATAGCTGTACCAAGCATTAGCTGTAGAGCATAACTTTAACATGCGTCAGACGTCAACTGCAGTTTAACAAGATGTTATTTTCTCATTTTTTCTTGCAGAGGTAAAGTCTGAACCTTCCTGCACCGTGACGTCATCCCTCACAACACCTGCAACACCTGCATACTGCGCAGCTGAAGGCCAACAAGGTAAAACTAGCACAGCTGATGCTGTACATGTGTGTGAAGTCATTAAGCTGAAAACTTTGTTTGATTTGTTGGTTTTAATCTGAGGTTTGGTCATGTGTAGGTTACTTAAAAACAAATATTTGTAGGAATATTCTTCTCTGCTAATAATTGTAATGTGAATCATATGGTATTTGAATCTCTTTATGTCTGGTATTGGTTTGTATTTGTTTGTGTGTGTAGAGTGATGACATGTTGTGTATTCAATTAAGTATTTAATCTCATAACAAACCTATTTTTTAACGTTACATGATAAGATTCGTCTTCTTAATCTGTGCCGATCTAATTTCCAACACTTCTCACTTCCCTCGAAGAATTTTTGCTTCTAAGAAAAGTCACGTCCAAAGACTTTATAAAAGGCTAATTGACTTGATGACCTGAATATTCTTCTGAAGTAAAGGCATGAGCTGTCTGCATTTTGTTGTAGATAGAGCTCCTCCTCATCTGCATTTCGCACTGATAATGAAAAGCAGGGTACCTATTATACTACACTTACAGCAACACGGCATCCATCTTAATTAGGACTCCCACAATACATTGCAGTGTGCCATACTAATTCTTTTTGTCGAGTAGCAGCGCAGCAGTACGTTCTTCAGGTTCTTCCTGGTTTTTAGCTTGAGCTTGTTGCTATCAGGAGCCTCTTGTGATTTACAAAACTGTTATTTTTTTGTGTTCAGGAAGCACTTTTACCTGCGTCTGAACTGCCTAACTTAGATTTATTTAACTTATAAAGGACAGTGTGCACATACATCGCATACATTGATTGTTTGCAACAGACAAAAAGATGGGTGCCCCAGATTTATTCCAAAAAAGAAGAAAGAAAAAGAAAATATGAACATAATAAATTACATGTCTGTCTGTGCTAATGAAGCTGTCTTTAACTACAGTGTCAACAAAGATTTCAGTCACAAAAGCTGGAAAAACTAGAGATTTTAAATTAAAGAAACACTTTATTTACATATCAGAATTTTTATAAGTTATTACCAATGGTAAGGGACGGTCATTGAACTAATCTAAGAGTATCCCAGATTTGATGCCATCCAGATCATGATAACTACCCTATTACCATCTCTGGTGGCACTTTGCAAATCATTTTAAGTGATAGCACATTTGTCTTTTGCATCAGTTGGACGACATATCTTGGTTCATCAGGTATTTAAGTAGCTGGATTGGCCAAAGCCACACATATCTGCTCTGTTGTTGTATCATTAAAACGTGTCCCAAAGGATTTTCCAGAAAACAGATGTTGCTTGGACTATAACTCACCTATTATTTTCTTGACTGATAGATAATTAGGTTATAAAACAATAGAAAACATTGCTCATCACGTTATCTTGCAGCCCAAGCTGACTTTATCAAATGTCAAAAACCTGAAAAGATAAGGCATGTTACCATGAAACTACACATAGAAACAAATAAGATATGTTCATGTTATAGTACAGATGCTTGTCATTTCAATTGGTTTATTTTTTAAAGGCTGTCGTTGAACCAGAAGTCAGAGATTCATGAACCCCTGCCTCACATCTTTACCTTGTTGAAAAGTCCTTTAGCAGGATGTTGAATCCCCTCCAGTAACTACTGGCCTGAACTCAACTCCTGCATACTCACCTCAGCCTCCTTCCTGTCTCCTCTCCACCTCCATCTCTTTAACTCCTCCTTGTTTTGTTTTTTTTTTAAACATTTATCCATCAGTAATAATGATGATATGGGTTGCAATTCTTTATCCTCCAACTAGATGCTAATCGCTCAACTTGTTACGTGGATGTCTGAATGAATGTGTCTTGAGTGTTCTTCCTAAATACATCAAAACCCCTGCTACCACAACCTCTGGCCTTCCTGCTCCTCCTCATCCTCCTCCTCTACACGAGCTGTCTCCGTGTCATGGGACAGCAGCCTGACGGACAGACAGGCAGATGGAAGTGACACTAGCGACATCAGCGGGATTCAGCATAACAACGTAGACGGAAATCGATGGAGACAATGACAGCGGGGTCAGGGGAGACTTAAGGAAGAGACTGGGGAGGAAAGTGAGTGGAAAGGAAAGCAGGGCGACAGGGAGAAAGCTGTCTCTTAGTAAATCTCAGTCTGAGAGGGAGAGATGTTGCCTCCAGATGAGCCAAACAGACCAACAAGCTCAATATAGACCAGAGTCAGAAGTGCTGACTGTTTATTTCCTTCCAACCCAATGTTCTGATATGTCCACTTTGTTTTCAGTGTTTCCTGTAGAGTTGCTGATAGAGGAAGTAGTTTTCATCACAGAGTAAAGTGTCAGACTTTCTGTATTGCATGCAGGTGCCGTTGCACTTTATGAATTTTGATATTTATCATGATTGATGACCTCTTGTGCTTCAGCTGTTATTACTTTAGGTCTGGTGAAAATACTGTCTCCTTGTAACTGAGTTCATTTGAGATGTCTGATCAGAAGCAGGGCAGTGTGGCTCCATTTGGCCAGCACAACAGCAAATCTGTTTATCTATTCTGATATCGTCGAAGGGGAAAACAGGCTGCCTCGACAGTCACATCCGGAAAACGCAGACAGACACCGGCAGTCATCCTGTAACCTCTCATCATGCTGCTCCACTTTACAGCACAATGAAACATCCGCTGAACTTTACTCACAGCTCTAGACGCTTCACCTCTACCACTTCCTTTTAGAAGCACTGACCTTTCAGCTGTCGACCGATGTCTTTTAATTTTAAACTCCGAACATACACCTACTACTTTTCTTTTTTCTCTCTTTTTGTCAGCGCTGGTTTCTCCACATCGAATCGCATGTTTCATAAGCAAATTGCAAGGCTAGGGTTAGGGGTTATTGATCAGTGCATGCCTTTTACTTGACCGTCGTGGTTGTGAAAACATCCTGTTGTGCCATGACTAAACTATAAGAGATGAGGGATGAACTTGGAAAAATAAACAACATCTGATTTTTTCCTTTTAGGTTTTATAAAGACTATTTTGTTTGCTTGACTAATGCCAAAGATAGTCAGTTATTAACACAAGATCTCCCACTCTTGGCTTTGTCAGTGGTGTGAAATGGTATATACGCTTCCCGTCTCCTAAGTGGGCGGAGTCGTCTCTCCAGTCGAGTCAGTTAGGAACCACCACTGTCTTTTGAATGGATTAAAGCAGATGGATTTGGAGTTGCATGATATGTGTTTGATGTAAGTTTTAACTTACAAGTCATGGTTTCAGAAGACCATTTAAATGTCCGTTTGTCAGTTGTGAAGCAAGGCAGGAAGCGCCATTTCCCAAATCTCACGAGAATGTGTTGCTGAGACAGAGACAGGCCTTGAACAAAGTTAATTTTCTCCTGATTAGTGTTTCTAAAAAAGGCCAGAGTGTTCGTAAGATATGTGTCTTGTGGAAAAATGAGTCCAATCTGTATCTGGGTGATGATCAGGCGAAAGCATTGGACATAATCTGTGATCACGTTCATTTTTCCTGTAAGAACGAATTGGGTAGAGACTGCACCTAGTCTCCTAAAGGGGCGGGGCTGTGGCAAAAAACCATGTGACACTGATTCAGGAAATGAACAGTCAATGAGACGTCTTGCTTTCCACTATTGACCATCTCTGCTAATACCAAACTTTGTCTTGTATTTAATTTGTGTTTGGGGATTTTTGCTGGGTCAAAGCTTAGTACATGTATTAATACTCGAATGTTTTTTTAGAGTAAAGTAAAAGTAAAACCACAAGTAAATCAGGTCAAGTCCAAAGCCCAGGCTTCAATCCCAACACAACAGCTAAGCTTTTATTTTCTTTGGCTGCTTAAATAAAAACAAGCCTCTGTGTTGTAAACAGCACACACCCTTTAAACTCTCTCACATGGCCTGAGGTTAGTTTAATCATTACACATCTTCAGTTAAGTCATCTCTCTTGGTTTTTAGATTTATCACTTCTGCTGCCTGTAGCTTTAGCTACTTTTCCCCTCTAAATGCAAAGAGGTGGTTCGGGTTGAGTTCAGGGTCAACGCGGATCTGAAGGCACCTCCTGGTCTGTTAGCTCCTTTGGAAGCCACTGTGGCATGAATGCTGGACGGACTGTCACTGCCAGCACTGTATTGTCGTGTTGTATTACAGTGTCGTGCTCTGGTCCTGCTCCTGTCTGCCATCTGCCAGTCATATGTACCACCATCTGTTTCTCACCAGGCTCATAATCTAGCTCGCATCGTTTGCTTAATTTAAACACTTTCAGTAACTGCTGCTGATGTTTTATGTCTGGAGGGTTAGCTGTTTTCTCAGGGGATTTTTTTAAAAACCTGTGCTGTGGTGACACAGTGTCAAAAGTTAATGTTTACATTTTCTTTCATCACTGAGACGGTTTTTGGAGATTTTTTTAGAAGCCTTTGTACACTAATCTTATTTGACCCGTGCTTGCTCTTTCATATCGCGCCTGCAATCTCTCATGTAATTAGACCTATGTTTCTGTCTCAGACATTGCCAAAACAAAACACAGTCAATCTCTCCTCATCTCTGATCCTTTTACATTTGTGGAAAGCTCTCAGTTGCGCTCCATCCTAATCTCTGGTCAGCACCGCACACTGGTATGACATACCAGCAAGCCGCTTCATCAGCGGCACCTCCTCCACACAGAGTACACTCATTACTCCAGAAGCTGCACTCCTCTGCTAACGCTGTCATTACTACCATCTAACCAGCGTAATTACCAGCCTCGGTGTGTGTTTGTGGTGTGTGAGCCAAGGCTGCATTATGCAGAGCAGGTTGGAGAGGGTGTGGAGGGAAGGAGCATGAATGGGAGAGACTGGGAGGGTAAAAACAGGAGAGGTTTATCCCAGAGCTAACTAATGATTATATGTGAGTAATTAATAGTTATTAAATGTCTGCAGCTTTATCTTCTGATGTCTGTGCCAAAGCTGCATGTGTCTGCTCAATTCTTACTGTATTTGATGGGGAGTCTTTTTTTAAGTGTATTTTTTCCCTTGATCACATTTTATAGCTCCTTGCTCTCTCCCCCACACTGTAGATCACTGTATAATTGGCAGGTACATACATTTTTTATTTGACTCTTCTCCCCTTCTGTGCAGTTTAAGTATAGCTGCATCCTTATTTAATTTGCCTTTTTGCCCAAAAACCTGCGTAAGTAATAACATAGCAATCAGCCTCAGCTGTGCTTTGAGTTTGTGCTGATTATCAAATATTAGCATGCCAACACACAAAACAAAGAAGGGTGGTGAACATGTTTATGTATTATACATTCTAAACATCAGTATGTTAGCATTGTCATCATGAGCATGTTAGCAGTTGGCATTTAGCTCAAAGCACCTCTGTGCCTAAAAGCTGCACAGACCTGATGTGTGGTTAACTCTTAGTCTTATGGTTTTGATGTAGCTATTAAACCACCGTCCCAAAGGTAAATTATTTCACATTAAAAACTCCTGCAAATCCAGATTAGCTGTTTGTATCTGTCATTCTTTAGGTGTCTGTAAGCTTTGTCAAGCTGCAGAGACTCTGACAGACGTTACTGGTAAAGATCAGACCGCGCTCTCTCCATCGCCTCTCTCATCAGGCACCTCAGACACATAATGAAGCCATTCTGCAGCTCCTGCAGCTGGGGACAGATAATCTGGGATTGGGCCTGATAGTGGATCACAGGACAACCCTCCGGATGAGGAGATGGACTGTCAAAAAGCAGGATCAGAGCGAGAGCCTTTGGTCCGGAAGTGCCTGTGGTTCTCCTTAGACAAAGACATGATACATTTGCTGGGCTGTGTGTCTATAGGGGGAGTTTGTTTGCTGTGAATGAGTTCTGTTGATGATGCCCATGTGCGTGTATGAGTGAATGAGTAATGCAGTCCTAGGGCCAAAAATGAATTCAGCGTGGACTCATAAAAGGCGTTGTGTATCATAAAACACACACAAAAACACTCTGAGCTGCCTTGACACAATGAAAAGCTCGACATTATGCAAATATGACTTCATAACGAGATAGTCACCCCAGGAGACGACATTTGTAGAATTCATAAAAACTGAGGCAGCTGGAGAGAGACAAGCAAAGATTTGTTCTTGCAACAAGTTTGTTCCTTATGTACATTTTCTGCAGGCTGTTAAACTTACAGAGTTGAATATTTATCTCCTCCTTTTAGACAAGAGTAGTCTCAATTTCTACACCCAGTGGTTCCATTTGTAACAGCTGTATGTCTGAAAGTGCTTAAAATGTGATCATACAGGAGATCAGTGCCAATAAAGTGTCAGCCAATTATGTTGAATTTATATTCCTCATATGCTTTATTTGTCATTGTCATTTATAAATAGAGCTGATAAGATGAAGCTACATGCTCTTATTTACTAATAGTAATTATTATGTACTTGTGCCAACATTATTTGTTTATTGTGAAAGAAAACAAAAACAAAGGTGGCCTAAAGAAGCTTCTTCACTGTGGTGGCTTTGCAAAGTTTTTTGTCCGTTCCTACCTTGTAATATATTACAATATGTTTGGTTGTTTCCCCTTGCTCTTTTGAGGTCAAGATTTTTAGAGGCAAAAAAAAAAAACCAATAACAAAACTGTTAGGCTGCAAAAAAACAAAAACATACATTAACTGTAAAATTCAGTATGTCGGGAGGCTGAGCCTCCTTTGATGTCTGGTTCTAATTTTAAAGGTATAACATTTGAAAAATAAGCTGAACATACTGATGAAAAAATGTGTGATGAAATGTTTGGTTAAATCACATTGTAGTGCAGATGAACAGCTTCAATAAGGTTTCACAGATCTGTCGTGCAGGAATAAAAAGGGAAATCATGAGATCATGATAAGACTAGAGCCTAACAAAAGCACTTTTTAAAAGCTGATGTACATTTGCCCTCTGAGGAGATCTGGTGTTGATATTTGAATGACTGGTGGTTTGTGGAGTCCAACAGAAACCTGACAATGGAAAGGGAAATACAGGAGAACAGAAAAGTAGCACATTTGTTTTAGAATATACAAGTGTGTTGTTTTTTTGTTGTATGAATCTTTCATAACTGGTTAATCCACCAATAATCTATCCTTTTTCTGGGTCTTGGTTCAGGTTTCATGAATGAATCAGTTGTGTTTTTAGAAATGCTCATAGTTTGCTTGCAAGCTTTAAGAAATGTGAAAGAACATGTCATTTTTACTACTTTTTTTTCTATCATACCTTTATACTTTGGCCTGTGTGGCATTGAAACAGATAATAAATTGCACTCTATTTTGTGATATAGCCTAAAGCTCTTCAGAGGCCTTAAGTTCAACATGGTGAAAGCATTAAAAACCCTGTCAATGTGATCCACAAACCTCACAAGTATGTTTGTTATTCAAGTCCGCTAAGACCTCACAACCAGTACATTGTCGTTCCTTGTTCGTTATGGTAATGCAGTTGAGTCATAACCACATTGTAACATTCTTGAATATAAATTCCCAGCCAGTCACTCTGAAAACCCACATTAACATTCAGCCGAAAAAATATGAAAATGACTGGGACATTTTGTCCGAAATGATGATGACAAAAAGTCACAATGATGTAGTCTGCCTGAGAACCTTCCAATGACTGCCACACTATTATGACAATGTGACAGCCCTAGCTCTGACAGTACTCCCGTACACATACAATAATAGCGTAAGATGCCTGTAAGAAAAACCCCAAACAAAACATTATACTTGAAGAGAAATGCAAGATGCTTCGGAGTAAACGAGAGTCCTTACGTGGTGGTTTCTTAAGACTTGATGCAGTGTGACAGTCATATTAAAGCACACCGCTGTGGTTCACTGAGCAATGTACTCCTCTCCTCTTTGCTCTTTCTTTACTCTGTCTATTTCTGGATTTACCCTGCTTCACCTCTCCAACTGTTGGGTCACTTTGTGCCCTTTTGTCTCTCCTGAAATCTCTGTCACCTCCCTACCTTTAAGTTGTGGTTGTTTGTTTTGTTTTCACTCAGAGTACAATAGAGAAGTGTGTATGTGTCTCAGCCATGTGGAGATCAGTGCCCGGAGGATGAAAAAATCGGTCATGAGCAGACTCCTACATGCATATAAGCTGTATCAACACTGGGTCTCTTTGAAATGAGAGACGGAAATGAGTGGTGAAAATGCTTCAGTGGTGAAGTGTTTAAATTATCTGTGTACTCTGCATTCCCTCTGTTTGGAATCTGTATTACTTTCTAGTCCAGTGATATTAGCTGAAGTGTTTCAGTGGTTTTAATCTGCAGCAGAGCGGCCACAGCCTTTATGTCCTGTGGCTATATGAGTGTCTGCATGTGCACGCGCATGCACTTGAGCGCACACAGTGTGAGATAATAATATCCCTTGTCAGCCTCCTGAAGATTAGCTTCATCATGAGAAATCCTCTGTCCCTCACCTTATTTCCCTCTCTCGCTCTCTCTCTCTGTCTTATCAGTCTTACATTGTTGTACAGTTGAGCAAGTTGCTCTTTTCTGAATTCAGCGCTCAGTTTTTCTTTGCGCCTGTGGAAAAAATTTGGGTCACACTAGCTCTGGGGTGTAAAAAATGTTCCAAATGTCTTATCTCTAATTTGTTTTGGTTTTGCATGTTTTTTGTGCCGATTGTCTGACACTGATTTATTAGAATGTTTTTTTGTTTCCTCTTATTTTTGTCCTTTTCTCAGATCTACATAGACTGAAAATAAACCAAAAAGAAGAGGATTGGA
The DNA here is from genome assembly GCA_029783665.1 of Naso thynnoides. Classification (NCBI taxonomy): domain Eukaryota; kingdom Metazoa; phylum Chordata; class Actinopteri; order Acanthuriformes; family Acanthuridae; genus Naso; species Naso thynnoides. The sequence continues at coordinate 17,701,740 of JAQLOL010000024.1, read as the reverse complement.
CCTGACTCAAGCTGGTCCCCAATGGACCATTGAAGTCATCCCACCCTGCCAGTTAAAAGCAATGTTTTTGGGAGCTGGAGGCCGTAGCACCGTCAGCAGAGTGTGTGTGGGGCGCCTCCCTTCCCACTTTCCCAGCACCCCTCCTGACATGGGATGCCAGCCCCCTGCCTTCCTGCCCTGAGCTCTCCTGGGGTGCCATGAACAGCTACAGAGACAGAGGGGTCACTTGCACCTCCTCCGACCTCCTGGATGGGAGTGGTGGAGGAGGAGGAGGAGGATTCCCCCAGCACACTCCGTTTCGCCACATCCCAAATGGCCACCCGGCTCCTGGCCTGACAGACCTGGCCGTCCAACCACGCGTGTCCGTGCCTAAAATGGGTGTTCGGGCACGGATTGCAGAATGGCCCCCACGCCGAGCGCAGTCTAAAGAGTCACTGCTTGAAAATGGGCAAATTGGCAGCGGTCGCCATGGAGATGACTGCTCCACTTCAGTTTCCTCATCGGTTTTGTCATCTGACATGGGATTGGTGCGGGGAGGAGTTGCCAGGTTACCACGACGGAGGTCCAAGGATGTAGAGTTCAGAGGAGGAGGGTTTGGCGGTGAAAGAGGCTCACCTTTGAGTCTAAGAGTGTTTCCTCCACTGAGACAGCGCTCGAACAGCGAGGTGACCCTGAGTGAACAGGACGAAAATGAGGTGAGTCTTCAGTCACTCTCAAACCTTTAAAAAAAAAAAAAGTTTATTGCTTTTTAGTTTTGTAGCATTTTCTCTTTACAGTATAAAACCCGGAAGATTAAATGTGGCCAGTAAACATGTAACTTTGTGGAAATTCCCAATATTTAAATTGAAATAAGTGTTGTTTTGTATCTACTGATATGTCATCTCAACCTGAAGATTCTTTCCCCCTTCTGCTCCAAGGTGGAGGTTCGTGGAGGTGGTGGAATGGGCAACCTGTTCAGAGAGTACGGCAGCACTTCCTCAATCGACATCCAGGGCATTCCTGAGCAGAGCTTCTTTGACATGCTCAGCCAGTTCCACCAGGAGAGGCCTGACCAGCGCAGTTCTGCACCCATACGCCTCGGGGAGCTGTTGCGAGCTCCAGACTCACCACCAGGCGCACCCCTCCCCTCTGCTCCCTCACCTGGTCCCTCAGGTGGGGACGACAGAGGGACAGGAAGGAAAGACGGAACTGAGAGGGTGAGGAAGAAAAGTGGAGGGACTGAGTCGTCATTGGGCACCTCCTCCTTGTTTAGGAAACTTAGGAGCTCTAGTCGGGGTGAGCTGGACAGTGGGAAAGGGGAGACGAGTGAAGACGGGGGAGGACGGGGTTCAGGGGATGCCTCCTATAAACCGTGGGTGTGCCCCAAGAGCTTTGTCCACTTTGATGCTCAAAGCATCCTGTTTGACCTCCACGAGGCAGCTGCCCAGCGAAGCTATGCCTCCCAACGGAGGAACACCGCCACAGGGGCGTCAGCTGCTTCAGTGTCCCTGTCCGTCCCTAGATCCTCAGCTCCCAGTGTGAACGAGCCCATTTACTCCAGCATTGAGGATCTGACCTTGAGCCTCGACCCTGGTTCTGCAACACCCTCGCTGGGCGTGGACCCACTGGATGGGCCCCCTGGAGGCAACAGCTCTAGCCAGCTGCTCCTTTGCTGCCCCCACTTCCTCAATGAGACCGGGGGCCACGGGGAGCGCAACATCAGCTTCCTCAGCTCGTCAGCAGAACGAGGAGGAGACGGAGGAGGAGACGGAGCGAGAGGTTGGCTGAGGCGGAGTAATGCCAGTGTCTCGGTGCTGGAGGTGCCTATAGAACAGCAAATTACAAGACTGGAAACACTGAAACTGTACAGCATAGAACATGTAGACCTGGGGGCCAAATACTACAGAGACTACTTCCATGGGAAAGGTAATACTGAGACGCATTCACTGTGCAGCCACACTTAAACAATAAATATTCATTGGTTTTGATGCCAGCTGTTTCGGAAAGAATCCCAAGATTCATCACCCTGAGAGAAAACTGATTATACATAATTATGTTTGGCAAAATTACAACATATTATAACATCTGGAAATACTGGTATTATAACACTCTGTAAAATGTCATAATGACAAAAGGATAGAAGAAAAAACTTGAAGTTATGAATGAACCATCTGGATTTAAAGATTCAGACACTTTCATTGTGTCATGCAGTATGTTAGTGCTGAAACATTTAATCAGTCTCACATTTGACTATTTTTGTCAGTCAGTAGTTGAAATGTAGGATTTATAAAATTTCATAAAATTATGAAAAATGTCATCGCAACTTTTCATAGTCAGAGGTGACCTGCCCTCTCTGTTTCCAGCATTTTGACAAGTAATTAAGACATTTATCAAACAAAAATGGAAACATTTTTCATTTTTGGCTTCTTAAATGTGAAAATAGTTTGTTAGACCAATCCAACAATCTAAAAAGGAAAATAGATTCCCTGACATTTTAGACTTAAAAACTAACACTTTAAATTATTATTAGCATTATCAATTAAAAAAATTAAATAAAATAAATCGATAGTGGCTATTAATTCGATTTCACTTTATTATAGACTCAATGCCCCAGAATAAAAGACAAAATGTCACAATAAAAGATCACTTTTTTTTTTTTAAGTAAATAAATAAATAAATATACATATTGTTTTCGGGAAGACAGAACAGCTTGGAAGGTGTTGACACCTGCATCAACATTAGATTTAGCTTATCTAGTTAGATTTATTTTATATTATATTTAAACTTGGGCCCCTTGCTGTTATTTGTCTGCATGAATGTTGTTTGTCCAGCGACAGTTTCTCCCCTGTCATTCCTCACATCTCATCCTACAGTTCTTAAATGTCTGTCTGGTCCCGAGCAGAGCAAAGGTGGCCAAACTGTCAACAGTTCCAGAGCTTTTGTCTTAACTGTACTGTTTGCAAACTCTGAGCTGATGATACAGCACTTAATGGACCTGTGTAGTTTTGTTTTACATCTGATTTTTAGTGTCAGAAATCACGCCTAACTTTAGAGAGGAATGATGTGAGTGAGATGTGGCCGTCCGTACATGTGTGTACTGTGTTTGGGTATTTCTTGTCAAGATCACCTCTTCAGACTCTGAGGATCAAACTTCCCCTCGGCAAGCATCATCTGGCTACACCCTAATTAGTGACAGATGCTGTTAGGAGCACATGTGTGCAGGCAAGCGTGTGTGTGTTTGTGTGTGAGAGAGAGAGAGTGAGAGAGGCCTGCAGCCACAGAGATAAAGGTTATCATTCCAAAAATATGTTCATCAGCTGATTTGTCTCCAGCCTAGCTGTCTCGCGGATCGCTGCTGTGATTGTGTGTGTTTGCTGTGATGCTCCCTGTGTGCACATCAGAAAGCCTCGTCAAAAAGCTGACATTGTCACCACGGGACATTGCATGGGAGCTAAGCAGGCCTGAGCCTCCTAACGTGCACGTCGTCCTGGTTTACTCCAGTCTGACGGGGTACAGAGGAGGAATACTTGTCAAGCTCGATTCCTCCCTGAGTGTGTTGAGAACTTGTCTTTGGTCTCCCACACTGCCTGTGGTGTTGGCATTAGCACGACTTAGCTTTACAAGAGGACATGGAAGATGCTAGTGAAGTGTGTGTGTGTGTATAATTCTGCCTCAGCACTCTTAACGGATGATTATGTTGTGTGCCAACATTGGTAACAAGAATGTTAATCAGCAAATTATGACACCACATGATTTTGTTAATTTCCTGGAGGACGTCTTTGCTTCTATGAAGCATAACTGTTTCATATAAGAAGCTCAAGCGCACAACATCAGAAAATCTAAGCATCTCTGTAACCACATGAATATTTATACATTTAATCCTCACCTTTCTTTAGCAGCAATCATCATTTTTTTTCTGGATTATGTCTTATATTATCTACATTGATTTTGTAATTACATAAGTATTGATTTCTAGGTAAAGTGTCATTGTATTAGTGCTGTCCTTGACTTAAATGCCCCTCATCTGTCAGTTCTTCTTACCACACAGATAGTGCCTGGTGACTTTCCTGCCAACCCTCATTTCTTTCTCTGTCAAACTTCTCTTATACCTGCCCCATCTGAATTTTTTTTTAGGTCTCTGTTTGGTGTGAAACCTTTTTGTTACTAAAACAGTCATCAACTTAAGAATTGATGCTGATTAATATAACAGTCAACCAAACCTTTCAGCTAAAAAACAAAACTCGGGTATTGTGTAGGCACAAGGATCAGAAGGTTGCAAATGATACCCAGACCCACTGTTTACTTCTATAAAAAACACAAGCAATGACGACAAACAACAGGGGCCAGGGGCACCCATCATTTGTCGATCTATGCAAATGTAGATACAACCCAAGTCAATGTTCAGCTCCTTTTTTCCCCCAACACAAACTTGAGCATTGATGTCTTTGTTTCTCTCCAGAGCACTCAAACTACTTTGGGACCGATGATAAGCTGGGCGCTGTGGCTGTGAGCATCCGCAGGGAGAAACTGGATGACACCAAAGACCTGAAAGACCAGTACCAGTACCGCCTCATCGTCAGAACAAGCGAGGTAAGCACGGGTTTGCTGTTATTGTGGGCGTGTTTGGGGATTTCTGAGCAATGATGACACAGCAACAAGTCAGCTTCAGAGTGCAGGTTTAAGTAAGTGTTTTATAAACGTTAGTTTTACCGAGCCCTCCTTTTTTTTTTTTTTTTTCTTTTTCTTTTAAATCCCTATCTGTGATTCTCCTCCCCCTCGTCCCCCCTCAGCCCCTTTCTCCTCTTTAACAGTGGAAAATTCCACCTGCCAGGTCCCAGCACAGCAAAGCCAAACCAAACACTGGCTGCTCTGGCTTAAGTGTTTGGCCTGCTGTCAGAGGGAGCACACCCAACCACTTTTCCACTTTGATGGACCTAAGACTCATAATGTGTTAAACGATGAGCTGGTGATCATAGAGTTAGTTTCTCTGCAGTCTCCCTCTGATTTGTTTAGACTTGCAGTATTTTCATTCATTTTTCTTGCCTTTAGCAAATTACTTTCAGAGTACCAAAATTTATATTTTGATTCTGATAATGGAATAATGGTTGCTTCTCGAGCAAAAAATGGCAAATATTGCATTTAAAATCTGAGGCTTTTCTCTTTTTTGTGGTTTTTATACAATTTTTTTTTTAGGCTCTAGGCTGATGTTTCAACAAAGCAAAATATTGTGATACGTCACCTTGGTGTCTGCACTGCACTTTTTTTTTTTGCCTTTTACAGGTCTTAGGTTCTATTAACACCTGTCCAGTGTTGTCAGAGTCGCTCAAACAAACAGCAAAGTTTGCCTCTGATCATCGGGTTCATGTAGTGTCTTCGTCTGCCTGACGGTGTTGTTTTAGCTGGATTACATGGCTGCCTGGCCTCATCACCTTAGCTATGCTCTAACAATGGAGCCTCTCCACCGTCTAAGTACACAGAGCTCAGCTAACAGACACAACCAGCGCACTCAGGCCTCCTGTTCCCACACAGAAAAAAAAAAAAAAAGAGATTGATTGCAGACTTTATTCTCTCCCACTCAAGCCGCAGCTGCTCTCAAATATCCACCCCCCTAAAGTCTGTCATTTAATTCTGTGCAGCAGTGCTGACACAGCAAGGTAAAGATACTTCCTCTTTCTCCCCTTCTTTCTTCCACCATCACATATTTATACACACTGTCCTCCCGCTCAGCGTGTCGCAGGCACTCCCTTCGCTGTCGCACAGTAGCTGACGAGTGGAAACAGCATAACTTCAGCTGCGTGTCAATCAGGTTTCATTTCTCTGCGGCGCACACCCGAGTCTCTGAAGTTCAACTGTCTCTCCGGCCCCCGCCAGCTCCAGAGTCTGCCATGCATTTTTAATGAAGCTGCATTTGTGTCTGTAGGTGTGTGCATGTGTGTGTGCCCGCGGAGAGAAGGAACAGCCCACTCCTCCCAACTGTATCTGAGGTTATTATAGTCTCACTGTTTTGAAGCAGGTCAATTTCCGCTCACTAGGGAGCAGCACTCTGCCAGCACAATACTGAGCAGAATATTAACTCACAATACAGCCCATCTTAAAATCCTCCACACAGAGCGCTCTAACTGCCTGCGTGTGTGTGTGTGTGTGTGTGTGTGTGTGTGTGTGTGTGTGTGTGTGTGTGTGTGTGTGTGTGTGTGTGTGTTTTATGTCATGGCATTTGTGTGAGATTTTGCAGCTGTCCACTCCTCCAAGAATCAGGAACCAGACCCAATCTCACCTGACCTCCTGTGGGTGCTGGAGTGTGACCGAAAACACAAATACACACACACGCACACACACATACTCACACGTGTACAAGCCCAAGAGGAACAGAGCAACAGGACACACACTCTTCCCCAGGCCAGCAGAGAGGAAGGAAGTAAGGGCTGGTGGTCACAAAGCACGCTAACGGTAAACCTGCCTGTTAGACACTACAAGTTGCCTTTCAGCAACATAACCTCCAGAATGAATAGACATTGCAGTGAATAGAGTTTTTCATTTTTTGTTCCTGTTTTAATCAAACATGAACTGCTTCTATTCATCCACATGGGCAGTTCAGCTTGGCTTTGAAATGTTGACACCAATGTCGAAACATCAAACTACAAAAAACTATTCAATGCACCTTTTTTTGTTGTACAGTATATACACTGAATTCTAAAAAACAGAATTTGACAATAACTGTACAACTCTTGTGGAATTTTGTAAGCTGATTTCTGAAAGTGAATGAAACAAACTTTTTAGTACTGAAGACATTTTGAAGTTTTGGTTAAAAGCGGAAGAGGTCCTTTGTATGCTCCATGTAAAGTCTTGAAAAGGCACAGCCTAAAAATAAAAAGAAAGTATAGTCTTAAGCATGAAAACTCTGAGTTTTCTAAGCGTGTGAATGCAATCACATCGAGCTTGTAGCGCAAACAGTCTAAATGTCACCACTGCAAATGTTCCCTGTGAAAATTATTTAAAAACGGCCATTATAAAACCTATTTAATCTCAGTCTGTGTCAGAAATGTGAAGTCACAAGCTGCTTCTAAAATTTTATACTGACATTCTATTCGCCATGTGGGTTTTTTTGTCGAAAACTTTAGTATGAAATCAATATGACAAAAAAATACGTACTTTTAACAGACAAATATTACACATGCAAGCAACGGACACAACACTGACATATGTTTAAAGTTAAAGGTTTTTTTTAAATTGTATGCTGGTGTTTTGTCCCTTCAGCGCACCCTTAGTCGAGCCCTGCAGCAGTTTCCTGCTCCCACCGACATGGAGAGGAATGACAACAATAAGCTTCTGAATGGCTTATTTTTTTCATTTTGTTATTTGCCTCCCTCCAGAGTTCCAGACAAGAAGAGTGATAACTTTCTCTCAACTGTGCGTGCAGTAACAAGGAAGAGACGGACACAGCTCAACCACTGCTAATTAGCTTAGCTCAAGTCAGTGGGAAGGGCTAGCCTACCTCCGCCTAAAGTCATCAGATAAACTTTCTAACAGTCGTGTGTGATTGTTGTGACTTGTTCATTTACCATGTTGTGTTCTTTTTAGACTCAGATTAGCAGTTTATGTAATCTTAGAATCAAATACGTACTGTAAGTAAACTGCAGATAGCACGCGCAAACCACTGTGGATGTGCATGCAAGTAAGTCAACAAAATAAAACATCTGTTAAAAAAATCAAGATTACATGAAGTGCTGATCTGAGTGTAAAAATAACATAATGTGGTAAATAAACAGGAGCAGGGACACGCATTGATCACACCTCTAATCACCTGACAAGTCTACTGATAGGCTACCTGGTTTAACCCATTCTGTCCCATTTGTCTCAGATCTCTCAACCCACCCACCCTCTTCCCTCTAGTCTCAGTCTTCCTGATTAATCCCATGCATACCTCCAATACATCTCATTCCAGGTACGGGGGGGTCCCTTAATCAGCTCAGTCAGAGAAAACGCTGAGACGAAGGCCCCACACTGAGTCTCCCTCTGCCTGATCAACTCATCCTCCCAGACTGAATTCAAGATGAAATCCTTCCTTCATCTCCCCAACCCTTCCCTCTAACATTAATCCATTAATTATCAATATTATGTTCATTAAAATCGCTAAACTAAATTGTTGTAGTATGGTCCCTGCTAGTGAAGTACTTGTTGATGCAAAAATCTAATTCACTCTTTTCCTGCTATAGGCCATCAGACATCGATGCCTGATGATTAGACTTTTGGAGCAGACTTGCAAATATACATAAATGGCGGCTCACCACAAAGAAACATTTGGTATGTGCATCTTTTTCTTAGTATAAAATCTAGCAGGGGCCGACTGATATGGGATTTCTGGGGTTGATGAAGTGCAGATATATATCAATTGAATGTGGTTATCAAATCCTTGTGACAAAGATATGCAATGGACACAGGATATCTTACATTTTAACAAACTTCATTCCAAACATCAGTGCACTGAACAGTAAACACTAATTAGTTATTATATAGGAGACCACCCTCAGCAGGACAAACTAGACCTTTTTAAATCACAAGTCCAAGCATTCCTGGCCTGAGTAAAAGTTTTAATATTAGCGCATATCGGAGAACATACATACCAATACAGATATATCTGTAATAGGCCAATATTGGGCAATAATATCTGCAAACCAATATATCAGCCAGGCCCTGAAATCTAACATCTATGTTTTAATTTCTCAGACCAGGTTATAGTGTGATATTCATGACACTCAGTAGTAACACTAACAGTAGATTTGTATATCTAGCAAAAACTGTAAAATTTGTCATGTTTAAGGACTCAAAGTATGATCATTTACGAGCTACACTTTTTCAGACGATGTCATTTTTTTTCCTGCATTAGTTATTATTTAAAACTTGTGTTTTAATAAAAAAAATCACTTTGGACTTTTGATTTGCAGAGCTTGAAACAAAAGCCAGTTTTTTGTTTGCAATGTGACATGACATGTTATGTTGGAGAAGTTATCTTGTGTTTTGGCTGTCATGTATACTTATATGTATAAGTGTGAATTGGGAATTATTTTACAGGATATAAATATATACATTAAACAAGTCAAGTAAATAAGTCAATATAGCAAGGTGGAATTAAGGAATAAATAAATAACAAGAAATAACACCTACACACACAACTTATTTTTCATTTAAGCTAATATGTGTCCTATTTGGATCTGTATTTACATTTTTTACGTTTAAGAAGCACATTCATAAAACATTTAGAGTATTCAGCAGTTCCGGAGCACAGCCAGATGAAATATGATAAATGTCATTGTTTATGCTGTTGAATGGTGATAAATAACAACAGCTACTTTTAATGTCTTTCAAGTTTTACGACTCAAACAAAAATGTACCAAACTAAAACAGCTGGTTTTATGTGAGTGAACACACTGTCCATGTTAATAACCAGCTTTTACAGGAGCGCTGAGCGGCGTCGCGGAACAGTGAAGTGATTGTTCAGCTAGTTAGTTTGCAGTTGCTGTTTATCAGAGGGGTCAAGGCTGGCAGTTATTGTCTGAGTGCAGCCACTGGTCCTCTGCTGCACGTAGATGACTGTAATGAGCAAAAGGTTGCCCTGGCTGATAACTGTCAGCGAACCCGAGTGTCACAGCTCACATCAATCATTTCTCTGGCTGTTCAATTCACCCCTATTGTGTTCGCTCTTTCTTCCTCTCTTCCTCCGTTTTCTTTCTCCGTTTTTGTCCAATCTTTTTATTACCCTGCAATTACAGCTTATCTGCAGTGGTAAACTTGGCCCCTCCACTTCCTTATCTCTCTGCCTGGGCAGAACAAGGGTCTCTTGAGTAAGAAGACAGAGAGGACAGAAGGAGGAGACACAGAGAGAAAGAGAGAGAGTTGAAAATAAGAAAAATCGAGCAGAGAATAAGGAGGCTTCAAGCAAATGAATGGGCAAGTTGCAGAAAGGAAGCAGGCTTTACTTATGACTTCCTAACCTCCCTTCTCTTCTATAACAGCCAGCACAATACATTTTCTTTTTGTTTTCACCCTTCACACTGTCAGGCTGATAAAGAAAAAAGCTGGATTATATGGATTAATTCACATTTGCTGAATAATGATAGTTCGAGGGCAAGGAACTTTTTCTACTGAAATGATTGAAAAGTTGTCTTTAATAACTTATCTGCCAAGTTCATAAGTGTTTTTTTCACCCATACGTACATTCTCATACATTAACCCACGCTTAACCATCAGTGCTTCCGTTCAAACTCATTCCCTTTTTCTTAAACCATCCCCCATCACTGGTCAGTGGGTTTGTGTGTTCATCTGTGTGTGTGTGTGTGTGTGTGTGTGTGTGTGTGTGTGTCTGAAGGGCCACTGGGGTTAGGGAGTAGACCTTGGCCTTGTGGTCTGACCTCTGAGAAGAGACTGGTGTCTGGGTCTGAATGCCCTGTCTGACCTCCCTGTCACAGCTTGTGTGTGTCTGTGTATGTATGTGTGTTTGAGTTGCTTTGTTTGGATGTGTGTGTTCTATATATTTGTGCATATGTCTTCCCATACGTGTTTGCATGCACGTATCCTCTTATGCCCATGTGTGCATGCTTGTGGGGCACCTATTTATACTTAACTATTTGCATGTGTGCATACACGCATGAACATATCTGTGCTTGTCGGTGTCTTGGTGTGTGCGTGTGTGTGTGTGTGCATTATCCTTCCCTCCCAGTGTGTGTTGGGGGGCAGGGGAGCAGGGCTTTGGCCAGACGAGACAGAAGTGACAGGTATTGATCATCGTTGTTCCAGTCAAGCAAAGACCCTCTCAAGCCTGTGTGCTTTGGGGAGAGTCCTGTCTGCAGGGGGAGAGAGGGAGAGAGGGACAACCACAATCAATGTCTGATGCTCCTTACAGAGCGACGGGGTCAGTCTGGATTTACCTCTCTTTTTTGTCCCTGACTGACAGCACTAAAATAAGACATGGCAGTAAACGAACATCCAAATAACAAAAACATGTAGGGAGAATATTGATATTTTCAGGCCAAAAAAAGATACACAAAATGGGAATAGAAGAAACAATGATGAAAAAATGTAGTGAGCACTTCAAAAAATCTTTTAAAGATCATAAAAAGTCTTCATCAAAATTGACAATAATTCTTATTTTGAGTAACACAAAATCACACCTCTGTGCTAGTTGGTCTTATTGAAAGCCTCCTTGTTTGTACCACTTTGTTCAAAGGGGTAGAGACTATGACATTGTTTTCTGGAGGAAGAGTTGCATACCTCAGTCTTTTCACCGAGTCGTCCTCCGAGCTCCACAAGCCCCCGTCCCACCTCCCTGCCCTCACCCCTTCCACAGACAAATTGATTTGCAAGGGTCCGGAGCTGGCGAGCCCTCAGAGCACCACCTTTTTTGCATACAGAGCGCTGCGGGGATAGCACAATGACTTGGTCCAACAAAAGACAAGAGGAGAGAGGGATGTGGAGAGAGAGGGAAAGAGAGCGGGGGAGAGAGGGGGGAGGTTTGTAGGGGTGATGAGTGTTTGCAGGTGGGGGTCAGCTGCACCAGGCCAAACTCAGCAGGACAGCAAGAACTGGCTGGTTCAGAGGTCTGCGATATCAACTAACATGCACGCAACCACCCACACACACACACACACGCACACAGGGATATAGCCATGAACTCCCTCACACACTCTTACACGCAAGTACACAGATACACACATGCACACATACATATACACACTCCAATGCCCTCATGCCCTCAGCCCTCCCTCCTTGTCCCTTTATCCCTGTCTGGTTGGAAAGGTCAGCGCATGTCTGGGAAAAGGGGTCCCAGGATCCCCAAACCCCTCCATTCCACGCACACAGACATGCAAGCAGACACACATAGACACACATGTAACAGTCCACGGCATTCATTTTAATGGGAATTTGCAATAATGAACTGTACACACTTAAAATTAAAAATACAGAGTAAAGAACCTTTGGTCGTGGTGTAGAGGGGAGGTTTAAGAGAATTACATGTGCGCTGGTCATCAGCATCACCCCCCTCCACCCTTTCATAAACACACACACACACACACACACGCATACACACCAGACAGTGCTCCTTCCTATTACCCCAGCCCACTCCTTTCCCCCATCCTCTGTGAAAGAAGAGTGTGAACACATTCAAATGGAAAACATCGTCCATTGTGACCAGTGTTTTGTCTCCTCATGATGTAAATAGCTACACTGGCCAAAAAAACAGAAAAATGCATTTGTAGCAACCACAGATAACGATGTAACCGCCTGTCAATGATGTCATATTCACAGTCATGTGAACAGATGGTATTTTAGTGACACTTTTTGTGACTTTAGGGCAAAAATGTGTATATGGGCATGTACAGTTAATGTGTTTCTGCTGTCCAGGCAAATGTCCAATCTACTCAATACTATGACAATATGATAATAGAGTAGTAGTGTGTAGAGTAAAGTACTACATTCACACACGTGTCTACATGTGTGTGTGTGTGTGTGTTCGTGTTTGGATGTGTGGTGAGATGATCTGCTGTCTGGCTCTCTTCCTTTTCTCCTTATGCCCCTGAGACACCCCATTCAAGCACACACACACACACACATGCATGCATGTGCGCACACACACAGACATAGTCTATGGTAGAGAGGGAAATCCTCCTTCATGAACCTCCCGACCTGGAGACCTATACAGCTTACCAGGACAGGGAGGGAAAGAGGGAGAGATGGGGGAGGGAAGGTTGCAAGGAGGGAAGAGACTGCGGGCCCAGCTGGGGTGGGGGAGGAGAATAAAAACCTCCCTCACCCTTTGCTCTCTGACCTGCATGCAAGGAGGAGGACTCGCCTGGCTGTGTTGTCCAGCACTTATCTGATCTATAGGACCAAGAGATGTTGTCTTCACCTGAAGTCCCAAACTTTATCGCAAGAATCACAAATCTCCATGCATGCAGAGCAGATGAAAAAGTGACACATTTTAATAGCACAGCTGTGGAACAAAAAATTCTGAAATGTTTGAATGCTGGACATCCTTAGGAAGTGTGTCTTTTGATAGTTGTGTGTTTCTGAGTGCAGTACAGACATCTACTTGCAAGTAACAGAAAGGTCCTAACTGTTTTTCATACATCGAAAAGTTTCAGTTGATAGAAAACAACTTTAACATTCATGATTATCAAGCTTTCGAATCTAGAACCACTAAAAAGCAAGGTTGGGAAGTTTACTTTGGAAATGTAATCGGTTACAGATTACTAGTTAACTTATGTAAAGCCAATTCATAGATTATATTTGTCTATTACCTAATTAAATTAAGAAGATTTCAGAGGGTACACTTTCTAATAGTACAAGCAACGGCTGGGTACCATAAATATGCAGATGTTGATGTGCTTATTTATTCTGTAGGTTTGTTTACAATGTAATAAGTAATGTAACTATTTCAATTACTTTATCAAAGTAATTTAATTTATTACATTTTATTACATTTTATTACTTTCATGAATTTCTAACAGATGTTTTCAACCATTTTCAAATGTTTAAGCCAGGCAGTGGCAGATGTGGGGCACTGCAAATTAAAAAACAAGAGAACCAATTAAAAGCATCAGAATATCATCAAACTTTACTAAACTTCCTTGACTGACAAATGGCATATGAAGACACTGACCATCAAACATGCAAAGCAACAAAATTAATTTTATTCAACATACAGCCTAAGCTTTTTACAGAAACATTCAGATGTAGCCCTATCAGTAATTGTTAACATTTTCATTAGTAACTGTAATTTAATTACACATTTTTTCTCAGTAACTGTAACTGATTACAATTAGATTTACTTTGTAATTAAATAAGGTAATTTCGTTACATGTAACTAATTACTCTCCAACACTGCTAACAAATGATCATAGATAAAAAGCAGAAATGAACTTGACATTATATACATTTGCTGTGAGGTACATATGAAGAGAAACAAGCAGGAGATGGTGACATGAAGGATGTTACATTATCCCGAACTTTGCTGTCAAATATATATCATAGAGGAACTTATCAGACTGAGAAAATAGAAAGTCACAAAGCAGCTTAGAGGATTCACTTGTCCATCCATCAGCCAGTCAGGCTTGTCAAGTGAATGTTGAAGAGGTAACCTTGGTCAGAGCACTACACGCTCTGTACGAACCCAGTTCCATGTTCTGCTTTGATATGCAATATTATGCTACACTTTATAATATCCTGCAGTATAATCACTCTTCTACTGACCGTGTGCCACTGGAATTTAGAAGCATGTAACCCAAAGATGATGCATGAAAATTATACTGTTGCAGAGATTTTTGTGCAGTCTGTGTGCTCTCATCTCAGTGGATTTCATAAGATAAAAAGAAATTGGAAAATGAAATGAAAATTTTTTATGTGTGCTGTTGTACACCTAGCCTCCATTATTCATTTGGCAATAGAATGAGGCTGCTTTTGAATTATTATTACTATTGCTATGTTTCTCAAGATTCATGTTTAAGTTAGAAATATGCAGTGTTTGTGAGACTGTTGGCTTGGATGGGCTAAAGATTAAATATATTTGAGAGGTTATGCTGCATATTAGGCAGAGCCTTGTCTTGCACTTACTCTTTGACCACTTTACAAACTGATACAGCTAACAGATAACTGAACCGTCAGTGTTGTAGCTGCTGTTAATATTGTTGAAGCATTAGATATAAACTTAACCCAAGATATGGGGTCCCTCGACAAAGGTTTCATATTAAACTTGACCACATAATTTAAGCTCATGTCCAATGAAGTTGTATGTTAAGTGGTGCAAAAATGTTTCATCTAATACATTTGAGAAAAATTTAACTTGCTAATGAAGCACCAGAATTTTTCTATGAATTTTGTTTTGTCAGAAAATGCCTTTATGTCCACTTTTCTTTTTAAACTGAGGGCCAAAACCATTTTTCTGAATGATATTCCGATGACTTTCATTTTAGAATAGGAACTCAACTGAGACAAACGTACACTAAATGTGGACACTTAAAGAGACAAAAGCTGGTGGTTGTGACTCTAGTCAAGAAGGCTCTTCTTTGCTTTCTGCCTCATTTTGATCTGCACTCTGTGAGCAGCTGCCTCAAGGGAGAGACGTACAGACAAAACAGTTACTTGGACACATGTCGAGGATGAGTGCACAGATAAGTCACAAAGATGGGAAACAAAAGCTGGAGAGAAAGTGAAGACTATATTGCATCTAAGTTTGTCCATGATGCTGATGGGGTCCTGTTGCTTTGTGTGTGTTTGCATGTGCCTGTATCTGTGCAGAAATGTCTAACTTTGTGTGTGAGTGTGTTTAAGTGTGATGTTGACATATTTACACATCAGTGCCTTAAGCATTGGGGACAGGGGGTCATCGTTCACCTGGTCTTTGGTCTACTAGGAGGTAGAGACACACACACACACACACACACACACACACACCCTAAGTGTTCCTGCTGGTCTTGCCCCTGATCTGGGTCAGAGGAGACCCTATTCAGGTCCATTCCATCCCCCAGAACCCCCTGCTGCTTCTGTGCTCCATCCCCACCCCAGTAGCCTCTCACTCCTCCATGCCAGGGATTGTTTCCAAAGATTAGACTTAATATGAATATCCATAAACAGAATGGGACTCCCAGACTGTGAAAGCTATCAAAGACATATTTGCATCTAATCCTCAAAGAACCCCCCTCCCACCCCTTACAGAGAGCTCGCCACCCCCTTTCGGCCCCCCGAAAAAATCCTACTAAACCTCCCCCGAAAAACCCCTCAAACCTGCCATCCCCCAGCCATACAAACCCTCCCTTCTTGCCCCCCGGACCATCCCATCCATTCCCCAACCGTTGGGCCAGACAAGACCAGACCAATTCTGTTGGGGATTATTTGGCTTAGAGATGAATAATGGATGACCATCTCCCCTCTGGCTCTCCACCACAGCAGCACCTCTCAATTGGCCTTGGCATGGAGCCATTCACTGGCCTGTCTGGATGGCTGCTTGGCCGGCTGGCTGGCTGGCTAACTACCCAACCCAGGAGATCTTCTCAATGATTGCAATATTGGGAAAGTATGGACAGAGTATTAGGTCTAAATACTGAAAAAAAATGCTGATATTCATTAAGATACATAGTGCTAAACCTTTAATATACAGTATAAGAGCACTTTGAAGGCTGCTATTATCAATTGAGCAAAATATAAATATGGGTTTTCTCCAAAATGTTTTTCTTTTGGATATTTTTATTTTCGTGGCTAATGTGGACAAATAATGAGGCCATTTTTAAACCATGAAAATCTGTTTCTTATTTGTCATGTTAACACACTTTTCAAAGTGTATCTCTGTCCTTGGAATATTTACTAGAAAGCTGCTCACTAAACATGAAATTGCTGAATGCTTTTCAATGAATTAAAATATAAAGTGATGGTCTTGGACACTAAGGAGACCACGGGGGCAGAGAGAGTTTTGTACAGAGCGTGGGAGAAAGGCCTGAACATTGTCCTTGCCCTGAAAAGCAAGGAAGCCACTCTTCTTTTATTCCTCCTCTCATCCTTGTTTTGCACTTTATCTCTTTTCATTCGCTGCGCTCTCCGTCTTATTTTCAATGGAGCACTTGGGGCCAAAGAGATGTCAGTGCTGTGGATACACACACACACACACAAACACACACACACATACACACACAAGGACACACCTGGGCATAAGAGCGCCAGCTGAAAGGAGACAAGTTCATCCAAAGGGCCTGGCTAACAGTAACACAGGAGGGGCCAAGTCCCATTGTGCCCCAGGTCCGCTCAGAAGCTTCATACCCCTCACTTTTCCTGAAGACAGGCTCCCAAGGTGCAATTCGACAAGATGGTTTTTGTACACTCATTATTTGTGACCCTTTTTTGTCTTTCATTTTCTTGTTTTACGGCTTTGTTTGTTTGTTTCTTTCAGGCGAGGATAGAGTAGCCTTGGGTCTTTTGACGACAGCTGTGCTGTCGAGCGCTGCATAGAAACAACACAAGTTCAGCACAATGACTGACAAGCGCTTTGTAGGACAGGAGGCCCACAATGAATGTGTCCCCACTAAAGACCACCGGTTGGCCCCATAAAGACCAGAATATTAGTAGCTGCTTGGTCCGAAAGAGTCGACTGCACCCCTTCAAACCCTTGAAGTAGCTTGGACAACTGCAAGCTCCTTGCAGGAGGGTGATATGTGTGCACAGTTTCTTAAAAATTGTGCAGACTAACTGAGGACTAAAAAAGAAAAAGGAAAGAAAAGGTGTGGCTGAAGGTGGAAGAGAGAGTTGGACTTAAAAAGGAACAGAAAAGAGGTTTAGGTTCTATTAAAAAAAACAAATAGATGTGAGAAAGACTGTAATGATATTTCCCTGAGACAAGCACATGGTAAACTACTGTAAATTACTCAGAAGTAAGTAGAAAGTGCAAAGCATATAAGCTCATACACATTTACACACTGTAAATAGTGCAGGCAGAAGGAAGTATGTGCAGGGTGTAATAAGGTCAGCCTGGTAGGTCAAGCATGTGACTGTGGCCCTGCAGTCCCTCTTCCCTCCCCCTTGTCCTGCTCTCTTTGACCTCTGGGCCTCAGGAATGAACCAGGAGTGAACCAGGAGTGGCGCGGCATTTCTCAGAAACTTCCAGAAACTTCGCGAGCCCTCTCACCCCTCAGACTCGGCCGGTTTTAGCCTCTGTCACCCCTGCAACAGCTGGAGTGGCTCAGCAGGCTCTGCCAGCCCCCACAGGGAGGGTCAGAACCACCATATACACCTTTAATACATGCAAACACTTGGAGGACACACACATGAGAGTACGTATAGGGTAGATATAGATAAGAAAGAATGGAGAAAGTAAACATGATGTTAACACAAAAGTACTTTTCATGCAAACAGGATATAACCAGAGCTGGTGCCAGGATTTTCCAAGTGCTAAGGACCAATGTCATCGCCTCACAGGAGAACATTATGAAAAAAGGGAGGGAAGAGACACAGATAGTCTCACTTTTAGTCTATGTAGATTAGCCTGTATAGATTAAGCCCCTAATACACTGGACTCTACATTTCCAGTTATGCAACACTAAAGCATCTTAATGAGACTCCCTCTGTCTAACAAATCTTTGAAACTCCAAACCCCAAACCTGGGCCCAGACCAGAGACTCATCCTTCTCCACTGAGTGGACTTGATTCTCTTGGTCTGGCACTGATTCCAATTTGAGCAATTCTCTGAAGGAGGGGCTTAGATTTTCCCTAACCCTTCTTCATTGGTCGTTGCCTTTTCGAATTTAATCCCCTCTAATGGTCATTACTTTGCCAGGGGTCGTTTTGCGTTGCTGTGAAGTGTATCTGGAAAGAAGTCTGGCTAAGCAAGACAACAAAAATCCAAAAATGTCTCCGCAAGTTAAATGATCACATGCATGTTGTTATAATGTATTGTGATTGAGATTCTCACCCACAACGCATTGGAGAGAGGCAAATGTTTTTCACTTTCAATCACATCACATTATTACTGTGAGTACACATCTGGACCTGCAGCGGAGTTTCCTGCCTCTCGTTGCCATTGACAGACCCCTGGCAAGAGGTGGCACAAAGGAGCATCAGTTTTAATAGACGTGTTGCTACTATTTTTCCATGTATAAAATTGGCACTTTTTTTTTTTTAACTCATATCACCACCATCACACCACATACAACTACATTACTATTTTTGGTTCTGTAACATGGTTTTGTCGGTTGAAATGTCCATCATTTCTTGACAGACAGCTCAGTTCTGCCTTTAACTTCCCACACCTTATTGGATGATCACCTTTTTAACCAGGAGAACCACAGTTTCAAAGTGCAATGCCAGACCAAGAGAATCAAGTCCACTCAGTGGAGTTCCCTGGTCTGGGCCCAGGCTAACAAACCTCAAGTTTGTAACAATAGTCTACTTTATGCAGAGACTGTGGAATACTGTCGCAACAAAGGCCCTTCGTTTTTACACTGAACCAAATAATTCTGGCATAATGCATTAACTACAGCCTTGGTATCTAGTATTAAATTGCTTTTCCATTACATGGTACTGGTTCTACTCTACTCTTCTCCATTCTACTCTACTCTAGTCTTTACTCGCCTTCAGGATCAAGTGCTTTTTTTGGTGTTTGTCTCCATAACAAGATAGTAATCGTTATAGTACTGCCTCAGTGTAGCTGGTCATCATAGCGACACCACCTCTCTGGCCAATCAGTGGTCTGCAGTGTTTCACATCACCTATTAGTATCTGCTCAGGTTTTTTGGAATCTCAATGAATTAGGTATCAGGTATATTTATGTGATGGAAAGCCAAAAAAGGCGAGTTGAGCCAGTACTGCGTAACGAAAAGGTGACTAACAGACCTACGGTATCAAGCAGCAGAGGTGTCACAGCACTTTCTATGCAATGCGATGAAATAACATGGCAATAACATCTACCTTCCTTTGTAAGGAGCTGATGACGTCCTTCACTCAGACATTTCTCAACGCTGTTTTCTTAGAGTTAGCTGGTAACTGCTGCCGGGTGCTTTTAAAATCTCATATTGTTTGGTCACACATGTAAAGCTGAGGTAGGCATTTTATCTTTCGTGTCATCATGCAAAAAAATCCATAAATCCTTTTCAGTGTCTTGTAATTTAGGTGTTCTAAAAGAACACAATACCTCTCTGTATGCTATGTATTCAAGTTTGGATCTGTTTTCAGATTGTACAGGGTATTTTCAGCCAATCACAGTAATTTCAGAGAGCATGTGTTCTTAGAGGCTGCTCTAAACTACACTTCTTAGCCACAGGTGATGTTGCTTCGAGCTGATTAGCTGTTGAAACAAGTTATTTGCCTTATACTCCTAAACTGAACTCTGACGACAATAGAGTCTGCAGGTAACACCGTCAGCCACCTTGAGTCAAGCTGAGATGGACCAGTTTACACCGCTACAACTTTACCTGCAACCGTTTCATCTTGTTGTGAATCTTTGGTATGAGCAAAACTGAAAAGAGGGGGCAACAACAAATAAAATTTAACACAAGATGGAGGAAAAACAGGGAGGGATGGGTGCAATGCGGTTGCTTCCTTAGGAGTCTCATGCTACAGCTAGCTTGATTTTCAAATGTTGCCTACCTCAGCTTTAACACATTGAGGCTCAGTACTGCTGGTGTAGTATTGATTCAACATTATGAGTAAAAATTATGGCCTTTAATATCTCCCATCCAACCCCAGACCCCAATTTTTTTTGATTAACCAAAACTGTTCTAATTGTTTTTTTTTTTGATATGTAAAACCACACAATTCTGACCAAAGGGGGAAAAAGAAAGAAAGAAAAAAGAATCCCATTTTTTATTTTATATTATTGCCGAGGAACATTTTCATGCTCAAACTTACATAAGAAAATCAATGCAACTCTCAGATCTGTTTGTGGAATATAAAGCTACAGACAGCAGTCAGTTAGCCAGTTAGCATAGCTTGGCTTAGCATAAAAACTGGGACCAGAGGATCAGCTAGCCTGGCTCTATCCAAAGGAAACAAAACCCGGCAACCAACACCAATTGTATCAATTCATACGAACAGTAAACTTATGTATGGGACTATTTCTTGGCTGAGAGCGGCTCACTGTAGCCTCATAAATACCAGACTGAGTGACAGTATGTATTAATCATCTAACTCTCAGCAAGAAGAAAAACAAGCAAATTTTCCAAAAGGCCAAACTACTGCTTTAATGATATCAAGAACATAAATATCAGTCTTGAAAAACTGCCATGTACAGATGACAGGATCTCAGAGTCTTCAGTGGTAACTACAGTTCTGGTCAAAACACCACTGAGACAGGAAAAAGCATGAATACCTATGAGTGACACAGTATACATTGGTATAATGTCCAGCCTTCACTGACATTTAAACGTGGTGGCATAAAGAGCCCAGAGGATGAACTTTGTCTCTTTCCTAACAGGACTGTAAACAGACGCCCTACTGTCTCCCACTGCACACACAGCACACAGCTCACTCACACATAGACACACACGCAGGTGTGCTGAAAAGCACACACAAGTCAGAGGCTACTGATAATATGACCCTGTTTTACTGGTCATATAAATTCTGCCAGCGGCGTTGCACCTGGAGAACACACGCAAACATATGACAGAAAAATATGACCACAAGCACGCACTAGCCCAGCCATATGTGGACATATGTATGGACGTGCACATGCCCGCATGCATACACTGTCTGTGCAACATGTCCACATGTAATAAAGCATAACACACAACACACACACATTAAATATACACTTTTTGGCAGCGGGTGTTTGAACAGTATAAACATGGTGCCACTCTAAGCTCCACACCCTGTGGTTCAAGGTCGGATCAGCCGGTCCCTGGAATCTACTGCCCCTGCCCCGCCCCACCTCCCTCACCCCCTGACCCTCCCCTCTCTTCCAACCACCAATGCTTTTGAATGAGCCACCCCTGCAGTGTGCCAAAGGAAACCCCTTTGGCGACAGCCCAACCTCATATTGCACTGTGCAGTACAGATAGTGCTGACCTGTACAAGGCTGGCCCTCATGTATTACAGCACACACTGTACACACACACATGCACACACACACACACAACGGCTCAAACACTTGTGGAACGGGCACATGAGTAATATGAGGAGAGTTTTTTGGGAATGTCAAACGTCTCAAAGGTCGGTAATAAAGGCTGTAGCTTAAGGCTCATATCTGATTGCACTCCATGAAAGCAAAAGAGTCCACTCAATTATGGTCAGTGCAGTGTTCGAGACATTCCTTCTCCCCTCACCCCTCGCCTCATGTCCTTCTTTTTCACTCTGGGGTCAAAGTTTTCACCTTATCTGGAAGCCATCAGCAGTACCAGTCCCACCTCTGTGACTCATTTAGTTGAAACTGTTGCACATCGTTAAAATCCTTCTCTCTAGGTCTGAAAAAGAAAGTAGTAAAAAAAAAAAAAATCTTACACACCGACATTTAAAGCAATACTTCACAAGCGAGGTAATCTGGGTCTCTACCAAGATTTTCACTGCCAGTTACAGCACATATTGTCTAGCGGGCAGACTGCGACTCAGATGTTGAGAAGGCGAAAGGGGAGGAGGAGGTGGAGGAGGGAAAGGAAGGGGGATTCTGCTGTGATCCAGTTTACTATTTTGGCTGGGGCTTTCTTCTTGCTGTGTGGTCATGGGGGAGATCGGCACAGCCAGCAGGCACTGCGGACGCTGGTTGGCCGCAGCCCGGCACAGAAGCCACATGGCCAGAGAAAAGAAAGAGAAGGAGACAAGAGTAAAGAGAGGGGGATATGTAAGGAGAAAGTCAAGCAGAAGTATGAGGTGAGGAATGTGGGTGAGGTTATTCTGGTATTCTCTTTTATGTTCTCACATTTTCTCACCTTCCGTCCCGTCTCTTCTTCCTCTATCTTGTGCTTGTGAAACACTTCCTCCTCGTCCATGCACTTCAACTTCAGCATGACCGAACTTCAACTTAAACCTCGTCTCTCCATCCATCCCTTTATCCACCCCCCTCTCTATCTGCAGACAGACACAGCTACCCTCCTGGACGTTTCCTTTCTGCCGGCCTGCCCCAACAAAGGTGCTCAGTCATGTGAAACCTAATCTCCAGCCCCCCAAAACCTGACCCTTGACCCTCTCAGTCTTCACACAGCCAGAGGGGGAGGGGAGTCGGGGCAGGAAAGGGAGGCTTTTGGGAAAAGGTCACATTCCCGAAGACACTTTTGTGTACGCATTTGTGAGTGTGTGTATGTGTGCGTGTGTGTGTGTATTCATGCACCCAATCCATTATGTGGTTTGTGTTCCAGCATCAGCATGTGTGTTTGATTCTGTGTCTGCCTACATGCATAAAGGGAAGTTTGCCAACACTCCTGTGCACTTAACTGCCTTTTAAGTTTTCATGTGTGTGCATGCACGCCTGTCTTTGTACAGTAGGTGTGTGTGTGTGTGTGTGTGTGTGTGTGTGTGTGTGTGTGTGTGTGTGTGTGTGTGTGTGTGTGTGTGTGTGT
>JAQLOL010000024.1:17628788-17666805 GCA_029783665.1 Naso thynnoides | reverse complement strand
GTTCAGTCTTTCTGTGTCTCTTTAGCTTTTTTTTTTTTTTTGGGGGGGGGGGTTTATTATGCTGCCTTTTTTTTCTCTAAAAATCCACAGCACACTTTCTGCTCAGCGTCAAACGGCAGTTACCAACAGCTACCAGCTAACTAGGGGA
The DNA here is from genome assembly GCA_029783665.1 of Naso thynnoides. NCBI lineage: Eukaryota > Metazoa > Chordata > Actinopteri > Acanthuriformes > Acanthuridae > Naso > Naso thynnoides. Next base: position 17,666,657 of record JAQLOL010000024.1, on the reverse strand, counting down.
ACATAATTAAGCATCGAGCCGGCTAAGAGTCAGATATTTCCCTCAAGAGTATTTAGAAGTGCTACACTCATCAGGTGGCCACATACATGAATCCAAATATTACGTCATATTATATATGTCCAATATCCAGTGATTATGTTTCTACATATACTAATTGTTTACATTATCAAGTGTTTGTGAACATGTGCACTAAATTATCTTAAAAAGGGCGGAAAAAAAAAAATATATATATCACAAGTAATTGTAAACAAGTTGACTTGAACTACAACTACATTCTGTGTATTCTTTCAGAGTGTGTAGGTTGCACAGTAGAGTAGAGATAATGGAGTGTGATTTTGTGAGTTGGTGGAGGTCAGTGTTAAAATGTGCTATAAGTATTTAATCCTCTTTGCGAACCTTGGGAGGTTCAGTGTAATTTGCTTTAATCCTGAGTGTCTGTGTGTGTGTGGGGGGGGTGTTTTCTGTGTAGAACCCCTCTGGCATGTCCCAGCTTCGTCGTCTCGGGGAGCGGGCGGTGGAGGGGGGCAGAGGAGAATACCCAGACAGGATGTCCCGGGGAAAGACTCTCCGAACAGACACTCCAAGGTCAGACTCGTCATCACCGCGTCTCGCTTTTACATCTGTCACCTCTGAGTGTGTCTGAATGTTGCCCTCTTGTCCTCTGCAGGGTGATACTCAGTACTCCAGCCACTCCAGCAGTAACACTCTATCCAGTAACGCGTCCAGCAGCCACAGCGACGAGCGCTGGTTTGACGGAGGAGCCGGAGGAGACCGAGGAGGCGGGGGTTGCATTGGCGACCCAACAGACCCCGACGCCGACCTTCTCAACAAGGGGGGGTCCAACGACAGCGGCATCGACGCCTCAACCCTCTACAACAACACTCGCCACGGAAACATGTCCAACAGCCAGCCCCACAAGCCCATGCACTGCTTCACCACCTACAGCGGCGTTCAGGAGCTGTCTGTGGGACGGAGCAGCGGTGGGGGAGAAACGAGGAGAAGAGAATCTTCGCCCATCATACCAGCCACAGCCAATCAAAACAAAGGATACAGGACGAGGACATTCCCGCCTCCTGGCTCCAGTGCTGATAAAATGGACGCTTTCAAACCCAGGTTAGACAGCAACTCACTGATGAGATGCATCTTTTATGGCATCTTTTATGTAGCTAATATTAATTAGCTGGCAGATTTAGCCAAGACCTGTGCTGGCTTTTACTGTATGGAGAAAGCGTTGAGTTACATTCATAAATCTTCTACTTTAATGCTGCTCAACTTAATTGAGTCATGTATTTCCTCAGTAATAACTTAAGACTTTTAACAAGTTTTTGGGAATATTCAGTGAATGATGCCAAAGCTGCAGTTATGTTCCAACACCAGATCCTGTTTAAACAAGAGTGTGGTACATAAAAATGTATCTCTACAGGAGACATTAAGGATTAAAGCAGCCTAATCCTTGTGAAACATACACATGATGCGATCTCTTCTGCCGGTGGATTTGTCACAGCTACCCCCACATCATGAATGCATACGATCAAAAACACGCAAACGTACACAGGGTTCAACCAATCTGTGCTGGATTAAAACAATCTGTGTTTAAACTCTGAGTGCCAGTGACTGATGTTGCAGTCTGTGCCCTGGATGTGTTGGACCGTCAGTGTAATGCAGGCATTAAAGTAAAGCAGGAGGTTGTAGGACTCAGATGATTCATCACAGGTATCGTGCACACAGTTTGACTTAACGGCATAATGGTTTGTTTTGGTTTGAGGATTAAAGTGGATTATTTCTCAGTGATAAAAAGGTCAGTTGGACCACTTAAGAGCTTTTTTAGATGTTTTTTCGGTGGTAAAAGAACTCTTTTGATGGATAAGAGAGCAGACACGACACTTGGTGGATGATGTGTTCATAATTCTTGCTTCTGTTGACTTTTGCTGTCAGAGGTGTTTTATAAGCATTCAACAGCATATCTGCAATGTGATACTGCTGCTAAACAGACAACAATACTTGGACTTAGATTGTATATTCAGTCTTATTGTCTGATCAGTGAAGAGGAGAGGGAACTGTTTGTGCTGCAGGCATTAACTTCGCTCATGTGGAGAGACGACGCAGAGGGAGCAGAAAAAGAAACTCAGTTTATTCTCTGAGGGAATAAAAAACATATTAACATTACTATGTGTGCTTCTTCAATGCTCTATTTTTTTTTTTCATATTTATGATATTACATAGCGGAGGTCTGTCACTCAATCACAATTGCATGATTGTTATATCTTCCTTCTGAAAAGGAATAGTCCAACATTCTTTGAAATAACGCTCATTTACTTCCTGTCAAGAGTAAGATGAGAGGATCGGTACCAATCTGATGTCTGTCAAATAGGAAACTCGAGCTGGCAGATGTTAACTTCACTTAGCATGAAGACTGAAAATGGGGAAACAGCTAGCATGGCTTTGTCCAAAAAAATCACCAACATGCGCTTCTAAAGCCGCTCACTGATTTTGTTTTTTATTGCAAATTTTCCCATGTCAAAATGCTAAAACTCTTGCTAGCTAAATTTTATTGTGATGTGACATATTTGAATGATTCCACAAAGTGGCAAATAATTCCACCATATGATGTAAAATGCAGTGTTGGAGTGCAGAAGTCAACAATGAGTTTTGTTGGAAAATGTGATTTACTTTGAACATTCCTTCTTGTGATTGTAGTATTTGGTTCTTTTACAATTAATTAACATAACTGGCATCTTAGTGAGTTATAAGCTATCTGCTGCATTGTCTGTTGAGATAATTTGACAATAAATATCGATCTTTACCCATTAAAGTAGGATAGACAAGCAGTCATTACATCATGGTTGCTGCCTCAAGGAATTTTCCTAATTAGATTGTTTTCCAACATTTCCATAAAAACAGAAAAGGCTTCCCTCCTGTACCACACTTGGTACATATGGATGGTAGTATGTGTCATACTTTCCTGTGTCTGTTTCTGGCAGCAGTTTTTATGTTGTTCTACTGCATCATTTTTGATATGCATTCATTAATCACTATGTGTCTTGTCTGTCCTGTCAGGGCCTACACACCGCAGGGATACAAGACTCCGACAGCTGAGAAAGCACGGCCTGTCCGAGCAGCTACGACAACACCCACCTCAGCTCAGTTAAGCTCTATCCCTCTGTCCAGCTCCGCCCCCAAAGCCTTATATGGAAAGAGCAGACCAACCGCATGGCAGACCGAAGACAAAAGCCCGTCGCCTTCAAATGTAACCTTAACATCCAACTCTGACAGCAGCAGCAGCAAGAAGTAAGTTGGTGACTGAGAGCTTCAGACGATCCAAACAGCTCGCATTCTGTTCCCGGAACATCACAAATGTTCGGTATAATGAGTTTACTGGGCAAACAAAACACAGCCTAAAAGTATTATGATCTTTGAATCTCTGATTTGAATAAGTCTGTCATTCCTGTGCAAACATTGCCAGAAAGAAAAACAGTCTCCCTGTAAATTAAAGTATGATCATATACTGATTTCATATACTAATTGTACACTAGGAACAGCTACTAAAACACTGACTTGTCACTGAGCTGGAGGTGTGAATGGTTTGGGTTATTATGGGGAAATGGGGAAAAAAAGACATGATTAAAATGTAATATTTACATTTTTGGTGCATGTGTTGTCTTCAGGCAGGTGGATATAAATTCAAAGAACGTGTTTGGACAACCCCGGCTGCGAGCATCACTAAGGGACTTGCGTTCTCCACGCCGAACATACAAAAGCACCATCGAAGACGACCTGAAGAAACTGATTATTATGGATAACCCCGGAGACACGCCTCAAAGAGATCCAGTGAGCGGCACACTAACACTTCCAAACCCTTATTATCAGGCCTCAACAGTGTTCCCTGGATGAAATGCAGTCAGCAGTTTTAACCCCTTACACTTTTCTCCCTGTAGTCCCCCAGACGAACTTTGCAGCGCACCTTTTCAGATGAGTCATTGTGCAGCGGGCGCAGGGATGCCAGCTTTGCCAACTCTGAAAACCAGACGACACCCACTGACGGACTGTTCACCTGCACGCTGCCCACACGCAGACATGCCGTCTCCTCCAACCACATTCAGGGCAAAAAGGGTGAGTTTTAAACCAAAACCACTTTTGTCTTATGAAAACAGTGTTAGCGGCCAAGTTTCATTCTGTGGAGGAGTTAAGTGGTGAAGGCAATCTTATTACGATTATGTTATTTGTAGCATTCATTACTTGTGCAGCTTTGCACTTGTTTCATGAGGAGGTTTGTTTACTCACTGCCGCTGTTGTCCTCTCCTGTCTCTCAGTTCCTCTTTCTGCCTCGGAGCTGTCTCTCACAGAAGTTAGGGACAAAGTCCCCCCCCTGAGGAGACTCGATCCTGGATTGATGCCTCTTCCTGACACAGCCTGTGGATTGGAGTGGTCCAGCTTGGTCAATGCCGCTAAAGCCTACGAAGGTAGGAATGGAGACAGTTCAGGTATTTAGACTTAAGTGTTGAAGTCAAAATTTAATATGTGGAGTTTCAAGCATTTTTGTTTTTTACCAAAAAACTGTTGAGCTATCAGCAGCGCAGCAGTACAGGTTTGGTTGTACTTTGTTAAAATTGTCTGAAAGTCCTGCAAAACGCTTAGGCTCTCACAACTGCTGACAAGGGTTGCAGCTAATGATTTTTTTTTTTCATTGATTAATCTGCCGATTATTTTTGACAATTAATCGATATAATCATTTATTCCATTAAATGTCAGAAAGGTGCTAAAAGTGCTCATCTCCATTTCCCAGAGCCCAGTGTGACGTCTTTTAATTGCTTCTTTTGTCCAAACAAAAGCCCAAAACACAAAGACTCCTTATTTATTTTCATACATGACACAGAAAAGCAGCAAATCCTCATACTTAAGACACTAAACCAGCAGCTCTTTTTACAATATTTGAAAAAAGACTGAAACGATTATTCGATCATCAAAATAGTTGGCGATTCATTTTCTATCGATCGATTCATCAATTATTTGATTAATCGTTGCAGCTCTACTGCTGACATTAACTACCTTCATATCAGACTTGGTTTTCTTGGCCAGTTTAATGCTAAACTAATCTAGATTTTTCAAGAGCTTAAGTGATATGTTGTAGCAAATTTGACTTTGTAAAGTCTTGAATCCCTGGTCAATGTGTGAGACACTGTCTTATTGTCGAGGGTTGATTGGTTGCACTACCTTTGCTGTCTTCTGTCACACGACACTCGCGGGAAGTGAAACGGTCCCTCTATCTGTGCCTTTCACGTGATCACTTGCTCCACTTCCCAGCCACTGTTTCTTTTCTGGAGCTGTCTCCTGTCCCTTGTGTCCCCTGCTACCACAAAAACAATCACAGCTCAGACACACACACTAGACTCAAGCCAACACTTGATCCATAACCTTACTGGCTGCCAGGGCCTTCTGTGCTAAGGTGTAGCGTATCCCAAGGGACACTTTGGTAAAAAGACTCGTTTGTGCTGCTTGTGGAAAGTCCGATTATGTGTCTCTGTTGCAGCACAAAGAGCAGTTTCCCTCTTCTCACTGACGGAGCCGCAGGTTGGAGGTCCAGACATGAGACCAGCCGTCAGTCCAGTCCAGTTTCACACTCCTCAAACTCCTCGGACCACGCCAACCTTCAGCGGGTGGGTCAACTTTAATGTCACACAGACAAAACAAACAATATTTGTTGTAAAGTAGCACAGCCACACGACTGTAGACACAGAAGATCTTAAAATATTAATGTTTTGTTTTGTCTTTAGGCCTGCTGTCCTGTTGTTAATTTGTCACTACTGCCATCTTGTGGTTATTTTTAGAACTTGTGTTAAATCCCCATGTTGTTTACCCCTCTTATAAACACTTGTTTGAGTTATGGTACCCATTTCTGTGTTGCCAAAAAAGGTTGTTTGTTTATTCAACCATTGAGCAGAAAGTATATTATCGAATTTTAAGAGTTTCAATTCAGTCATAAACAGGAATGTATTCCCATCACAAACACTGGTACAACCTGTCCTTCCCAACCATCAACAAGACCTGCACAGCAGTGGGTGTGTATTCATTTGAACTTGTGTGCTGTGTTTGTTTACAGTGACGAGGTTCCCAACGATCTGTCTGGCCGGCTCTACCACCTGGAAGTGATGCTGAAACAGCTGAACAGTGATTTGGAGAAAGTGAGAATCTTGTTTTTTCACATTTTTGCCTTTATTTTCACAGTTTAAAGTAGCAAGTCTTGGGCCTTGGGCATTTTTAATAGTAATGATGCACTCTCCCAGTAGGATGTTTGCTTTTCCATGTTCTTTACTGTCTCAAATGGTAGGAAATGTCAGCTCTATTGTAGAGAAGTAACTCACACCAAAGGCTCTAGTGAGGTGCTAATCACTGGCAGTAAACTTGAAATGAAAAAAAGTGTTACACACTCAATTTGCAGTTATGTTTTAATTTGACATTTGAACCCCCAGGCCTTCTTCAACATCATTACTGATGATAATGTGATGATCGTGAAGAAGGCCTGAGGGCCGAAACATCAAATTAAAAAATAACTGCATATGGAGCCAGAGTGTGCGACACTTTTTTCATTTCAGGGAATGGCAGCTCAACAGATCCTCAGCTTTACAAGCTCATTTTGATATTTTTGTAATTTGAAATGATAATTTGATAAACAAAAGCTAATTAAATTTGCCTTTCACCACTTCTAAACGTCTAATAAAGCTTAAAGTTTTGTTTCTACAAGTGGTTATGCTTCCTTTCCTGTGTTAATGCTGTGCTATGCAAAGCTAAGCTAATCGCATCAGGGCTGCAGCTCCATCTTAAGTAGAGTCTCCACAAGAAAATGAACAAAAGTATTCCCAAAATGTAATCTTTTCCTCAAAAAGCAGTGAAAATTGAAAATTCATTATTTCTTCTTCTCTTTCTACCACCAGGAGAAGCAGGATAAAGTCGTTCTGCTCGCGGAGATGGCCAACCTGAGGGAAAATAACCAGCGCTTGCAGGAAGAGAGTCTAACAGCCAGTGAGCAGCTGCGCAAGTTCAGCGTTCTCCTCACTAACCTCGACAAGACAGAGAGTGACCACGAGGCTCGCTCCTTAACACATGAAGCAGACTCAAAGATGGAATGATACGGCACGTGCAGAAGAAGAAAAACAGTGTGAGACTGAGGCCACAGAGAGGGGGGTGACTGTGAGAGAAATGTTCTTTCAGTACCCAGAATTCCTTGCACACACAAGAGCGGCAGAGGTCACGATGATGTCACCTCACTCAGCTTCCACTGGACTGCCTTAAATCATAGAGAGCAAGAAAAAAGACAATTTTTAAAATGCAACACTCCCACAAAGTCTCACCAAGCTTGTGCACAGACAGCGCAGAGACCCTCCCTCTCTAATCTCTGAGCCTGTCTATTTTTATAAACTGAAGTCAAAACATCTTATATGTCTTATATATATATAAACATGTGCTACTATGCCAGAGGAGCGAGTAGGAGAAGAGAACCTGACTGTTTTAGAGAACACTAGATCACCTGGAGAGGCCTAATACTGTTCCTGCAGCCAATCAGCCAAAAAAAGACGTTTTTCATTACAGACTGCATCTCCCAGAATGCACTAGAAGTAATGGAGGCTCTACAGACATGCTACTGTAGACTGATGCCTGTGTGGTACAATTTCTCATGTATCAATATAATCTATATTGTACTGATATTGTATAACAGTTGTACTAAAGAAGTGTGTTAGTGTGTGTGTGTGTGTGTGTGTGTGTGTGAGGGTGCGTGTGTGTGACTGAAGGTACAATGAATACGGCTCGTGCTCAAGGCAAGATGCATTTTGTTACCCTTTCCTGTGAGCTTTTGAGATAGAGGATGAATGTGATGGTCTGCTATAGGACGACTGAGTGATGAACAAACTAGTTTACTGTAACTTGTGGGCCACAGTCTTTTTTTCTTTCCTCCGTTTACATGGATGAACCGCGGCCCATAGATGTGAAACAAGCCATCAGCGTGTTGAGCGAGTGTAAATGGTCAATGTCATGAAACTCAGTGATATAGTAGTATCAAAACTCGGATGTAGTGCATTGTTTAAAAATTTACTTTCGCTGTTTTCAGCAGTGCCGTATCATCTCAGATCTTAAATGTAATGGCTAATTATATTAACACTGAGAAGCTATTACAGTATGTCTTTTAAAATATCTTTTATCTAGTATTTTAAGCAGCAGTTTGACATTTTAGGAAATACGCTTACTCACTATGTTGCGGACAGTTAGCTAGATGAGACATATGAATATGAGGCATGGATGTATTATAAGAACTTCGGTCTTATAATACTACATCCATTGAGGCCATAGCAAATCGTTGTTAGCTTAGCATAAAGACTGGAAACAGTGGAAAGCGGCTAGCCTGAGGCACTGCTAAACAAATAATTAAGGCAACAAATGCCACCTATGTCACCAACACCTGGAAAGTTCATTAACTAACGTTAAATATCATTTGTTAACGTCAAATGTTTTCCAAAAACGTAACAATTTGCCATTGTGCGAAACTTTAAGTTAGCAAATGTTAAGAGTGCAGTGACTTCTGGGACTCAACGCCGGTTGCCTGGCAACTCCCACAGGCTTCAAACCCAGACCTTAGCCACAACGGTCATTTAAGATGTCGGCAAACACTGTGTCCTTTTATCATGATATATAAAAACAAACTCCATACAATGCGCTAGTTGGTGAGCTTTAGAGGTGTTGGCAGGAAGGCTTTGTTACCTTTTGACAGAGCCAAGCTAACGTCAGCGGTCCGTCTTTGTTTCCAGTCTTCATGTTAAGCTAAAAGTCTCCATATTCAGCAGACGATCATGGGAGTGGTGTTAGTCTCTACATCAAACCCTCCATTAGAAAGCGAGTATCAAAATTCCCCAAAATGTCAAAATATTCTTCTAATCGAGTCTTTGCCTACTAACGTTAATTAAAATGAAGCTGTCACCAGTATCGTGTGCTTATAGAAAACTTTACCTGTTAACTCAACACTTAACAGTGAAGCTCCTTCATATCAGAACCAGTCTGTCTGTGTGTGAGAGGATTGATATCTGTGTTCTGTGATAACCCAAATGAACACAAAAGACACTATTTATACTGCTAGCTTGCTTAACGATATTGTCTACTATATCTATTTTTCATACAGAAATAATGCGTTTTTTGGATGCTGGTACTGAACTGACAATACATTTCTGCAGAGGATGAATCTTGCTGATCAAATTGTTGTAAATGATCATCTCCTGCTCTGCCCTGTAGAACAACTGCTTCCTCCTGGTCTGACTGGAACTGTTGAATTCTCAATCCCAACTCACTCAGGTTTCTCAAAATGCTGTTAATGACACTGAACCACCACTCAGAGGGGGCCATGTGATGCACTGTAGCCTGAGACAATATACATAAATTTGTCAGCTGTCAGTTTTCCCGTACTTTTTATAACCATTGTAGTAATCCCTTTAATATATCTTGGTGAATTAGGTTATTGTAAATTGCAAAACAAATCGGTCTGTATAACGGTTAAACTGGATTTATATAATTTCATTCCTTGATTTATAATAATAAGCTGGGTTAACTTAAAACAGGTAAACATAAACAGTTTCTCAGTTAATTTCCCATGAAGTTGACTATATTGATTTTTTTTTTTTTAGAATTATGCCCACATCCACATCCACATCCACCACTCCTACTGTAGAAATACTTTTCTCTCATGACATGATGGTGCAAACGTTGTAATCTGACTGGACAGAAAACTGCCATTTCCTCCTGCTCCTCCTCAGGCCATTAAAAAAAAAATCCTGAATGCTTTCATGTCACCAACTTCTTTAAACTTCTGCAGCCAATTACAGTTTCAAGTTCATCTGTTGTCAACCCATAACCTTTGATACCAGTAATGCAAATTTTGCCTATTTAGACCTTCTTGCTTGGGTTTAGAAACACTCTTTCTATCAGTCAGTCAGAAAGTCACGCTATAATAAGATTCCTTTAACTCTAGTTTCTTGTTGGATATTTTTAGTTCAGGCTTCTAGTGACACGCTCCTGTTATTTCTCCTTTAGGAAATTCTACACGCATCTTCACAGGTGTAGCTGTGATTTTAGTGTCTGCAAGTCTCATCAGTTTGCTTATGTATAAGGGGCAAGGTTTCTTTCTTTTTATGTTAATTTTGTTCATGATATGTATAATTGTAAGCTATTTATAGCATACACAACAATCCCTGTTGAACAAATTAATAATGCATTATGGTTAATGGTAATAATTGTATAACTAGGTTTGTTTTTAGATGTTAAATATGTTGATAATTTATTTTTTAACACATTCCCACTGTTGCAGACAAATAGTGAAGATGAGAGGGTACTGTGTTTTTATTTGTGTATGCTGTTTTACTTCTGATCTCTGTACAAAACCAATTCCTCATTGTTTTCTATTTTCCGGCATTGTCTTTCCTCTGTGCGCAGTGCTTTCTGCATGTGGCAGAGGTACGTGGTGCATAGACAAATGTTTTCTTTGGGTTGTAATAACTTGTACATTCAAAAGTGTAAATTATGTTTTCATTATTTTATAAAAAATATATTAAAAATAACTATCAGAACTTTTGTCTAAACTTAATATTTTCGGAATATCAAAGACAATTTTCCCCCCGTATCATTAAGATACATAGGTGATTAAAAAAACGAGACAGTTTGGGGTTTATTTAGTTTCATATATATATATAATCACAATTCAGCTGTTCATTTCAACTATTTCTTTGTCTTTTCATTTTTAAACATTTTTGGGCTTGGGTGTGTGTATACCCTATGTTGTTAGTTTTACCACCAGTCACAATACAGTTACTAGATAGAGGTAAAATTAGTACTATGCCGTTTGCACAAGGTAAATAGGTTAAGCTGTGCTGTGGAAGTACAAAAGTCAATGGAAACTTAAAAGAATGTTGACTGAAAGAAATAAAACTGCCACATCAGTGGGTGAACCCAGGCTGCCTGGGTGAAAACTAGGAATTTCAACCACTAGACTTTATGGGACCTACATTATGGGCACTTATGTTGTCACACATCAAATCAGAATTGGATCAAGTCATTTGAAGCAGATTTGCCCTCATATCCTTTTCACAAAGTAGTAGTACAGGAATTCTACTGTAATTGATGCTAAAATGTTTCAGCTGGTACCTTTAAATCAAGTTGTTTCATTTTCCAAAGCTCACAAACACAAACAGCTTGCATGTAAAACCTTTTATTTTCTAGTACAAAATTTTTATTTCAACATAAAATACATTTTAATAAGTACTTGCAATGACATTAAGTGAGTTGACAGAACACTCATTTAATAAAATTATTTCTATACATTCTGAAAAACCCCTGACAGTGCACCAAGGGCTCAAGTTTGTGAATTGTTACAGAAGAACTTGCATAACATCTGCTCTGTCACCCAAAACTTCAAGCCTTAAATAACAGTGTAATTAGGAAGTACAGAGGACAGTGTTTAAGATCCACACATGAGACACTCGTCTCGGTTCTCCAGAGAACACACCATGGCAGCCATGTTACGCTCTTTGATCTCCTCCTCGGAGGCCTTGACCGGCTCCTGTGCCTCCTTCAGCTTCTCCTTGTTCAAGGTGAACTGGATGGGGTTGGCAGCAGGCTTCGTCCTTAGGTAGTACATTCCTGTCTTCAGACCCTGTGTTTTGAGAGGGAAAGGTGAATTTAACACATTCTTGTATTTCATTAAAGATAAGTTTTCATTCTCATTTTTTCTGATTTATCTCCATGTCTCACTTACTTGTTTCCAGCCATAGAAGTGCATGCTAGTCAGTTTTCCGTAATTCGGCTCTGCGATGTGGATGTTCAAGGACTGGCTCTGGTCGATAAAGGCGCCACGGTCGGCGGCCATCTTGAGTACAGTCTTCTGAGAGATTTCCCACACAGTTTTATACAGCTGCTTCAAATCATCTGGAATTCCTTCAATGTTCTGTTGAAACAGACCAAAAAAAGTTCAGAAATGCCGAAAATAAAAACAATTTTTATCTATTTATTGGGGGGGGGGGCTTGTCCCATTTGTTGTGACCTGGAAACGCCCTGGAAGAATTACCTGAATGGACCCATTGTGAGCTATCAGCTGGTTCTTCATCTCCTCATTCCACAGTCCCCTCTCCGTCAGGTCTTTGAGCAGATGAGGATTGACAATCTGAAACTCTCCAGAGAGGACCCTGCGGGTGTAGATGTTGCTGGTGTAGGCTTCGATAGACTCATTGTTGCCCAGGATCTGGGCGGTGGAGGCTGTGGGCATCGGGGCCAGCAGCAGGCTGTTCCTCACACCATGCTCGGCGATCTTTTCCTTGAGCAGCTTCCAGTCCCACAGGTCGGTGGGCGTTTTCTCCCACATGTCGTACTGGAGGATGCCCTTGCTGACCGGAGAGCCCTCATACGTCTCATAGGGGCCTAGTTTAGCTGCCAGCTCACAGCTCGCCTCCAAGGCAGCATAGTAGATGGTCTCAAAGATCTGAATGTTCAGCAGCTGAGCCTCAGGGCTTTCGAAAGGGTAACGCATGAGGATGAAGGCATCTGCCAATCCTTGCACACCGATTCCTATTGGCCTGTGACGCTTGTTCGACTTTTCTGCTTCGGGCACTGGATAGTAGTTAATGTCGATGATCTTGTTCAAGTTCTTGACAATTACTTTGGTCACAGATGCTAATTTTTTAAAGTCAAAAGTCCGCTCTGGGGTGACGTACATGTTGAGGGCGACGGATGCCAGATTACACACTGCCACCTCATCATCGCTGGTGTACTCAATGATCTCGGTGCAGAGGTTGCTGCTTTTGATGGTGCCCAGATTCTGCTGGTTGCTCTTCCTGTTGCAGGCATCTTTGTACAGCATGTATGGAGTACCCGTTTCTGTCTGGGACTCAATAATGGCGTGCCACAGCTGCTGAGCCTTCACAACGCGTTTGACCCTCCCCTCCTTCTCATATGAGGTGTAAAGCTTCTCAAACTCCTCCCCCCAGCACTCTTCCAGCCCGGGGCACTCGTTTGGACACATCAGAGACCAGTCTTGGTTGCTCTCCACTCTCTTCATGAACAGGTCAGGGATCCACAGGGCGTAGAATAGGTCTCTGGCCCTCTGTTCCTCCTTTCCTGTGTTCTTCTTCAGCTCCAGGAAGTCAAACACATCAAAGTGCCAGGGCTCCAGGTACATGGCGAATGCTCCGGGTCTTTTGTTGCCACCCTGGTCAACATAACGTGCTGTGTTGTTGTAGACTCTCAGCATGGGGACTAGCCCGTTGGAGTTGCCATTGGTGCCAGCAATGTAGCTCCCTGTTGATCTGATGCAGCTGACCGCCACGCCAATTCCTCCAGCTGACTTGGAGATGAGGGCACATTGCTTCAGAGTGTCATAAATGCCTTCAATGCTGTCATCTTTCATGGCAAGCAGGAAGCAGCTGGACAGCTGTGGCCTGTTGGTTCCAGCGTTGAAGAGTGTAGGGGAGGCGTGGGTGAACCACTTCTCTGATAGCAAGTTGTAGGTCTCAATGGCTGCGTCGATATCTGTTTCGTGGATTCCAACAGAGACTCTCATGAGCATGTGCTGAGGTCGCTCTGCCACTTTACCATTAATCTTCAACAGGTAAGAACGCTCCAGAGTCTTGAAGCCGAAGAAGTTGTAGGAGAAATCACGGTCATAAATTATGGCAGAGTTGAGGCGGTCTTTGTTCTCAAGAACAATGTCAAGCGTCTGCTTGGAGATCATGGGAGAGTGGCGTTTGTTCAAGGGGTTGACATAGTTGTACAGATCCTCCATCACCTCACTGAACACCTTCTTTGTCTCTTTGTGCAGGTTTGAGACGGCGATCCTCGCAGCGAGGATGGCATAGTCGGGGTGTTTAGTTGTGAGAGTGGCAGCGATTTCAGCGGCTAGTGTGTCGAGCTCAACGGTGGTGACTCCACTGTACAAACCCTGGATCACCTTCATCGTAATTTGGGCTGGATCCACAAAGTCGGCATTCAGTCCGTAGCACAGCTTCTGGATGCGAGAGGTGATTTTATCGAACATGACGCGCTCTTGGCGTCCATCTAAAAAAATTTAGAAAAAGAACACTTCTCAGTCAATCCAAACAACTTTCTGAAGTTGCTTTAGACAACTTGTCAAAGCAGGCAAAATAATAAATCAATTAACAGTAGGGGTGAAACTATGAACTGCCTCAGGGACTAATCATTTCAATTCAGTCAGGTGCGAGTCTAGACTGTTCTGTAAAGGACATTCTTGTCCAACAAAAGCCTCTTTTACACAAAATATTAACTGCTAATAGCCAAAACACAAAATTTCATATGGTAAACTTAAAAATTCAAATACACATTTGTCATTTCATTAAGTATACATTTGATAAAAATTATAAAACTCCCAAAAGTCCATCTAAATATTAACATAAATATGGTCTCCACAGTGATTCTTTCTGCTCTTTGTGTATAATTATTAATCAGCAGTCAATGTATTCAAATCTCTTACTTGAGAAAAAGCAAAAATTCTATAGTGTAAAAAAACTCACGTAAAATACCTTCACTTTAAAAAGTATATTGGCGGAGGTACAAATATATTAGCATAACAATATACTCAAAGTACCACAAGTAAAAGTACTTATCATGCAGAATGACCCATTTCGAAATCAAATACATTTTTATCAATACATTCTAATTATTGATTCATTACTGTAAACACCATGTTAATATTGCAGTTAATGGTGAAGCTGATTTTACTTCATTCACTGCTGGGTAGTTTCATTTATAATCACGTGTCAGAGCAGCTGGTATTTTACGCTAATAATGTAAATGTGTTTTGCAATAACTACAGCCATCCAATAAAGGTAATGTTAGTTTAGTAGAAAATACAAAATGTCACAAAATGAACGATGTTTTAGACAGAAGTATGAAGTAGCAAAAAACGGAAATACCACAGTTAAGTTACAGCTCATCTGTACAGGCAGTGCAGCATCACGGCAATGTACTTACTTACATTTCACCACTGCTACTAATGGATGATATTTTTTGTTGTTGTTGTTGTGGTCTTGATTTATTTGTTTTGGACGTTTCTTTCCTTTCTTTTTAGTAGTTCACTTGACTTGACTAAGTAGAAAAGGAATAAAATATTTTGTGCATTTTGGCAATATCTTCAAGAGCTCAAATAGTTCATTTTAGCACAAATGTTGGTAAAAGTACTTTGTCTCAGTGTTAATCCAACAAATTTAGCAGGTTAACGAGCATTTCTTACACCCATAACGTTTCTAAGGTTCATACTGACATTTAGGAAGGCATATATAAGTTTGCCTTTTGGCGCCAACTATGACAAAGGAGTAAGGCTAAGTCAGTAAACACTAACCTCATGTTAATGTCAAATGAAAATAACGGCAACACAAGAGCCCTAAAATTGAGTTTAGTTAACGTTAGTCACCTTTTATTTCTATGCATAAATAAGTTAGTCACAATGTTCCTATATTTAACTGTTCTAAAACAACGTTCATGTTAACGAAAAGCTCAGTAGCTCAATAAAAGCTGACAGCCTGCTCTGCTAACTCTGGTGAACTAGCTTAACTAACTAACTTGGCAGAGGGCTAACGCTACTAGCTAATGTTAGCTAACCGCTTCACGCTGCTTCACCGACTCAAACGTGGCGTTTCAGTGTCGGTTATGATTTGACACCTGGTGTGTCGGCAAATTGGTCACTGCCATTAACTAGACGATGAACATTTTAAGACTGACAGCACTGAAGCCGGGGGGGAAGCCCCCCAACGTTAACATCAGAAAAAGTGCTTAAAGTTACCTCGCTTGATCACATGCATGCTGGCCAAGTGCGATATTACTCGTCCCCCGAACAAACAGCAGCTGTTCAGCTTCAAGTCGGTCTTCTGCTCGGTGGCAAAATGTGCTGCTAGATGCAAACTCCGTCCAGCCTCTGAAGAGAAACCGCGAATGTCTCCCTAAACTCCCGCTAACGTTATATTTGTACGGAAGGCGTAACTACTTCTGTTCGACACGGAAATGTGTTGTGACCAATCAGCAGCAAGAGAAGGCAGAACTTCATGTATGAGGACCAATCACAACAGTTTGGAACGTCCACTTCCTTTTCCGTTCATTTTCCCGGACGAAAATCTGGCGGGACAGAGAAGTGGGTCATATAACATGCATTGTTTTGCTCAGACCTGATGCAAGATTACTAGTTGTCCTTCACAGAGGGCACAGGAATGTATTCATCTATGTTTTTTAAAAAACTTATTTTACTGAATTTCATCTGTGGTTTGTGAAATTTCTCAAATACAGCCAAATATACAACCATGCAAAATTATCAAATTAAACTTTTGCTTTTAACTACAGTAAGTCAGGGAATTAAAAGAGGGGAATGATGCAACAATGTGGATGACCATGTAAGAGGAAATGAAGTTTTATAAGCAAGTTGATTTATAACGTTTATAGAACTTACAGGCCATCTCAAGTTCACAGGAAGGAAAGGATTGCTGGTTTTTTGCATTGCAGTGAGTTCATCTATCTGATAGAAACTGATTCATATAGAGAACTGATTTGTTTTCTAATATTTGCAATAATGGAAACAATCAAAGAAAATGGCCATGCACAATCTAGCATTTGGCTAAAGCTGTAAATAAAGACAAACAACAAAAACTTCTGCAGCCTATCAAATTACACCCAGCATAGCCTCTCAGCCAAATGAGTGGACATGACTGTACCATTAGTAAACCTACAAGGGCTAATGAAAGGTCAAAGTGATATAAAGATTATGTGTGAGAAAGACAATTAATAATGCTGGCCACAGCATATGTCATATATCACCTTTAATATTCAAAAACATATTCAAACATATATCAGAAATACACTTAAAGTAGCCTACCTAAAGCAGAAGTACTCATAATGCAGCATATCAAAATAACAGAAGATGTCATTCAACTACAATTATGCTGGAAATGATGGAAAATAAATCTAGTAAAATAGTTGCCTCTGTAATTAGGCCTAAGTGAGGTAAAATTGGCACAAAAAATACTCAATCTATGTACATGTACCTTAAAATCTTTACTTTGCTGTAGTACTTGAGTAAATGTCACTTTCCACCACAGCCAGAATCTTGATTTTGCATTTAATCATATTCGCTGTAGTTCCTACATCCGTCCAATAGATGGCGTCAGTGCACTACAACTCTACTCGCCAACCACCATAAAAACCTAAAAGAAGTTACGCCATTTAACCAGAAAACACAAACATGTCCTGGGAAAAACATCGCGTCCCGTTACGACAATGCGTAAAAATGTGAACTTTTAAGAAGACTAACTCACGTGTCTGTAATGACAAGTTTGCTTCATGCTCATTTTCATTCATTGGTGGTTTTCCGTGGATGAACATTAGTTTAATAGCGGTGAAGTTGCAATAGTGTGTTTCCTTCTAGGTGTAATATATTATGAAATAACTTCATTAAAAGAAATCGGAAAATCAACCATCAAAGGACAGGACTGCAAAAGTCCCCTCGGGGATCGGGACCACAAAATCCGGATTTTGAAATGCGAAGGAGGGATCATAATGTTGAGACCGACAGACTGTTTCATTCAAGTCTGCCACAGCTCGACTTCCTGTGTGGATTTCCCTCCTACATGCTTCGCGAGTCAGTTTGGACACGTAGCTGACTGATAAACATTAACAGAGACGCTGCTTCTCCGAGCCATGTCCAGGTCCAGTCGGAGGTACAAACCCCTGCAGCAAAGCAGCGTCAGCGGCTCTTTCCCCGGCTGTGACCGGGTGCGGATGCCCCGGGCCCGGGTGCTGCTGCTCTGCCTCCTCGCGGTTCTGGTGCTGGCGGTGGTGCTGGGAGTGTATCTGTCAAACGACACCGCTAATGACCATGTGAACCGCCTGCCAGCTGCAGATCTGACAAGAGACCGGGTAAGACTGATGATAGTGAAGTGAACACGGACTTAAAATGTGCTTGTTGTGGGACCAGCTTGGTCCTCTAAGTGTTCAGTCACTGAAAGGTAATAGCCTGAGCCATAGGGCGCTGCATTATGTGAACTGCTGTGTAACAACATCTTAAAGTAACCAGATATATGAGACGTGTCAGTGGTGACAGAGCTGATATATGAGCGTCTCATTATAATTGTTTCACTACATGAACAGTTCAGAACTTGTTTTTCTAACCTGCAGTACAAGTTTTATCCTCCTTGTATTTTAGGCAACGTTACGTTAAGGGGCCAGAGTATTGCACAGAATGTGATTATACAATAACCTGAGTTGTATGCTCAAATGATCATACATCTTGGGTTGAAAGTAAAGATTAATGAGTCGTCCCTGTGCATACAAACAATCTGCAACTGTTAAACCAATTTATTGTCTATGTCCCAAATATTTTCTGACTCCAGCGAGGACATTTTGTTTTCTTATGTGATCATTACATTTTTGTTCTTGCTTCTTCTCCTTCCACATTTGTTTTTTAACCATTAATCTTGTCTCCCGTCCGTCCAGTTGTCCCACAAACCCAGTAAGTGCTCTTCAGCTCAGATCCGCCGTCTGGCCTCTCAGGTGGACGGTACTCGCCTGTGGGAGACTCACCTGAGGCCCATCCTCATAGAGAGGCTCCCGGGGACGCAAGGCAGTCTGGCTGTACAGCAGGTGTGTGTGAATAATAACAATGATTTCCGCTCTTTATGGATTCTCCCTATAAATTTTGCCTTTAATCCACCGTCTCTGCTCTGCTTTAGCACATCACCTCCACGCTGTCTGCGCTGTCTGCTGGCTGGGCTGTAGACTTGGACTCCTTCCAGTCTTCGACGCCTCGTGGTCAGGTCACATTCACCAACATTGTCGCCACTTTGGACCCTTCAGCCCCTCGCCGGCTGCTCCTAACCTGCCACTATGACTCCAAGGCTCTGCCTCCAGACCCCCGGGCCCCTGAGAGGGTGTTTCTAGGGGCCAGTGACTCAGCAGTGCCCTGTGCTATGATCCTGGAGCTTGTCACCTCTCTGGATGCCCAGCTTAGATCATTCAAACAGCAGGTATGCGCTCGGGGGTGTGTTCTTTCAAGTGTTCCGACATCTTGGCTTTGTGGTTACAGCAATTAAATCAGAGGCTGACAGGTTAGCTTCTCATATTTGAAATACTCACCTGTGTCGCTTCCTATGACAAAGAGAAAAGGCCAGTGATGCTGGCAGGAGTCGTTTTTCTCTTTTTTACTTACACTCTCATCACCCTCCTCGCCTCTCTGCCTGCAGTAAAGAATAGAAAATGCTGACTCCAGCCTCTAACTTTCTTTGCAGCAGTCAGCTGGATATGGCAGTATCTCTCCAGAGGCGGTGATTTATGTAGTTTCCGTAGCATTAAACACTGCAACATCACTGCAGAAAGAGCAAGCGGCCTCAGTCGCTCTTTTTTTCTAAAGTGCATTTTAATTTGATTTCCCCCCAGAAACTTCCCGTGTCGCGTCAGCTGGTGTTTTTCGATGGGGAGGAGTCATTTGAAGAGTGGACCGCCACAGATTCACTGTACGGCTCTCGTCACCTGGCCGAGCGCATGGCCAACACGCCTCACCCCGCAGGCTCCGCACACACCAACATGCTTCAAGCTGTGGTGAGGAAACTGTTTTGCTCCGTGCTGGAATACACTGCCTTGGTGGTCATTATCCAGACACGCACTCTAAATTATGTATGACCAGGCTGAATTTAGCCGACTGCCTAAACACTGGCCCATTTCACAATAGCAGCAGGTTTCTAATGTCTTTATGGATTTCTTTTAAATTTGACCGCCTGAATGCACTTAGTTTCTAACTTCAACCTTCCTGCCAATGTTGTCCAGTAAGTTGAAATTGCTTCTGTTTTTTTATGTGTGTCTCTCTCATTTATCTCTCAAGGACCTTTTTGTGCTGCTAGATCTGCTTGGTGGTCCCGATCCACTGATTGCGAATCACTTTGATAACACAGCACGCTGGTTTGATCGTCTGATTGCTGCAGGTAAGCATTGAGTGTGACTCTTCAGGTTGAATGTTGAAAATGCCTCTCTTTTTTGCTTTTTAACTCTTCCCTTCTCCCCCCCACTGTCAGAGAAGAGACTCCACCGACAGGGTCTCTTGACGTCTCACCCCTCAGAGCAGACGTATTTTAGGAAAGATGTCTACCTCGGACCTGTGCAGGATGACCACATCCCCTTCCTTCACAAAGGTGGGTGGGATCTGACTATAAACTGTATCAAAGAGTTTTTTTCTCGGGATGTTGTTTGTCAAAAGTCTACAGTATAACATGTTGTCAGTCATCATCGCCATCTTCCTCTTTCTTCTCGAAGGTGTCCCCGTGCTACACGTCATCGCCACTCCCTTCCCACAGTTCTGGCACACGCTGGATGACACAGAGGAGAACATGCACCGACCCACTGTGGTGAACCTGACCAAGATCATGGCTGTGTTTCTGGCAGAATATCTGGGCTTCTGAACATCAAGATGCTGATGTAAAGTTTGTGGTGAAGGTCCAAAAACCCTAGGAGCTGAAGGCTTCCTTTTTTTTTGTTTTCACCCTCTGCTGGAATACTCATGTTGTTTTGTCACATTGATGACAAATAATAGCTGAAATGACCAGCGTAGATTGGATTTGGAAGACCCTAAAGAAAACAGAACTGAATCAGTATGGGGGGGGCACATGCTGAAACTTTACCAAAGACATGCCCCTGCTGAACTGAGCGGTCCCCTTGCTTTCATGTGAAGACAAGTGCTGGAGTTTGAGATTGTCCAGACTTGTGGACAGAAAGTCTTAATTTAAAAAAATATAACATCCTAGGATCATGGTATTGGAGGAATAGCTGTAAGAGTCTGTGAATTAGATTTTTCATTTTGTAATTTTCATTCTTGTGAAACAAGAATTTATTTTCTCTGTTAATGATTTTGATGCACTTATCTGTCATAAAGACAGAATTTGTGACAGCCCTAACAGTGTTCATACAGTGAAGATTGGGAACTACAGTGAGGTCCTATCTGTGAATAATTCTCATGACTTACCTTCACTTGGATGAAGGTCTTCTTGGCCTTACATTCTGCTATTTTTATGGCTATCCTGCACATTTTTTTTGTGTCAGTGCAATGATGTTATGAGAGTGCAAATCCAACAAGCATTATTATACACCAAGTTAAAGGTGTAGTGAAGCATCTGCAATAAAGTTAAAATGGTTTTATTCAGTTTCACTTGATTTCAGGTGATTGAAAACAGAATACTGCTGTTACTAATACAATCAGTGAACTTTTATGATACAGTGCATGCAGAGATATTTTATCAGCATTCTCCCATTTTCAGTTCAAGAAGTGTTAAAAATGCTTTGATACCATGCGGGAATGTTGTGTTAAAGGATGAGAAACCCATCATCTACAGCGCTTCTTCAAACTGCTATGTTGAATTGACTCACATATGGTGTTCTTCATGTGTTTAAGTCAGTATAATATCTGCTAAGTCATGATTTGCAAAGTATTTATTTTATTGGCCAGAACAATGGATTTTATTTTCAAAAAAAGCAAAACAAAATGTTCTACAAATACAAAAGGAAAAACTAAGAAACAACTGAGAATTAAGTCACAGATTAAAAACTTGAAAGGCAGATTTCAAAAGATGTGACGTAGAGGAGGTGGTGGGTGAAAGAGAGGTGGAGGTGGATGGCGGTGATACTGGGAATGTGGGCTGCCTGCTGGCGATAAATCGTTGTCAGATGGAGGGTCGACTTCTCCTGAGGTTCCTCTGGAGCAAGTGGCGTGGACACTGGATCAAAAAGATGAGAAGAATCAGGAAAAATCATAGCATCTAATCAGCTGAACATAATACTGTTTAATGCAGTCTCATGTCTGTATTTAACCACAAGAGGATGCTGTTAGTCTGTGTGTGTTAGGAGAACAACTGGGTCTGGAGCAGAGTTTGAAAAATCACAATTTTCAGGTGTTCCAGCCAAACCATTATTTCTTGAACTATTCAATCATGAACTGAACTACTTTCAAACAGGAGAACAACAACAAGAAAACAAACAAACAAACAAAAAGAAAGAAAATGGCGGAATTAAATTTTGTAACTGTACTATCGTTAAAGTTCCTTCTTCTCTTCTTTTGATATTTAAATAATTCGTCGTATCTCACATCCGTCAACATGCTTTTAGCAGATCAGTTGAATCACACACTGTTGCCTTTAAAAGCAGTTACTCCTCAAATGAAATTGTACATACATTAGATGAATTCATTAAAAATGAATTATTATTAATCATAGGCCTGAAACGTCTTGTTTATGGGACGAGACTAAAGCTAACGGTTTGCTTTGTTATTTGTAAATTACTTTATTATATGAAAAGTCACGTCATATCATTATTTTCGCAACTTCATGTGCTGTTGGTAAGTAGGAGAATATATGTTAATTATAGTTAGACGACAACCCAAAGGCTAACCCGTCACTCACCCGGTAAGGTCAGTGGTTCGGTCCCTCTGCCGGCGGTTCTTGAACCAGTTGCTGACCTGTGTCGCTGTCAGGCCGGTGGCTGCAGCGAGTTCCCGCTTCTCCCGGGTAGTGGGATAAGGTTTGTTGTGGTACCACTCCCGGAGAATACTCCTTGATTTCTCCTGTATTTGAGATTAAAAAATTAATAATGAACAGCTCTATTGCTTGCTAGCTAAGTCTATTAATGTTAGTGGGGAACTACATCAAGGTGTCAGTGACCGTGTGTTATTAGCCTACTTAACGTTAAACCTATTTGGCAACATTTTTGTCTATTTATACTGTATGTAACGTTGTACAATTAACATTTTTAATGTTAACTGTTAATTTCAATGTTAACTTTTACAGGTGCCAAAAGCACTTCAAGTAAAAGTGTTTGCCTGTTGACAGTTTTCACTAACCTATATTAACTTAAGTATTGGAAAAACTAGCCAAACCCCAACCAGATGCTAAAATAAAGAAAAGATAGTGATGGCAAAATGTGATACTACACTGCAAATAAAAATCCAGAACTCAAAATTTAAGGGTACCATTGAGAAAATAAAGGCCTACTTCAAGTATCAAAAGTGAAGAGAAAAAAAAAGTCTTTTTTTTACAATTTGATCTGATAAATATTATTAATAAACTATTACCAACATTTTACAGTTTTGGCTAGTTGGAGTGGAGCCACGATTTATCACTTAGTCTATTTTTCAGTATGTTTATCCATAACAGATAGTAGCATTCCCCCTACAATGTGGTGGAGTAGAAGTACGGTATGAAGATCCTTCTTGTGCACTGGTAATACACATACTGTAAGAGTACTGTAAGTACAGTTGCCCTACTTTAGTAAATAGACTAAAGCAATAAAATAACAGTTGTTGAGCACACTCAGGATTATATAACTTTTTGCCCACCTTAAAACAGTAGCTGGTCTCCTCTCCATCCCAGATAGTGTTTGGCAGAGGAAACTTTCTCCTTACGCGATACGTCCCCACAGCTCCCAGGGGTCGGCCCCTCTTCCTCTCAGCCTCTATGTAGTGGGCTCTGAGCCAGAGCTGCTGCAGGAGCGGTTGGCTGCGTGGGGAGAAGGGGAAGCCCTCTAGCAGTTTGTAGAGGTCAGTGAAGCGGCCCTGGTGAAAAGCCACTGCGGCTTTTGCCTTCAGCACACTCTCAAGCTCCCCAGGGTAAAGAGAGGAGGAGGAGGAGGAGGAGGAGGAGGAGAGGGAAGGAGGAGGAAGAGTGTGGAGAAAACCAGCCAGACGATCAATGCAACCGCTCTGCAGAAGGACCTCGCACACACAAGCCACCTGTTCTGCTGTGAAGATCATTGCTGCGGAAGCAGGATGGTAGAAAAACCAGGGAAGGAAGTTGAACCAAAGTCTGTGAAAAGAAATCCTCTAACTTCTCTTAAGCGTGTCCTGGAGAGAGCTGTGGAGCATTGCGGCCTGTCTGTGGATGAACAAAACCTAAGTGAAAATGCATGTGTGTTTATCGTGACTCATCTTGCCCCGTCAGAATCAAATCACAGGTAACCTGAGAGCATCAGGGTTATAACAACAAACCATACATCCCTCCTCCTTTTGTGCAAACACATGCATGCACACCCTCACGCAACACTTTGGAACTTGGCTATCACATTGGCATTCATCCACAGAGAGAGTGATGGTTTTAGTCGTGCAGAAAGAAGATGCATTTGAATAAAATTTTCTTGCCAAATCAGAAGCAAAATCTTCTGGGTGCTATCAGTAACTCCTAGTTTTATAAACACATAAATACCAAAACTTTTTTTTTGTAAATGTAGTTTATTACAATATAATGTAATATAAAAAATAGAATGCATTTGAATACAAAAAAAAAAAGAGAAAACATGAATGACAGACACAAATGATCCCTTTCAAAACTATCAAAAAGTTGATCAAAATACATTATCTTTGGTTATGTCTGGAGTCATGAATGTCACGTTTCGGGTAGGGGAGAGTGAAAATGTATTCCAGGCTACAAATGTGCGCAAGCCCACAGAGGCCTTCTTTATGCCTACATACTTTGGTAAGTAATGGCTCTTATTAACAAACACAACACAGGCTGCAGTATTTTACATATAGGACACATTTCCCTTTAGCCCTAGCTAATTTAAATCTTCAGTAAACTTTTTACTATAATTGATTTGTCCAAGCCATTTAACAATCTACCCAAAGGCCACTGGGAACAAATTACCTTAAAATTTAATAGCAGGGAATGACCTACTGTACTTCAAAATGACCTATCTGCCATCAAAGTTGATTTAATACCTGTAGTCTAAGGTTGTAAAACCTCAGTCTGCACAACAACATGAAATTCCAAATGTAAATGAGCATAATTTCCTATGCCCATTTTTCCACACACTTATTCCTTTCACTTAAAACTAGAAACCATTGATACATGCTTTAAATAGATTAAATGTACATAAAATAGACAAACAACACATATACTACTAAAAAAAACCCCACAAAGGCCATTATTGTAACTAGATGTGTCACTGAAGTGTGTTTTTTTGTACCATAACTGGCCCGAGGTTTGACCGCTACCTGTGTTACGACAGTGGAAAGCTCACATGAAGATGGGCATTTTAGGATAGCATTGACATCAATTTAAGCCAGATTTCTTCATGAAGTAATCTGTTTCTGTTTTAAGGTGGTATAACAGAGAAAACTACATTTTTGAACAAATTATGAGTCTTACCACTGATATAATAACACGGCAGCGCAGCGTAAACATTGTGTGAATGAAAGGTGCAAAATATACAAAAAGAGGAGATAGAACTGTGACTATGCAACCAAAACTGTCACATTATTTAAGTGGAAATCAAACAAAGACAGAAATGTGGGTATTCCAAATAAAAAAAAAAAAAAGTCCAAAAGTTGAATCCCAAAATTCGGTCGGGTATAAAGCAATTTTAAAAACTGCGTAAAACTCCAAACATTGTTTCAAAAGAGTCAAAAGCATAAGCTTCAAAATAAGGCACTTATATTAACAAACAGATTTTGGATGCATTTGACAAACAAAAATATCACAAATGGGATCACAGCAAACGTTTTAGTGTAATGCACCGTCATGCTTCAGTATTTAAAAGCTTCCTTTCATCTCCCAAGTGTACTCTCCTTTAACTCCGCTATTGTGCAACATAGTGTCCTATGGAGAACTAAACATGCATTGCATAGAGTATAGACCCTTTTATTTGCTGTCCTATATTCGTACTAGTGTGGGGCAGCATTCTCACTTGAGAGCTGCCGAAAGTAGATTAAAACAGTTTACTGATAAAAAGAAGTTTGGCTAATGATTCAACCCAGACTCTTCAGTAACTTGTAATAAAATATTGTTGTATAGCCCTTGAAGCTATGATGTCATGATAACTGAAAAAAGCACATTTCAAAAGTTTCACATAAAGCTCAACCAACTCAGCTTGGCTCCGTTTCAGAAGAGTATAGTCCTCACTATATTCCGAGTGTGTGATATAAAAATATATTGATGCTGTGAACAAAACAAAGATGGTCTGGAATATCCAGATAGACAATAGCCTACTCTTTTTCTAGATTTATGCCTTTGCAAGTAGTTTGATCCACAACAGATGACTCTTACTGCTAGCAAAACCCCACCACAGTTAACAAAACAGCCAAGAAGAGCTGAGAGAACAGGCAAATCTATAAAGACTTGCATGACAGTCTTTCAAAACAAAACATAACAAAATAAAACAAGACCTGTACCTTGACCAAACAGTCTAATCCGTGTTAATTCTTCTGTCTGGATCTGATAAACCAGGAAAGGCACGTGTGGATTTTAGTAAAAAACCTCTGAAATTCAAAATCCTAAGGCAAAATCCAGAGGAATATTGTGATGTTGGATAAGCAGGTAGGTAAACGACACATTTAACCCTGCCCATCCATGTGAAATAGAGCTATAGAGGAGTGAGTTTAAAAGTGCCAGAGGAGACCATGATGTTTTGAGGCCCTAATGAGAGCGCATCATCGTTCTACATAAACATGTAAAAGAAACTTTTGGATCTTAAAGGATTAGCCATGTAGATTTAAAAAAAAAAAAACAGCACAGTCTACAATCAACTGTATATTTCATTGTTTGTTTTTTTTTAAACGTGTTTGCTAACCAGCAATGTAAACAGACTATAAGCCCAGCTCATCATCCACAGGCACAGACTGCAGCTGAGTAAGAATCTTGGGGTCCCCATCCATCTCCCCTGGGTTGCCCAGAGCTGAGTTGGCCTCCACATCCTGCTCCGGCGAGGGGCTTCCCAGAAGCAGCGACTCTCCTCCAGGTAGGCCCAACAAAGCCGGATCCACAGGAAGGTCCCCCTTACCTCGGACATCAAACAAAGTTAGACTAGATGAAGTGGAGAGGGGCACCGGACTCCAGGCAGGTTGGGACAGTTGGGTGTTGGGTGTCACTCCACTGTACATGGGACTGAGGGTAAGCAAACTCTCTGGAGTCAGAGTGTTTGGCGTTGTAGGGGTGACAGACTGTTCCAGCGCATGAGGGGAGGGGACTGT
This sequence comes from Naso thynnoides, assembly GCA_029783665.1. NCBI lineage: Eukaryota > Metazoa > Chordata > Actinopteri > Acanthuriformes > Acanthuridae > Naso > Naso thynnoides. Next base: position 17,639,644 of record JAQLOL010000024.1, on the reverse strand, counting down.
GGATGTCCCAGTCTCTGGAGGGCAGTACGGTGGAGACGAGTTGATGAAGTTTAGGGGCGATGATGTGAGGCCAACAGGGGTCGGGCCTGACGTGGTTGAAGGTTGGGAGGCTACAGCAGGGGTGGAAGCAGTGAAAACAGGACTCACTCCGTTAGCAGGGATGGGTGGAGCTTCTGGAACTGGTTTCAGTGGCAAACTGGTGAGCTGAATGCCTGCTGGGATGGTCATAATCAGCTTTCCTTGCTGAACACTCAGGTAAGGGCTTCCGCCAAGGAGAAGGTTACCTACAGTGGTGATAAATGATACATTAACAACATTAAAAATGAGAGAGAGGGATCAAGATCACTATGAGATGAAACATCATCATTGGCACCAATATAGCTCATTACTACACATATTTGGAGGCAGCCAATTAATTTGCAGACAAGCAATTTTAGTGGCAAGGACATTAATGAAAAATAATTTAAAACTGAGAGCATAGTTAATTAATGGACAGCAAATTAATAGACTGCTTTGAGAAAATTATCAGTTGTTTATTGATAGAATTTAATCAAAGATGCCAAATGGTCTGTGATTCCACTTCAGCTATTCATTTTTGAGTGATTGCTGTATTCTTCTGTTCTTTGTCTATTTTGAAAGAAAGCTAAATATGTGTGATGACAACCCCTTGGGCCATCTGTTTAACTTTGATTGTCATTTTATAAAAATATTTATTTGGTGAATGAATGTTAGTACATTAACTCACTAATGCAGTTCAAGTAAGTCATTGATTAACTGACAGATTATTTTTTTAAATTGGTCTATACAATGTCGGAAAACAATAGAGAAAGCCCATTATACAGTAAAATGAATTTTTTGGGAACCTTCGCTTGAAAATTTGATAAAATGCTTAATCAACCATCAAAACAGTTACCTAGCCTTAGCCTAGTTACTTTACAAATATCTTATGAATTCAGTGTACCTGGAGGAGCGGAGGGCAGCTGGATGATCCCAGAGTTGAGGAGTTGCACACTGGGGGCCATGCTGGTGGGGGGGCCCACACTCTGAATGGGCCTCAGCTGGCTTATCTTGAGGGGACCCTGTGTGACCCCCGCAGCTGCAGGAGCTGATGTCAGGATTTGTAAAGGCACTCCAGCGGAGGGGATGGAGAGAGAAGGAGCGGCCGGCACCACTTGGGGGAAAGAGATGGTGGTCGAAGTTTGGATGGGGGAGACTGGGACCAGCTGAGGCATGGAGAGGGGGACTAACTGTGCAGGTGTGGCACCTTTGGCTTGGGGGACCGGGACTACTTGTGTAGGGGAAGAGATGGAAATCACCTGTGGGACCTGGATTTTGCTGGGTGAGGTGTTTGTTGTTTGGTCACCCAGTTGGTGTGCTGTTCGCTGTGGGAGCTGACTGTTGTTTAGCTGTGAGATTGAGACAATGGTTGTGGCACCTTCAGGTAGACTTGCTGAAGCATCCTGCTGGTGCTGCACCAGTCTGTTGCCTGCGTTCACAGTCTGGCTTTGGAACTGAGGAGCTGCCGAGGTGAGGGGTGAAACTGGGACCAACTGTGGGCACTGGGACACTTGGGCTCCTGAAGAGTGCTGGACCAGCTGGGATACTGGTATACCCTGAATGGAAGGCACAACCTGGGGCAGAGAGAAGACCTGAGGGGTGGAGCTGCTGGACGAAACCACAGAGCTAACTGGGTTTAACTGGGAGCCAACAGAGGCAAGTACAACATACTCCCCTTGCTGACTAGGAAGAGACACGGCAGAACTAGAGGTGACCATTTCTGCAGACGACAAAGAGGCTGGGAAGGTGAGGGACTCCTGGTGTTGTTGGGCATTTTGTGTCAAGACTAGTGAAGGGAGGCTGGCTGGGGAGGACAGAGTTGGTGAAGAGGGGGATAAAGATGAAGAGGAGGAAGACACTATTTGGCCACTGCCTTCTGAATCTGGGACACTGATGAAATCTATTGCACTGTCGTTTTCTGTCTTGGTTTGCAGAGGAAGAGAGATGATGGATGGGGGGTTTGACACTGCTGTGGTGTTAGTGCTAAGTACAACTGCTGGAAGACTGCTAGGCTTGGCCGCCATGGTTGAATCCTCCTGCTCTGCTACAGAAACTGCTTGCTGCATACTGATACTAGGTTTGGTTATTACCTGAGCACCGTTCAGTATCAAAGGAGAGTTGGTTGCAACGGGACTCAGTGTAACTGTCTGGCAATCGCCCAAGCTTAGCCCGTTGATTATAACACCAGCACCAGTACTGGAGATCAGAGAATTTCCATTTAGAAGTAACGACTGCGGGGCTGTGAGGAAGCCACCAGACCCATTAAGGATGACCTGGCCTCCTGTGCTACAGGGAACAGCAGAAAGAGAAATTATGGACGCTGATGAGCCAGCAGCTTCTTCTGGTTTTTCAGGCGTGTCGTCCATGGGGCTAGCTTCATCCTCCGTGCTGTGGTTCCCATCGGACTCACTGAAACAGAAGAAAAATAAAACTTTATCAAGTCTAAATGGATTATGTCTTGTGAGATAGGTTTTGTTTGTTCCTAACTGTATGTTACAAGTGGAATTAGTCTGATAAATTAACAGGAAACAGTATCTTTGTACTTGATTACAGTCTTAAAATTCTATCAACCTGAAAAGGTAGCATTACAACTATACACTTTCTTCATGAGACTTTATCTTACATGATTGCGTCTGGTTGCTAAAACACAATTTTTGACTTTGATTTGGGTTTGAGAATTTAATTCACAGTCACAGTAGCAGACTTTGATTGCTAGGTTTGTAGGAGCACTGAAATTCACAAGGTGCAGAAAAATGTGAGCATATATGAATATGTTGAACAGGGTTAGAATTTTTTTTAGAATGATATGCTATTTTTATGCTTTGCAGTACTCATTAGGGCTCTTAAAGTCGTTTCCATTTAAAAAAAAAAAAAAAAACCCAAAACCAAACCCGCCCTCGTTAGGACATTTAAAGTTATTACACATAATAATTTCTGGCCAGAAATCAGCCCAGAGATCCTTGGACAAACAATGTCCTCCTTGTATTAAATGTAATAATACTGGAGGAGCTCCTTCTGTGACTGCAGTCTTGTTTTACGATGTAAAAGTTGCAACATTCTAACTGTTCGTGTTTTTAACGACAATTTTAACAATAATTTTAAGGATTACCACAGGATAATTTTGCAATCTGGTGATTAAATAAATACATGCTGTAAATCTAGTTAAAGATGAGCACAGAAGTAATGTGTGTCAAGATTTGCAGAAGTTACATTTTCATGATAACATCACTTACAAGAGCCAGTAAGTTGTTTAATGATAAAGTCATAAAATAGTTTTTAAATGCAATGTCAAGTTTAATTACTGCACAAAAGAATAAAGTTTGCATGTTTAGATTCAAAAGAATAATAGAAAATTCCTCTTAGTTTGTCCTTGTACTTTTGATCATCTTCCACCCTGTAAACTGACCATACTGTGCACAAAACAGGAGTAAAACCTGCAGACCAGAAGCTGGAACATGTGGCCCAAAACTCTTTCAGAGCCTCAACTTGGTTAATATGTGCTAAAAAGTTGAGCTGCCCAGTCGACCCTACAGATTGACTGTTTGCCAGACCACCATCAACCCTCGACACAGATAAGCTTTGTCTGCTGTACTCTGTCATATCTCTCCCCCCTGCTAAGAACAATTGTGGCTGTAAAAGCTCAGAGATTACAGTTAGTTTAAAACAACTTTTGCTGATTTCTTATGTCTGTGCACCACCCCACCCCCCACCCCAACCTTCCCTGATTTAAGCTCTGACTATAACCTCCGTCACCCTGCAGGCCCGATGCAGCGGTGCTGGGTTTCAGGAAACTTGAGCTCTGGTGGGCGCCTGGATCTCACATTTCATAACAAAGCACCATGCTCCTGGCCCCAGACCTGTGTGGCTTTAGTGCTGTCAAAAGTGAACTCCTCTGTCTGTTTTTTTTTTTTTTTCCTTATGCAATGTTTTGCTTTTTTTGTTGTTGTTGTTCGGTTTCGTTACTCTTTAGTTTGATGTGTATATGCACTTCTGTGCTCCCCTCTGCAGGCCTATAGGTCTTTGTTTACCATGAAGGTTTAATCTGATAGTTCTAGTCACTATTCTGAGTGATCGCTCAGAAAACACAACACTAAGTAACCAGCAAGTCTCAAATAAACAAGAGGATTCAACAAAGGAAAGTTCAGGACAGCGGTTGCTTTGATGAGCCCAGCCTATGAAGACTAGATAAACGCAATCCATGTGTTTGCAGTGTTTCGGGTCTTGCCTTTTGCAGTGGGTCCCGGACGGGGTCCTGTCCCTCTGCCTGCGGTTCTTGAACCAGTTGCTGACCTGTGTGAGGGACAGCCCGGTGACTTTGGCCAAGTTTTTCTTCTCGTCTGGAGTGGGGTACCTGTTGATCTTATAGCACTCTTTCAGTGCGTTTCGGGACTTCTCTTTGAAGCAGTACACAGTCTCCTCTCCGTCCCAGATCGTCTTGGGCAGGGGGAACTTCTTCCTGAGCCGGTACTTGTCCACTGCGCCCAGGCTGCGGCCCCGGGACCTCTCCGCCTCCTTGTAGCGGGCTTTGAGGTACAGGTCCTGCAGGAACCCATGGTTAGACGGGTGAAAGACATAGCTCTCCAGGATGGCGTACAGCTCCTTGAATTCTTCCCGATGGAAAGCCACCAGTGCCTGGGCCTTAAGCAGGGTTTCGTTGCCACGTAGCAGCTCGGACGAAGGAGGTATGGTGGATAGAAATCTCCACAGGCGATCCACATTGCCCGCCTGCAGAAGGGCCTCGCACAGACATGATACTTGGTCAGTGGAAAAACTCAGAGCCGACTTTTGGAAACTTTGGAGTAATTGTTCCGAAACCTGAACCGGGTCTTTCTCCTCTTTGTAATCCGCTGCCGTTGGCTCCTCGGAGCTGTTCTCAGATTGTTCTGTAGACTCCAAAGACAAGGAAGCCATTTTTACTTTAACTTTTTTTCCTCTAGTAGTTCCTCCTCCTCCTCCTCCTCTCTTCCTCCCTCCCTCTGCAACGCAGCTTTCTCTCCCACTCTCCACCAGGCGACCAAATCATGAATGTGCCTGCGGAGCACCGACGGCCACGCCCCTTTTATAACCTAATGCAGTCTCTTTGTTCAAAGTTACTATCGATGATAACCTTTGAATGTTGAAGTATTATTCGAAAGTGAGCATATTTCTGTCCAAAAATATTCGTTACTAGTTCCTCTCCTACCCTCGGTATCACTTCTCACATTTGTTGTTGAAAAACAGAAGTTTCACATCCATCTGACTAATGTGGACAAAAATGATCTTTCATGTGGGTAAAATAATCAGTATTTTGATGTTTAAAGGTTTCATTATACTTAAAAGAAACACTGCAGGCTAAAGCTGCAGCACCAGTGGGCTCACAGGTATTTAGGCTGCTACTAATCATGTGACTAAGAATTATTTTTTTAAGATATTTGAATCTTTGAATCAGTGCTGTAAATTTAAATCCTGAGCTGACATACCCAGCCTGGTAAACCAGACCCATTCACTTCACAAAAAATTTTGCTTTGTGAAAATCATCCCCATGTGAGAATTAGTTTGGCTGTGCCAGGCTACATCGACCTACCTGTCTGACTGACTGTGCCAGTCTAAGAATCCAAAACCTAAAGATGGTCAGCTCTGCAATACTAAGAAATTCAATAAAAACTGATGTGATCGTTTTCTTAACTAGTGATTTTCTGTCATTTTTGGGTTCAGGAAATTAATGTAACGATCTGTTGATTATCTAATTTGTTGCAGATTCATTTTCTTGCAGTTGTAACATCTCATTTCATAGAGTCTGAACTTTATCATTCACTTGCACTGTACAAAAAAGAAGCACCATTGTTATGTGTAATGAAGAAGGCCATTGCACCACGGTGTTTGTTTTGGCAAAACTTGTTGTCATCCCAGTTTTCCAACCGGATCCAATGGTTTGGTGTCTCTGAGGTCGTTTCCTAATGCAAATACTGCCAGTAAAAACACATGCAATTAACTCTCACACAAAAGGTAAGCTATAATTTGCATTTGTGACATGCTTAATGTTTGGATTAATGCAGCAGGTGTGCATTTGCTTGCTGAAAGAAGAGAATATCCTAATATCAATTTACAACAGTTGAGAGGCAACCACTCTGTACTGAACATATGAAACCAAAGTTGCAGTTCTTTCTAAGATAAAGGTCTTAGGAGAAGTTCAAATAATTTACTCTTTGCAATAAAGATAAAGCCTCAAGTCATTAATGAAAAACTGGGTCAGACACAGAAAATGGCACATTCTTTATGATGTGGTATGTTATAGGCCTGTATATACATGCCACATATGTGACCTGTAGATGATGTGTGAATGAGGCGAGGCAGGTTTGCAGATCTCCATCTTCATCAACAACTATAGGAATGTAAATCCTCACTGTAGGTCTGTGGGCTTGTCTCAGCCCCCCTCCGCTTCTCCCCGACTGGAGTTTGGCTGTAGCTCTCTGCTTTCTTTGATCTTCTCTTTTTTTGCCCGTACATGCTCTAGTCTGTTATCTGTGCTGGAGGAATCCTTTGGTTCACTCTCAACATAATAAAAGGAAAGGCTTGTTTTTCTTGCAGTGAGATTGTTTCCTTGCCAGGGTTCCATGAAACTGCCGCAGGACAAACAAAGACTTTACCAGGAAATTTACAAATGACAGATCAAATAGATCATATTCCTCAGAGAAAGCATTAACATGATATCATATCTCCAATATACCATATTTTTTTCCCTTTATATTGATGTCATATGCAAAACCAGGTAGTCCTCATTTCCTCCGCTTTAATAGTGAAACCTACAATGCCAATGAAACTTTGTTAGAATTGAAAATAGAAGCGCCACAGATTCATTGGCATATGGCATATCAATTGATTGTGGGGGGGCAAAAATTAAAAAAAAACAACAACAAACACATCAGGCCTACAGATAAAATGAGAAATATTGGCCATTCGTCATGGTTTAGACAAGACGATAGCGACGCTGTGTGGTTGTTTCAACGCTCACATTTGCTCTGTTTTACGATTGGTACACGGCCGTGCCAATCTGGTGGTGCTCCCGCCCCCTTTTTTCGTATCGGAACGCTATTGGTTGATTTCATTTGGTCCCTCATTTGATTGGTTTTTATCAGTCAGAGGGCGGGAAGAAGGTTCCAGAACTGGGCGTCGCTGGTGTAAAGCACAAGCCAAAAAAAAATAATAAATGGCGACACCTGCTGGTTTCTCCGTTGTTATTGCTTTGTATGGATGAATTTTAGGACCCTTATAACATTAAATGGTTTCACTGCTTTGGATACTATCATTTTGTTCAACAAAGCCTTCAGTATAAATACACTTTAATTGGGGCAGACTGACAGAGAGCGTTCGTGATAACTCTCTGCTACGAGTGTGACGTAAGGAGGTGGGTCGTCGGGTTGGTCACGTGGGTTTTGGCGTGGCAGAGCAACCGGCAGCAACAACATCTTTCGTTAGCGGCTAGATTTGTACTTTGAAAGGCATTTACTCGGGCGAGTGGCCTTCTTCTGGCGTAAAATCAGCAGGAAATCAATTGTATTGATTGATTTGTAAGTAACGTTAACTACCTACCTTTCTGTCCCGTGGAGGTTCATCGTTGTATCAAACGTGACTCTGCTGCTGCTAAGCAGCCAAACAGCTAGCATGGACGCAGGCTAATTGACATGTAACTGAGTGAACCAAATAGCTAACGTTATCTGAAGAGGAAAATGTTGCTTGAAACTTAATTAATTACAGTTTATAACGTGTGTAAACATGTGAGAGGACGTTGCCCAATTAACCCAGATAAACATACGCATAAATTTCGATAGCAGAACGTGCATAGTAACAATACGGGAGTTCGTAAATTAACAACCGGTAACAACTGAGATTAACTGCGATTTGGGAGTGGGCGGTGGCCGTTATTGGGTCTTAATAGACTATTTGGTCAGAATGGACGTACATCAGTGAGAAAGCTTTGGTCTGGAATTATTAGCCGATACTCCTTTACAGGAGACTGCCTTTATATCTCTGTCCCGTTGCTAATGTGTCACATTATCCGTTCTTTGCAGAACTCGACCATCAGCCGTTTCAGCACCAGCATCATAATGGACGGCGGGGTGACAGTAGTCACCAATCCCTACGTGAATGTTCGTCTAACAAGCACCCTATCCTCCTTTGAGGTGCAGCGCAGGTTCAATAGAGGAATCAGCATAGCAGAACTGAAGGTGAGACTCAACACACCATCATCACTTCTACATCTCAAAAGACACACAAAATGACTCTGCTGGTGGGTTTTGACTGGCCAAACCACACAGTCATAAATAAGGAGATTATTGTTTAAATTTTTTGCCGTCATCATCATGTGTTTGAAGATCTAACAACACCTTAAAAAGATTTTTTTGCCTGTAAAAATTTTTTTATGTTGTTTTAGGGAAAGTTGGAGATGCTTGTGGGTGCATCATCCTCATGCATGGACCTGGAATTGTTTGGTGTCTCTGACAAGTTCCTGCAGAAAATGGACAACAATGACGCTTTGCTCGGTTCCTATGCTGTGGATGATAACTGCAGAATACACGTATGGCACTGCTTGATTTGAAGGCACTTTTATTTTAGTGGCCCAAATGACAGTTGTTTTGTAGTAAAATACAGGAAGCAAAAGGGGGGAACAAATTTGTTTCAGATATGATAACATGCATTTTCACTAGGGCTGCACGATTTTGAAAAAAAATATCTAACTGCGATTATTTGGACTGACATTCCGATTGCGATATGATTTTCGATATTAGATGGAAAGATCATTTTTACATTAATGATTCTCGTTTTCCTTGAAAATAATTAAAAAGACTCTAGATTGATTTTTGCAGTGATCTGTACCACATAAAGATGTTTTCTTAAGTCTGTAGAATCAGATGTTTAGCTCAGGACAACTCTGCAGCACCATATTGTTTGAATTTCATTGAATTGAATTTTGACACAAACATTTCTTCCTCAACATATAATTTATCAACTTTTAAAAATTGCAGTTGTCCATATGGGGATATTGATTAAATTGCGATTAATTGTTCAGCCTAATTTTCAACATAGCAAATTGTGTGAACTGAAATTACATGCTCTCTGAAGAAAATGCCCAGAAATGTTTGATTGTCTGAAGTTTGCAGTCAAATATTTGCACACAACTTGGAAAATTAGAACCCTGCGATGTTGTTAGTGGTTATATAAATATCCTTTTCATTCTGCAGAACTAATAAGCGAACCAGCATGTTAGCGTATTTAAAACAGTTTCTGCTCACAGCTGCTTTTCTGTGCAGTTAAGTTGACAAAAAGAAATTTACTTTGCTTTTTTCAAATGGAAGTGATTTGCAGTTAATAGGCGTGACATGGATAATTGCCGGTGTTCTGTTTTAAGAGTGTCTTTATTTATCCTCAACCACAGGTTATTGACAGAAGTGGAAATCAGGAGAACCCGTTCACAGACGTTTCCAAAGTGGAGAAGTATGAACTCTCAGATGAAGCTTATGAGAAAAGAACAGGTGCAGTGTGACATCCTCAAGCTTCTCTCCAAATTTTTAATTCTTATAACGATTAAAGAAGATTTACAATGCCTCCATCACCTGAGCTGTTAGTGAAAAAGATTTATTATTAAAATATTTAATAGATTTATCTACTGTATGGTAACCACTTACAAACGTTCAAAAGGAATTATTTAACCATATCTGATATAATATTTTGGGGTGTTCATTGTCTGTTTTAAAGAATCTTGTGTTTATTGCAGTTCAACTTTTTTCCCTTCAGAATCAGCAAGGTCATTCATGAAGAAACATCGTGTTGGTAAGTTCAATGAGGAGGAAATGGCCAAGAAGAAAGCTGAGCTTGCTGCACGGAATGAAGAACAGAAGGCTGCTGCTGACGCCATTTCTGTTGGCAACAGATGCAAAGTGCAGGTCCCTGGGCAACCTACGAAGCTTGGCACAGTCATGTATGTTGGTAAGTGTGGATCAAGCTTAGCTGGTTTGCTTCCTGTAGGACATTGGTTTAAATCCTGTGCGACTGAGGATTTCCTCCAACAGTGCAGGCTTTGTTGTAATTTGTGGTGGCTCATTACAAACTCAAACAGTGCAGGTTGAATCTTAGCCCTTTTTTTAGACATTGCTTCCCTGGTTTGAGGAGACCAGAAGTCTGAAGTGTCTCTCGTGCCTGTGTGTTCAGTTTTTGATTTAATTTACTTTTTTGTTGTCTGTTTATCTTGTTTATTGTGAGACTTTGATCATTTCCACATTAATATTGAGGCCTATAAAATCGATCACATTTCATTTGATGTAAATATAATAATCTTTAATAATCATGTCTTGAATGCTGAGCAAGTAAGACATTGTGTCAGGTAGCACGCGTACGTCAGTGCATAAAAGAAGTTTAAATTAACATCTTTAGCAATAATGTGACTTGTAAGTACCCACATTTATGCCATAGACATTTCTGATCTTAGATATGACAAAAAATATTCAGAACTAGTCAGCAAAAAAAAAAAAGACTAAGCTAAAAAATTCCTCTTTTGCATAATTTTTTGCATTGTTATCATAAAGACTAAGAATGTAGGATCATGACTAAGAAGAGGAGTGGTACAAATGAAGTGATACTTGTTGTAAAGTAATAATGTTGTAATGTTATTTGCAGGAACAGCAGATTTTAAGCCAGGCTATTGGGTTGGAATTAAGTACGATGAGCCTTTGGGAAAACACGATGGAACGTAAGTCAGCCTTTTTTTTTTTGTCATGCTATGCACAGTTTTGTCATGTTGGTCTTGATTTTTGCATTTGACCCTG
>JAQLOL010000024.1:17598777-17618907 GCA_029783665.1 Naso thynnoides | reverse complement strand
ATGCTTGAAAGGCATGTATGAATCTAATGCAATTTGACTGGAATCAGATAAATTTGATTAGTCTTCTTGTGATTTCACTGTCCTGCAGCAGCTCATGAGATCTCAGGAGCAAAGGAGCTTTGTTTTGTTTGTATACTCAGTACTTCTACATTTATGCTTACATTTAAATCGCCTTATTTTTTTGTTCTTCCTTTTATTAGTTTTCAATTCTTATCTTCTACTTTAAGCCTTTTATTGACTGAATTTTCTTTTCCTCTGACACTTTTTGTGCTTGTTCCACCAGAATCTTCATAATCTGGGCGATCAGTAGTTGGTTCCGTCGTGGGCCGTCCACTCCTGACCCCAACACGCCAGCAGGGGCGCCCAGAGTACCCAGCAGAAACCTCTTCCCCAAAGACACCCTCATGGTATTACACCTGTCCCCTTTGTTCGCTGTGTTATCTGCACAGCCAGCTGTTTCATTCAGCATTTTTTTTAATTGAATTGAAGCTGTTCATTCTCAGATACCCGTCACATTCTGATCCCCTCAAGTGTTTCAACAGCAGCTCATCGTTCCTTTTAAAATAAGTCGCTCGCTGTCCCCTGACTCCGTAATGTCATAAACACTTTTATTTTCTCACCGTTCTGGCAGGACCTCTATGTGTTCGTGTCCCAGGAGGAGGTCTTCTCTGACTTCAACAACACAGAAGCCCTGTTCTGGTTCCACAGGGACCTGGTCTATGGAGACTGGACCACAGGGGAGAACGGGGATGGCTGTTACGAGCACTATAAGGAGATGGAGATCCCAGAGGTGGGAATGACTGAGGATGGAGGGGAGATGCAATGTGAGAGATATGTGACAGACAGTAAATGGAAGGTGAAAAGGAACAGTTCTTAGTTTAGGAAATGAGTTAGATATAGGTTAGGGGCAGGAAAGACAGGTTAGTAGTACACTGGTACTGTAGATATGTATTTGCATGAGACTAATACTACTTCCTGTTCTGTGTGTGTGTGTGTGCAGAGAGTGCAGCAGAACGGTTCACTTTACATGCATGTCTACTTCACTAAAAGTGGATTTCACCCAGACCCCAAACGCAAGGGGCAGTATCGCAGACTGGCTACAGTTCACGCGACAAGAAGTAAGCACATGCCAAAAACATGCAGATTTTAATCTCAAAGGTTGTAAAAATAGAATAACCTAAACAAGCATTTCTACATATTGACCTGTGCATGTTTCCTCTTTCAGTGCTGAATAAATTCAAGCGAAGAAAGTTTCTGAAGACCAAGAATCTGCTTACAGGAGAGACGGAAGCAGATCCAGAAATGATCAAGGTTGAAAAATATTTGTTTTATTTTTGTTACTTAGATCACTTTAGAGCTCAACCCAAAAAAAATCATCCAGGTCTATATATCAGCAGATATTGGCTTTTCTATGTGTATGTAGACTGAGAGGTCACAAGAAAATTGCAGTACATTATGCAGAAGTAGTGTAGCCATTATGTAGTTTGTCCACCAGAGTGCACTGGTGGGTTTATTTTTCCAATGTAAACTGTTACACACATAATGTGTCTTGGTCATAATGACTGATAGTAATTGATTGTTTAAAAGAATACTATAGGTCATTAGTATTGTCATTATATTTAAAAAAAAAAAAAAAAAATCAGTGTCAGTGCCAGCCTCAAAAATGCAGTGTTAGGCTACAGTACACAGTGTACTATAAATGGGAATGTGTTCTTTGATGGTTCTAGACTGTGTCAAATGTAGATAAAATCATGGTAGCGTGCCCTTCAAGAGAGATTTTTTGTGTAAAAGGCCAAGTAATGATCTTTTTGCCACAAAACCAGTCATTCACATCCTGTGACACTGATTTTTAAATAGGTCTTAGAAAAACAACTGTTGTTTCTCCTCCTGGAAAAAGCTTAGAGCCTCCAGTCGTTTTCCAAATTAAATTAATAAGCTCCTCACTGACACTTCTAATCAAATTTCCATCCTCACAGCGGGCAGAGAGCCACGGCCCAGTGGAGATTATCTCTCATTGGCACCCTAACCTCACCATCAACATGGTAGATGACCACACAGCCTGGGTCAAGGGGTCTGTCCCTCCTCCTCTAGACCAACGTAAGAACCTCCATTTCACTTCTTTTTCACATGTTGTCAGTTTTGAAATGTCACCACTATAACAGCTGATTATATCCCAGATCATGAGTCTTGTCATGAGTGCTCAAACCATCTTCGGCATTTCTACCCTGTCTACTCCTAGATGTTAAGTTTGATGCAGTAAGTGGCGACTACTATCCCATCGTGTACTTCAATGATTACTGGAACCTTCAGAAGGACTACTACCCCATCAACGAGACCCTGAAAGCACTCCCGCTGCGCCTCTCTTACTGCCCACTGTCCTTGTGGCGTTGGCAGCTGTATGCTGCCCAAAATGCTCGCTCACCGTGGAACTTTCTACCTGAGGACACGTATGAGCAGTCTGATGAGGACCAAGACTCTGTCAAGGTGAGACAGAGACCGAAAACTAACCTAATTTATTTTATTAGTTACAGGGCAAAAATATTATTATTATGTTTTGGTTCTTTGATGCAGGTTTACATTTGGGTTCTTTTTTAAATTGAGCTGCAATAATAGCGGCTCTTACTTGGGTTTTTATGTTGTGATACATTGGAGAAATAACTGAGTAAGATTCAGTGATACCTTATCAGTGTTTCATAGATTACTGGCTTTATTTCTGTTGATCTCAATGCACACAGATTAAAAAAAAGATATCAAAGAAATTATGAGGCAGATGCATCTTTTACCACAGAAATTATCAGATAGTGATAAAATAAAATACTCTCTTTGTTACAGGTGGCCCTTTTGGAAACCAACCCGTACCTGCTGGGCCTTACCATTGTTGTCTCCATCGTGCACAGCATCTTTGAATTTCTTGCTTTCAAGAATGGTAAGTTCACAACAGGCCGGCTACAGCAACAACAGAAGAACAGTTTGCACTGAGTCTGTTTACCCTTCTGCTTTAACTTCCCACCATCTCCTCCTCAGACATCCAGTTCTGGAACAGCAGGCAGTCGCTAGAAGGCCTTTCCGTGCGCTCCATCATATTTGGAGTTTTTCAGTCTCTGGTGGTGCTGCTGTACATCCTGGACAACGAGACTAACTTTGTGGTGCAGGTCAGCGTCTTCATCGGCCTCCTTATCGACTTGTGGAAAATCACCAAGGTCATGGACGTCCGAGTAAGTCAACAACACTTTTGTTTTTTTCTTGCAAATTATTATAATCGCCTTACAAACTTTTTTGTAATCCAGCTCCCTCTCTTTCTCCGTAAAGATGTATATGTCTAAAATTAATTGTAGTGCAGTGCTCTCATGTGTTTATCCAAATGTTGACCTACTCTATCTGCTCATTCTTTTTTGCATTTCTACTTCCTGTTAGGCTAGTATTACCTTTTTCAGTGATCACATATTTTTTTGTCTTTTTTAGTTGAACAGAGAGAACAAAATTGCCGGAATTTTTCCAAGATTGGTATTCACAGACAAGTCGACATATGTGGAGTCTTCAACCAAAATCTACGACGATGTAAGTCAAACCAATACTTAACTGCATGAGCAAACCTGAGACATTTCTTAACTGACATGAGAAAGGTGGCACAGGCTGTTTTAAAGAGAGGCATTAAATGTAGTGATTTTTTTATAATCGTTGTTTCTGAGAATTCCATTTCTTCTCTGTATTTGTGAACAGATGGCCTTCAGGTACTTGTCGTGGCTACTGTACCCTCTGTTTGGCTGCTATGCGGTCTACAGTTTATTGTACGTAGAGCACAAAGGCTGGTACTCATGGGTACTTAGCATGCTCTATGGCTTCTTGTTAACCTTTGGTAAGTTCATCCATTGCATTTACACGGTTGTCATTTTGCTTTGTATGTCTCTCTTTGTTGTAAAATAATGTTTAAATTGAAAATCAGTTGCTGGAGCTTTATCAAATGGTGGAACATCATCAGCAGTTAATGCACTGAAACATTTTTTAAAAGAAACACAAAAGAATGACATCATAACCATTAAAAATGAGAAAATTGTGGAGGAGGATAGGCCTTTGCCTTTTAGAAAAAACTTAATTGATGTGTGTGCTGTGTCAATGTACATAAAATGTTGCAGGGAACACGGGTAAACATGGTGAATCCACACAGAATTCATGTTTCTCTTTTGCACAGTGTGCAGTTACGTATAAATTGTAATAATTGTTTCATAAAAGCCAGAAAGTTGAAAGACAAGCATGCTGGACAAGAATCTCAAAGCATTACTGTAAAAGTAACTGTCCACAGATCCAGATAAATCTATCATCATAAAAATACTGTGGTCCCAAAAATACAGCAATTTATGGTCACTATAAAATTATTGTCATTTTGTAAATATATGAAACAAGTATCGGTAGATTGTGTAAAGGAGTAAAAGAATGTGTTACCCAAAAAAACTGTATCCCACATATTTTAAGATGGACAGTGGCTTTGGATGAAGCAGCACATTTGTTTGTGTCTTTATTTATTTTAATTTTTTTAAAGCCAGAGATGATATTTCATTTTTCTCTCATTCATCTTGTCTCTAACTTGATATACATACAGGTGATGTTTTCAGACTTGCATCATGGTTTCATATCATATTCCCAACAGCCTCTGCTAATGTGCTGTGTATAATTAGACTTCATGAGGACAGTCATGTTACCTGTTGTCTCAATGACTGCCTCTGTTATTATTATCTAACTGGTTTCCTCCCTTGTCTCTCTCTTTTCAGGTTTCATTACAATGACGCCGCAGCTATTCATCAACTACAAAATGAAGTCTGTGGCCCACCTCCCATGGAGGATGCTCACCTACAAGGCTCTTAATACCTTTATTGATGACCTGTTTGCCTTTGTCATCAAGATGCCCATGATGTACAGGATAGGATGCCTCAGAGATGGTATGACTTCCCTAAGATACATGGTGGTGGTTTGTGTGTGTGTGTTTTTTTTTTTTATTTAAACTAATCATAATCAGGTGAAGCTAAATAATCACCTGAAATAACTAAGATGTGCAAAGTTTTTCCTGGAGGTGGTTTCAGGTTCAAATGATAAACCATCTGGTGTCAACTCACTAGATGTCACTGATTTCCATAACGTCCTTTTGGGACTGTTTCAGTGTAATTAAATTTATGATGTAACAGTGCATCTTATTTCAAGGAGCTATCCACAAAATTCAGCCTTATTAGACTTTAGGACAAACATATTTTGCTATGTAAAGCACTAGTTGCGGATTGACGTGTAGAATGGATAACACACCCTCTGTTTGTTGTTATCCAGTGTCGTAGTTTCTTTGTCTTGGCTGCACGTTCATGTTAGTTCGTGTGAACCCCCTCCTTTTGGAGCTCTTGGCCCCCACCCCATTTTTTATAAAAAGCTGTGGCGAGTGGAGCAGCCAAGCATGTTTTTATATCAAACCCTGGCCCAGGTAACGTTACAGACAGATGAGTGGCTTGGCTAATGTCACAAGCTGTTCAATAATCACATAAATGCTGTTATATTGTGTTGTGATTGAGATTCTGACCCACCATGCATCATGGCAAGAGACAATTATACTTTTTATTCTGCTTGAAAAAACAACATATTATTGTGTAGATATGGGAGACAGCCAAGCTAACGGGGCTTTGGCCTCTTTTACTGCCTGAGAAGGAAGCTACAGTCCCGCCAGAGTCTGAAATCCCTCTCAAAGCAAATTTGGCACTGCCACTGAGCAGAGCTGCTGCGAACAGGGGGTGAGGTGGACGGAGTGCCACAGGTTTATTTTGATGTAAAGCTGATTCTGAACTGCGATCGCTAGCAGTGAATCGATTTTGTGTATAGCTCCTTTAAACGTTAAAGATTTTTAAATGTTGACACTTGAGACAGAGGTCTTCAGTAATTAGCTGGAATTTGTCAATTGTAGTTAATGAATGTAATTGTTAGTTTTTTGTTTGTGAATACAAACTCTTAATATCTGTCTTAGCCAACCTAACAGCTCTGATATCCAACTTTGCATATAATATCACAGAATTGTCTGAATATCAAACAAAGATGGCTGCCTGCCCTAAGCAAAGGTCTTGCAGGTATTTAAACCCGAAGTAATTGGATAAGCGCTGTCAAAAAAGTAAATAAAACATCTCACGAGCAACTGTCCAATCATACAATCCAATATGATGCACGTGCAGCATTAGTTCCTTTTGGATTTGGATTTTTGGACTTCTGTGTGTTATTAAGGGAATAATGCATTTGAAAACTTGTTTCTCACTGAACTAACATCTGTTTCCTCTCATCTCCAGATGTGGTGTTCTTCATCTACCTTTACCAGCGCTGGATCTATCGGGTCGATCCTAACAGGGTCAATGAGTTCGGCACCAGCGGAGTAGACCACGCCCAGAACGACACAGGAGCCGCAGATGCCGCCTCTGCCACGGCCGCCGCCATCACAGACAAACCAGAGGGGGAGAAGAAGAATGATTAAGCCAAACCTCGCCCTTATCTGCCTCCCTGGCCCTCACTGATGGGGGCGAAGAGGACTTGTGGAAATAAGGCAGGGAGGGAGGGGATTTGTCGTTTAGCTGTCATGGACGCCACTACAAAAAAGAAATGCAGTTCAACTGTTCCCTCTGATTTCTGTGGACCCACAGAGAGTCATCGTCAGTGTAGACTTGGTAAATTCTTATTTCTGTTCCCCGCCCTCTCGTTTTACAGTTCAAGTGAAGTAAAACAAAACGTGATGTACTGTATTCTGTATGATTTATCAGAGGGTAACAATGTCTTGGAGTAAAGGTTGGGAGGGGAACGGGTCGCAGTTACACAAATTCTTTTTATACAGGGAAGAAAGAGGCCAAGTGCAGCTTTTGTTCTTTGTGTAGATTCCTCGTGAATTTTTCTTTTCATTCCATGTGAGCGCCATGTTTCTGATTGCCTGGAGACTGGTGAGTAGTGCTCAAGAGATCCCTGCAAGACACTACCCACAAGACAGTGACTACTACCCTCAATTTTAAACAAATGGTAAATGTTCTAAACTTGAACATAAAAATAACAGCCTTGTTGGTATTAATATAAATATATTAATATTGTCAATGACCTAAGTTTTGTTTTTCAGTCACTGAAGCATTTTTTGTATGTCCTCAAACTGTACAGAATCCCAGCTTGTCATAATATTACCGATGTCAGACCTGTCTAGCAATAGCTAATTTGCAAGTCTAATTTTTATTTCCTCCCCTCAGGCAGATGTCTGGTTTTCAAATTGTTTCACGTTCACGCTTCAAACCAGATCACATTTGACATACACAGTGGAGACAGGTGTCAGGTGTCTCTTGTTTTAATTTTGAGTGCTGTAAATCCTAAAACAAAAAGGGTTCCATGTTGGTACATATTAAATTTTGATTCATTCATGTTTATAGTAAAATTTAAGTGTGATTCAAAATGTCTATGCAAAGCTTTTTTTTTTTTTTTTAAATCTGCTCTATAGTTCTTGGATGCCAGTCTGAGTACAAGAACAATATTTTTTGCATGAAACTGAATTTTTCACGTTAACTTTTTATTGATGTTCATTTTGTGCTTGCACAGCATGCACATCATCTCATGGTTTGGCCATTCGTACCCCCTGGAAGCTTGAGGTACTGTTTGCTAATAACTATTTTCCATTATTCATCATCTGCCCGGTTGTTTCCTTATGAGTCTGTTTTGTTTTGACAGAAAACTGAATAATGGCCACTACAATTTTTCCACAGCCACAGGCGGTGACATCTTGTTCATCTTTTCCCCACAGAAGTCCAAATCCTAGAAACAGTTCATTTAAAAAGAAATTCAAGGAGAGAGTTAAAACATACTTGCACTCACAAAGCTGAGACCAGCAAACGGGTGGTACGTTTTTTTTTATTTTTATGAAACAGTGACTCGAAATGATAAAGAAAATATTTGCTGTACTCAAGCGTGATCATTACTCTATAGATTCAAACCACAAACCCAGGTGATGTGTTTGTAATGTAACAGGAAAAAGAAAAAACTTTTCAGTCAGTCAGTGAAATCGTACAACTGGGACTGATTAGCTTGTTTTCAGACTTCTGAATTTCTGGCCAAATCTGTGATTTTCTTTCCTTCAGTTATTCAAATAGTTCACAGCAAAAATAATGCGTTCAGTCGGTCGAGTTTAAATTGGTGGCTGAGTGATGTGAAACCAAACTGCAGAGTTAGCATTTGCTTATACAGGAGATGCATCTACCTGGTTACAAACTGAAGATAGTTTTACTTGCTTTTATGAAGCATCTGCAGAAATACTGATGCCCAAAGTTGAGCTTGCTGCTGTTTCTATCCTTTAATCACTGGTTTCTAATCCATGTTGGTTTGTGAACCTCAACAGCCAAACAATGCAGACTTATGACCTGCATTTTGGAAATGTCAACAAGCTGTGAGCAGTTCACAGAATTGTGTGACTGGTCATTTTAATAGAGTCCTGACTTGGTGAAATGAGTCAGTATTGCATACTTTTTAAAATTAGAATTGAGATATTTTTTCCTCTTTCCTAACTTGTCAGTAATCTCTTAGGTTTGGAAACATTTCTCGTAAAGATGTGACAAAGAATCGCCTACACACTGACCTTCAAATTTCAGATTAGATTTTTGACTTCAACTGTTTCGTGACCTTATTATTTTTCTTAGTTCTTGTTTTGGACAGTGTTGATAACTGCAGATCACACCACTGCAGCTGTGATCATTTACTTTAAGTTGTTTTATACAACATGAGTCACTCCTTCCTCTAAACGCTTCAGCTTTCGCTTTCCATTTCCGTTAAGTCTCCTGCTCCGTATGTGTTCAACCAGCAGATGTCACTGTTGTGCCTCATAACTCCAGCAAACAGCCAGAGTTGATAAGAGACTTGAGAACCTCACTTTGTTAAGGGGAGTTACTAAATGTGCAAAGAAGTTTTTTGTTTGTTTCTTTTTAAACTAACAGTTTTGCAAAAGTACTTTCAGGAGTCAAACAGACGGACAAAAATAATTAAACAAGTACTAATGATTAGTCCAATAATGATGCGTTTGTTCAAAACCAAATAGGCAAAAAAAATTTGAAATATACATATATTTGAACACATAAAGGCACACAGGGGTTTACTTAATTAGTATTGAAGTTGTAAGATGAAGTGAAAAGTTTAGTTATTTATCAAATATTTTTAAATTTGATGCTGTTTAAAAAAAAAAATCTCGATCTGATTTTTATTTTATTTTTTTGAAAGTGCTAAATGGTGCAGAGAAATTATTGGTGCATCTTGACAAGTGAGATACATATGGAGAACTCTGATGTAGCTGTGACAGGCTTGTTTGTCTCCATTGAATTTGGTTTGTAAATAAGTTGTGCTTTTGCATGTGTGATGGAACTGATGCTTATTTAATGAGCCACAAAATGATTTGCATATGAAATGAATCAGAGTAAAAATGGACTCCAAAAAAAATACCTGTTACTTTTGGAGAAAGGCTCTCCTTTTTAGGTAAAGATACCTTTTTGGGTTGAAGGCGTTGAATATTCAAATAAGCATGAGATCCAGGTTAACAAGCCCGCAAAACGGGACCTGCTCTCCCGGGGGATTTCCCCACTGGGAGGTGACGTGATGCTGAGGGGATTTCCACACCCCGAACCAGCCAATCAGAGCGAAGCAGCTTCGCAAACGCAATAAGGCAAACTTTGACTTTACTCATCATTTGACACATGGCTTCAAGTTGGTGTGACGCCTTCTCGTGTGTCGGTCTAAACACTCAGAGCTGCTTTATAAAACGACGAGCCTTTCAACGGTGCCGATTTTTAAAAAAGAGCGAGAAGTTTTGAGCCAGAAGAGGAGACCGATACCGGAAATCATCCGGTATTGAAAGGAGTGAAGAAGACGACGGTGGAGTTGATTTTCTTAAGACTCCACATGCAATGAGAGACATGGAATTTTTAGACATGGGTATGGTTTATTCTCTCTTGTTCGTGTGTGTGTGCGTGTGTGCGTGTTTCTGTGCGTGTGAAGCGGGAGAGCTGACATCATCACCGGGCATGTGATTTCTCAAAGCAGAGGAGCCAACACCCATTCCCGGGATTTGAGCCCTCCCGCCGGCTGTCTCTGCTCCGTGTGTACGGGGTTTAACATCACAGTTACACAGCCGCGCTTGTCATTACTCGTTTACCGTGAGCTCTCGGTTTGTGTAACGGCGGACACGAAGCTCGGTGAGTAACGTCACAAGCTCTTGTCTTCCGCTCGAGAGGCACAAAGTCACGAATGTGTGAAGGTTTGAGGCGTGCGTGCAAAGCGGGACGTGGGGCAACTTCATGCAGAAGTTTACTAACTGTAGGAAAGTTTTGCTTCCTCGTTTTGAATCGTAATTTTTCTCACGAGACCGCAGGTTAGTACGGTGGCCCGGAGGTGCACTGCGAAACATTTCATCATACAAAACAGCATTGTGCAGCTATGGGTGCTGGAAGCGTCGAGCTGTCTTCCCATTTCTTTTCAAAAAATACTTCAGTGATGAGCTGCTAACTGTTACAGAAATTATTTGTAGTTAATCGTCCACTGATCGATATTATATAAATGAATCGTTATATGTGTCACTGCTTTGTTGATATGCACTTTGGCTGCAGGAAACCGTGTTTCTGTTTTGAAGGAGAGTTTCACACTTGACACATTTTAATGTAACCACAGTATTGATTTTATTGTCAACAGTGACAGTTTAACAGGAGAACTGCAAATATTACTGAAATGGACAAGCTATAGAAAATTTGATGGCAGCTGTTTCGATAATCGATTGTTTAAAGTCAGTTTTCAACAAAAATATCAAATTTGCTGATTCCAACTTTTAAAAATAAGGATTTGGTGATTTTCTTTGACATTTATGATGTTTATGAATCTTTTTGGTTCTCAGTGGTGAAAAAAAACTTTTTAAAGACATTATTTTGGCCTCTGATGAGCATTTCTCACATTTTTTGTGAAAATCATCACCAGCTTAACGAATTCTGACAATAATCATAAGTTGCAGACATGTTAAATAGTAATGATGCATTACTGTGGCTTCAGTTAACTAAAATGATCATGCATGTTAACACACCACATCGTAGGGTTTTTTTGTTTGTTTGTTTTTTTAGCTGGTCATGTAAACTCAATAATGTCTTTTGAGGTGTTCTGATATGGAAAATAATGAACAGCGTGGAGTGAATTACTCATAAGTTCAGCTCTTACAAACAAAAAAGCAAATTCTTGTTATCTTTATGCCTAAATGCTTTAATGATACGTTTTTTTAAATAGAATTATCACTCTTTTTTGGACATTTCACATCATGTCAGTTATATTTGTTCAGCACTAGTTTGCATCTTAGACGCTTTCTGTTTATCATCAATACTTTTTATAGACATAATCAGCGAACTCATCATGGAGGACAGTAAGCAGTCGGCGGCCCCCCTCCCTGGACCTCCTCTCCCTCCTGCTGAGCTCTGTGAGCCGAACACTGAGAACCACAGGAGGCTCCAACAGAGCTCCTCATCTTCATCTCAGGTGGTGCTGTTGGCGAGAGGTACCGCATGTCAGGTGGGCAGGATCAGCAACAACCGTGTGTGTGCTCTTGCAGTGTGATGTCTTTGTTTTGGTGTAGTCATTTGTGTTGTTCTGGTCTTTCTGGCCTCAGTTAGCAGTTTCCTACATTTCTGAGAATGACTGTTGGCGACAGCCAGCGGGTAGACGACCAGGATTAGCTGTCAGTCATGATGTTACACCCCTCTTTCTTAGCATCATACTCATCAGATGAATATCATGTTTAGAAAATTTGACCACTGAGGTATAAACCTGGCAAAGTACCGAAAACAACTCATATGGTAGCTCCTTCTGGAATTGGTATTGCCAGCAGCATACTTTGCCATGATCTCACACACACACACACACACACACACACACACATACTCACAAGCTGAAAACAGAATTGGCCGTGCTGTCATGGCTGGCCAATCCCACAATCAGCCCATTAATCAACAATAGACTCTAAACATTCAGTACACAAACACTGATCCATGCCGGCACAGACAAATGTTTATCAGAATGACTCAGTCAGTTATGTAGTCCATATTATGTCTGTGTTGCTGTTGAAAGCTTGTTAATATTAAAATCAACAACATGGGGCGCCCAGTGGTGCAGTCAGTAGAGCAGGCGCCCCATATACAGAGGCTATGTCCTCGCTGCAGCGGACCTGGGTTCGATTCCACCTGTGGCCCTTTGCTTCATGTCCCCCCTCTCTCTCCGGTTTCCTGTCCACTCTTCAGCTGTCCTGTAAATAAAGGCACAAAAAGCCCCCAAAAATATCTTAGAAAAAAATCAAATCAAATCAACAACAGAGGAAGCTGCAGTCTGGCTTCTCCTCTGTTGTTCTGTAAAAAGAGGCAATTATGCAGCTTTGGTGAAGAGGTTTTTTCTAAGGTTTAATGTTTGTGGGAGAGACTGCAGTGTCGTGCATGTGTAGCCTGCAGAGTTTTGGGTGTTTTGTTGTTGGCAGGCCGGGCTCTTACAATAAAGCACATGGTTTACAGACAGCAGACTAGACAAACACTGCAGCCTGTACAGATGAGTGACCACACAGGGCACAAGTACACAGATAAAGGTCTTCCATGATCTGTGTGAGATGGACCATTTTTGTTTTTCTGTGTGTCAACACGTTGTTAGAAAGTGTTTGTGGCCTGCAGCAGAGGCTGACACACCTCCTCAGCATGCTTTCATGGGGGAGGAGACTGAGAGAGAGGAAGGAGGAGTGGTTGAAAGAACTGTAATCCGACTCTGCTTTCAGTTTGCCGTCCTTTCTGTTTGCAAGCCAAACCCACCGAGAGGTGAAAGGTCACATTCTTTGTCCCGCGTCACTTCTCCAATTGGTGGATCCAGGTCGGGTTGAGCTGACTTCCTGTTTCCTGTTCGCTGACTCCGTCTGCAAGACTTTTGTTTAGCTCTGGTGTTTTAAGGCTAACAGGTACGCTCAGGCTGACGCACTCTCTGGCTCGCACACACAAACAGACATCTGCAGCTCGACAGGATATTGTGAAACATGATCTCATACAGAGGCATCACCCAGATCTTTGCAGAAACGGTTTAATAAGCTTTCAGCCGGCATAATCGCTACACAGGCAACAAAGAGGTCGACTTCTTTCTTCTTTGTTCCCTGCAGGTATGATTATTCATCTGTTGTTAAACTGATGCTTCTGATAGACAAAAACTTTGTCTTTGGTGGAGTTTTACCCCTTTTGTTGTGAAGCTTTGTCTTTGTTTTACTTCACGTGGAAGCCAGTCGGAGGCCTTAACGGCCAGACATTGATGAGTGAAGATGGTGAGTGTTGCAGATAGAGAAAGTAAAAGCAGCACTCTGAGAAATATTCAACAACACTTCAGGGGTTGAACGGAAAGAGCTGTGGTGTAACAAGAGATACCACGCTAAGAGTCGGAGTGAAATGAGCACATGGTTAACTCTATGCACTGATAAAAAGCACATGTATGAAGGGAAATCATGCAATGACTCACTTCTGCTGCTTGATTTTGTCGCAGTTATGTTGCAGAACGTTTCACATACGCTGTCACCTGCTGTAATGGAAAGCAGACATCTGATTCTCTGCTTATACATACTTGTATACATAGTTGAAACCTTTTATAGTTAATATGTTATTAATATTTAGTGTTTATAATACACTAGTAGTACTCATACTAGTACTTACATCTTTTACTTACACACTTACATACATATTTGATTTTTAGTTCTGATGTCATTTATTGTTGTAACAGCTCAATCGAGAGCTAGTTTTAACAACTTTATATGCAGTTCGGTTGTTTAATCCAGTGGCTCCCCACCTGAGGGTCAGAAGAAAAAGTTCTGTTACACAAGTTTCAGTTGCATCTCTGACTTGTCTTTCTTTCTTTCTTTCTTTCTTTCTTTCTTTCTTTCTTTCTTTCTTTTTGCAAGAGATTTGTATAATTGTACCTCTTTCAGCCTTAAAGAGATGTTTTGGGGTTAAATCCAACTTTGCTGAAACTGATAACACACAGACATCAGAAACATGACAAGGAGCCCCAACTAGACACAGTCATTCTCAAGAAACACAAGCCAGAAAAGTTGGGAAGGGAACTACTGATTAAATCCCTGATGAATTTTGCGGGGTTACTTTTGTATAAAAACCTTAATTTGGAAAGTAACTCATAACTATTGCTATCAGAAAATGAAGTGGAGTATAAATATTAAGCAACAGATGATTAAATTTTCCACCTTTGTCTCTGTAGACATTGTGGTTGTTGCAAAAGTTGCTACCTGTTTCTAATATCTGAATGTATATCTTGGCTTAATGATTGTCTTTCTCTTAAGCAACCTGTCTGCTGTACGCTGTCTCCTTTCTTCACCATGTCTGTTCTTTGCCTTGATCTTTTGTGTTTTTATTTATCTGTTGATTGAGTTAACATTGTTTGGTTGTAACAAGGTTTCTGACCTCAGCGAGACTAAACTGGACAAACAAAGTTGTTGATAAGCTCATATTGTTTCTGTTTTCCCACAGCCAAGCTGCACCTTCCCCCAGTCTCTGCAGCAACTGCGCACCTCCAGAGAGCTGGCTCATCCTTCCAGGGGAGCTACTCCAGCTAGTTCCTCTCGCCGTGGACGAGGTTGTGTAATGGCCACTAAGAGCTCTGATGCTGTCTCTTGTCAGAACCGGGTAGGCGACACTGGGATGCTTGAGCGCATTCTGCAGAAACCTAAACTGGTGGTGGTGGAGGAGCCGAAGGAGCGAGGCATGAGGTTTCGCTATGAGTGTGAGGGACGCTCGGCCGGCAGCATCCTGGGGGCGTCCAGCACTGAGACCAACAAGACTCAGCCTACAATAGAGGTAGACAACTTAAAGTTGAATTTGTTTTTTTTTGTTTGGGACTCTGAGGGGGTTTACTACCTCTCAGAGGCGGTTAGAGAGAGTTTTTTTTACAACAGCCGGCTTGTTTGGTGTGCTCACTTGAACCCCCCGGTGTCGGCAGATGAAGATGGGTGGAGCTGAAAGGATGTGGGTAGTTAGAGACAATCAGAAAGTCCCCACAAATCCCATCTCGAGTGTGGTTGAAGACAGGCCGTTTGTCCCCTGCATGCATACCAACAAACACTCCTACAAATTAATTTTCACTGTAGGGTGTGTGGGGGCGGGGGGTTTAGGTGAAAAATCATTGGATCTCCTCATATTGGTGTGAATAAAATATATTGATAAAGGCATCAGTGATAACAGGAGTAATTGCAGAAATTGATAACATTTAATCTGCTTAATATATGCACAAAAATGGCATGAAGAATACAAAGTGTGCTTTGAATTGCAGCAGTTTGACACTTCTTTTCCTTATCTGCTACATATTTTAATATTAGTTTTAAAATGTCTCACTTTTCTGAATTTGACAGCTTTTTCTGAGCATTAAATGAGATAATATCCCCATGTTGCAACACCTCCTGAAGAACAATTAACGACTTAGCATGTCATCTTTTTTTGTATGTGTGTGTATTTTGTATTTTTCTGTCTTCCACTTCTCTCTTTCAACTTCCCATGCCTTTCTCTCTTTCAGATTCAAGGTCCCATTGACCATGTAAAGAAGGTCACAGTCACCATTTCCTTGGTGACCAAAGACCTCCCACACAGGCCTCACCCCCACTGCCTTGTGGGTAAAGATTGCCCGAATGGTTCAGGAATCTGCGTGGTGACGCTCAATCCTCACAGCAACCGGCGTCACAGGTTCACATCCCATTTCTCATCTCTCTCTCTCACACAAAACTTTTCTTTAGACACATGCTTTACCAGCGACTCTTAACATCAAATTATATATATATTTTTTTTTGCTTGTGTGTTGCATCCATTATCATTTTTCTTTATTCCAGTATGTATCAAATAAATCTGTTTTTCCTTTTTCCTGTCTGGATTTGCAGCTTTGCCAACCTCGGTATTCAGTGTGTGAGAAGGAAAGAGCTGGACGTGTCACTTCAGAAGAGAAGAAGCCAAAACATAGACCCCTTTCAAAGTAAGATGAATCCTAAGCAACATCACTGTCATCACTGTTGGAATTCGTCCCTCCAAAACAGACTTCATGACTGATTTTGTGTCTTTTCGTTGCTCAGCCGGTGACTCGAAGGGCATTGAAGACATGGACATGAATGCCGTGCGTCTGTGTTTTCAGTGTGAGATCGAGTGGGATGACAGCAGAAAAGACTTTCTCAGCCCGGTGGTGTCCAACCCCATCTATGACAAGAGTAAGACTCCAAACATACACTTCATGACTCGATTGCCGGATAAGCAACTGCATTAAATGTATTTCCTGATGCTTATGCACTGTTGCATGTTTTGCTCAGAGGCCACGACGACGTCGCAGCTGAGGATCAGCTGTTTAAACCAGTACAGAGGTTCCTGCGCCGGCAAGACAGAGATCTACATGCTGTGTGACAAAGTGCAGAAAGGTACAACCAAGTTTTATTTGGGGCAATTCTGTTGTTACTGGGGCGGCTGTGGCTCAGAGGCAGAGTCGGTGGTTCGATCCCCACTTCCTCCAGTCTCAGTGTCAAAGTGCTCTTTGATACTAAACTCCAAATTGCTTCAAGTGTGTGTTTGTGTATAAATGGTTATTGATCCTGACTAGCAGAGGTATAAACTATGAAGCAAGTTCAATTGAGCTGTGATTTTTGTAATCTCAAACCCCTGTCAAAGGTAACATGAGGTTATCAACTTGCTGTGTTAACCCAGGCTCTCTTCTTTACTTTATAAAAGGGAATGTTCAGTGCATTATGTTACTCTACTCACAAAAATGGACTGATCCTGCTGTCTCCTTATGCCTCTTGAGAAAATCAAAAAACTATTTCAACAAAAAACAAGATTTTTTTATGCAGTAAATGCAAGAGAGGAATGGGCTTTGGCTCAAAAAGTTTGCCTATTTAACATATTTCCTCAGTAACACCCTTTGACTGACTATAGAGTGTCGCTTTTTCCAATGGAGTTGATCAGTGAAATACATTTTTCAGCTGATTTCGAGCCAAAACTCTAAACATAACCTGCTCTGGAGCCGGCTAGGTTTACTGCTTAAGTCACCATGGTGATCTAGCAATTAAAAAAGGGCCACCTTGGTAGTGCGAGTAACTAGTATTACGCTTTTGGCTCATTGTACCTCGCTAACCTATTAATTTCATTTTGTAATACAGCTCTCAGGTAGCACCTTGCATGATAGCTTCTGCCACCAGTTCATGATGGAGGGAATAGTAAATGGGTAAACTGTGCTATAAAGTGCTTTTAGTGGACAAAAAGACATGAAATGTTCTGTGTAATTGCAGGTGTTGAAATGTAATCTCACTGATGTATAAAACTCTTTCAGGCATATCTGACACTTCATTCAAAAATTTAAACAAGAAAAAATAATTCTTTATTCTCAGGTTGTTTTCTTATTTTTCCTGATGAACATGGCTCTGTGTGGTCGCTTATCCACAGATGACATAGAGATCATCTTCAGGCGGGGGTCGTGGAAGGCAAGCGGGGAGTTTGCACAGACAGATGTGCACCGGCAGATCGCCATTGTGTTCAAGACTCCACCCTACCAGGACCAGGACCTCACGGAGGAGGTCGAAGTCAGCGTCTGCCTGCGTCGCCTCTCGGACCAAATGGAGAGCGAGCCTGTGAAGTTCATGTACCTGCCGCACAACCCAGGTCAGTCGGGATGGTGCAGCATGAACTGTGGAGTCTGCAGGGTCATTGATGGCAGTACTGGCTTGAAGCAAAATGTACTTAAAACAAAAACAAGGTATTTCTGCTCTTATTTCAGATCCATACGAGGTGAAGCGGAAGAGGAAGTTAAAGTCAGACATCAGCTTCAGAGAGAAACCGTGTGCGACAGGTGAGGTTTGAACATCATCAGTCATTTGTTTTTTCCTCTTTATTCAGGCAGTGGAGAGAACTGATTCAGTGGTCAGACTGTTTGTCTTTGAGGCCTTTTTCATGGCACTTGTCACAGCAGAAAAAAAACCCCACAGACATTACGAATAGTGTTAAATGCTGTTCCATTAATAATCTTGTAAGTTGTTTACTAACACAGTATGCTTTAATCAGCCTTTCTGCTCCTGTAGAGCCTGTAACTTTTATGCTTACACTGGACATAAAGACAGAGCCCCAGGTTACCTTATTCAATGTTCAAAATACTATTAAAAATAAATAAAGGATCTTCTGACAGCAGCCTCTGACTGCTGACACAAATTTTGGACAGTACAGGAAGCCATCCAGCAAGTAGTTTGTATGTGTTGTGTTGTAAAGATACCAACATATAAGCTGTAGACAGCAAGCTGCCAACCAGCTAGCCATGGCCTGTGCTGTCTCAGGCTCTCAAGTTTCATGTAAACTCGACGGAAACTAAGGAAAGTAAAGCGCACGAAAACCATCTTGGTCTGTCTTTTCACTGTTGCAACAATCACCAACTGATCTGATCGAAATCAGTTACAGTTGTTAGATTTGGGAAGTTTCTGATGGTGAAGTCCTACCATCCTCTCACTCCACTCCTCACTGTTTCTTGACTCCTAATTGCAGTTGCTGTAAATCACTTAAGTCCTGCAATCTCAGTCATCAAACTGGCCTCGCTTGGTCTCAGAGGGGATGCCCCACTGTGGTCAGTGGGAGGCTGCTGAGCCTGGTTATATTGTCCGCGGTGCAAACACGCTGCCGGTGCTGCGAGCTCCTTCTCCAAGAAGACTGGTCAGCTAATAGGTTCATTAGCTGCACAGCTAACTGAGCTAGCACGATAACAGCAGCTGCTCGACCGGTGCAGGGTTTGCCTGACTGACAGTATGACATTTGAGCCAGCATGGATTACAGCAGGACTCTGATGCTGAAGCAGCTTAACATTTTGTTATTTACACCTGTGCTCTCTGTGAAAAGGGCCTCATGTCTTTCATATCAACAAAAATGTCATGCTGTATTATTTATAGTCATATATGTATATAAAGTGGTATCCATATACTATAAGTGTATGAGAAGTGTAAGAAAATATCGAAAATATATCAGTACTGCGATATTTTGTTTTGCGATATTGTATCAATTCTCAAAAACACTGTTGATTTTTAATTAACAGTTTACATGGAAAGATTCATGGCAGTGGTTCATTTTGTGGGTTTTATTAAACCCCCCGACTGCTATTGCACAAAAGTACTGCTATGATATTCTAATAAATTCTGATTCTGATGAAAAGTAAGCATTTTTTTAACTCAGATTTTAGGGATATTGTGCTGTGTCCATAGTGTACTATGACAGGTTTCCTAAAATTAGACTTAAAAAAAAATAAATGCAATATATCACCTTGCTTACAGTACTGCAATATATTGTATTATAACCCCCGTATCTTGATATTTATGGTGTTGCCATATTCTTGCCAATACACAGCCTTTTACTAAAATTAAATATACATACCTGCTGTAGTGAAATAAATTAAAAGTACAAATATGGGCGTAACCCATAATTAAAATGTAAGCCTGGAGTGACGATTTTTCCAAGTTACAGCAATGAATTAAACTATACAGACAAGTACATCTACACTCAGCTGCCAGTTTATTAGGTACAAATGCAGTCTAATAAAGGCATCATTTATAAATTCATCAGAGAGATGTTTCTGGTTTTTAGCAGGCCATCATTGCTGTGAATGGGGCAGACATAATAGTGCTGTCATTGTAGTTCAACAGCACCAAAAACTAAAATTAAATTGTATTAAAATTCAAACAGCAGGATTCACGTCATGGTCCAAGTATAAAGTTCTCTCTACCCGATCATCATATTTTTAGCAGGTAATTGACTTCTGTGTAACACAATCTGTTTCTTCTCCTGCAGAAGAGAGTGCACCTGCAGCGGAGCAGCCCTTTCACTTCCCACAGCCTCAAACCACATCTGCGGACGAGAGGCTTTGTGCTGCCCAGTCTGGAGTCTCTGCTTTGGGAGAAATGTGTTACAACGAGCCCGAGGACTTAAACAACGATACTGAAGCAACGGCCATCTTAAATCAGCTGCTAGAAATGCCTGCAATTTGGGATGCGGTGAATTCCTACCAGAACTTCATCCCGTCCGTGACCCCTGGCTTTGAGCAGGGAGTCGA
>JAQLOL010000024.1:17573433-17598677 GCA_029783665.1 Naso thynnoides | reverse complement strand
GTGAACTTGGACCAGAACTTTGGCGTGTACGGTCAGGACTTTTCCCAATACAACGACGTGCAGTTCAACATGCTCGTCAATGAGATCCAGACTCCGCCGACAGATGCACAGGAGAGCACCTCCAGCATGGTTCATGTGAAGACAGAGGAGGAGCTATGAAGACGGGACAGTCAGGAACAAAGCGCTCTTATACGTCCTCTCTGTCCACTTGAAAAGAGTAGTTAGACTTGTTGGGAAATACACTTATCACCTTTGGCAGAGTCAGGCTAGCTGTGAACCCTGTTTCCAGTCTTTGTGCTGTGCTAATAAGCTGCTGGCTCAACTTTATATCCAGCGTACAGACATGAGAGAGGTATCGATCTAATCACTCTCAGCAGTAAAGCTGTTTCCAAAAATGTCAAACACATCTTTTAAAGTGACTACGAGGAACTTTTAAGTATTTATGAAACAAAACATTCATGAAATGATTAGAAA
Source organism: Naso thynnoides (assembly GCA_029783665.1). NCBI lineage: Eukaryota > Metazoa > Chordata > Actinopteri > Acanthuriformes > Acanthuridae > Naso > Naso thynnoides. The sequence continues at coordinate 17,598,203 of JAQLOL010000024.1, read as the reverse complement.
TTTCCTGAAACGGCAAACAAGACCATCAGCAAAAAGACTGCTGTTTTTACGCAGTTAATATTAATGCCCTTGATCGGGTCTGAATCCCCGCAAACTCAGATAAAACAATTTTTAATTTTTGGAATTTTGTTGTTCTGTGCAATGACAATAACATAATTATATTCTATACCTACAGCTGTTAGTTTGCACCTTTAGAATGTAACGTTAATGCAAATGGCTGCGTAACATTTACCTACAGGAAATAGAGGTTATAGGTCTCATGGGACATAACTGCCATACAACGGGCTTATGACTTATTTCTCCGTCACATATAAATACATTATCTCATCGTGATTCACCCTGCGGTCTCTCTTTCGCTTGCTTCCAAAACAGATGCACACATTGCCGGTGTTATGCCAAGTTTTGCCTGCCTGGCCGCGTTAGCATAGATCTTTGTGACAGTAGGCACTTGTGTCACTACCGCTTTTGTCCAAAAGGGCAGCTAGAATCAACAAAAACTTAAAGTTCCTCGTAGTCATTAGAGTTCTAACCAAACAAATATTGGTGTCCCAAATTCAAGACCAAACAATAGGCTGCTTTCACTGTGAAATGTTTTTGAAGGCTGATTTGGTCCCTTAACTCTGTACTGTTGCCCTCTCGCTAATCGTCCTTGTCTGAACGCCTTGCTGGTCAAGGCTTTAGCATCCAGGAACAGGTTGAAAATCCTAAAAAAAATAAATGCTGCTAGCATTAATCTTCGGGCTAAAGGTCAGAAGAAGGTGATTGTCACAGTCAGCATGGAGCTTGAAGACAACTTTTGAATTTATTTAACTTGGTAACAGTAGAAATCCTGCCATAAAATGCTGTCTATTGTAGGAAATCATTGATGAAGTGAGACTGAAAACCTTTTAATGTTTGTGTGAAATTTGTTTTGATGCTTCAACATTATTTGGGTGAGAAGATCTCACTTCCTGCTTGATACTGTTGTCAGTGTGAAAAGACGGTAGTTTTTAAACGCAAGAAGTCTTAAGTAGAGTATTTTCAGATTTCATCTTCACATTGTTTCTGTCTGTTGTTGCTCTCTGTTGACGTGGCCGTCACGCTAGCTAGCTTGTTTAATATTTAATCGACCTAAATGCAATAGAAACCAGTCCTCCTCCCGTTCTTAGCTCTGTCTGTGTCAGTTCCTTTTGTTCTGTACTATCGCTCTCGTGCCAGGCACTCAAATTTCCACTCACAGCTTGCCACAAGTCCAACTCCGCCCCCTCGCACTTGTAGTAAAGAAGAGACAAAAATAAAAAAATGTCAGTCTGTTATTTTTGTCATGTGGTTACTTCCTCTGAAACTGACTGCTGTTTTTGTGCTTATTTGTAAGTTGTAAAAAGAAACAACAGGTTGTGAAAAGGGAAGAAGACACTTCAGTGTGACCTTCAGCTGTTTGTTGACACACGTTTCTAACCTGTTTGTGCAACAATGAATCCTGGCAACAGCAAGTAGACGTTTTATGGTATTACGGCCCGAGATTAAAATGTCAGACATGTCACAAGGCAATGCGGAATGACTTGTCTGCCCACGAAATTACAGACAACACTCACGAGTGGTATTGTTATGGTTATGAGGCACCTTGCTGGTGTGCGTGCTTCGTAACCTCGCAGGAGCCTTAAGCCTGTTTATTCTTCTAACTTGCCTGTCACATCTTACAGGAGGTGTGTGTCGTTGGACCCCCCCTCCCCCCAAAAAGAAAAAAAAATCTCTAGTCATCATCCATTTTTGCAGTTTCTGCGGAGTATTTTTTAATGCCAGAGTCTTTCTGGGAAACTTGTAACAACATTTAAACAGGTTCCCCTTGATTGAGACAGATCGGGAAATACACTATTACACAACCGTAATGGTCAAATTTTAGGGTGTGTGAGCATATTTTGAGCATGTTTTGTAATCCTTAAAATTTTCATTAATTTTCCTTTTTGCTTAATACAACCACAGCAATTTATAGGGTAACTCTTTGTTAGAATAGTCTGCCCACAGATTGTTTATAGAGTGTAACATTTCAACAACATATCAGTCGACTATCAGCAATTGAACTGTTTCACATAGCCTTAACCATAATAATTTATCACTGATAATTATTATCATTTCATTAATCTGTCAAAGATTCTGTAAATGGTCAACTAATATTCAACAATGTATATGCAAATATTTATAAAAGAATTAACCAACTGATATGTTGTTGAAATGTTACAGACACTCAAGAAACTGTCTGTAGGCGGACTATTTCTGACTAATAAGCTGATTATGGAGTTTTTACAGGAAAGAGATTTATTTGGCAAGGATTATGACTTATAATTACCAACAATTATTTTCAGTATCATTGCTTTATTAATTGTGTAGTCTTTACTATAAGTAAAAAAAAAAAAAAAGTGGAAAACATCTATCACAGGTTCCTTGCATCCAAGGTGAAATCTTCAAAGTTGATTGTTTTGTCTGACCAACACTACTGTTGAACACAGGCTACCAGTGTTCAGTATAAAATGATGGAAACCATACAAAAAAGTAATAAGAGGTTTTCACTACGACTGATCATGGCTACAGTTTGTTCACTGTCACACCCACAAACCGGATCTTACTGGGAGGTAAACAAACAAAGGTGACAGGTAAATATTTTTAGTGCACTCAGTTGTCAGCTGCGTGCCTGGTTACCTCATGTGCAGCAGCTTTAAGCAGGTGTTTGCTTTCAGACTCTGCCCGTCACTGTTGACTTGACCAGACGCTGACGCTGGCGGGGAAACTCCACGCTGGGCCGGTTTCCAACACCTCTTATCTAATGTACACACAGAGATGCACTTTGTTTCCTGTAAAATGGTCCCACCATTCCCCGCTGCTAGGACTTGTCTGGACTTGTCCACAATATCAGTTTTAATTAGTTTTACCACAGGGAGCAGCTAAGTGATGGTTTAAAAAACACGTATTCGTATGGAACTGAGCTGCACCGTGACTGTAGTGGCTTAAATTATCGGTTACAGGAAGTATCACCATACCACAGAGTTTTCTTTCAGTTTAAATGTGGAAAAAAAAATTTTTTTTGTCTCTATTAAATTTAGTGGCAACTACAAAATTTGAAAGGATGGTTCAGCATTTTGGGAAGTGCTACTGTCTTTCCAACCATCTATTATGTCTGTGTCAGGTCAGGTCAGCAGCTGCTTAGCTTAGCTCAGCTTAGTCTATCTTAACTTAGCATGACAACTGGAAACAAAAGGAACAGCTAGTCTGACTGTTCAAAAACAGCCAAATCTACCACATTTACCACTTTTTGCAAGCAGCCAAGAAAAAGGGCAGCACATGACACCCATTAAACCACAGTGTTGTTTTTACACTTGTACAGTTTATACAAACCATAAAATTTGTTCATTTGCAAACTTAAGCGGTGGTGGTGGGTGAACTTTTCTTCCTCTACACAGAGCCAAACCAGCTTCTGTAGCAGACACAAAAGTAGGATCAATTTTATCATGTGACTCAGAACTTATTGAGCATATTTACCTGAATATGAAACTATTCCTTTAAAGCAAAGTTTCAATCATTAAAAAAAGCAGTGATAGGGATCTTAACACTGCCATGAAAATTGGGGTGGATTTACCATGAGATTGATAATGGTGAACAAAAGCAGCTGTGAACTTGAACCCATGACCTCATTATTGTTAAAAGGATTATTTCAATCATAATGCATGAGGAGACTCTGTGCTTCAAAAGGACGCAGGCAATAACATGGAGTTATCCTAACATAAGTTACTAAAATATTTCATGGACTGTAACTTCCTTTCAATCACATGTTCATGTAAAGCCCTGACATAATCTGTGCTCATCCTGTATTAGACTGAACAGCCGTCTAAAGGCTGCAAAGCTTATTCGGTAAAATTAACCTCATTAGGCCAAACAGACTTCATTTGAGTATTTCTGTTACTGTAACAGGCTATTCTTTTTTCCCCAAATACAATAAAAATAGCAACTTCGGACTGCACCTCAGCTTTCAGGTTTATACTTTGCAGATGTGTCTGCAGGTTTGTGGAGACCCTGGGCGATACTGAGCAGACAGGTTGAGTCATGTGTGGAAACGATCAAACACAGAAATTATGAAACAGAGATAAAAGTCAGGAATATGTGTGGTCTTTAAATTCTGATGTATGCTCTCGAAAGGGGAGGTGCAACTCCACTCTGACTCATTCACACCGGCTTTCCATTAAAACAGCTTTCACTGGAGTCACACCCACCTGTCAGACAATCAAACAGTTTACCGGGAATTACATCACGGGACATGCAATTTTACTTTGTAGTATTTGTGGTATCAGTTTTATGATGTATTAACTCCTTTATATCTGTTATCACAACAAATATATTTCTTATAATATGATATCTGTTTTGCAGGTATTTGCTTGAAAACCAAAGTCTTGGAGGGTTTAAAACTTTGAGCTAATTTTATTACAATTGATCCTGAGGGGACATGAATGCACCGAACTTCATGGCAGTCCATCCAATAGTTGTTGCTACACTTCACTGGAACCATCAAATGTGAACCTCATGGTCACACGACAGAAAAAGTTACTAGGATTCATCGCATGCAAACAATTAACGTCTGTGTGACATTTTCTGGCAATCCATCCCATAGTTGTTAAAATATTTCAGTCTGGATAAAATTAGTGGACTGACATTTGGACAGACTTTGCCAGTCCTAAAGCAAATTTTGTGTCCACAAGTGCTGATAAAACCTTTCTGCAACTGAACGTGATCCTTTTAAAGTTTGACATGCTGGAATAAATTTAAAATTAAAAACTGGCCAAAGGTTAGGACTGCTATGGGAATTTGTAGAGGAGACTCCTACCGTTATAAATATTGACACAAGTAAAGATCAATACAGACGAGAGAAAAATAACTACAGATGGATAATGCTGGTAAATGATTAGTAGGAAAAATGTGACACAGACAGCTCATATGTGGTCACGGGTGGAAGTTTCACATGATCTCATCAGATTAAATACAGATTTTGTCTTTAAAGTGACTTTAAATGGAAAATATTAGTCAGACATCGGTAACTTTTCAGCTTTGTTTAGCTCAGGGTGAGTGAAGTGGAACGAGGCAAATGTAAAACATGTATGACAGCAGAAAAAAATCACCAAGCTTGGAACTTGGTGTCAGTTTTACAGTTTGTTTATGTTAATGTGATTTGATTTGCTAATTATTCTTTAACAGGGTAATTCCACACTTAGGCTATATCTATATAAGGAGTAACTCTTGTCTGTTTACAGGTGCCAGGTATCATTTTCCCTTTCTCTGTTGCCAGGTTACAACACCCACGGGAGTCCCCGAATCAGTTGGGACTCCCCATTTTACCATAATAGCATGCTGCAACCACAAAGTGACACAATACCAACCGACACAGATCAGTAAAGAAACGCTGAAAGCGAAACCAGGCGAGAAACGGCTTTTAATGTTTTCATAACCTTCCTCGTCTTTTTTTCCACTCGTCACTTGAGCACCATATAAGATCCCCAGCTGCATTGGGCGGTCTTCATGGGCAGATGTGCAGATGTGTGGTCTGTTATGACACTGTTTGTTTTGATGGCAGAGGTACCTATCACGTCTAATGAAGATGTGTTAAGAAAACAGCTTTTGGAGCTTTAACATTTAACTGCTGTTTCGAGGTGAAAATATATTATTTGGTCAAATCTGTCAAATTTGGTGACACTTTCTACGAAGCCTGTCTCTATAATGCATTATAACACATTACGAACACACTTCTAACACTTTATTTGTGGTTATGGTTATGATTAGGGTGATAGTTTTAGTGTTAACCATAACCTTGCTTATAACTATGATTATACAGCACTATATTGGCATTTTAGCGCATTATAAGTATGTTCATAGTACATTAGAGATGCATGCTTTAGGTGAAGTGTTAGTGTAAATTTCATTTTAGTTTAAGTAGGCTCCATAATTCAAATAAGTCAATCTCTTACAATATTGAATGGAACTTTAATCATTTAAAGCAGTTTGGCTCCATCTATTGGCGGAACACAGACAAAGCATGCCCTTGGTTTACAGGGCCCGCTCAATGGTAAATTAATATATAATCACCTCCAAAATCTTCTTAGTTAAGAGCTGGAGAAAAAGCACCAACACTACAGTGTCAAAGTTCTAGTTCCAGTCAGTTGATGGGTAGTTTAGCGTAGGATAAGACATTAAACAGACAAAGCCTCAGTATGATACTGTGCAAAACCAAAAAAATATTCTGACATGAACCCTGCAGAAAACCATGTTTCTGTCACAGTTAAATTAGCTAAAGCATCTTTATTATTGAGCTGTAGAAGAGCTCATAGGCTGACTTTGTGAGAACGGTGTCATTCTTTTCATTCAAAATTATGAAAAATTCTTTTTACTTTTTTTGCTTATTAGACAGCAGTCATCTTACCTAAAATCTTGCAGTCAATCTTTAATGACTTGTTTTAATATTTTTTTTTTATGAACAACTGAGCATAAACCATGTTTAAGAAAAGAAGGTGATCTTTTATTTTTATGTACAAGAGCCATATATCACAGCTGCTCGGGGAGTATTTACATTTATGGACCTCAACTCCTAAAATGTCTTATGTATGGATCTTAAAGGGGAAAATAAACAAGCATTACTCCAGCATGACTGTCACTTGTTCACTTCCATCTTTGTGTCTCTCGCAGGTAGAAAGACAAGTTGAATCTGCAGGACGTTCCCCCCGTGTGAACAATCAGTACCGAAAATGTTTCAGGAACTGGGTGACTCCCACCATCGTCAGGAGAAGCTTGACAGTTCGACCTACTTAATTTTCAGTCTGAAAAGCTGCCTCAGTTCAGGGTTGCAGCGATCACTTCTTCTCTATGACGTGTGGCTCGGTGAGTTTTTGGACGCTAAGCTCCTCCATCAGCTTGTCCACAAAACCCTCGAACAGAGGCTCGGGCTCCTGAGGGACAAGAACCAAACAGAGTCAGAACCCACAGGACAAAAAAAATCACAGACTGAACACGGTCGTGTACGTACATTAAAAACAATTTTAGAAATATGTCAATTCCTTGATCGTGTCCATAAACCTGGTTCTGATCTTTACAAAGCAACATGTTTACTCATCTCTCAGTGTTGCTTTATGTCAAAACTGAAATAGAAACCAATACATTCTGATTTTGCAGCTTTAAAATGAAAACTTCAGAGGAACAAAACAACAGGCCGGACTTTTACTGACAAGAATTTATGATAACTGAAATATGTGAATCCACTGTTCTGCAGTGGCTTCTCTGACCAGCCACTTATCACTCTGCTGCATTTAAACGTCCTCACTTAAAGACAAGACATGTAATGGGAAAAGTATCATCAAAAAGTGTAACTAAGAGGCGCACTTGGTTCTAGCTGCTGGGGGGTAAAATTGTTAGTTGAGTTGTGTTTGAGGATTTTGTCACCTTGTGCTCCAGCTGCCTCTGTTTCTCCACGGCCTCCTCCAGACTCAGACCCACCCACTCCGCCTCCTCTTCTGGGATCTCAAACTGCTGCTCAGACACAAAAAGCAGAAAAAAGAAAAAAAAAAAATCTAATTTGTCTTTTTAATCAGAACCCCCTCTCTTGAGCACATTTAGCATCTCTAAGCGAACCATCCATTCTGTTATATTCATACATGTCATTTAATTTTTTGCAGCTGCTGCTTCAGAAATGTCAAAAAGTTGCAATTTTACGATTTCATCGAGTCTAGCTCAGCTAAACTCGAATGGCTGGTTCTTTATCTCCACTTTGGGGATGAGAAACCGGAACGGTGAAAAGGCGTCAACACTTGCAAAATCATGGCGATCAAATAACCGTGCAAGAAAAGCATTTTCTCCTCAGGCAGTGTGTTAAACTGGCCTGAGGATGTGACTCCATTACTGTACCAGTAAACAGGAAAAAGGAAGATTTATATAGCCAATGTTAAATTAGATACATTTTACAGCTTTAATATACACAATGTATTCTATGCTTATGGTCAGCAGGGTTAATAAAAAATCTGATAATCGACAGTAAGGTTAGATTAGATTTTCTGTTTGGTGAGTTGTGTTAAATCTCAGAAGGCGTCCTGAATTTCACCTGCACAGTGACAGCGTCATGGTGCTTTTAAGGGCACCTGGTAAAAACAGAATCTTTACTCCAATGGCCTCAAAGGTTGTTTGAAACAGAAAAAAAAATCTTAAAAAAAAAAATTTCCTCTGCTGAAATGCTTATTCCAACATCTGTCATGACGTCCTCATACATTCACTAAAGCATTTTTAATAATTACATCATGATAATTAGAATAATACTGCTTTCTTTTTGATGTAGTGAGATTTTAACAATTCTCATCAAATTGCAAACTCAACCACATTCTTGTAAATGATCCCAAGCACCATTTGTGATTAGAACTACAATGATTAATTGAATAATCGATTAATTGAACAATAGAAAATTAATCAACAACTATTTTGATAACTGATTAAGCGTTTCAGTCATTTTCAAAATAAATTAAGTAAAAAGAATTTGCCGGTTCAGCTTCTTAATTATAAGGATTTGCTGCTTTTTTGTATCACTCATGATAATAAAAATGGAGTCATTGTGTTTTGGGCTGTTGTTTGGACAAAAGAAGAAATTTGAAAACGTCACATTGGACAATGGGAAATTGAAATGAGCATTTTTCACACTTTTTTGGCATTTTTTGGAATAAATGATTAATCGCAAAAATAATCGGCAGATTAATCGATCATGAAAATAATCATTAGCTGCAGCTGTATTTGTCATCATTTCAAAGTTGTTTTACTGCAGTATTTTTTAAAATTTAAATACTTAAGTTGTACCCAATATGGATACATTGAAGCTGGGAAAAAAATATTTTCATTTGGTGTCTATTTTTTATCTACCACAGTCCAACAGTTGATCTGGGACACTGTTTCAACAGAGGTACCACAGAAACCCTTACGGCTAAAATTTCCTGGAGGAAACACCCACATCCCACCAACCTTGTATTTGTTGTAGACCTGCTCTCTCTTGACTGAGTCGTTCGGGTAAAGCTCTGTGTTCTTGCGGGCCAGACGGAGCAACATGGCCCTCTTCAAGTCCATCCCCAGCTTGGAGTTCAAGTCTTCCTTTGAGGTCTGACAGGAGTTGGATGATTACAGTCATATTAAAAGCTGGTGAAAAATATAATTTTTGTCACACAAATTGACGCTCTCTTACCTTGAGAATGTAAAAGTCAAAACCGTAGGCCGCATCGATGAAGTCCAGAGTGCGAGCTGTGACTGTGATGGTGAACTTGTGGTCGAGGATCTCGCTGTACAACTCTCTCTTGAACAACTGCGGTTTCCAGGTTTTCCTCAGACGGGTTGACATCTACAGAAAGAGACAACTTTAAAAAATCAATAAAAGAATGATAAAAATTGACTTAAGTATGATGTCTAGAGCTACGTGTGCCAAAAAAAACTTTTGAAGTACTATTTTGAGTACAGTAGCTTAACATTTGACTGCAAACAAAACTTCTAACCACTGCTGCTGAAAAATATTTCATTTGAATTCCTGCTGAGACGAAACAAGATTTTTCAGAGTTTTGAGTTTACCTCGAAGAGAGAGAGAGAGAGACAGTAGATTTTAAATATGAAAATCACCATCATGAAGACTCACCTTGTCATTGTTGGCGTATCTGTAGCCTGATATCCAGCCTTCTCCGCCCCACAAGCCGTCCTGCGAGTGTGGAGGGTAGTAGATGGGGATCGGGACATCCTGCACCCGCTCCTTCTGCCCTGTGTTTGGGTTGGCTCGGTACTGGACTCCCAGAGGCCTCCAGTGCACGGGGGTGGGTTCTTTCGTCTCCAGGGACTTCAGGTAGTGTTTTGGCAGACGAGCATAGATGCCCTGCTTCAGCTTTAGGGCTTCCCAGATTTTGGGGGGGTATTTATGAAGAGGCATAACGGACCGGTCTGTTAAAGCCAAATTGGGAAGACAGAATAAGGACAATGTTGGGATGAAACAAACAACATGACCAAAAAACAAACAATGAAACAACTCTTCTTGTTATTAAATTTCACAAGACAGTGTAAAGGCCAGCGCAAGCAAATCATCATCCTCTAAAGGTTGTTTTGTTTTGTTTACATTAGAGGAGGTGGAAGAAGTGAATGATAATCTTAAAATATGTTGCCCAAGTATTACAGCCAGATTGACGTGTAATCTAATGAACACTCAACAATCTCCTGCTGTTTTACCTCGACCCCAAAATACTGACGCAGGTTTCTGTGTGATTTTAAACACAATTACTTCTGGCTAAAAGCCTCTCTGAAATGGCAAGTGGCAGTAATAACCTACATGCAGATTCTTTACACTGATAAACACATAACGGTTTCAGACACTACAAGCACCTGTGTGTGACTTTTTTAGGATTAAGCATGTCAGCAGGTCGCTGGCATGCAGAAGGCCAAACGGACGGTTATTCAGTGACTTTCTTTAGGAAACATGGCGTCCACGAGCCTAACATACCGTTGGGAAAATGTTCAACCATCTGTCTTACCGGGTGAGAAGAATATAGAGACCTCTGGGCGGGTTTTTAGTCCACGTTAACCAAAAATCAAGCAAGCAAGGACATCACACATCCTCCGATTCACGTTCAGGTTTCCGCATTAATAAGCCCGCCCACACCGGGGAGGAACGTGATTGGATGGTAGACAAATTCCCTCAGATGATTGGCTCTCATGGCTGTCAATCGCTTTTTTTCCCAGCCAAAGCGGATGTAGATCCACACAGATCATAGATTTAACATAATTTGATTTAAAAAAGTAATACATTTTATATATTCACAGCTGTGTTTCCGTTTAATTAAACAACAGATTTATGACTCCTCTTGTCTCTTTCTGGAAAAACTGAATAGTTTACATAGGCCTGATATAGCCTATGTATAAATTTAAATTAAATTTAAATTTAATCTCCATTTAAATTGAAGTTCTTAATATATTATATATATAGCCAAGCCAAGCTAAGTATGGCCCATCTAGTCTTCATAAATTACAAGTAGCCTAAAAGTTACGTGTTTTTTTTAGGCTTCTTAGCCTGTAGAAATGTAGAAATGTCATAGACCAAGAGGCAGCACAATACTTGCCCCTAACATATATTTGAGCACAAAATAGAAATACATACATAAAATACGACTACTGAATAGAATTTCGCACAAGACAGAATATAGTGGAAATCGTTGTTTCTGGCCTACTTGCAGGAAAAAAAACAGCAGTCAGTAAGTACCTCATAAAATGAACCAAAGCTCAGTAGCCTACTTGAATAAATATACTTTGCCGAGGAGAAAGAATTTAGAAAAAAATATATATTGTGAAGGGCGAGAACAAAGCTTTACAGGAAGTTAGGAAAAGCTTACAGGAAGTAGACCCATGACGCAATCAGGAGTTTTTAACAGCTGTAAAAAATGGAAATAAAAGACGACAGCTTGAGTTAATTTAAGCCGTAGTGCACTTTATTTTAACACTACTTCAAGTTACGCGATTCTCAGTGAAAGTTAGGTTAGATCAGATTATCGGCAATTTAAGCTTGCTTCACCATCAGGTGATTCTCCTAACAAAATCCCTCACAATTTTCCGACGCATATTTTCTCACAGAAAACGCCCGAAAGGTGGAATTGAACCACTCTGCCGCTAAGCAGCTACAGGTTTGAAGCCTGCACCCCGGACCACCAAGGCTCATCCGGGCATTCACAAAGACACAGACAGGCGTTCATATACCTCACAGTATCGAGACTTTTCTCAGTCATGGTTCGTCTCACTAACTCTGCCGGTACGTTGATGTTTTCATAGAAAGCTTTTGTAAACAAAGTACAATCACGTATAGGAAGTCACAAAGCAAATTCATGTCAAATAAACCCAAAAAATGGAAAGAAACTCTCGTCTGTTTGTACCATGCAATGTAGACGCATTGTGATTGGCTGTCGAAAAATAAAAAGGTGGAGCCACGTCGCTTAACAACAGGTAAGAATATGTTCGGGATTTATTAACACTATTGGAAGTCTGTATTAGCATGTCATAGCAGTACAGGCAGGGGTTTAATTCATGATAATAATGGCCTACCTGCACCGCATTAGGTGTGCTGGGTATTGTGCTCGCTTAGCAGTGTTTACTGTTACCAGGCCACACCTGTGCTGTTCCAGCAGTGATAGATCCAAAGGTGAAAGAGCCGTCTGTGGAGTATGATTCAATCTAACACCTGCAACTTCTGCGTGTACACATGGAACAGCCCTGTTTTATGCTGCCAACACTGTCTGCACACATGATACATTTTACCTGAATCCAAATTTTATAATTCATTTAATTTAAACCATCTTATTTCCTAATTTTTATCTTATTATTTTGTCACAGTATAAGTAATTGGGAGCCTTCTAAATTATGTTTGGCAGATACATGTTGATGATAATTTAGGTAAAGTAGCAGTAGCATAGACAAACAAACAAAAAATCTAACTACTAGATAGAGTCCTGCATTTAACATTTTACTGAGGTAAAAGTAGGCCTACTTAGCAGTGTTAGCAACAAAAATGTACTTGTTTTGTATGTATAATCTCAACCTGCACAGTAACTAACATGTCTGTCAGATAACTGCAATGTAGTCTACAGCCGCATACTATGAAAATACTCAGGTAAAGTAAAAATACTTTAAAATTTTACAGAAGTGCAGTGTTATTGTAAATGTACTTTTGGTGTTCATACACATTATCAGGTTGATTAACTACACAGTTTTGTACTTTGCTCTTTGCTGGTTTTATACTTGCATGGGATCAAAACATTTTATATGATCTTAAAAAATAAAAGAGAAACACTTAAGTTTTATTATTTGTTTTATCTCAGTACATTTGTGATAATACAAAGGTTTCAAGTACATATTAAACAATACAAGACAAAAAAACCCCTGTTTTCACTGATTTTCTGATACTGTATAAACATCTTTGGTATAGCACCGTGTTAAAGTCATACAACTCACAGAACACTTACATGTAATGTGCAGGCAGTGATTTGAGACAGATGACGTCCATTATCTTTACCTTTACATCAGTACATGGATATCAGAGCTTTGATTTACTTTTCTCTTTATTTTTCTTCTGTTGCAGTTTTCCTCAGGAATTCTTTGGTTAAAACTGATGGTCAGAGGATGGTGTTCTCAATAACAAGGGTCTGAGAATCTTCCCCTGTTTCCCCGGTTGGTGGCGCCAGCATGCTCCTGTTCTCCTCTTCTAAGAGAGAGCAGCACATATTCCCAGTGCAGGCCTTTCCACATGCAAGGTTGCAGGCTGGGGTAGGAGGCAGGGAGGGGTCCTCTCTGTGGATGACGGGGGAGGCCTCACCGCTGCCTGCAGAAGTTTCAGAGCCGGAAGTAAACTCTGGCTGAACGGTGCAGCAGCTCACTCCCACACTCTGCAACACCCTAGTGACCCCCGACATCAGATCTGCACACCTTGACACATTTAAATATCCAGAAATAAAACAAATATTATTTAACCTAGACACAAAGCATGAGCTTTATCTAACATTAGCTTCACTGCTGCTGTCTTTACATGCAGTTCAACATTAAGAACTCTAATTTAAACCCACCAGCAAACACTTTAACACAAAGGCTATTATGGAGTGTCTGGTTACTAACAGTTAATTCACAGTTTCTAGCCAATCAGAATTGAGAGTTCTCTTACAGTTACTATAGAGTTATTAGAGACAAAAGTCAAACTTTCCACTTTACCTGTGTGCTGGAAAGCCAGCATGGCAGTGTACGTGTACAGATGCCACCATGACTGATTCATTTAACTGCCAGATGTGGAGATCGTGCACAGCCTGCACTCCAGGAATGCTTGCAATCCTTTTTCCAAGATCTGATACACAAATGTGTGGAGGTGTGGCCTGTAGCAGCAGCAGTCCATACCTGTACACCTGTGCAGAGGTGCCAGTGAAACAGCAGCAACAGTCAGGTTTGGAAACAGCTGCAGCAAATATGATTAACGTCGCTAAATTATGTTTAAAACTTCTTGAGCTGATACTTTTATTCTTAATTTCAGCGGACATAAACTCACAGATCCTGACCTGTGGCATAGCTATGGCGATCAGAATAATCACAGCCAGCAGAGAGAGGCCAGGATCCAGGTAGACCAGGATGTGACAGGCTCCAGAGCTGTGCAGGGACAGATGGCTGGTCAGCACCATCACCAGGCTGTTGATCAGGGCCATGAGGGACGTACAAAGACCCTGAATGACGAGGACAAACGGTGGGAAAGCTCGCGGCTGGCTGGTTAGCACTGACCTCCCAGTGTGCTGTGATGAATTGCAGGCGGGGGAGGTATTAGATGCATTTTGAGTGTCTGCAGGAGGAGAAAACAGTAGAAGATGATTGTTTCAGAAACTTTTTTACATGTGTGATCAGAGCTACAGTGAATTTGCTTTTGGGCCATAAAAAGAACAGGGTAAAAATCTTTACATTTTGCTTAATAACTTGTGACATTCTCGATTCTTTCTGGAAACATGTTGAGTCAGTCTTTTTCATGTTGTGCCTTTACACAAAAGACCAGAATTTGATAAAGTATCGTCATAAATAAGAACATTTTTAATATCATTAATATACACCAAACATATGCAAAATCAAAGGGATGTGCAGCTGTGCAAAATCAAAGGGATGTGCAGCTGTGCATTGCAGCTTGATAAAACTCTTTAGAAATGTAAAACAATCCTAAATTAAATCAAAGTTTTGACAACAATCTTTAATTACAATTATTGATCATAGTTAGGGTTCATCACCAGCTGAGACTCATTTATCTAACTTGATGCAAATAGATTTATTTGGATAAAAACAGAGTTTGTGATAGTTGAAAGACAAACCAAAATGGTTTTGATTTATTTTTTTTTGCTTTATGTCTGTTGAATGTGTATGACGTGTACTTCATGTTGATTTAATGGGCAATTAAGTTTGAAACAGGAGGAGTTAAAGCTAGCTGGTTAGCACGCCAACTTCAGTAGATATCTCCGTAACACACATCTCTGACATAGCGACAGTACTGTTATTTACTCACTTTCTGTTAGGTAATCCTTGGAATATTTTAAGCAGAAATACTGACCATAATTTACACACTTCCCCTGATGCAAACAATATTTGTTGCATCACCTGCAATAACACACCCCATCCATAATAAAGAGGCAGGTTAATTTTTTCCACACATTTGAAAACCTGATATGTAAAAGAACAAATTCATGTTAACATATAATACTGTTTTCATGTGGCTCTTTTTTATGGGGCACTGTGAGAAAAGTGACATTCATCAAAGATAATCTCTCTTACCTAGATGTCCCATGCAGGTTTTGTCCTTAGAAATCCCTGAAATGTTTTCTGAATGACAGAAATCTGCTGCCTCACAGCCTCTGCTGTCCTGTGGAGCTGCTGCATGCAGGTGGACTCGTGCCTGTGGTTTTGAGGTTTGAGAGTCAATGTCAGGGATGCTCGAGGTTCCGGGGTTATAGAGGACAAGTGCTCCATTGTGCAGCGAGTCGTCTACAGCAGGTTGGACTTGGCTAACGTCATGCAGGACTCGCCCCGGCTCAGCCTGGCCTTTGCATTCCTCTTCAGCCAAGACTGTGGGAGTCAAACAGAAGAATGAAAAACAAACATGAAGACTGCGATGTTCCTCACAGCTGTATATACAGCACACTTGGCAGCTGCTTCAAAGTGAAATATGTCAGAGCAAAGGATGATGCGCTTTCACACTGACTTATTTAACTTTACAGGCAATCATTGGACTGACACAGAAAGAGACTCTGCATGCATCTTTCAGGAGAGACTTTGCCACAAACTCCACCTGTATGATCACTGTGTCTAGTCTCACTGTATGACAGCACACCTTTTGCTCTGCCTTGGAGGTTTTTCACTTGATATGAACCTGGTAACTTTGAGCATACTGAGCAGCGTTGCCAGGGAGAAGCTGTTCCAGCCATCACATTAGAGGTTATTGTGATAGACGTGGTAATAAATTTTATGGCCCTTACATTATATTTAAAAAATGGAAATGGCCCAAACTTGCTTTATAAAGATGCCTTTTTTGAAAATAATACCATATATTCTTATACTGTATATCCAGTGTTGGGGAGTAACTAGTTACGTATAACAGAGTTATGTTTGTAACTGTGATCTGTTACTGTTACTGAAAAAATCAATTATGAAAATGTTAATGATTACAAAGCAGGTTATGTCTGATTTTTTTTCTGAAAAGCTTATGTTGAATAATATTCATTTTGTTTCTTTTCATTTTCTTCTTTTGCAATTTCCACCGAAGGCCATTTATTAAGTTCACTGCCATTCTGATGCTTTGATTGGTTCCCTTTTTTGAATTTGCAGCGCTCCATGTCTGCCAATTAAGTCAATCCACTTTGCCTCTCAAAGCTAAACAACCTATCTGAGAGGTGCCATTATGTCTCGGGATAAAAATGGGTTCCAATGCCGGAAGTTTAGAAAACATGCATGTTTACCAACTGTTAAAAGGCTACTGATGTTGAAAGTTTCCAGGTCAAACCTGAGGAAACATCTGCAGCTATGCAGCTATGTAACATTTTAAAATTGTTAAGAGTTGAAAAAATGCATTAGAAATTTGGAAAAGTAATCAAAAATGTAATAACTTACATTACTTAGATAAAGTCATTGAAATAGTTACATTACTCCTTATGTATTTAATGGGTAACTAGTAATCTGTAACTTATTACATCTCCAAAGCAACCTTTCCAACCCTGTGTATATTTGTGTTAGTAATGTTACCTTTATAGTTACTATCAAGAAGAGATTTGGTCTCCTGCTGCTGATTCCAGTTCAGCCAGAGCATCAACATCTTATGGAGCAGACCAACAGCGCTGACCACCACAAGCAGCAGGGGGCGCTGCACTGGATGTGGCTCCAGGGAAAAGCCAATGATTTCCATAATGTAAGCGAGACAAAGTGAAGCCATGAGGAGAGCGGAAATGAAAGCCCCCACAGCCTGCCTCCTGCAGCTGGTGTAGGACAGGCGGCAGTGGAGAGCTGGAGGAGAGACTTTCAGCTGAGTTTGATCAGAGACGGTCGACCCATCAGTGTTGGTCTGTGTGCCAGGTAGATGGTTGATGGATGACTCTGCAGGCAGGATGGCAGGAAGTGTTGCTGAGGAGAAGGAAGCTTGAGGTGGAGACGCATGAGGCTTCAAGGCAGAGAGAGGAGGTTTTGTCATGGTTGTGGTTTGCGGGGAAATCAGAGCCATGCGCATGAGGATGAAGAGCGTGTGGAAACCATCCACCAGGATGATGAGCGAGTTGCACAGCTGACTGATTGTGACCTCGCACACCAGCAGCAGGATGGTTACTCCCAGCATGCACCAGTGTAGCACCCTCATACCTGCAACTGAGAGCATAAAGTGCACATAAGAATACTTCCAACACTCAACAATACACAAAAATTCGCTCTTGCAAACTCCCTGTTGCATATATATTCATTTGTATCATTGGTAAAGTATTGAGTATGTTTTTTTTTCCGGCTACAAAAAACCTGTTGCCATACAATCATGTGCAAACTTCATCTGACAGCTCAATGTAGGGACGTAAAAAGTAAAAAGCTGGTTCCAGTTGAGAGTTGCTCTCATTTTAAACAGTGGAGCTTTTACCCACCTGAGTCACGTGCATGTCTTTTTTCTATTCTTTCAACAATGTGTTCAGACTCAGACATAACAAAACAGATGCATGTAGCTGAAAACCAGCACGCTTTTTTTCAACACAGAAAATGGATCAGGAGTAAATTAGGGAATCAATAAAAAATCAGACTTACATGCAGAACTAATAACGGCGATGCAGTCAACAAAATCTCACTAATTCACCTGGTAAAAAGTATGTAAGAGTATCGAAGGGAAGTATTTATCTGCACAAAATGACAACACCTAAAAATTCTACTTATGTTCAGTGCAGTTTTTCAGGCTAGCACTCTTGTACTTACGTAATACTTTGAATGCATGACTTCTTTTACACTACGTACAAAAGAGTTTCGGTTTTGTTACAAGCAGCACATGAGAATCAAAATTTCTGACAAATGAAACAAACACAGACAGTCTAAACTGTTTTTTTTTTTCATTCAATCGAAAGTTTAATTACCCCAGAAAAGTGGACAACCCTCTGTCAGGAATCAAAGGCAAGCTGGGTCCTTGATGTGATCTGTGTTGCAAAATCAGAAAAATGTCATTCATCAGGCTCACCATCTCTCTCTCTGTCCCACCACACTCCTCCTCTGCTTTAATCGCAGTCATGTGAGCGGTGGAGGGGGTGGGTGGGATCGTCCTCTGCTCAGTTATCCCTGTTTGCATTCCCTCCTCAGCTCGCCTGTGGGAGAAAATACCTCCAGTGGACACATCACACAGCCCACCCACCCTTCACACACCCTCTGAGCAGATCAAGTGAAGTTAATTTGTTCTAATTAAATCCCCCTTGTGTTGTCAGGATTACAGATAGCAGATCTGGTATTACATAACCAGATCAATCCGAAAACCTCCCATCTTAGTTATATTTAAGTTTTGTCACTTGGATTGGCTGTGACATACTTGTAAGTTTAAGCTGCTGCAATTAATGAAGATCTGCATCTTTTCTACTTTTTGTTTAAGCTGTAAAGCAGAGCAGAAGGCTCAGACATCGCCCATTTCTCTGGTTTTCCAGGAAAAATACACCAAATATTAAATAAATATAAATTAAATATAAATCAAATATACTACAATAAAAAAACAACTAATGTGCAAACACTGTACACAATCACATTTAATCACAGTATAATCAAAAAGTATTTTTTGTGACTGAACAAATCAGAAATATCTGCCCTCACAGTCATGACAAATTCTGCTGGTAAACAATTAACAGATTCTAACGCCAGAGAAAAGCTTTGTTTCAAACCGAATAGGCCAAAGTGCACCAACATCTCAGAATTCATTTGGCTCTTTGTCAATACAGTCAGGCAGTAAAATCAAACCACGTCCAACTGAACTTACGCAGAAATGTCAGGGTGCACGTCTTCTCCTCGCTCCTCTTTATTTTCCTGTATTTCCCCCTCTCATGTTTCTGTGGGCCCCCAGTCTGTTTGCTTTTACGAGTGTGTTTGTCGGGGCGTGTCTGACCTACTTCCAGGGATTCACCTGCACAGCTGTCCACTAATAAACTAGCAGCAGCGTAGGTTATCTACCTGGGCCAGCTCTCCAGGCGCTGCCAGATTGTCTGTTCCCTTCAGTGGTGACAGTTCTAAGTTCAGGTCAGTTTTGTCGAGTTGTCTATTTCATGTACTTCCTTGATTCCTTGTCTGTCTCACCTGCCTCAGCCACCTTCACTGAAAGACATGCTTCACCCTGTCTGTCCACTCTACTGTTCCTGAGGGCAATCCCTCCACCTCCAGTGTTGGATTTTCTAGTTTGCTAACCTTCAGCATGTTCATTTACAATAAATGTCATAAAATACCTCAAGCCTCTGGTTCTTTTTTCTGCCTGGTGGGTCATTTTAGTTTCCAAAAATAGCAAAACTGTCAGGTGCAAATATAGGGAAATAACACATTCAACACATTTAGCTTGATGGATTTTTTCACCGCAAAAACATCATTTGGCTTCAATCAAATCAAGAAGCTGCTAAAAAAACATAAATGTGGAGGAAAGTGTGGATTAAGTTGAACTTTTAACTTCATAGGAAAATGGTTGAATCTGAAAATGTTTACAATTTATAACATTAGCCACCATAAGCGACTCATCATACAGAGCCAAGTTTGGGTGTAGTAGCAACTTCCCTAAGCTAAAGTTAGTTTGCCTTTTATTTCCTGTGAATTTAACTGTTTGTAGCAAAAACAACTTTGTTAATCCTTTTTACAAGTGTTATAAAGTTGCTTAAAGGCCAAATTACAGAAACAGTTAGCAAACAATTATAGAAAAGCGCTTGCATATTCACTTTCTTGTCATTATACCACTGTCACGTGGCAAATATTAAGCTATAGCTAGAAAACAGTTAGCTTAGCATTAACACTGGAGACTATGGATACAGCTGGCCTAGCTCTGACCAAAGTGAAAAAAAAAATCCATGCAACAGTGCATCTAAATCTCACCAATAAACTAGATATAAAGTATCAGTTAGTGAGGTTCAGAGGTATTAGGGGGATTTTTTTTCACAGTTTCAAACATACATGCTAAGCTAATCGCCTTGCTGTTGTTTCATATTTAGCGCCCAAACATAAGAGTTGTGTGAAAGCCCTCAACTTACTCTCAGCATGAAACAGAATAATTATATATTCAAAATGTTCAAATTGTCTCTTTATTTTTGCATTTATAAGTTGTGTCAAGCTCTGTCAAGTGCAGCCTTTTTGTCATCTCATCATTACTCCTCAGATGATGCCACAGTCCCATCAGCCCCTGCTCTTATGTGCCAACCAGGGGTGCAGGGGTTTGTTGCAGTCCACTGGGCTGCGAATCAACAGGGCGGATAGGGGCTGACACCATGGATAAATCCCCACTGTTCTCCCAGCATGCCAGCACATTCCTGAGGCGCAGCTTAGACCAAGGAAAGACCAGCGAGGAAGCATTTGATCACTTGCCACTGTCCTCTGACAGAAAGAGAGCCACAGACCTGACGGATCTGCTCAACTTTTAGCACCAACGAGATGGAGTATAATATATATCACTCTCCACTCCTGTAACTGTGGAGCATTTCTTTAAAGCTGCTATAATGATTTGATTTTTGGCCTGTGCAGTCTGAACATTGACATATCACAATACTAAACATACAGGTGACCACCACTTACACATCCAACAAAAATCTGGGATATTCGAGAGGCTGCTGTCTGCAGGTGGAGGTGGAGGTTAGCCTTCTACAGCTCCACCCATATCAAATCAAATCAACTTTATTTAAATAGCACTTCACACACAACAAGGTTGATCCAAAGTGCTTTACACCACACAGAGAAAATACAAGGAAACAAACAGAGGCGAGAAAGAAATGAATAACGCAATCAGCAACAATTTCAACAAAAAGGAAGGCACAGGTAAAAATGAGAAACATAAATAGCTGTGAATTTGCTGAGCTAAATTATGTATAGCTATATGTCAAAGAGTAGAGGTGAGTTCTGAGTCTATCTTTGAAGATTTATTTAGTAGGGGAGATTCAGATGACAGGCGGGAGAGCATGTATGTCCAGCTACACCCCAGCACACAGTTCAGTGAGCACCACTTAGAAAGACAACAACTGACGGTGATGTCTAAAACATAAACCAAATTTAACTGTTAGTCTAACATACATGAGCCTGGTTTTCAAAGCGGGCTTCCAAAATAGTATATTTACCCCAGTGTAACAATTGCACTGACTGCTGTGTTCTATAACATGAACATCTGGCTTCAGAGACCAAGAAGCAAAAAGAGAAGAGAGCACATAACAATCCTTGTAAAGGATCAATAGAACCACCTTAAAACTGGTTAAATCCAGCTCTGGTAAAAACACAAATGTGTTATCAGTGCAGGCTAACACCAGTTTAGTGTCTGCCTGGTTAGCAACAGCAGCTAAAGTCATTTACCAGGCAACATTAAGAATATAAACTTAAACCTGTTAACAATCCTTAGGTAATGTTAGACATGACAGGTAGTTCCGACACAGTTAGATCGAATCAGTACCTGATGCCGAGTCAGATAAAACAGAAACAGGATGCCAGTGGAAAAGCAGCAAATATTTTATTTCAACAAGAACTTTACAGGCACACCATTAATCCATCTAAACCAAATCCCTCCGCTGCTCCCTTTTGAGCGTGCTTCTCTGTCCAAACAGCATCAGAGTGAAACTAGACTGAACAACAGGAAACTAAAATCTCTTCAGAGCAGGTTTAAGAATGTCAATTTATTTTTTCACTTAGTTACAGGAATGACTCAACTAGCTATGACATGAAACTTTATATTTTCAGTATGGATGTTTTTTGGTGAGTTTGACTGCAGCTTGCACACCGTCTGTGTCTGACAATGATTTTTGTTTAAACTGAGACACAGGTACAGTTGTTTCAGGAGAAAACTTTAAATCTAACCATAAAGGTAGAGGCTGAGAAAATACTTTACAGTGAAACAGCTCAGTTGTTTCCAGCAGGAAATTGTAGACATGAACAAAGTTTTCAAATTTCAATATTTTTTAATGAGGTAAAAGGAGCTGATGATGTTTCAGAGATATTTATTCTTCTTCCAAGCATATTATTTGTACATGTGCATATTTTAACACGACTGGAGAGGGTTATTAAGTTTGGTTGTCATGGTGAGGTTGCCAGGCGCCCAGCTGGTCATTATGCTAACATAGCTGGCTGCTGGGAATAGCTTCACTTTTAACATGCAGCGTTGAATGACAGATTTTCTAATCAAATTTTTGGTGAGAAAGCAAAATAAGTGCACTTCCCTGACTATTGATCTCTTGTGTAAAGAGGATTGCAAAAATGAGTCAAATAGTTATTTCATGATTGTTAATTTTTCATATTAAATAACTGAATAGTTGGCAATGTCTAGCCTCTAGAAATAAGGCTATGAAATGATTGCAGCTTTTGTTAATTTTTTGAAACAACTTAAAGCATTTGACACAACTTGTTGACACATTCAGCTTTTAAGCAAAACCACATTTTCCCCCTAACCTTGACCTAAGTGTTTTTGTTGCCTCAACATTTTTTAAAAAAAGTTACATTTGCATTTCTCTTTGAAAAGTAACTGGCAAAACAAATTAGTAGCACACAAATGTAGTTTGTAGGAGATGAGGTTGCTAGAGTTATTTTGAGAGGACATAAACCAAAAAAAGTTACTCCTACCGTTCAGAAATTGAAGCTGTAGTCAAAAAAACAAAGGACCTGTATTTTATGAAAGACTTTGACTCAATGGGGTCGGCTCGTCTGTATGAAAGCTACATAAAAGCACAATTTAATAACTTGTGTCGCACAGTCTCCCCTCCTCATACTGTTGGAGCTTTATTGGGCTGGAGTGGATTAGTGCACTCTGGAATTCCTTCAGAGAATTTCAGGAACACGTACCGTACAGAGCGCAGCTCCCACACTGTACTCGACCCTCTACCTCCACTACACACCCTCACTCCAGGACACATGAACCCACATCCCCTGGAGTGAGGGAGTGAGGGTCTCACCAGCTGTGACACATGGCAGAGAGGAGTGAGAGGTTTTCTTTGTTCTGTTGGGGCAATTTTTTAAGGCATCAACCTCAAAAAATTTCACCAAATTTTCATTCAAGAAACAAAACTTAATATTAAAGACTTCTCAATGTTTAGGGTAGCAAAACGTGCTTTTCTTTTTTTTGGAAGGAGATGTTGCTTTTTTCAAGAATGTGAAATGTGGTTTGGATCCAGCATCTCACGAGGAACTTCCAGCAAAGAGCATAGTTTAGGTGAGATGACCAACAAGAGAAAGCACCATTCAATAAAAAGCAATGATGGCTCCTTAACACGCTGCAACAGTACCCATTTTAAAGAACTGGAGTTTTTCTTCATTAAAAGAAGCACAATGACTGACAAGGTCTTTGTCAGTGGATAAGATGCTTTCACTCTTTAGTGATTCACAATATTGATTTACCATCTGGCTCTGCTGCTGGTGCTTTCCTGCTGCCTTTTATGATTCATTGATCTGATTCCTGACACACTTCACATTCGTACTGCAGCGTGACTGAGGTTCAGACCTAAGTGGGGAAAATATTTAACCCACTTCAGTAAGTAGAAGATTGCATCAAAATCCAGAATTACAAAAATAAAAACATATTTCTCTCTGACCTCTATTGGTGTCTAACTATGCAGAGTGTTTTCATTATTTGGTCGTGTGCATATTGATTATCAATTTGCACCGACAGCACCTGCATTGCTCACTCAGCAGGACCGGGCTTCACGTTTTACAACACAAATGACTAAAAATAAAATGTTTTTTTGGTACTGATTAATTTAGAATGAAAATAAAACTTTTGTAGGAACCATTAAAAAACCCATACTGTATCATATAAGTGTTGACTACACGTTCTGCAGAACTGCTGTGATGAATTTTTGAAGATGTTTCAAAGATCACACGTTTAAGAGTCACCAGCTGTACCCACATTTTCCTTCTTGTTATTTAAGCTTTTATCTGTCAAGTACCAAACTGAGTCATTTCATTGAAACATTCAGTCACATCTTTAGTCATTACATGCATTTATTTGAGAGGAACAAATTTTGCCATACATATATTTGTGATTACCAGCACATTTCAATTAAGTTAACAAATTATTAAAAATTTCTAAAAATTAAAGCATAACAAACAGTGGGGGCAAACTATCTGTTGGGTGGAGAGGAGCTTGCTGCTCCTCTTAAGAAAAACAAACAAACACACACCTGCCCGAGTCTGCTTCAGAGAAAAATTCAAAGCAGGGAAAAACCAGCTCTCACGAACAAGTTGACAGTTTCACTGCCTTGCTCTGGAAAATTCAGGACAGGAGTCGGATTTGAACAGACATCAGCGCCTGCAGCTTGTTGTACATGATGGTGTTTAGACTGGACTATCCTTTAGCACTGGTGCCCCCGTGTGGCTACAGCTTCACCCAGCAGAGTAGTGTTGAAACAAGGAGTCTGATGAGAACAAATGTGTTTGCCGCTTCCTTGTGTTTGCTTTCATTAGTGCACCCTCACTGCTACCGTAATCATTCAATCATATTTATTTCTCTTGCCAACAGACACCCCCCCCCCCCCCAACTAAATATTTGCTCT
>JAQLOL010000024.1:17536314-17573333 GCA_029783665.1 Naso thynnoides | reverse complement strand
CCCCCCCCCCCCCCAACTAAATATTTGCTCTAGTTTGAATCTGAAATATACATCATGTTTGGGGCTAATCGTTAAAAGCAACCCCCAAATGGAAAAGAAAAGATAAAAGGGAAAAACAAATCAGAAAAGGCTCATATAACTATAAAATAAATACAAAATAACTGATTTCTCAAAGCAGCCCCCCCCAAAACAAACAAACAAACAAACAACAAAAGACTGAATGTGAAGTGTCGGATTTGAAGGCAACATAAATGATGAGCTGGACTAGAGGTAAGATGGCAGAAAGTACCAGTGGAAGACTGAGGAACAGCAGGAGGGAGAGGGGAGATGACGACAGACAACGATATTAACACAAGAATAACGAGTCGAACAAAGCAACGTTTGTCTGAAGTTGCACGGGATCAAAAAAACAAAACAAAACAAAAAACATCCTTTTATGTTGTTGTTTTTTTTGTAAATAATTCAACCAAAAGCAGACATCTTGCTTTCCGACATTCGCAGAAGTTCCGCGGAGCAAATAACCGACTGAAACTTTCAAAAAAGTAGAGGCAGACGGGAGACGCTGATTCCTGAGGGGCTGAAGTGAGCAGAGGATGAGAAACCAGACAAGAAGGAGGTCAGTTTGGCAGAGGTCCCTAAAAGTTTCCTTTTTTCCCCACAAAGGGGGAGAATGGTTGGGAGAATGGGGACACAGACATAAAACGCTGACATTTACACAGACACTTTAACATCTTCAGCTTCCTTGGATACAAAAGCCTCGACGGGTCCAACTCCCACCTCATTGTTTAAAGCCAGCAGGTCCGCTCAGCAGGGTCCGCTACTGTTACTTTGTCTCGTGACTGTGCTGTCAACCCCACTCTTCTCATCATCACCGTTACGTCTTTGTGTGCGTGTTGTGACAAAACCTGTGTTTGCTATTTGTTTCCTCAACGACAGCGGAAATCTACACAAGAGAGCAAGTAGGGATGCGAGAAAGGTGTGTGTTCTGTCTTTGGTTAGTGTTTTATCCTCCCTCCTTTTTTCCCCAGTCTCTCTTCTTTCCACTCACAGGCGGCAGCTTGTTTATAAAGATTTCAGATTGACAAAATGTAGTAATAACAGGGTAATTTTATTTCTCTTTTTCCCCCTCTTCCTCATAAACCATGTGCACATGAATGTGTGTTTCAGTGGTTGATGTAGTGTGAATTTAGAGTATCCTTATTTGTCTGAGCTGGAGCAGTTGGTTTTGTCCTTCGTGTCTTTCAATAATTTTCTCGTGTTTGCATGTAAAAAGCTTTGAGTGAAACACCAGGTCCTGTGTCCTTTATGGAAAGGTTGTGTTGGTGGTACAGTCAGAGAAACGACAAAAACATTTTAGGGCAACCAGTCATGTTGTAGAGCCAGATGAGCAATCTGACTGCTGTGTCTCCAGTCCTCACAGTCCCTGTGGGAGCAGAAGAGAGGAGAAAAATGAGTCCTGAATGTAGCAGAGAACGTCAAGAAATAGCATTGTAATTATCCATGACTGATACGCAAAATGACTAATTTTTAACTAGTTCTTTTGAGTGAAAAGCCTCTTTTTGCAACATTTTAACTTCAATTAAGAGATTACACCCATCTCTGGGTTTAGAAAATGCTTAATTTTTGCTGAGTTATAATCTTGTTGCTCAATCTGAGTTCACTGAGGTTTCTGAATTTCATTCATTTTCAGTCACTTTGTCTGCACTTATCAGGTGGCAACAGCAGTAGTTTCACAGGGCACAAAAAACAAAACAAAACAACAACAGAAAACACAGTTTATAGACTACAGATTTATATGAACATACAACCAAAGGTGAGTGCAGCTGCAATGTTGCTAATAGTCACACACTTTATTATAAGTGTTTGTCTTTGGTTAGCTTTGAGAATTATTGTGGTGCTAAAGCAAAGTGATCTGTTCCAACTGCTGAATACCTAAAAGTAAAGAGGTCGCCTTTGTTTTCTCTCACTGTTGCCTGTGTGAGCAAATGGAGGTGAAAGCAGAGAACTCTATATTGTAAAAAAAAACAAAAAACAAACCCTGTAAAAAATAATGCCTCCTTTAACCTGTACAAGTTACGAAATTATCAGTGATTGTCATTTACTTCCTTTAAAGTTTCTAAGTACCAGTAATATTCAAACAAAGCTTAACCATGTCATGTGACATTTTACCTTAGTGGACCTAATGAACTGATATTAGTGGGACCACTACAGAATGTTGTGGATTGACATCTGTGATCCATGGATTCGGATTATAGACAAGTAACACACTGACCATACACAGTCCAGCCATATGATGGTTTCAACTTAGTTTTCTTACAGTTGAATTGAGGTTTGATTTTATGGAATTTTATACGCTGACCTACTTGTTCACCACAAAGCCATTGGCAGAGATAAAGTGCTTGTAAAGAAGTGAATTCTGCAGTCATAAATCTACGTCAATCATGATTTTTCTTGTACGTGTGCAGACAAATGTTTACCTTACAGCTTCATGGAGCATCTCTCCCCGTCTCCAAGCTGGCCTCTAGCAGCAGCTCCTCCAGGTCTTGTCCACAGCTGACACTCACTGCACAAATGACATGTGACACACATTATCGAACAGGATTTTCACATCCAAAACCAACAGTACGTGTAACATATTGATTATATTTTTGTGTAAACAGCAACTCACCGTGCTCCATTACACAGCTGCCTGGTTTGGGGCTTTCAGTGTCGAGAAGATGGAGGGAGAACTCGGGCTTCAGGCCGTTGGGCAGAGCTGAGCTGACAACCTCCTCTGGAGCTTCGGTGAAACACTCGCCCTCATCTGCAGAGCTTTCATCGGGCGAATCCTCCACTCTGACTGGAGACACTGATGTGGCAGATGCCAGTTCGAGATTCTTTGAGGCCTCTCCTGCTGCAGAAGACTCCTGAGCTTCATCTTGAGTGAAAGGTGGTGTTTGTTGTTCATTCTGGACAGAGAGAACGAGTTCCACTCCTTCATCTGCCTCTGTTTGCTTCTTTAGAAAAGGTTCCTCTTGGCCTGGCTGGCTGTACTCGCTCTCTGTTAAACTGGGTTTTTTATTTTCTGAAGTGTTGGCCATTGCTTCCTTCTCTTCTTCCTCCTCTGTTTGGCTCTGTGATTGGTTCTCCTCTGATGCAGATGCCAGCTCATTCTGTAGCTCTTCAAATGAAGATGTTAATGGCTGCTGCGGTTCTACTGCAGGGATACTAGTGTGGGCTTGACTCAGTTCTCCTGACTCTTTACTCTCTTCTTCTGTGCTGTCAGATGACATCACCTGTCCCTCATCTTCTGTATGGCCTTCCTCCTCCTCCTCCTCCTCCTCTGCCTTCTCCTTTGCTTCAGCATAAGTTTGCTCAGGTTGGGGGTGTTTGGTGCTCTCTGTTGCTTCCACAGTGAGCTGCACTGGTGAGGAATCTGAAGGCTGGGCTGGTGCTTGTTGACTTGGATCTGTCACTTCTGGGTCTGAAGTGCTAGCTGTCACATCCTCTGCAGTTTGACTCGCAGACTGTTGATCTAGTGTGTGGGTCTGTGCCGTGTTTGATGTGGTTGGTAAGTGTGCTACAGGACTCTGCTCTGTCAGTTTACAGTCTGTTGACGGAGCGGGTGAGCCCTCCTTCCCGTCCTCCTGTGTTAATTGTGTTTGTGTAGGTGTTAGAGATGTGGGCGGCGGCTGTGTCTGCTGTTTTGTGGGTGTGTTCACATCTACAGGCTTCTTTGAGGCCTCTTTAGCCTTGCTGAGAGCAGCAGGTGTGCTCAGCTGCTGCTGTTGCTCCGGCGGGCTCTCCACCCGAGTTACCATGAAGATTTTATGACCCCTCCCTGGACTAGAGACAGATATGCAGCGACCAGGAGACGGAGGGGTGCCGGGTGGAGCTGCAGATTCTGTGACGGTGATGCCAGAAATGACGCTTGGCCCGCTGGCAGGTGAAGCCGACTGAGCTGAGGACGTAAATGATGTGCTGAGTGGAGGCTGCGCAATCACTGTCTGGATTTGAGGAGCAGCCTGGTTTAAGCGGCTGGAGGAGTTTGATGTTGAAGTGGACTTTGTTACCACCTCCTCTTCTTCCTCATCCTCAGTGTCCGAGTCTGACTCTAGGGTCATTTGAGGAACACTTGTCTTAGAGCTTTCTCCTGATTGGCTGCATGTCTGTCCTTCACTTACGGTTTTCTCACCTTCTTCTCCCTCTTTCACCTCCTTGTTCCCTCTCTCCTCTGATGCTGGTTGCTCCTCTTCTTCTGTGGTCCCATCCTCTGTGGCGATTTCAGCCATAGATGCAGACTGCCTCATCTTCTGCTCAGTTTCCTCCTTCTCCTTTGCCAGGATGAAGTTCCTTTTGCAGCCATTCTGGATCTCAGCGAGCAAGGCGCGCTGGGTTTCAATGAAGCTCTTTACCTGGAAGATTTAAAAAAAAAAAAAATGTGTAAAACAATGCAAAGATATAAATCTTAATAAACTGGTCATTGATACATATTTTTATTCTTTAAAAAAGCTAAACAATAACTTAACAGCTGGGCTTTGTAGTTTTTTAGCACATTTCTTCAGCATTAATTTCTACTGTTGATTGGTGTCCTGCTGAGTATTTGCAGTAGTAAGACGGTGTATTTAGGATCGACTCGAGTAAAGTCTTGTTCCTTGCTCAGCGTAACGTTTCCTCTGGTTCAACAGTGTGACGCACTGATTCCCTTTAAACAGATTTTAGTAGAACCAATGCATTGTTGGTTTGCGTCTTTTCCTGGGATTTGCTGACAAACCAAGCTTCTGTTTAGATCTGTGTCTGCCTCTATTGCCGGCACAGAGACATAAAAATACACCTCAGCAAATGCTTACGCAGACACAAAGTCCATGTCCATGTTCACGTCTGTTTTGGACCATAATTCAGCTCTTTGTCTCCCCTCTACTGTCCCTTTCCCCCAGACTTATGGTCATGCTCACAGTTTCTTTCTTGGGCTCTCTGTCCAGGTCAAGACGCAGCAGCGAAGTGTTGACTTTCAGGGCGAGCGACAGCGCCATCAGTCCACCTGTCTTGATCTCATTTTCTCGAAGGTCAAGACGCAGCAGTCTGGGGCTCTCAGCGATGAACTCAGCCACAGCCACAGCTCCTAAACACAGATGACAGGAAGAAACAGGAGTAAAAAATACACACAAAATACTCAACAAGAAGCGAAGCAGAGGCACACAGGCAGCAGTTCCCACCTTCGCAGGACAGTTTGGTGGAGGCGAGGCCCAGTCTGAGCACAGAGCGGTTGGCGATCAGTCCGTCTTTCAGCTTGTGGACCCCTTCGTTACCCACCGAGTTATGGCCAAGGTTCAGAGTCTCCAAACTCTGAGTGCATGGCTGAAACAACAGAGGAGGATGAAAAGCTTCGGCAGTGTGAACAGAGATAAAAAACGATTGAGTGTTTCTTTTAGCAATAGGAGAGTGTGGTTATAAAACAACACTGTGCTAATATTGACTGTAAAATGTCCAGAATGTGTTTTATGATGTCCATATGGATTACGATGTGAGTCAGTTATTTCCAATAGACTCACAAAACATTTCATATATAATTAATTTTCAAAAACCACAGAATGTGCGTGTGCAGTGGCTCTTATATTTAAATTACGTATCTGAGATCTTTAGATTTTTCTTAACTGTAAAGAGTTCTAAGAGATCCCTTTGGAGTAGATCTGTATTTCATTGGAGGCTGCAGCTTTCTACTTAATGAGACTCCTTTTGATTATTCTTCCTGTTAAGCTACTGCTGAAATACTACTGTCCTTAAAAGCCTCCCATTGAGTGCTGAAGCTGTGCTGCTGAGGGTTTAAGGAATAGAAATACATCTTCTTTACTATGTAAGAAATCATTGTGTGTTAACAGGATTTTGTGCCCAACACTGGTTGCTGTTAAAATGTTAAAGTTGCCCTCTACAAGCAAAGCGGCATTGCCTTGAGTACACTGTAGTTATTTATAGGGTTTGGAATCAGCAGCAGGAACAGTCATGGGATTTTATCTGTGAGTATGAATCAGGGTTTTAGGGCCATTTTTAGGCCATATTTGCCCTGCAACATCTCACAAGCCTCACCAACAAAATTCCATCAGACAGATTTCTTGGAATAGCTTTAAAAAAAAAAACAAAAAAAAAAACGGAGCATTTTATAATACAAGAGGAAAACCATCATTTATTTCTAAAAATGAGAGGACTGTTGTGTTGTAATTCTCCATGATAAAGAACACATGACAGGCAATCAATAGTCTGCAGATCTCAATTTTCATAATTTTACTTAGTGCAATCTTAAATCTGATCAGTAGTTCTGGTTGGCTCAAATTTTCCCTCCATAAAATTAGGACAAGATGGAGTTCCTACTTTTCATACACTGTTGCTACCCTGAACCTTGGTCACATTTCCAGCTACATCAGACCACATGCCAAGATTTGGGTGTTTTATGTGATATTGATTTAAATTTAAACAGGCAGGTAAATTCTGGTATTAGGTCTAGTTATTTTAGCTGATTATATTATGCAAATACATGACATACGTGCATGTCTGTCCTTTTGAATCAGTACAGTGAAAAATCTGTTGTCTGAATGCTAAATAAATGAAATGAAATTAATTTGACAGTTATCGGTTACTGTACTCCAAATTATGCTGATTATATTAAACTCATTTTATTCAAAGAAAAAGAAATTGAATGAACTGAACTGGCAGCCTATATTTCTTTCACCCTTAACTGAAAAACTGCATTCATTTTCTGAAGTAAGTCATTTCATTTTCATTTACCTAATCTCTCAGTTCCCACAGTTTGAGAACCACTGCTCTCTACAAATACACATTTTTATCTACATAAGCTGTCAATGCAGCGTGAGTTTGCACAGAAACATTTTTTGCGTACTTTCTGCTTCATGCCTGACTGACACATTAGATGAACTACACAGACACATTACTGAATGGATGGAAGCAGCCAATACCAATAACTGTTCGTAAACACACATACTGCCTTAATAAAGCTGGTGCGCTGTTGTGCTGTTTTATTTGAATGCAGCTATCTTGATAAATGAAAACTGTGTTAAGAAAGCTGTTGTGTTGTGAAAGTTAATACGCTTAAAAAATACTCTATATAAATATAATAAAGTCCATAGTGACAGCTTGTTACACACGAGTATTATTCAAGCTTCATTATAACACTGGCAGTATTAAACAAAGGGAACTTTCGATAGTCATTTCATTTGGTCAACAACATTAATCTCATCTTATAAAATGGTACTGATAAACTGGGAATAATGTGAGCAACAAACATGCTGCAGCTGCTGCATTTAATGATGTTATTTATGCTGTGTTTATTGAATTTTCTGTGGTTCTATTAATACGCCAAAGCCATAAAAAACATGAAAACAGCAGGAAAAAGGCTTATCTCTCTCCGACAAGGCAGAGGCTATAATGACTCTGCATGGACTACATTTCGACACTGTAGCACTAAAACAACAAGTGAACAATGGAATTGAAGATGACGCTATCACTCAATAACACACACGAGACCAATGACTTTAGTTATGGATTATCTGAACCAAACTGCAGTGAAAAATCGAACCAAGACAAACGGAGAGAACTGGTGTGACACGAGGACTGGAGCTCACACTCATTCACTGAGCAAGATACGACTGCACAAAATGTAAGGCGTGACAATGAAGCGCTTCTGTGGAGATGTCCGTCATATCAGACGTCATAACACCTTTCTGCACAGCAGGCTAATCTCTCAGCCACACACCTGTTACTCTCTAAGTTTACACAAAGATATTGAGTTGCGGGTTCTCCGCTGAAATGCAAATATGAGTCATTTGTCTCACAAATACACCATTAATCCACGGCTCTTAATCTTGTTTGTTTTAAACAAGGTCTCTCTAACACTGCGGGGTCAGTATGCCGCCTGTCTGACTTTAACATTCACATCTTGTCTTGAGGAGAAAATCCTCATCATCTCCGTACTGTTGGTGAACTGGTGTGAACGCCTGATGCTGGTGGTGAAATGGGTAGATTGCTGAGTGGTTGGATTAGTACCTGGCTTTTTTTCCATCAGAAATTACATCCTTTACAGAAAATGAAACAAACACTAAGTGCAGAACAGACCTGAGCCAAAAAGTGTATGTGTGGAAGTAAGCAGAGGTCCAGCTGCCCAACATGAGCACATACTATGCAAGGAGAAAAGAGATAAAACAAAGAGCAGAGCTCTATTTTGGTCACTTCTCTGATAGAGTAACAAGGAGAAAATTGAATTTTCTCTGCCTGTGCTGTTACACACACATCTGATAACTGCGCAGACTGGCTTTATAGTGTGTGTGTGTGTGTGTGTGTGTGTGTGTGTGTGTGTGTGTGTGTGTACCAGTGCAGCAGCGAGGTAGCCCATGCCGTTGTGTGTGAGCTGGTTGTTCCATAGCACCAAAGTGACAAGGCCTTTCCTCTGCTCTTTTAGTCCTTCACACACGTAGGCCAGGCCTGTGACGACAAGCAGAGAGTTAAAAATATCACAATTTTATCAAAACATTACGTGAACTACAATAAATTTCAGGATGTCTGCTTAAACTTTCCGATTTTTTTCTTTACTCTCTATCACAGATAGCTTTCCTCAGGACACAAAACATAACCCAACAGGAAAAATCAATTCCTAGATGGATCATGATAAGTGTGTGGAGGGTTTTTATCAATTCCCAATTAAAAAATTGATTTTCTAAATATTAGTTACATTAGTTTGATTAAACAAAAAGGAACTTAAGAGCAAGGCCAGTGTGGGACCCTGACGCCTGCAGCACACAAACGCTAAATTTACCTTGTAATTCATCTTTGCAAGAGGAAGCAGTTTCAAGTTCAAGACATGTTTTTGATTTAATGTCTAAATAACCAGATTTGCAAGACATCTCATAAAGAATAGTCAATACTTTCATCCATTACCATAAAATTACTTTATCAGACATTTGTGTTAATTTTGTCATAAGAAGCAAATGAATTCTAAGTTATGGCAAAAATGTGTTGGTTTTTTTGAGTTTATGACCTTAACTTTGTGCCAAATGTGAATGAGAACGCGACAGATGCATGGAAAAAACTTTAAGTTGAATCTGTGAAAGGGTGTCGGGGTTTATGCACATACAAATCTTTAAGAAAAAACTGTCTGATTCTGAGAAAACATTCCAAAGTATATAAGAGCGGTGTACCAGAGTCTAGGATGTGGTTGTTGCGCAGGTCCAGGATCTGAATGTTGTAGTTGAATTTGAGCAAGTTGCCAAGTTGCGCTGAGTCCTGCAGACCGTTGAGCTTGTTGTCTGCCAGGTACAACTCCCGCAGGTTCATATTCATCTTGAGAGCCGTAGCTATGAATGATAAAGGAAGGTGATGTAAGAAGAGGGACATGGGAGTGAGAGGAGGGGAAAAAAACCCACAAAACATATCAGGGGTTAGGATTCCATGATAGTGAAGGCAGGACAACAAGAGAAACCCCTGCTCTTTCTCTCCTCCACCCTCTCCCGTCAGCCCTTTTGTCACTTTACCCCTCTTACCCAGTAACATGAGCGGTCTGCCAGACAGGCCAGCATTCTCCAGGTGGAGGACTGCCAGGCTGCCACTGATCCTGAGCGCTCGTGCTACAAAGGGAGCAGAGTGATCCAGCAGCGGAGTGTTACGAGCATCGAGATACTGCAGAGAGCTCGTCTGAGGGGAAACCAGATAAGGAATAATTCATTAGTTGGAATAAAAGTGCACACAACCAAATCAGAAATTATATTATTATATGAAACACTGTCCTCGTTACTGTGTTCTTTCCGCAATAAAGATAATTATGAAGGCTAGGGAGAAAAACTACTGTATACATGTTAAATGGATAATAATAATGATAAGATTGTCTTGTGAACTTAATGTAAATAGAGGACTCTAACATCTGGCTAACTCACACTTTTTTCTAACACAGTTTGCTTTTTGTTTGCCTTGATTTTTGCTGCTGTGGCAAACTAATAACAACAAGAAGCTTCATCATAACAACAGCAAGCTATACCTAAAAAATGACTCCTCAAATAAGCATAATGACAACGACAATGTGTATACGCATTGTTGCCCAGATGGACCTGTCTTGCATCTGCTTAGTCGAAGGCCTCACCTCAGGAAATCAAGGACATGCACTTGTCCAAAACAAAGCAAAAACAATCTACAAGCTGGAATATATGTGCTCTGTCTGCAGGCAGCTCTTCCTTAATTATCAGACACTCAGCGCTTGGAGACAGGGGAATGCCTTTTGGTACAAACACTGATCAGATAACAAATTAGCTTCTCACACAGACATAGTTGGGATTACAGGGGGAATGTGGTGCTTATGCACTTACGTCAACAGTTACTGCATCATTAACAACTGTGATTAAGAATTTGTTTTTCCTCGAGGAGGGAATATAATGAACAGGATCTTAGAAAACAAATAAATAGGCCACAATATTAATAATAAAGAATGCACAGAAGTTTGTAGCTTGGCAAACAGATTAGTTTTGTTCACTGTGATATGCTGCCAGGACAGGCAGTGGACTTCAGACAAAATATCCCAAAAACTCAACAATCTAGTAATTAATAACTAATTTTTACATGAGTCATCACTTTACACTTCCAGTACACATTAAATTATCATGTACAGTATAATATGGTACAAAAAGGAAAGTCCCTAACCCTCTGACACACAACCAACTGCACACAGTTTGTTTATTTAAAAAAACAACAACTGTTCAAACTAACAAGCATCTGTTGGTATCTGTGTGTTTTCCCATGTATATTGCTTGAAAGGTGATATACGGGCTTTTCATGTGTTTGCCTGGCAACCCATTCATATTCCTCAGAGTAATAAGAGATGACTAATGTCAAATTGCAGCGTAAAGGGCACAGGCAAGACAAGTGAAGAGCAAACGAGGTGAAGAACAACCCTCGTGTCTGAGTGCTGACAGAAACTAGCAGCGCAGCACGACAAAAGTTCAGCCGGAGATAAAAAACAGCGGAAAAAAATCAATCTTCTCCCCTGGGCGCAGAGCTACGATTACAGAGGAAAAGGAGAAGATCTGACTTCCAGTTAGCAGCATTCGAGACCAAACAGATTCACTCTTGGCCAAACAAAATGCATAACATGAAGGCTTGAACACAGTTTGGTCTTTAGGATGAACAGCTTTCTCAGAGAGAACTCCACTGTAAATCCATCACACTCCATTTTTATTTTATAAACAACTACTTTTACTGTTTAGCCCTTTACATTTTGTGAGTCATCCTGTTTATTTTAAATGAATTTGACCTCCGACCTCCTTTGTACTCTTGATACTTGTGCTGCCCTGTGGAACAGCCTTAAATCAAATATGAGGCTGACAAAAACAAGCAAGTCTTCTGAAGTTTTATTTAGGTATTGGCTTTAATCCTGTTGCAAGATGATGTATGTTTGTCGTTTCCTTTTGCACTATTACGAACACTTACATATGACAATATTTATTTTTCATTAAACACAAAGCTTTCTTACATGTATTATGGCGCTTCTTATTTATTGCACTTCACTGTTTTGTACTTAACTTTGCCTCTGTTGCTTATTTGTATCTGTTCTTAGCATTGAAGGAATGCACACACTAAATATTGTATATATGGAATGAATGATACCAAATACTACTTTGAGTCAGGTTTTAATTACATTTTTGTAAGGAAAAGTTATACGCACATCATGGAGGTGTAAGGCTGTCGGGTTATCTTGCAGAAAAGGAAAAGTAGGGAAAAAACCCTGTATAAATATTCAGCAGTCAGTGTGCCGTTCTTTTGTTTTGTTTTGTTTTTTGCCAGCTCGTCCGGTGTTAAGATCTTAACGATGGCTTATTCGTGACCCTAGAATGGTGAAGCTGGTAACCTAAATGCCCTCTCCTGCTTATGCTTATATCTTTAGGAATTAAAAAAAAAACAACTATACATCAATTTAACAGATATACGGTTGATCCTTTTGATATGACTTTACTATTAATGTATTCTTGTCCAAAACGTATTCTTCTTTGTTTTTGTTTTTTTTTCAAAACTGATTCTAATGATTTTGTATGTTTTTATGGTAACCCCTGAGCCTATTCAAGGTATTTTGAATGATCATCCACACCTGTCATCATCCAGCTCATTCAGCAAATAGTGTGAAGGATGTGTATAAAAAGAAGGGTGGTAGTGTAGTGTAGGGGAGGTTGATCTCTCACCTTCCTCATCATATGAGCTGCGGCTTGCCATCCTCGTGTGCCAATGTGCTTGTTGAAGGAGATGTTCAGATGCGTGGCTGACTCATAGTACTCGATCATGTCAAACAGAGCTGATGCTCCCTGAGAAGCACAGAGATGGAGAGAAAGAAGCCAAAGAGAACGAGAGAAAAAAGATCAACCATCATTTCAGATTAAATTCCAACAGTTTAAACAAATCTCACAGTTGGTCACAGTGTCAAACCCTGAAAGAGATCTCACTAGACAGAGTATGAAGCAGCTGTAGTTGCCATAGTAACAATCCCTCAGGATAGGTGGGACCTGATGAGGAGGTGAAGAGACACCTGTCTGGTCCTGGGCCAGAATAATTGTGTAAAATCATCAGTGCACTGCAACTGCAGGGCATGAAAAACTGTTCTAGTGAAGATCAGACGTGGAATTGAGGTGAAATATCAGCTAAAGGTCAAAGTGCACACATGTGATCAGAGTGTTCTAATCCCATTTTACTTTTGGTAGTGTTGTGTGGGTGCAACTTTTTCATCCATCATTGATACACTTCGTATGAAAAGATGTTGATGACACTGGAGTGGAGGTGGATGGCTGGTTGTTTTACTTCCTGTATATTTTTTTTGCCTCAATTTTCTTTTACTCCAAGTTTTTAGCATATTTTAAAAGAAGAATGAGCTATTGGCTCGTTGTGTCTTGTGAGGCTTCTATGTCCCTGGTGTTGTTGACTCAGCAATATTTAACAGCAAACTTTAACACCACAGAAATAAACAGTCAGTGATTAATTTACTCCTGTGCAGCCGGTTGCAGAATGAGATTAAAAAGGTAACGAGAGCGTATGAGTTTATCCACTTCTAAGGATGATAAGAAGTAACAAAATCAGACAGGCTGTTGCACAGCGTCTCATAACCTTTTCCCCTGTTTGTGTGTGTGTGTGTGTGTGTGTACTGGAAGACATTACTGAGAATACACAAGCGTGTTTATCCAAAGGGTGGGGGAGATGAGTCACATCCAGTCCAATAAAAGCCAGCCTGAGTTAGTGCTTCCCATGCCTGCACCTCCCTCTGCTCCTTAAAACATCAATTCAAAACTATTTTTTCTCCTTTTATCCTCCAAATCATTCCCAACAAGACACCACTGCTGCTGATTCAAATACTCTGCCAAATCAAGCCCTGTGCTGTATGTCTCTCACAACACTTCAAAGACAAACACATCTCCTCACTTCCCCTCGTGATTTCTTTTCTATCCCACCTTCTTGCACCCTTTAGCAACACTTCCTGAATCACCTCATTTCATCCGAGCTCGGGGTGAGACACTGAGCTTCTGTTCTCTGGTGACTCAATCACAGACTCATCCAGCTACTTTATTTACATCTCCGGGCTAGTGTTACATGTTTGGTGAAAAATGTGCATACGTCATTCTGCATTTATTTGGATTAAGTGAAGCTCTGATGTGCATGCATGTAGGCATATCTGTGTAAGCTGTGTGTTTTTTTGTCTAAAACAAAAAAGTCAGTCAAAAGAAGGTATAAAAAAATATGTTTTATGAATTAAAGTCCTTTGTGTATGATCAGAAAACCTACATGGCCTCTCATCACGCAAACAAACATTTAATGTTTTCACATAATGGCTTAATTCCCAATAAATGAGGAGCTTTGCTATTTAAAGATAGGGTATGCAGTTTATATTTGGTGTCATTTTTGCTAAAATTCCATAATAACCTTTGAGCATTTTGAATTCAGGTGGTGTGAAAGAACACTAGACTGCACCTCCGCTTGGCTCTTGATGAGGTATTTTTCGGGGTATTACGGTAATTTCAGAGAGCGTGTTCCTGTCGGCTGCTTTACACTGTGCTTCTGCGTGACAGGTTGAGTTACTACGAGCTGATTGGCTGTTGAAAGAAGTGAGTTCAATAAGGGTCAGTGTCCACATGGTGGGGTTTTTTTTCCAAGCAGAAAAGCACTGGCGGAGCGCTCGGCAGTGCTGGAATAAAGTGCTTGTGTGCCAAGAGAAAAAATGCTGCACATGTCTTGTCGCTGTGACAACAATATTTGGACAAGGGCCGCTGTATGATCAACACTGCTCTGTTGCTTTCACTGTCTGTTTTCTGTTTAAAATACTTTTTTTTTTTTTTTAACCATGAGTAAGAATCAAAAGGAGGATCCCTTCCCTCATACCTTGTATGGATGATGAGCTTAATAATGATACGGACCCGTTTTCACAGCTGTAGTGAACAGTCGTGGATCACGGAGGATGTGGATGCATGACATGAACAAATACAAATACACAAATACGCCTTCCTCTCTTGGTTATGATAGATTTTGTCAGACGTTTCATACAGCTCCGGGTACATGGAGATGACCAACACCAGCTTCTCCTCTATCTCAAAGTCCCAACTGATCTACCACTCACTGAAACAAGGAAACAACACAACAATATAATTCTTGTTAAAAAGAGCTACAGTGACACTACCAGCGCTTTTCTAAAAAGCTGACAAATTTTAAACTTTGAGATGCTGAAAAAGCGCTCAGAGTGGTTGCACAAAAAAGGCGGTTTGGTTGGAAAAAAAGATGCTGGGCGCCGTGCTTTTTCTCTGTGCAGCCACCTGCTGCTGCAGACGCTCTCTCCTAATTGAGGACAACTGAAAAAAAGACGCTGGTGCTCAGAGTACAACGCTACGTGGACACTGGCCCTTATGTTCTAAAACTGGCCTCTGACAACAGTGTCAGCAGGCAACACTGTCAGCGTTGAGTCGAGATGAGAAGGACCAGTTAACACCGCTGCAACTTTCCCAGCAATTGTTGCGTCTTGTTGTGAATCTTTGGTACAAACTGGACTTCAAACAAAAGCAACAACAAAGGAAACAGAGGGTTAGCCGGAGCAAAAGCAGGGAGAGGAAGGTGCAGCGAAGTTGCTTCCTTAGGAACCTCATGCTACAACCTGCTTGATTTCCAGATGTTGCCTACCCCAGCTTTAAGGGAGCCGCATCTATCAGCACGGTTTGTTTGTTATCAGCGGACAATTCAAGCAAGATTAAGGAGGCCTGTAAATTTTCCTTTTATTAATGGATATATGATATTTTTATTTTTACTTGTGTTTAATTTTGTTTGCCACTTGAGACATTATACATTGTTATGTGAAACCAAATTAAAGTTGCCATCTTTGGGTGAAGTATACGCAAACAATTTAGGCACTGACTCTTTAAGAGACTGCTCCACAGTGCTGACAGGGGCCAAAAATCTAAAGGTTGCCTTAAAATCATATTCACTCACTTGGATAAAATAAGAGGCCAACAACTATCAAACTATCAACAATGTACAGAAAAACATGAGATTGGAGCTAAATACTTCTGTGGTTAAAAAGTAAACTACTGATACAGCTTTGCTTTACAAGATTTAGTAGGGGAGTGATTAAATTGACCCTTCCTACCCTAAAATGCATCCTATGTGACTCTGGCTAAAAGCAAGGCTTGTGTCTGTGTGTGATACAGTCCTGTACAGTATATTTGGAGCTCTGTGTGACAGGAAGTGGTCTGGGCCTGTGTCCCCTCTTCTGCACACTGCAGCACTGTCTCTATCTGTGCGTGTCTACAGCCCAAACGTCCCTAATGGTGTTTATACAAGTGGACATCTGGAGTAATCACAAAATCCATGGCAAACACACCACATCCCACCAGTGCAGTAAGAGTGAAAAAGAGGATCAGATTGTGACTGAAGGCTGAAAGCAACAGTAAGAGAGAGTGAGAAAGAGACACAGACATGAATTAAGGATGAAAGCTGGAGGTATGAAAGCTGCTCTGAGAGAAATGAAGGGTGGGCATAGAGAGACAGATTTTAAAGGCGGAATCTTCTTACATCTTCATCCAGGTTGGTCTGCTCCAGGTCTATCACTTTAAACTGGACCCTCTTCAAAATCTCCTCCAGAGACTCACATGCTTTGTAGTCAAGCTTTTCACCTTAGGACACGCACACGCACACGCACACGCACACGCACACGCACACGCACACACACATACACACATCTAGTTAATAAACCGATAAACAGCAGTGCATCATGTGTTGTTGCATTAAATATGCTTAATACAATCTGTAAAATGAATCTAACAAAATGAAAAAATCTTGCTGCTGATTCCAATGAGTTAAAGTTTTTGTTGTTTGGGTTCTTACCTTTTAGATCCAAGCATTCATTTCGCTGCGTCAGGTCTTTCAGTTCCTACGGAGACAAAAGGAAGCAATGTCAGGAAGAGCTGAGTTTGTTTATTACGCCATGGAAGGCACCTTTCCTTTTCAAATGTTGAACCTTTCACATCCACTGGAGTCATTTCAGTAAATTAGTACTGTAACTAAAACAAAGGCTTCAAACATAACCACTGTGCAATCTGAAGTCTGCAGCTTTTCATCAGGTGGCTGTTTTTGCTTCCTGCTATTCCTTCCTGTTACATTTGGAATAGATTTGTTGGCCAAACCATACAAAATGTTTCCATATCTATGTTAAATTTTTACTAATTTTCCAGTAAAGCAACGCCAAAGCTCTGCTGACTTGGCGACAAATACATTGGATTTTCTTTAGCTGCTTCACAATAAAGGTTCCCCTTGCTGGAAAAATTGAAGCAGCAGCAGGAAATATTTGGTTTGCATCAGCAGTAACATCCCTTCTTTTTAGGCAGCGCCCCACGTATTGAGTCATCAGTTTAGTGCATGGACTGTATGTAAAAATGAGCAGATGGGACATAGGCGAACTAAAAATCCAAATATGAGTCAGATAAAATTTTCCCTAAGGTACATTTCCGTCCTTCAAGTAAATCTTATCATGCTGATGTATGTTCAAGTGTTAGATTTTTGGATGAGCTTGGGTTTAGTTAGTTATTTGAGCTATAGAGAGAGTAGTGATGTCATGACTGACAGCTGTGCCCTGCTTACGACTGAATCATGCCAGTGCATGGGCGGGACCTCAATGCCACTTCTCCATACCGATTACTACTGCGCTGTGTCTGGCTTCAAATATGTCACAGAGATGAAAACGCATGGATCCGGGATACTTTGGCCGACACACAGCCTGTCTTTATACGCAGGAAATGGTGCAAGACACAGTTTTTACTGAGAGGTCCCAGGTTGGGACTTCTGTGCAGCTAAACACCACTGAAGCTTGCTAACCTCGGTCCGTGGAAACTTGGCAGAAATGTACCTTTACTGCTCAATATGTGAATATGCCACTTGACTTTTTAAATCTGAGCATTTACAGCTTTCTGTACGTGTTCAACTGGACCACGGCCTTCATCCTGTGATGTAGCCCGACAACCCTGCATCACATATCGAAAGGTGCAAAGATATTTAACCTCTTGCCCTGGTAAAATACCCAACCACCCTCTCCAACACAAAAACATAGAGTGCTGCCTTCGAAACTATGTACCAGCAAATCCCTCTCTCTAGTTGACTGCCCAGCCCATTCAGCATGAACTCCATAACCTCTGCCCCCGTGCCACAGTGCCATCACTTATGTGAGTGCGTCACTTATGTTAACATACTGATAATGGTTAGTTCATTACCCGAGTGTTTCTGATATCTGGTACTTGCTCATGTATACTAGTAAAATCTGTTAAATCTGAGATGCTTAAATCTGTCTGATCATAACTTTCTCTGAAAATAATTTACTCAAGGAACAGTTTTAATTGTATTAAAACAGACTAACATCGTATTTCCTTTAAAATCCTTTAATGTTGGCTGAGCGCATTGCTAATTAATTTTTTGGGAGATTTTCACCATTTTATTTTGCTAACTCAAAGATCTGCCTCCAATAAACAAGTAAGAGCTGACGATCACTGACTTGTCAGTGAGTTAGATGCCAGCAGAGAGAGGCAGCCTAGACAAACACAGAGTAGGGCCAAACATCCTTTTAAGTCCACTTTTTAATTCCAAAAGTTTAAAAAAATAAACTGTTGACTGTTTAAAAAATAAACTTGTGGCTCTCCTCTTGCCTTTAAATGGCTCTAAATCAGAGCAAATTCAGTTGTGACTTGAGTGTTAATAAGTCCCAGCTCTGTCTCTGGGTTTCTCTTCCAGAGAATTATTTAGTTCTGTGGCTGACTGTTGATGAGCAGCAGCTCTCTTTCTGGTCTGCTTCACAGTATTGTCACATCAAATTCTGTGAATTATAGGGGAAGGGATCTCTAGGCACCTCACAAATCAATTTAATTCGGGGGCTATGACTTGACGATTAAAAGTGATAATTGATAGGGATGTGACTGTATGGTTAATTTCGCGGTACTGCGATAACAAAAGTGCCTCAATAACATTGTGGAAATGTGACGGTATCAAACTATGGGTCTTCTGGGCAAAAGTGTAGTCTTGTTTCAGCCACAGTGGGGCAGAGCAGAGGGAACTTGAAACTACGGACACCATCGACCATTAGGCTACAGCTCGACTTTTGAACAAGAGAGAGGCAGACAGAGGCAGGCTGCAGTGAAAGAAATGACAAGTACGAAGCGTTCTCTTAAACTTCAGTGTCGAGCTAAATTCAGATGTGTAAAAGAAATAAAGGAATAAGAAAAATAGAGTTAAATTTCACTTTCTCTTTTGTGGCAATGCACTGCTATGAAAGAAAGAAAAAAAGTCCAGTAGAGACAGACCTGCTGAACATTGTGTGAAAAACTCTTCGTCTCAAAATACAAAGACAGTCAGCTCACAGAGGAAGAATGACACAAAGAAAGATGCTTGTTAAGCTCATGGAATGGCCAAAAAGACTCTACTGGCAGGAAATGACTGTCAGTCAAAGTAAGATAAAGAAAAGAGCACAGGGTACGAGATGGGTCATTTAAATCATTGTTCAATCTTCTTCTTTGCCAAAAACAATTAATAATTGTTTGCATATGCTTATACTTTAAGTAGCATTTTTACAAAGTCTTGATTTGTCTTTTAAATATCGCAATAAATATCTTGTGGATTTGATACTGAAGTATTATTATACCGTGAGTTTTTGATATCATTACTTCCATAATAACTAATGCATCCTGATGGCGTACTGAGTAAACAAAGGTAATGTTTTACCTGAATTTCTCCTATTTGTCCTGGTTATTGAAATATTTCAGGACACAAGGACTAACATTATTTTTTTAATGGAAACACTGCAAGCCTTCCACATGATCAAACATGTACCAAAACATGCTGAGTGACAAATGCAGCAGGTAAAAAGCTGTATTGTCATAACATAGGTTGGAGACACAGTAACACTGAACCGCTCACTGCAGTAGTTAAAAAGACAACTGTGAAACTGACTGGTCCACTCTCTTAATGTGATCAGTCTGAACACTTTTTTCGTCTGTAAATCTTGGTTTAATTAAAAAACTGGAAGTTCTTAAGCATCCAGATGGTGTGGACTACTTCAACAAGAGCAGACAGGCGTTTTGAGCAAATTAAAAGGAAGACAATCTTCACCTACAACTACCATGGGCACCTGTCAGTGAGAATGAATTTATCAGTGTAAATACCTCTCTGACAGAGCTGCTAGAACCCAAAAATAGCACATGACGCACATTGTGCCTCTGCACGAGTAGCTGTATGGGTGTGAGTGTATGTTGTGGGTGGAGAACATGGAGCTCCTGATTCCCACTTGTTCATTAAATTCTGTGATTACTCTTGCTTGTTACATACTGTGTCATTTCGTAGAACTACGTTTGTTCTGATCAAATTACCTTCTGCAAAATTTCCTATTTGCCTTAAGCCATCTGGCTTTCAAACAGAAAATGACGGGTGGAGGTGCATGAGGGAAAAAAAGGCCCTTGAACTGCATCACTAATGAGAAAAATAGAATGTCTGTGCTTAAATGGCATAACTCTGCACATGGAGGTGTCAAGGCAGCCCAGAGATGCTGCCCAGTATAAATGATGCTGATGTAGATATGATGTGACATATGCAGCAAAATATTTTACCCTTTAC
Source organism: Naso thynnoides (assembly GCA_029783665.1). Taxonomy (NCBI): domain Eukaryota; kingdom Metazoa; phylum Chordata; class Actinopteri; order Acanthuriformes; family Acanthuridae; genus Naso; species Naso thynnoides. The sequence continues at coordinate 17,553,197 of JAQLOL010000024.1, read as the reverse complement.
CTCGCTTACATTTAAAGTAAACTCACTTATTTTAGACATACTGAACCAAACGAGAGAGAGAGAATTTGTGCCTGTTAGGAGAAATCAAGCTGGCTGCAAAGTCGGGAAACCACTTTTCTCCTGAGGGAATCACAACAGCAGAAATGTGACACAAGGCTACAAAGTGTCCAAGTCTTAAGGCTCTGGTGGGAGTTACTGTACGGCAGGCATTCAACATGCAGCTGCTAAATAGTGACTCTTATAAACATGCATACACAAACAACTCGCCAGATATGTACATAACCTATAGGGCCACTGGCAAGATGCCATGTGTACAGTGCAGTTAGACTTAATAAAGAAAGCATTTAGAGAGGGAGAGGAAAAAACAGTCAACGGCTGAGCTCCTTTTGCAAACCCCTCTTTCACTGATCAGCCATTTGGTCTGAGTGGCTTGTTTATGTGACTAGTTACTGCAAGGATGACTAAGCAGAAATGAGAGGGGGCGGTTGTGGACCAAAAGACTACAGAGGCTGGGAGGGATGGAGAGTGGCCTTACACTGCGAACATGAGAGGAAGTTAAAAAAAACAAAAAACAGAATATGATAGAGGGAAGGAGGGGGTGGGGGTGGGACACATTTGTAATGACCAGAAATCCCAGGTTACTCAACTGCCAGTGGAAATGTACCCGAAGTACGGGACTAAATGAAGCTCACAGCAGCTTAGCGCAGAGACGTGAATTTCCACAAGTAGCTCAGATATTAACTCAACTTCTTTCTCTCAGCTGGCCAGGCGTGTGGGGATCTTTGCAGAGTCTCTTGACACACCAATGTGTTTCCATCTGAAGCTCGCTTTCTATTCATCACCATCATCAGTCACACGCATAGACACACCTACAGGTACTAATGTGTAAAGTTTCAGTGGAGAGGCCTAGTAAAGGGTTTATGAGTGTTCGCTGAAGCAACTGTGCAAAAAAAAAAAAATAAAATAAAAAAACAACAACAAAAAAACAAGAAAACTTCTCCATTAGCGTATCAGCCTCACTGGAGCAGAATCAGTTTCCACAAAACAAAGCAGAGGTTATAGCTCAAAAGGCCTTTTAATTGGATTACTGTCCTTGTCCCAGTATACAAGTGCCGAGGAAGAATTGATTTATTGACAGAAAGTTAGTCCGACTCAGCTGCAGTAGGTGGCAAAAGCCCCGATCAGCTGGTTGCTATTGGATCTTCTTCCGGTTGACCAAAGCAAATAAGCTATAAACATGTTAGCTGGTGGATTATGTGTCCAACGGTGATTCTGTGCATAATGGCGATTCCTTTTCAAATGATGAAAACATGGACAACTTTAAAGTGCTGCACATTTTGTACTGTATCTATGCCTTACTTTTAGTTCAAATGAGATGCACACTACCCTTTGTGTTTATGGTATTCTTGTTTTCTTCCTGGATCTCTTCAACAAAATTATGCTGTTTGACTTTTTGGTCAAAGACCGCCGTGGGGACTATTGATCATGCACAGAACGCTTAGGGCAAGTTTGGGGCCAATTAAGGTACACACACATGCAAGAGAAAATCGATTGCCAACGTTATCATCTCTGTGTCTCAGTCCAACTCAGAGAAATTCGACTTTGCAAAATTTCAGTCTGACTAACATATTTACATTTACTCCTTTTATCCTCTTTTCCAGAAAACATATTAAACTTTCTTCACCAATAGCTCAAATAATGTCTTACTCTATGAAAATGGGCATGTACATTGATGTGCAAGCGAAAGGTCACAGACTAAGTGGCTGCTGTCGCACTGATTTTAGTTCTTAGATCTTTCCAAATCAAGAAAAAACATTAAAACATCATCATCATTATGACAGTGAAATTTCATTGTGATTTCCTATCAAGTAGTGGTGGGGGAAAAATAAATTGATTCCTAGAAGGTAAAGGCAAAGGTAAAGCAGCTTTATTGTCATTATACAATGAATTGTACAACGAAATTGCGAGGTTAGAGTGGAGGGTTCCGCCCTGAGCTGCTGCGACTGAGCGCGCCGCCAAATTGGGCCAACCTAGAACCCAGGTCCTTCTTGCTGTGAGGCAACAGTGCTAACCACTAAGCCACCGTGCCGCCCCCTCTTTTTTTTTTTTTTTTTTAAACTTAAGGCATTGCGATTCAGACATGGACTATACTGAATCATTTCAGAAAGGTCCAAAAAAAATTTATCAAGATTTTAAATAACGTAAAATAGAAGGAACAAAATGGCTGAAAACAACATGCTCTGGCAGTTTACAGGGAGCACATAAGGAAATGAGAAAAACAACACTGACCGTGAGATCCTACCAGCACCGGCAGGTTTAAAAGCTAGTGTTTGGAAGCACTTGGGCTTCTACAAAGTTGATGGCGAAAGTGAACTGTTGTCACATTAAGATAAAACCAAGATGCATAAATTCAAGATGCACCTTGATGCAAAGGTAATTATTTCATAATCTTATAGTAAGCCTCTGAATCATAACTGAATTGAATCAAGTGCCGAGAGAGTCCCACCCCTACTATCAAGATCAGACCTCACAGCCCGTAGTCAGTCCTTGTAGAAAATCGACAGTTACATGATAAGTTTTTTTGTCAAGGAGCAGTACAAACACCGATTGTTTCCCTCAAGCCACAAGGAAACAAGAAAGCAAAGACTTGCTCCCATTGCTTCTTAAAAACTCTGAAAAAGGTGTTCTTGCACTTACACTGCATGTCTGCTATACATGTACCTCCCCCTTCTGCTTGTACCAGTTTTCAAGAATAATTAAAACTGGACCAGGTCAAGTTGACAGCCGTTTAAAACTGTGTGAGAGGGAGTTTAAAGAGCTGTTTTGTTTTCTCTGCCCCTTAAGTCTTAATTACTTTCTTTCTTTCTCTGTAACAAAAACCCATCTCATATTCAGTGAAATCTCATGTGGGAGTTGTTTCTAACTCCCACATGAGGAAAACATTTGAATATATTAACAATTGCAGTACAGATTAAGCATGCTCACCATTTACATACAAGGGCACAAGGTCGACAGAAATAAAAAAAAAACAGCCCTGAGGCTTCCCTCACTGGATTTGAAGAACTGCTTGTGCAGAGGGATTATGGGACACATGACTGTGCTGGCTAACAAGAGAAGGCAGAGAAAAAAGGACAGTTAACACTCGTCTGCCTGGTGGAGGAACAACCACCCTTGTTGAAAAAGGAAAAAAAGCCCACCTCTGCAGGATACTATCACAGCACCAGTCTAGAGTCATGCCATGGTGCATCAGGCCCTGCCCTTAAACCACTTTAACAGGCTTTTGAAGGGTTTTTGGTCACCACAAGAAAAGGTTAGGGATGTAATTCTTGGAAATAAAATTTTCTTTGATCTCATCAAAAAACTTTTGGGTGGAGCTGCCAGGACTTCCCAACTCTATCAATCTAGCTTATTCAGCTCCTGGCTGCATGGCAAAGCCCTGTGCTGCCAACCCTGGACTAGTTTGTATAATTCTTTATGTTGTGTAGCCTTTGACTCATGCATGCTTACCTGCATTAACTCTATCTTAATCATATGCTTCAGCCACAAACAGATGCAGACACTTGGGTCACCTATCTCACTTGCGTCCAAGTACAGCCTCCCTCCCTCTTTTGCTCTTAGGGGCAGATCGGGTCTAGCTGATAAAAACCGTAGTGCAGCATAAACAACCACCACATATTCATTGAAGAAGTGAACTGAGTGATAAATCAAGGGATGTTTTGTTTTCTTTGTGCAAACAAATGGTGGCAGTTTGGAGCCCTTTTTAGTTATTTGTACCTCAGTCTTTTGCATGAATGCTAAGTAGTATGTATGGTCCCACTGTTTGCTGGGATGTCGCTGTTGTACTTCCACCCAAATGACTGCAAGTGGACGCATGCCCGGACTAGATCCCATTTAAGAGGCAGCAAATTTGTTGTGACAAACTACACACACTCAGCCAAGTTCATCCATGTGAGCAGCACGTCACTGTGCCTCTAGTTATGGACATTATGCACTTTTAAGCACATTATGCTCTTCTGTGGAGGCTTTGCCATTAAAAAGCGTCTGCTAGCAGCTTCAGAACAGTGGTGAGTGGTGACAAGGACAGCACTACAGAAGAAATGGCCACATCAAATTTAAACTAAAAAAAGGGTAAAAAGCATTAGCTCAGCAGGCTGAGTTGTCGCGGCTTTCCACTCTGCCAAGGGATTTAAGTGGGGATTATGCTGTTCCACTAGAGGTGGCAAATAACATAATTTCAAGTAGAAACAGCCTTCCTAATTCATCACCTTTTCTCTGACATTGTTTAAAGGATTTCAGCACTTCCTCTTTGAGAGAAATGTTTTTTTCCATTCTTAACCACAGACAAATTAGGTAACAAAACAACCAAAGCCACACAGGAGAGAACAAAGGACAAAGATCTAGAGACTACATTCACTTGACAGTTTATTAGGGTGCACATTATTTCAAATAATGCAGACTAATACAACAATACTGCCATAATTTACTTTTGTCTACCTCATTTATTTCAATGATGATGGAAAGAATAATAGAAATAAATCTCTTTTTTTTATCATTCCTCTTTGATTATCGCCCCACTGTCAACTGAGGGAACACTGTTAATATTACAATTCTTTGTGTGAAAGTTTGTGTGACGTGTCTGTTAATCCGAGTTTGTGTTAAACTGAAACTCACCTGTATCTGTTTGAGCACCTTGGGTATTGGTTTACAGTTGAGTTTCTGACAGGCCTGTTTGTAGGATGAGAGGATCTCCTCCACAGTCACATTCTGAGCTGAAAAACACAGCACAATAAACATGGTTAGCATAGCTTTATTTATTGCTTTTTTTGAGCACATCTGCCCATCTCTAGGAGGTAAACACACAGGAAGTAAACACACAGGACTGGGACAAGACTCAGACCATCTTTTTTGACTTCCAGAAATTCTACAGTTCAAATGCACCACAGTATGAATATGACCCTGAAATACACGTAAAATACTACAAACCTAAAGCAGATCTATTCACAGTGCTTGCTGGCACACATCATTAGGTGACTAAAAAGCAGTTTATTCTTTTTTTGTGTTCTTTAGTTTACTTGGAAGTCATTCGCTTGTGACGTTGATGTGTCTACGCAAACAGGGCAACAACGTGAAACGGTGACTTTTATCATTCACAAAGCAAACGGGATCAGATAAAATTGTGATATGATTTTAAAGGATCCAAAATGGAGAAACTAGACCATTGAAAAATCTCAATGCAAACTCTTTGCTTCAAAGCTTTGTTTAAATGCATAACTGCAGAACAACCATGCTTAACTAGTGGACAGGTGACATGAAGAAGACGTAAAGAAGAGGAAGAGAGAGAACATAGCGAGAGCCCAGAAGAAACCATAGGCCAGTGAAAAAGACAAAACAGCCTACACATCCACTCCACAGAGCAGACACAAGGTAATGTTAACGCTAGCAGTTAATGTAGCCTGAATCAATGGGATTGCTAGTTGAGATGAAGTGAAGAGAGGAAAGACACAGGATGAAACTGTATGACTCTCGTTCCATTTCTTTGTATGCTCATTTTTGAATAAATGTCCAACAAAAGCCACAAAACTTAAATGTAGCCTCGCAAGGTACTTAAATGCCCCTAATTGGTTGTCAGTCTGACATAATATTAATATATACAATTTAAGCAACAAAAATGCAGAAGTACAGAAAAGGAAATCATCAGTCGTCCAATTTAAGTCTTGCCTTAAAATCCTTTTTAGTATATTTACTATTTCCTTCAATAAAGGTAAAGTATCTCTTCTTAAATTACTCGAATTATCAATGGAATTACCAGTAGATTACGAAAATTATTGATAGCTGCAGCCAAAATATTTGCCAAGGATATCCATACATGTCTCTTACAAATGATTTACACGATAAAGTCTAGGGTTGGTACACTTGGAAACAGTCTCCTTATGTGCCTTGGAGAGAACTCTCTTGATAAAGAGGATCAGAAATTGTAACCCTTTTATGGGCCCCCCCACTTAAGTCAGCAAAAAGGAGGTATTGTTCTTGGTGTGTGTGTGTGGGGGTCAGCAGCTGCTGCTTTCCCTGACTGTTGTCGGGCTAACTCCAGTCAGATGACTAGGCAACATTTAAACTCACTGTTCTGGCTGAGAGACTGCTGAGAAACGAAATGGGGCACTCGGGCAAAGAGAGATAAGGAAATCATGACAGAAACAGATAACAAGTGGGGCAAAGAATGCATGTCTGCAGGAATTTAAAAAGCTGAAGACATATGACTGGATAAAACCAGGATAATATGCATTTGAAGACCATTTGTCTTATTTAAACTCTCTGTCCAGTGATGTATACAGACATATTAATATATTCACAGTAAGCACCGCGTGCACACAGACAAAATCTGTGCCTAACTTCTACAGGACTAACAAATGGGGCTGGTGTGTGCGTACAAATCTGACTTTGAGCGGTAGTCAGCATTTCTGCCAAGGTGAAAATGAATCACTTGCTTTTCAGTAGCCTCCATCTCTTCTCCCCTTTGTCTCTCAGTGTCCTCCATCAGTTCAACTCAAGTTCATTACCCAACAATCGGCACAAAGCGGAGACAGAACAGGCAGCGTTGTGCATGAATGCGGCTAAAGACTGTGGTATTATTACATGCAATGTTTTCAGTGAAGGGTAAACTTAACGTATCTGTTTGCAACTAATGGAGGTGAACATGAGCATTGCTGACTGCTGTGACAGTTACCAGCGTTCATGCACTGTGCTGAGATGTGACAGCAAAGTGAACAAACAAAGCTGAACGCTGGGACTTTACGAAGGAAAAAAGGACAAATATGAAGATGTGCAGATTGGACGGTCAGTTTGAACATTTATATGTTTGTACATGGGTCGAAATGAATAACCTGCTTGGACTAAAGGCAGCCATGCTCGTCTGGCCAATTTTGTTATTCACCATCTCAATGATATGTGAAAACGTCAGAACATGGCTAAAAATACTGCGTGAAGCAATACTGCGGTGAGGGTTAAGTAATGATGTGCATGTATGTGTGTGTGAGACTAAATGAAAGAGCGAGTCAGTGCCACATGAATACAATGAGAACAGCCACAACATCATTCCCTTATTTTCAAACCCAGACAGGACAGACACTCGCACGGAAACCAGTTGAGTCTTGCAGCTGGTACACATTTGTTCATGCATCTGAAAACTCACTAAAGCTGGATAGTTGGGACTATGCTTAGCATCATCATGGCAACAGCAATTGATGTAAACTCTCAAGTCCCATCAGTTTTAAGATATATCAGATTAACCTGCTCTGAGAAGCTCATTAAAGTAAATAATACGTAATTTTCTGTTACCAGCTGTGGGTGCCATGAATCGGACTCCATGACTCAGAGTGTGTAGATTTGAGGCCTTGCTAAGCCCACACCATTGGATAAAACCTGAAAACTTCCAAATTTGACATCACAATGTTTCTAGAACTGCGTAGATGAAATCTGTTGTTGATCTGGATAATTGTTTAGGAGGACTTCAAGTAAATACATGACAATTTCTTGAAAAATAATATGGTCATTGCACAGGATATTCTTTTATTGCTTTTTAAAAAAAATTTTGTTCATCCACCACGTGACTGGCCCCCTTTTCGGATGGAAACACGCTTAAAATAAAAAACTAAACTTAGAAAAATCCAAAAAGTGAAATCACACAGGCTGGGAAAGATTCCAATGATTTAAATTAGGCCCGACATACAGGGACCAAGGCCTGCTCAGAGACCAACATTTTTAAGAAAAATTTTTTCCCTCGGAAAACTGTGATAGGTTTCTTTTGAACAGGATATGTGACTCTCTATTTGCAATTACAGTCAAAGCTGACCTTTAATTACAAAAAGAAGTGTAATAACTTGCTGAGGTGATGCCAATTAATAACTTCTGCTTCTTAGTTTTTGCTGGCAGAGAATCAGTTGTAATAAATTTCCACTCAATTAATCCAAATTTAACTGTTTGCTTTAGCCACAAAAAATATCTGGACAAAGAATTCCTCTGCAGCCAATGTGAGAGACTTGTAAATTTGTATAGTACAGTGTGTGCGTTCCAGTGAACACTGTGTCCTTGGAAAAGTCTTATTGTGCAGAGTTGCTGTGGAGAAAGTGTGTGTGTGTGTGTGTGTGTGTGTGTGTGTGTAAACACTTCCTGAGGGAAAGGTGGGGCCTGATGGTGGGCACCAGAGGTGGTGAGGATCCCATGCTTACTATTCAGTATTTTCTCACATAGTCTATTACTCATATCAAGAAAGGAGAGTTGAGTGAGACAGACCGAATTGAAAAAGAACACACTTGTTGGTTAAATGTAATCTATTACTACTGTCCTCGAAAGCAAAAAAAACAAAACAAAACAAAACAAAAAAAACAGTGTTACACATAAACGGAACACCTCACCAAAAAATTATTATAAATGTGTGAAAGTAGGAAATTGTAAAAAAGAGAAAAATAAAACCAGGAAGAAAGAGCTACTAAGATGTCAAGTGTTCTGCTTTTGATAGAATTTAGATGCTGTAAGCTTCAGCTTTGCTAAACAGTAAGAGCTGTGCTGCAGCTGTTGACTGCATTTTTGCTTGGTCTGTCTTTGTTTCAGTGAACTCCCTCCAGTGCTGCTGGTACATGTACTCAGGGAGTGGCGATGAGGAGGTACGCAGGAGGGGGAGAAAGGGAGGGGAAACCACTGTTCCCAACAACATCTTTGAAAACCAGGGTAAAGGGAAGTGGAGACTTGATGATATGAAGATATGGGAGACACGTTTTTTTGCCACCATTGATCACTGAATCTATCACAATCCAGTTGAGGGGGGTCTGACCATAATCTCTCACAACGATGCCCAGAAGCACGTGTCAGCACAGGGTGGCACAGGAGTTTGGCTGCATTTTCTGTTTTCACACTCAAAAAACCTGGCACATATTATTTAAAAAATACTGTAAGTTATTTTACTAAGTTAGGAGTGAAACTGGTGACAACACAGGTGTTACCGATTACACCTGCCAAAATCTGTAGAGCACTGCACTGAGGTACTGCTAATGCAAACTAAACATTTCCAACAGCTGCAGCTTCACAACAAAAGGATTAATGGTCAAAACATGAGTGGTAGTCACCCCAAAAGCAATGTGTCAGTGGGTTACTTACCGATATCCTTCATTAAAAATGCTTTTACAAATCAAGACAATGGACATTTCAAGCAATTCTTAACTGTGCATCAGTTAAAAATATTGCAGGAGAAGAGATAAAACCAGAGGGCGCAGTCACTGTGAGCTGTTAGATGGAGCAGCTGCAGGCGACACGCTGCACACCTCGAACCTCTAACTCCTTATCTCTCATTAACCTTATCAGATTCTCTATTAGCATTTCGTTTGAATCCAAAATGATTCTTAGTATGTGTTTTTGCTCTTCATTTGACAATGTTCTCCACCGTCATCTGGTGGGTCAACTCTTCTCACTCTCCTCCTATGAAAAGTGTCATCTCAACTCTGTGCTGTGAATCTGCTACTGCTTGTTTAGTGCAGGGCAGACACTTCCAATTAAATGCAGCTTCCACCATCAGACTGTTTATTGACTCAGAAGGAAAACAAAGGTGAGGGCATTGGGGCAGTAATGTAATCAGTGTAAGCCCACAAACCATGTAACACCTGTTACACAGACTACCATGACAAGTCTCCACCGCACCGTTCTAAATTCGCCCTGACCATTCCTTCAATAGACAAAACATGCTCTTTATGTTGTACTGAAGAAAGACAGCACAAAGGAAAGGGCAGCTGCTTTAAGAACACATTGAGACTTCAGGTGTGGAGGGGAAGAGGAGAAGAAAAAAAGCCTGAATAGGACAAAAGAGAGTCTGTGCTCTGACTTGGTGAATCTATTAAATGGCACAAACATACAGCAAGCCCCTTTTATCTTTGTTATTGTCTCTGGCCACCATCCACTGTGCGGCAACACGCACTCAGTCATTTACTGTCATTGCTGAGGTTGTGAACAAATTTTTTTTAAAAAGGCGAATGCTGCTATTATAGCACCCAGCTTGCAGTCTCTGATCAACAGAGGTAAATTAAGCACTGTGGACTTTAGGGATACAAATGATAATCAGTTTTTGATCACTGTCACGCTGGTGCACAAATGAGTAGATCAAACATTTGGAACAGTGTGATCAACAGCTGGCTGGAGTAAAGCAGAACAGTCATCCAAACAAATTATGTATGTACTGCCTGAATTTCCATAATTTTGAAACCTAATTTTATGTACTTTTTTTAATGACTCAAATTTGGCCGTGTGGTTAATAACTCATTTTTTTGGTGACAATCTCAGAATTCTTTTTTTCTTCCCTGCTTTACATGAAGGTTTTCGCAGATCACTACAACAGTTTTAAATCTAATCAGTTGTCTCTTAAATCAGGCATCCAAAGAAATGAGTGGAAAGTAGTGCGCTTGCAACTGCACTCGGGATCTTTTATTTATTTATTTTTCATAAACCGCACAAGAATTTCATCTGGTGTTTCAGTGTAAAATAACAACTGCATCATTGACTAACCAGTAACACATCAACCACATTTACGCACCTTATCCAGATGCGGTCTGGCAACATACTGGGTTTTCACCTAGTCTTGTTTAGGGCATCGACAGAATCACAGTGGTACTAAAGTACTAGGATTCACAATAAGTGAATGGAGAGGAGTATAAACAGTTTCTATAGCTTCTTTCAACTGCTTACTTCTTTGAAGTAATGCCAGTGCTGCACTGTATTTAGGGACTTTTTTTTTAAACAACAGAAATTTCTTTTTGTTAGCCAATTACAGGGAAAGTAAAGTATTTAAATGCTACTGTTGAGAATGGTTAAGAATGATACCCAACCCTCGTACTCAGCCTGTTGGATTGGAATCTTGGGGCGAGGAAAAATTAATAACCAGGCAACAAGAGAGGTACAACCGTTAAAATTTACTATTGTGTTTACTTCAGAGGCGCAAGTGACAACGCCATAACAAGTACAGGCACATATTATGAGAGGAGAGATCTATACAGTATGTAAAAGCTTTCTAAAGAAAACATTTTGTTTTGTACAGCAAGATATTGAATGGGAGCAGATGTTCAGGCAGCTAAACCTGTTACTTTCCCTCCACACCTAAACTGTACTTGTCAGTGTTTTCAGTGAAAAATGACTAGGTCATTTTTCTTAAACAATCGCAGGCAGGCAATTATGCAGACAGGCATTAGCGTAATAACTTTAAAATAAACACCTGAGGTTAGAGTTAATCACTCTACACTTAAGAGATTACTTAGAAAACGCAACTTCTGTTGGGTTTTAATTGTGAAATGATCATCTGTACAGGAAATACAAGCACAGATATCTGTATCGTAATCCTGATACGTATCGTATTGTAAAGTCCTTAACATAACCCAACCTTAAAAATTAATGACACAAAAGAACATTTTTGCATTTTTTTTTTCATACTTCTAATTTCTGTGTGTCCAGGTAAAGTGCATGAGTGCGCTTAAATTTCATTCTTCAGTTTGGACAAACGCTACAGTTACATCCTGCTGCTGTCCCACTGCTGAGGTTTTCCGTCACTAAAGGGCACTCACGCAGACACATGCCGAGTTAACAGCCATCAATATTATTCTAGTACATGTCACACACAGTATCCTCCTACATATTTATTTCACAGTACCTACAAAATTGAGAAGTGACAACAATGTTAAGTTATTAGCCCACTAACATAGTTGACTTAATTTTGGGTGTTTATGATCAGAGCGCTGTCGTCCCTTCTCTTACACAAAAAATTGGGGTGTAACAGCAGCAGCAAAGTAGATGGCAGAAAAGAAGCGATGCACTAGTAAGTTATGTTCAATAAATAATAAATAAACAAAGACTGAGCTGTAGCAACAATGAAGGACGATGTCATCATCCATTGGGATTTTTCATGGCGTACATCGTCAAGTGCCTGTTTGGTACACATCGAATCAACTTTAGCACGAGTCAAGTGTCATGTCAAGTTTAGCCATCAGGCAATGAAGCGTATATTGTGTTAAAGATAACAAACATGTTCAGCAGGTCACAGGCTGTGTTACCAACTTAAAAAAAAAATCAGATGGCAAGAAATACAGTCAGCAAGTCAAAATACCTAATTGCAATTATTTTGACTAAAATTGCAAATGCGATTTGATTTGTGATATTAGAGGTTATGATCATTTTTACATCATTATTTTATTTTTATCTAAAAACATTACAATAATTATGGTGTGTGATTTTTGCACGGATCTGTATCAAACCATGATTTTTTCTTATGGCTGTAGAACATGATGCGTAGGCCAGGACAACTCTGCAGCATCACAGTACTTGAATTTAATGGTATTTCGACACACAGATTTCTTCTTTGACAAATAACGTGCCTCTCTGTAATTTAAAAACTGCTGGAGGCCAAATTGTGATTTTGATAAAATCTCGATTGACTGTGAAGCCATAATTTTGCCAATTTCATGTCAAATCATTAAACCAATGTAACATTATTTCGTTTATTTTTGATCTTCTATTAACGCTGCCCACAAGCCTCTAGCCATGCAAGTATGACAACTCACCAAAAACAATTATTAAATGCAGCGACTAAAAATACAGGACTCATCCCCTCCTTTGTTGCTGCACAACATTATAACACAGCAGTCAAAGCCTCTACCACCGCCCACAAAAGGTCAGAACAGATCGACCACAATGTGAGCGTGGGCTTTGGTACCAGACTCAGTCCATGCTAGTCTTACTGGGCAAGAGAAGTGGACTGGTGTATGAATGCTCACTAAACTGTTACCATAACCACAAAAACTCTGACTATGGATCAGAGCTTTGAATTTCTTCCTCCACAGTGAGTGTTTTCTCTCTTTTTTAAAAGAGACTAGCAAGCTAGTCATTACATAACAAAGCAACGTTAACTGGCAAGTTAAAAAAAGAAAAATTGCAGAGAAAACTAGCACATTAAAACTGTAGCATTTCCAAGTGTGTGTACAGTTATTTGATTAAAAAAACAAGGGAAGGATAAAATGCTGCGGAGACTGTGAAGAGTTTGTGGGGGGAATTGAAGCTCTGCCTATTTTTTATACATTCTGACAGATAGCCAGTTCCTGCAAAAAGCAGCATAATCATCAGATTGCAATTTCTGCAACTTAAAGAAACTGAGCAACAAGGAAAACTACCTTACTCCAAACTTTTGAAAAGAACTTTTGACTGCTTTTAGACATTCTGAAATAATCGAAAGGAACATGTAAGGGTGCTGACTATTTTTTTGAAATCCTTTTAAACCTTTGGGACCTATATAAACATGTGTTTCTTAACTACCAAGGTGCTGAATGAAGCTAGCATCAGATTTACCTTGAAGCTGCTCTACTATGGAGACACACAATGTAGACAATGATCATTACAGTCTGAAAAAATCATCTTATGCCAGCTTTTGCTCTGGCATTGAATCAGAGTACAAGAAATTATCATTTCAGAGATGCTATTTACTGCAAAGAATCAAGGATAATTACAGGGTGCGGTTATCTGAATTGTTAAGAGGGCATTCAAGTGAGGTTTGACCAAACATCACCATCTTTGTACCTTGATCTTTTACACTCACATTCTTTACCCAGCTACAGGAATCAAAGTGCAACCATTAGTCTACGGGCATTGTGCTTTCTCCTTTCACACAAAAATGAGAAAACAAGCAAAGACAAGTGTATGTGTGCAAAGCAAGACACTGTCGACGTTCTTTGTAAAGACAGAAAGACAACCTAAGAGACTTGGCAGAAAGAGAGGTTTCCACTTAAAATCTATGACTTGCATAGTTTCAGGAAATTCTTCAAACTCACTAACAGTAAGATTTTACTGGTAAAGAATGATGCAGCATACTCTTTGTGTGGCAAACTTAAAAACTTTGGCAGCCACTCGGAATGTGGTAAATGCTGTACCAGGCACAGTCTAGCTACTGTAGATAAACACCTGACTTGCAGTTTACTCAGCACACATCTGCAGCTGCATGGACACTGGGGTTTTTCAGCACAGAATAAGGCTAAGATACTAACAACAAACTAAGAGAAAAAACTGTGGTTGGAAAAGGTAGTCAGCCTCTTAACTGACCTAGTATATATTCAGAATTTTTGCAGCTTAAAATAACCAAAACAACTGACTAACATTTCACTGACAGAAGGTAAAGCTCAATTCTTTCAAGAAATTGTGAGGTCTCAGGAAAAGTACTGTCACTTTAAATTGATCATTAAGACATCATTTATCAAGCCAAGAAGTTTGTGATGAAAGGTAAGGCCCTAGACAACAGTGTTGGCATGTTACACGCTTTAAGAGGAAATTATTCACAACCAGTAGGCCTGCCACGACAGTCAGTGAAAATAGATGCTCCAATGAAGATAACTGGAAACTATGAAGGCAATGTCTTGAACTGGCTGTGCTATAAGGTGGAATCCATAGTGTTCAAGCTAGGGCTAGATTGGCCGATGCCGGCGCTCATGAGGCAGATCAATCACAGAATATCTGCAGACATGTCTCAATGATCTGCACGCACCCCTGTCATGTGGCTGCTGTGTACGCAAAGACGCTCCTTTTATCTCTCCAACGCTGTTCAATTCAAGTTCAGCAAGATTGTTTCTAATTTGTTTATTTTTACATTGTTTTATTTTACCAGATGCCAAAAATATTAAAAACAACAACAACAATAATGAGATATTGGCCATTGAAAAAACCATATTAGTCGACCACTAGCTTTAGCTAACAAAAACAGTTTATGTGACCAGGTGCTTATGTGATCTGGTGCCATACTGACTAAAACAGACAATGGTCTACACTCAGTCTAAAATTGTCATAACTAATACTGACAGAATAGAACTTCTTACATATTTTTGTCGTCATAAAAACTATGCTCATTCATTATTTTGAAATTCATTATTAACCTAATTTATCTTCCAAAAGGTTTCAAGAAGGTTTATTAAGCCCAAGAATTGAGAAAACTCAAACCATGTATCCCTTCAAAAAAGGGTGCATTCATCCTCTATTGTCTAAATTCAATAATGCATCTTTTTCTTTCTGTTGTTGACTTCTATCCACACTTTATGCCTGTCTGCAATGCCGGGCGAATTGCAATTAGATGTAAAGTTGGAATATTTGGTGCTGTTTCAACATCGTCTCGAAAGTGGATTAATCGAGCAACACAAGCTGGCTGTTTTAGCTTGAAAGAGTAAAACTAAATCAGACAAATCTAAAGCAAAT
The DNA here is from genome assembly GCA_029783665.1 of Naso thynnoides. Lineage (NCBI taxonomy): Eukaryota > Metazoa > Chordata > Actinopteri > Acanthuriformes > Acanthuridae > Naso > Naso thynnoides. Next base: position 17,537,942 of record JAQLOL010000024.1, on the reverse strand, counting down.
ATGCGAAAACCACTTTAATTCTGACAGTGTGTTCATAGAACAAGGTATGAGATAACATGCCAAGTCTCGGGCAAATGTCCAGAGATAGATGCGAGTATGTTGGTGGTGGAACACAGAAGTGATGCCAGTTCCTACTTCACATGCAAGTGCCAGTGTTCAAAATAGCCCCCCTCTCACAGCCTCTGGTCCCCTTTGCCTGCCATTTTGCACTGCTGTGCTATGGATGGTGACAGCAGCGTCATTCACACATGACAGATGGCTGCCTGGATGGTCAGAGGTGGGGCAAGAGGCAGGGACTGTGCAGTGTGCTACTACAAGGCAAGAGTGTGTAACCGCAAAGAAAACAGAAATGAGCAAATAAGCGACGGCGTCCTCTATTTGTAGAAGACAAGCCCAAAGGTAATCCGTTTAAATCATCTGTATGAGGGCAGTGGGTCACAAGTAAAAGTATAAAAGTCAATAAAACCGCTATCTAAGGGCTTAGTTGTCTTACGGCAAGATCAGACAACACAAATTTGGCCAGATTTTAAACTGATTGCATTGTTCCACATTGGGTCCAATAATGAACGTCGCAAACGACTACCACTCTCTTTGTGTGACACAATCGTTGTGTCCAGGACGCCCCTCAACAAGCTAATACTTGCAGAGGTTTTAAATTGTCAGGCATCACCAAGCTAATTGTGCTCATACACTAAAGCATCAAGATGGACAACAAGATGGATGACATGTGGGAACAACAAAAACTGGCAAGGTGGAATCTATTTTTATTCTCTTTGTAAATTTCCACGTTGCTTTTTTGGAGTGCTGCTTGTGAGCTTGTCTTCTGGAGACTGTCACATGCTAAAGATGTTTCTGTGGTACTCATTATACTACAATCTGAATGTGCAATTGAATTACATGGCTAAGATTGTGAAGTTTCCCACACCTATTGTGAACTCTCAATGCGACCTGAAAAGCCTTGTTTCTGCCTGTTTAAGAACAGATAATTTTTTTCCATAGATGACGCTAAGAGTAACCAGCTTCAGCAAAATAGCCAGAACATGCTTACATGAAACAGAGAAACAATTAGGCCTATCTTAAATCTACTACTTTAATAATATAAACACATTGGACCTTAAAGTGAATGGTAGGGGAAACACTGTATGTTCTACCATCACTGATTCCCATTAGCTGGTTGCAGATCAATTCTTACAAGACAGGACAGACCGAGGCAGAATCTGACAAAATTTCAACACCTGCAAGCTCCTGGTGTACATATACAACCCACACCAGTCCACAAATGGCCTTCATGTGACTGCATTTGTACAACACAGACCTCCAGTGTCTAAGATTTGTTTGCACATTACTTAAGAAACAGCGGGATAGTGTATAATATTACAACAAGCCTATGTTGACTTCATGCCTCCAGCTGTGTGAGACATTTCAACTTCACAACAGCAGCCTTTCTTTTGGTATTATCACATATGATGAAACGAGAATGACTGCCTTGTGGTTGTATGCCTCCACAAACCAGACAGGTTGCAGCTAACATCCTGTCAGAAGTCTTGAATTATATGTTGTGAAAATGTTATTGGCATTTCATAAAAGCCACTAGGTGTACTTTTGGGTGAAATGGACATTTTCATTAT
>JAQLOL010000024.1:17523219-17535701 GCA_029783665.1 Naso thynnoides | reverse complement strand
ACTTTTGGGTGAAATGGACATTTTCATTATATTGACATGTATGATTCCAGTGAAAGATTTGAACATGAAAACCATACTGTCTTCACTCTGAGACTATTTTTACAGAGAAGTAAAGAGGACTGACTGAGAGCTTCAACACGTGGTGCAAAGACAATTACCTGAAGCTCAACATCAGCAGAACAAATAAGCTTGTGGTGGATAAGAAGCTAAGTGCTAGCTAGTACAGAAGCTAAAAAAAAAAAAAAAAGCAGCACAAAAGTTCTATACAATCACCTGATGTTCAAGATGAATACCTGCCCAATCTGTGCACTGAAAGCTCTGCTTATCAGTATGTAACTTGGTCCACTGCCACAACACATAACATTTCATGGGTTAAAGAGCCTCTATCAACATGGTGCCAACAGGGCCTTGGGTCTGACAACATGAAATGGAGCTGCATGTAGGAGTTTTGTAGTTACAGGATAAACAGTCATTAATGTGACTGAATTTTCTGCACTGCACGTAATAGGCTTAACTTATTTGCACACAAAGCTATATAACAATTATGTTGTAGTGCAGCACAACCCCCCCCACACACACACACATATACACACACACCTCAAAAAAATTCCACTGTGCTTAACTCACATGACTTTGACCCCTGCGTCAGTTGAAGGTTAAGGTCTAGATAAATGATTATGCTTAATGCTAAAAAGGGTTCGGGTGCCTACTCCTGCCAGTACTCGGCACACTGGAGCAAAATCCAATGTAACTCACAGTATTTACTCCTCAAGAAGCTACAATCTGCCTTAGAGATTCTTCAGGTGCAACCACCATCAGCAACTGTCTGCTGGTGTTTGTCCCTCTGCTCTGTGCATCCAACCTACTCACAAGACAGCCTACGCAATCGAGTGTTCATTTTGATTCGAATGTCAGCATTAAAAACAAAGCTTCAACTCCTCTGAGGAATACACCCCTAAGCCTTAGCATGCTGTTTGAGATGTAACTTAATGTGGCCTTACTGAGGAAATATAGGGTGCTTCCCTAGGACACATCTACAGTGAGTTTAAAGCGTCTTTTTGGATATTAATGCATCCCACCTCCTACCATTACTGAGATCAGTTAGCAGATGCATTTTGATTATCAGCCTCGGGGGCACAGACATTGGCTGATGCCGATCATCCCCAAAAGCGAGATAATTGGCCTGATTAACTGGGCTATCAATTATTGAGACGTGACAAAAACGATCTCTCTGCATTTATGAGAGTTTGTAGTAACTGATGGTGGAATTCTACAGGCACGTGACAAATTTCAATTCTGAAGGTTCCAATGTGAAGATAGAACAATTACAGATGCATCTGAATGCACTGAAACCTTCTAAATTTCAACCAGATTTGATATCATGTATAAACATATTATGGACAGAGTTGGGCAACCAAGGAGGAGGAGAAATAGGGAAGCCAAAGTAAAAGGACTTGGGAAAGCAACGCAGCAAGCTGGGAAGTTAAGGAATCTCAGGATATGATGTAGTATTTACTCAGGCCTGGAGGGAAAGAACAACCTCAAGTCTCGACAGGGACAGGGCAAAGAAAAATACACCAGGGAATGATATTATCTCACTCAGAAGAAAATGGTTTTTACTACTATCCTTATGCTGTGTACAATGTTAGAAAGGTAGTCAAAGATGCAGTGCTTGCCAATTCTGTGCAGATTCTGGCTTCACACATTATATGCTAGGTGATACCTTTAAATAGGATGACATCAATTCTGGAAAAATTAGTGTCATGAAAGAAATGGAAATATGACACTCAGTCTGCCTACTATTGTTCCTCTGACTCTGGTCCCTTCTAAACCTCAGGGTTTATTTTGAAAGGCAACTTTCTAGAATCCATGAAGTAACTCCTATTTAGCAAATACCCCCCTCACAAATTCTTCAGTATGCTCTTACAAGTAGCTGTGCATTTATGAACCTCCAGGTTCTGTGAACTTAGCTCACCGTTGGGCTCTCTGGCTCCCTGTCTCATGTCATCTGTCAGCAACATGACACTAGCTCAGCAGATAAAGGGTCTGGATGGATTGCGGAATTATTGTAGCTCAGCGTTCCTGACAAAGTATGAAGAGCCTTGGAGAGGAGATTCAGATACTTTTAATTTCCTGGATTTTGTCTCTGACAAACACCCGAACACAAAAAAATAGATGCCTGTCTCATGTGCAGGCATGATCCTTAAGATGACAGAAGCAGAACAAAGATTTAGTGAGTTCACAGCTGAGATTCTAGTAGCATAATAAAGAAAAAAAAGTCAGAATAGTAAATTTTCCTTTAAACACACGTGATGTGTCACTTGGGCAGCTAAGCAATTATTTATTAAAAACAAACATATAGTGATTATCAGGCTTTGTTAGGTGTTATTAAATTATTAAGTGGGTTTTTAAGTGGTTTTCCAACTTATTAACATTTAACTTGTATGTGCTGTCAGTTATCAAATGACACAGTATTCATCTTACACAGACATTACCCGGAACAGCTTGATAAAAAGTATAGCCTACATACTGTAGGTACATATTAGCCTTTATATAGCTTAAAGCTATCATATTGTGACAGATTGGGTTTTTTTACACTGGGATGTTTAGCCTTTTACAAAACACACTGAACAGTATTACATAAAAACTATGCATTTCAACTGTTAACCTTTTGCAAACAGTTTCTACCAGTGCCATGTCACTGTTTGCAAAAGGTTAACTGGTAAAATTTTGTTTGGTATACCCTGTGTACATTGTTTTAGTGTCTGCAAAACCATTTAAAGACATGAAAGGAGGTTTGTTTTTCTGCACATTAAGCCTTATTCCAAGGATGTTAACAAGCCTATACAACAATCTACAGCATTATTATGATGAACGGCGCCGTCTTGAGAATGCAAGTGTGCTGCTGACATCACTGCTGGCTGAGAACACAGAGGTGCCGAAGCATTACAAGTGTTTGACAATCTGTCCAATAACACAATAAACGCTCTCTGAGACAAGAAAGGCACCAAATGTGTTTTAGTGCCAGTACATGAGAGGCCACCACTAAACTAACCACTTTTCCATTAAGGTCCGTGCCAAACTGAAAACACAAACTGAACGTAACTGAGTTAATGTTTAGTTAAGTAAATAGTAGGCGAGAAAGCTGTGAGAGAACATATCTAATACTTTCACATAATGAAAATAAAAAGCCAACAATTGAAACAATAATAAAAGTCACCTTGTCAACACGTTGCAAATCAGCCTTCAGTTCTGCTGCACTTTCATTCAGCCTTTTCACTCTTGTAGCTGTTGACAGACATGATGGTGGCTAGTTCCATAACTCTGGCCTGACAAACTCCATAAAGCTTTCTGCTTTTACAAATGTAATGGGAACATATCTTAATTTACCATTTCTGTTACCATGGTAACATTCTCTGCTGTAGTATCATCACAACTATGTGTTCTAACAGAGCCAGCAAATGATGTGATGCAAAGCATCTCTTGTTTGTCTCCGCTGTGCTCAAGGCAATGTAAAGGTAAAGGTACTTTACTGGTCTCATACACGGTGTAAAGTGAAATGTGTTCTCTGCATTTAACCCGTTCCGGAGGAGCAGCGGGCAGCCACAGTGCAGCGCTCTGGGGACCAACTCCAGATTCTGAGTCAACACCTTGGTCAAGGGCACTGACTGGGGATACACCTGACATGCATGTTTTGATGGAGGGGGAAACCGGAGCACCCGGAGGAAACCCACGCAAACACAGGGAGAACATGCAAACTCCACACAGAAAGGCCCTGCCCTAGCCAGGAAGCACATCCAGGACCTTCTTGCTATGACGCCACAGTGTTAACCACTAATCCACCATGCTGCGCCGTGGTTAAACATTTAACTGGTATTTCTGTGATACGAAAGTTTAATGCCACATCTCGCACCGCATGTTGTCATCGTCTTTTTCTCCAAGTATTTCCAGACATCACTTTTAATGGCTGCAGCCAAAAAGGTGCATGTGATGGCGACTAAGCTGAACTACTGTTGCTTAGAACAACACGTGCGCAGGTGTGTGAGTAGTGAAATGTTATTCCGAATAATGCCGTTAAAAACAATTACTCAAGTAATCAACTGTACCCATCCCTAAAAAGTACACACTCATGCACTTACACCCACATAATTAAACGTTTGTTAAAAAACTGTTACCTAAAGATGTTTCACTGAGCTCCCAAATTTCTTTGCGTGCTTCTATATTTTTTTAACTTGAGAGTACCTGTACTAGGACCCTGTGACAAAACAAATGTGCTGTGATAATTAATCTGAGCCATCTGCTGTCATCTACAAACTTGACAGTTCTGGGTTGGAGACTTTGACCGTGGTGGAGTACGGCTAAAGATACTTCATGTCCAATTTACAATCTGACTTTCTGCCAGGCATGTGCAATGTAAACTGATAAAGAAACACTCAGAAGAGCAACAGAGTTTGGTTTCAAGCAGTAAGGGACATGAGTCATGACTGCAAAAAAACACGTCTATTACGCAGAACCAGAGCAACAAGGACAGTCAGGAGCTCCAGTAAATGCCCTGTACATAGCAGCAGCATTGTGGAATCTCTGTGTAAAGAGGGCTTTTAAAACCAGAAATATAAAATATTGATGCCATGTTGCAACATAGCTGTATGCAAAATCTATGATAACATCTGGTCTCATATCCTGATAACGATATTCTATCAATATACTGCCCAGCCCTGGTTGAACATTATGTTTGCATGTTCCACTACATATTTATTTCACATTTATACTGCAGGTTCCTGTCATGCTGGTCGATATTTTCTAAATATCTACAATATTAAATGTTGCAGTTTACAAGGCTGTTTGGCCAACTGCAGGGGAGTTAGTCAAATAATTTATATTCAGCTGAACACAAGGCAGTGCATAATAACCTTGCTGCTTTTGTGCCACTTTCCACTCCCCTCCCCCATATGACATCTCGCATCACTGACCTTTGCCTTGGTCTGGCCTACATTTTTGGTTTTATACATGAGAAAAAAACCTGGACACTTAGTGGCTTACTGCTAAACCACACAGGTCACAACAATACTGAGACTCAGCTGGCAACATATAGTCTAAATAAATAGAAACTTGGCATCTACTCAGACTGCAGTCCACTGTTTAACTATGTGGACTGCTGTCACTGAACTGTGAGCAAACACCAGTTGTCCTACCACGACTGTATGTCTGTTGATTAAATGTTGACCATTGTCCCCACTGGATGGAGGATCTGAGTCATGATCGTTGGATCATATACATGACCTACTTTTTCCTCCAAAAAAAGATTTAAACATTGAACTACTTGACACTAAAGCTAAATATCTCTGCACAAGAGAAACCAGAATGCAAAAACATAAATCAAATAATAAAAAAACAAATAGTGAATCTGATTATGGCACTGTGTAATCAAGACCACAGAAGGGTCAAAGAAGAAAAGATCACTGAGACATTCCTATCATTTTATTTCTTTGGTTATTGACACACATTAACCGCTGAATTAAATTGCATGGTTATTCAAAATCTAGTTATCATGGCATTTTTAAATAAAAACTACATTGCAGGGTATGGATCCAGTAAAACTATATTTAATCTAAACTAATATTTTAAAAAAATCAGGAAAAAGAAAAGTACTGATTTAATGTTAAAAGTATCTTTCACATCATATTACATACTTAACCCACTGTGCACACTAACCCATATTTTAAGTTACATGTTTGGCCGACTGATCTGGACTGGCAGGAAAGGAAACAGGTTGGGCACATTTTCATTTCTGCACACTGGTTACAATAACAAAAGTACCATGCTTTCTTACTTTGATTTATCTGTATAAATCTAAGTATCTTTCATTTATTTATTTGTATTCTCTTCCTATTTATCCCTATGATCTACTGTTTGTGCTGCTGTAGCACTAAACTGACCTCCTGGGGATCAATTTTTTTTATGTGTTTTATTAAATAAATGGTATCTCTTGTAAAACATATGCATATTACTGCATGCAAAACTGTGACTTCTGGGCTCCTTATTTCAACAGTCCAGGCAGTGCCATATCCTGCATGAGCTTCCTTTAAATGTGTTCTCACTGAACAAACAGGAACCTCGCTGTAAAATGGCACACCTCAAGGAGTGGTGGGATTAATCACTTACACTATGGCGTACAGCACAGAGAGGGGCCTAAATTATATATATACAGGTATACAGGTTGTTGGAGAAAAAAACCTGACTTAACAAATTACATTCCTAATTTGTGTGTGTGTATGTGTGTGTGTGTGTGTGGGGGGGCAACAGGTTCTGCTTGAGGACTAAATAAGACTGCAGTGTGATCTTGCAAGAGATGACACGCTTTGAGGAAAGACAAAAAGCACATTCCTATAGACACCTTCAAAAGACACACCTAGGTATGCAAAATATTGGATTTTTTTTTTGCCAATATCTAATATGCGGATATTTTACAACTCATGTGGCCAATAATCGATGGTGACACTGCTATATATGTATATCTTTTCCCCAAACCTCATTGCATCAGATCATCAATTCTCTTGTGTAGTGGAATTTACGTACAGTATTATTATGCATGCTCTTACCATGTTGGCCTGCCGGCAAATGAAGGCACAAAGCTTTAAATGACGTAATATTCATTCTTTTTACAAAAGAAGAAAAATACTTGAACTTACATTACGTAAAACATGTCATATTTATTTGTGACATTTGCTTTTGAACTAAACAAGAAGGATATATCCTACTTAAACTGGATGATACTTTCCCTGAGACAATCACAACAATACCTACAACCGGGGCAAATTTGGCCTGTTTCACAAGTGATAAAATAGGCAAAAATAACATCTGTCCACTGGGAACATGTGAAACACGGCAACGACTCGGGCATTTAATCAAGGAAACAGCAGCCTACTATTTTATTGGTTATTATATCAGTGGATATTGGCATGCTGGCCAATATCCAATATTTAATTTTAAAGCCAATACTATCCAATACCGATAACGTGCCAATAATATTGTGCATCCCTAGACACACCTCTTATGTGTCACCGTCAAAATTCAGCATCCAGTGATGTTTTTAACGACTATTCAGTGAGCTGATGGCCTGTGGCAGATATATCTGCATAGGCGTATGTGTTGTTCAACATGTGACAATATAATTTGACAGTATATAATGCACATTATTGGGATAATTAAGATGTTTTAAATTTCAGGTGAAATGTACTCTTCAGAGCAGTGTTGTGTAAGCTTGTAGATATATAATATATTGGTGGCAGCCCAAAAAATCCAGTCTCAGTCAGGCTCTACACATGGAATATGGACAATGACAGGGCAATTTTTAAGCCAAGTCTGACCAGATTGACCAGCTCATTAGATATAATATAAGAGAAAATCCTCACAATCCATGCGGACATGTTCAAGCAGGCACAATAGACAAGTAGGGTAAATGAAAAGTTATTCACACATGCAAAAACACACACACAGTATTACCATGTCTCCAGGGGTCTTTAGGCTCCACTGCTCCAGAGACAATATCCTCATCTGAGGGAAACGTCACCCTTTTGCCACTTGGTTTGTGTTTATCGTCCCCCTCCTGCACCACAGGGTACAGTCCTGCTTGGTCTGTGGCAGGAGCCTCTGTGATGCTTGTTGGGCTGGCATCTGATGGTACCGTACTGTCGGATGGAACATCCTGAGAGGTGGATTCTGAGTCTACAGTATTGTCTGAACATGATCTGACGTTTGTCGTTTCAGCCTCCAACACGCCGCTTTCATCTAGACTCAGATCTACACCTATGTCCATGTCCCCACCATCGTCCCCTTCTTCCACAACAAACTTTGCGGGCTCACCTTCTTTGTCTTCCTTCATTTTTTCCACCCCAATATTGTCCTTGTGCTGTTCATCATTAGAAAATATCAAGTCAGTGGGATTCACTAAGGCAGAGGTGTCGCGGGCACTGCTCTTTCTGTTTCCATTTACCTCATCAATTTCCAGTGTGTCTTGTGCCTGGTGGTTATCCTCCTCGGCTGCCTGAAGGTTGTCAGTGAGCTGAGGCATCAGGTATGTATCTGATGCTTCTGTGGGAACAATGTTTTGTTTCTCTGTGTCACTGTCGGTCATTAGTTCAGAGATCCGGGGGGTGACCCCTTCTGTGTTGTTGGTCATGTTGTGATCAACTTCCACATTGCTTTTAGTCTTAACATTGCACAGATCTAGACACTGCTCTTCGATATTCATATTTTCATTGCCAGTGAAGCTCTTTAGTCTCAACTGTTCCAGACAGCCTCGATATTGAGTTAAACAGTAACTAGAAATCAACTGACATGGATAAAACTGTCTCTGGCCTCACGAAAGATATGCAGAATTGCACCTATCCTGGTCCTTTATTGACCAAAATATATTCAAGTGCAATGAGAATATTAGACCTGTATTTGTTTGTTGAACCGGGTTTAATTGATCTTACTCACAAACCCAAAATCACAGGTGGCTTTGGCGCATCCTCAAAAATTTGCCAATTAAAGTGCAATTTCACATAAATATCAATACAGGAAATATTTATTACCTGTGTGAAACAGATAACGTACTGTTTCAGTAATTATTTATACGCCAAACCGGGCAACTTTGCTAAACTATCAACTATCCCAGACAAGCACCACCACTTAATATCTGCCAACAGTGTCCTATTGCTCCAAATGAGAAGCGTCAAAAGGCTCACTGGTTGTCAGCACATTTCCAGCAGTATTAAAAAGCACCAGACAGTCAATTGAAAGGAATAAGTCACTCAGGGTGCCTCCATTACGCTAGCAAAGTGAGCTCACAGCCCGACACCAAACCGATTCATTTGCATGAATTTGAGCGAGCTAACGTTAGCTAGCTTGCTAAAGTTGTTGCCCAACAATGACATCCAGGCCCGTTTGCGGTCGCATGCCTGCTTCTCTGCGCGAGTTCGTCTGTTTGTCCTCGACAAAGTCCATTCTTCTGTGTCAAGAAAAATATTTTCCGGCAGTAGCTCTTGTCTCACCCTGTGTCGTGGTGCAACTCCGCTCACATCACAACCCTTCGACCAGCGGCAGCCAGAAAAAAAACAGGCGTCACACTCCAAGCAATGAGCATGTTTCGGTGGTTAACGTTAGCCCCGGGAACTGTGCCGAAGATACACCTGCCGGTACTAACAGTGCTAATTATTATACGATTATGAAGATATCACGACCGCACCGGTCTCGTAGGTGTCGCCCTATCCGGGAGAAGTAGGTTGAACCTGTTTTTGTCTAGCGTTACAAATCGCTAGCTTGTTGGAGTCCAACAACTGTTTGTTGTTCACACGTCTTACGTCAGCACGTCGTTACCTACAGGGGTACATTCAACACACGCAGTGTTACAGAGCGTTGCAAAAAACAGCATAAAAGGGGCAATATTGTAAAGGTAAAGAAAAAGAACTGCTTGCTTTGACAGTAATTCTTCAACTCAAATAATTGATTATCATGATGGACAAATTTCACATACATAAATCAGCCCTCTCCACTTGACTTATCCAATTAGGCCTACATCATTCCTTGAAAGTGGTTTTAAAAAATGTAAAAAAAAGTTTGGATTGTGTAAAACAAACGGTGCTTTCACTTTCAAATGTCGCAGAAATTCTCTTTAGTATTTCATTCCATATATCCCAAATCTTTCACCGTTTTTTCTTTTCTAAAATTGTAATGTCTAGCTTGTGTGTGTGTGTGTGTGTGTGTGTGTATTTAAACAATGTTTTGATGGAACAGAGTATGCTTCTTTATGGGAAGGCCAGTGCTCCAAATGCACATATCAGATAGCCTAGTACCCAACCACCTCCAAGCTAAAGAATCTTTGACTAATCAACATGCAAGTTGGCTGGAGCTTGGACTGAAATAATTTATCTTACAGGCTTACACAGACAACATTCAATCATCAAGATCTTCCATTGAAATGTTGCCTGTAAAATAAATTTCACTGGGAGCTTAACTGTGTGCAGACCTTTTCTATTTAGGTGCAGTTCATTTTTTTGTCCTGCACCTGTGCATATATTTTTTTGCTGGATGTGAACCCCTCCCCATCCACACACACCCCCCTCCCTTTTCTCCTCTTATGCTATGGTACACTTTCAGCAAGTCTTAACCCAGGCTACCAGTTCCTTCTCCCATTTTAAATGTAGTTGGTTGGTAAATGGTTTGGTTGGTCATTGGTTGCATAGGCCTACTTTTTAGCCTTTATGCTGTGTGTCTTATGCATACATGTAAGATTTTATTTATTTTGTTAACAGAGCACTTTGATGGATATAGCAGACAGGAGAAGCCAAAATGTAGAACTCAGTTTACAACCTATACATGACTTGAAGACCAATGTTCAGCCAGTTTAAGATGAAGTTTTGGAGGATATGTAAAGACAATGCAAATTGTTCCCAGTCTCCCTTAAAACTTGGGGTTTTGGCTACAGAAGTAAGAGATTAAGCACATTTCTACAGATCAAGTGAAATCAGCACAGCTTTAACTGCCACCAAACACACATGGGTTTGTAGAAGTCAAGCAGTTTTCTAGAGAAACCAGTGCCTTCTGTCCATTGCTCAAGTAGTAAAAACAAGCTTGCTTAAACAATTATTTTATTCGATAAAATTTGGGTTCTTAAAAAGATAAATTGCAAACATGTACATTTCCTCAGTTAAAACTCTTGAGACTGAACGTCTTTAGCTGTACTGTCATCCTTGTGTGCCTTGGTCTTCTTGGGTAGAAGGCTTGCCTGGATATTTGGGATAACACCACCATCTGAGATTGTGACCCCTGCCAGCAGTTTGTTCAGCTCTTCATCATTTTTCACTGCCAACAAGATGTGACGAGGAGCGATGCGATGCTTGTTATTATCACGGCAGGCGTTTCCAGCCAGCTCCAGGATTTCAGCACAGAGATACTCCAGGACTGCTGAGAGGTAAACTGCAGAACCGCTGCCAATTCGCTCAGCATAGTTGCCTTTTCTCAGCAGCCTGTGGATGCGACCCACTGGGAAAGTGATTCCTGCCCTGGTAGACCGGGACATTGCAGATTTTGGTTTGGGTGCAGCTTTCTTCCCACGGCCAGACATCTTTGGTCTGATTAGATAAAATACAAATGGGTCATTAAAATCAATTTAATAATTTCTTAAAACCAGAAAAGAGTAACTGAAAACAGATGCCGGATTTGAAATAAAGGCCTATCAAATTTGTAGTCACACAGTTAAATGACTTTTAAAAGCTGTTTCTTGAAATAGTTACAAACATTAAAGCCAGCACCATCTTACAGTGCAAACTGAAATCATATGAACATAATTCAGACTCACCAGTATTCTGCACTTCCTTATGTTTAGACAGCAGCTGTGCCCTGAAACAGAGAATGCTGCTTTTATGAGTCAGGCAATCATTTTTTGATTACTAACACCTGGCTGCTCTGCTACATGGAGTTACCTTGACCATCTGCATTTAACAAGACCAATATTCAAAGGAGACCATGTCTCCTCTCACATACATTGTACTGAATAACAGTTAAAGAGGAGACTTTTGTTTCTTCGTACAAAGTAGTAAGTTGTGCTTTTCTGCACAAGTGGTCCTGCACATGTTCCTGTGGAGAAACCAAATCAGCCAAATAGCAAGCACGTGTCAGCCAAACAATTCTTAAACAGTGTTTTTACTTTTTCTGTTTTCGGAAAGTGACAGGTGAAAAGGCAATCAGGAAATTGGAGAGAGACTGAGGCACGAAATGCAATAAAAGTCACAGGCAGCAATCTAAGCAGCAACCATGCTGTCATGTGGTTTGCATTTTAAACATGCAGCAAGCTACCAAGACACTTTGGACCCCAATAAGTGGTAATTGGTAAAATATTCAATTAATATTAATGATCCACTAATGTAAAAGTGTTATACAGTTCTAGCTGGTCAGTGTAGGCCTAACTATTCTTATTCTATTTAGTGGTTTCACCTGCAAAGTGCATTTTATTCAATAAACTTAAAATATTTCATAAGATCTTTATGTTAATAGTACCATATCTCCATCCACAAATGCAGTGAGTAGAAGTATCTTAAATTTGTACGTTAATACAGTTTTCTACTTGTGTGAATACTTTGTTGTTTTCTACCACTGCCTTTGAAAAACACATGACGTATTCTTTTAAAAAAATTGGCAATCAACTTGAGTAATTACATGAAGCGGACAGCTGATCCAATGCACCAGGTCATATTTTCTGTACATTTTTAAGAAATCGTCTTACAGGCAAGTGTGCTGACGAACATCGACAGCAGATGGCAGCACAGACCTCAGAATTAACCTGTAGCCTGTTGCACTCTGTCTTATTTATTTTATTTTTTTTATTCAAATGACCCATTCTTAATGATAGAGCACATATAAAACTGCACTTAGAGGTGTTGTGATCCTTCACTTTATGATCAGATGCTCGACTGTGTCTGTGAGTGTGTGAAGTGCTTACC
>JAQLOL010000024.1:17502861-17517090 GCA_029783665.1 Naso thynnoides | reverse complement strand
CACACACAAACACACACACACACACTCACGCACGCACGCACACACACACACACACACACACACACACACACACACACACACACACACAGGCATTTACATTCACATTCGCACACTTCATTTCTTTAAATATTCATTTCCGTCTGTCTAAGATGTGTTTGGGGGAGTTTCCTGTTCCCAGCCCTCCCGCTTCCCTGAGAACCGCCATGTAGGAAGTGGCAGTCCTGGCACCAGTTCCTCCTCCCCCTCCGACTGGTCAAATTCCCACCTTATAGAGGCCGACAGTGGTGGAAAGAGAGTGAAAGAAAGAGATGGATCTCTGCCATAGAAGTTACTGTCCATTTAATATGACTGGTTTCTGGATACTGTTACAAAAATTGTTGTTGCTACAGCCTTTTCCCAGACAAAATCAACCTCTTTAGTCGACAGCCTGCACAGCCCTGCTCGCTAATAAACTCAACGTCTTACTCTATTTCACAGCTGGAGGTTTTTTCAGAATTTCTCTAATTCTTTTGACAGAAACAATTCCCAGGGTGCAACTCAGGAAGTTATGGCATGTTTTCAAAACTTAAACATGTGACCTTGAATTTTTGTATTTTGTTTCTGACAGGGAAATATCTATTTCTTCCAAACAAACATGACAAAGAAAACTTAATTTGATTCTTGGATCACAATTACAAGATTTACACATGGACACTAGAGAATTACAAACTGTTTGGAGGCGTAAAGTCAGGAAGTGCAAACTCTTAGGTCTCTGTTGGTCTGAAGCAGACGATGTGCTGCTGAGAGGTCAAACAGAGTGACATCATGAATCTTTGTTCAACTGATTTGGCACCTTATTCACTCTGAAGTCCAATCACAATAACACCTCTGCTACATATTTCCTCTGATGCATAAAGTCGGTACACTGTTTTTTGAATTAAAACTTTATCAACATAGCCGGTTTGCTCTTTTCTGCATCTTTTCTGGCCTGTTCTTGCTCATAATTTGCTTCCTCCTTCCGAATTGCCTTTTCCTGCTCTTTCATCCTTCTTCCATCAGGACCATGGGACATCTTACGTCTGTCCCTTCCTGCCTGTCAATACATATAAAAATAACCTGTTGCGGGATTCGGGCCCCTGCGCTGACAGCTCAAGGCTATCCTCAGACTTGTGTTTGATTACGCGCATGTCTGTGCATGTTTGTGCATGTTTGTGCATTTTAGGAGAGAGAACAGATGCTTCAGGGTTGGTTTTCTCATTCTGGCCACAAAAAGACCTGTGATTGTTATTGTGCTGCTGCTTTGGCCAAAACAAGCCCAGCAGAGGGATGAGGGGACAGAGGGATGGACAGTAGGGCCACTGAACATAAAAAACAAACAAAACTAAAACCAAACCAAACAAACACTGATTAGCCTGGCAAGACCATAAGATGTTTGCTGGTGGTCCAAACTTGACAACCTCAGTGTGAATGTGGCCTTTTCAGAATGTTCATGTTAAATGAGCGGCTTACTAAAATGTGCATCCATCTCTCCATTACCTGTAACTGCTAATGAGGGACTGGAGGAGGTGGCTTGAGCCAATCCCAGCTGACACTGTGAGTGCACCCTGGATAATTCACCAGTTTATGGGCTCTTATTGAAATATGCACTTTGAAGTAAGCATTATGATTTTGTTATCCTTAAAGGGATAGTTCACCCCCAAAATGAAGATTCAGTCATTACCTACTCACCCTCATGCCGATGAAAGGTTGGTTGAAGTTTATAAGTCCACAAGACACTGCTGAGGATTCACAGGAAAAAGGTATTGCAGTCATCTCCCAAACAATTGAAGCAGATGGTCACCAATTTAGAAGTAAAATAAGTCAAAAATAAAACTATAAAATGCCTCCACACATAAGGTCAGTGATGCCATGTTTTAGCCTCACTGTTCACTGTAGCCTGTAGCCCCTGAGATGAAAGTCACGTTCACATGCCTGCCTCCACACACACGCACACACACACACACACACGCACACACACACACACACACCTCTACTGTAGGTGACGATATGCTCCATTCAGCTGGTTGCTATTGGACCCTCTCCTGGTTAGCCAAACAAGCTACAAACAAGTTAGCAAGCGACTAGCAGAATTTATGAATGGTGAAAACATGAACAACTTTATGGCGTATTCCACTTCAAATCTTTGCTTTACTTTTTGTACGAATTCCCCTCGTACTTACAGGATTCTTGTTTTTATGCTGTTCAAGTTCTGGGTCAAAGATGCCGCGAGGACTATCAATCATGTGCAGAAAGCTTAGGCCAATCCGGGCACTGGTGAGGTGTTTACATGCAGGAGTAATTCGACTCCCAATCGCATTATCAAGGTGCGTTAACTTGACTTTGGAAAATTCGATTTAGTCTGATTTCAGTCAGGCTAACATGTTTACATGCATTTTAAAAGTCTGGTTTTAGTCGGACTAACACTCTGATTTGCTGTGATTGGTTCTCCAAATCTTTTTGCTAGTCTGCCTATTCACTGCATCTGTCTAATATACTCAAACTTCATCTTACTTGTGGTTTCTATTGTCTGCAGTTTCTATTGTCAACCCACTGATCCTTTGGTTCCTGAGCTGCCTCCTAAATAAATTAGTTCAAATGAAGTGTGAGGGATGTTTATATAACATGCTGTTGGTGTTTCCATGCTGTGACCAAACCACAATCAGGATGTCTCACTCTCTATTGATCAATAAAACATAATACTATTTCATATTAAGTGAGAATTTTGCAACAGTTTTCTCTTCTATTGCCAGGAGTCTTCAAAACAAGTATTATATGGACACCTGCTATAGTGCTCATTGTTATTACAACAGGCTTTGTTGATGTGTGTAAGCGCCCAGATGGAAATGCTTCATAGCCTCTTACTGGCTTCGATTCTCTTCCTTCCTATTTGCCGTTCCCACAAGCTGCCAAATATGAGGTACATAGCATCCCCATATACTCTCACACACACACATACACGCACACCTGATCTTGACTCAGACCAAGTTTTGGGAAGCCGGAGGACCATGTGGTAGCTTGTTTTTATTTTTAAAAAAAGGGTACATGCTTCCAGTAAACCACTGATCTCAGCTGGACATCTGGTTGATGGTGAACTTGTAAATGCTGGATTTTGAATTAAAGCAAAGTTTGTGTTTTAGTGCAGCCAGAGGAAGGCAGACATTAAAAAAGAGAGAGGGGAAACACATCAGTTAAAGAAATGAGGGGAATTTTTCAGCAGACCATGAAGAATATTGTGTTTCAGCGAAAACATTGGGTTATTTTTAGAGCAGCAATCCACAAACAGTCAGGATGTACCTGACAGTTGTTCCATTCGCTAAGCTCCGCCTTCGTAGTTACTGTTTCTATAACAACGTATATACTTTACAATAATGGCAGATTTACCACTTGAATTTCTCACTAATTTTCTAAACAAAGATTCTTGGATTTCAGACAAAACGAGCTCTGAATTTGGTCAACGTAGATTTTGTGAGCTAAAATGACAACTTGACAACAACTCAGCGGATTTGATCAGATAAAGCTAGCTGGCTATTTAACCTGATCAGATCCAGCGGAGCACCTGTGATACTTGTTGAGGACATGATCCACAACTTGCAGTGAAACAAAAACAAATTGCACAATTTTTTGTGTTCTGGTTCATATTTGTCACTCATATTTGTTGTTTTTTGTCTTTAAACATGTTTGGTCTTCATACTTTGTTTGATAATCCATTAACTCATAGGTGTATTCTGGCCTTAGAGTTTGCTGTTATAAGCTTTTTCATTCCCTAAAAGTAGATGTAGTGAGATTAAGCTTACATTTTCCCTTTGAGCTGAATAAAAATATCTTCCTGCTGCCTTCACTAAAATAACAAAATCAGAGTTTTACAGAGTCTGACTTTATGACCCCTATAGAATATAATGCAAATTGACTGAGGCTTTAACCAAGGCAAGAAAATCCTCACAAGTTGATGATCCTTGCAGAGGAAACACAAAGAACCACACAGTGTTGTTCTTGTGTTTTGTGGTTTACGTGTAGCTATTTCTATAGATATATGAGAGCAGATTGTGTAATCAGTTTGTTATTGAGGAATGAAACAGCTCTGCTTGGCTGAGAAGCTTCTTGTTCATGTTTTCAGGTCATAAAGTTACATGAGAAAAGGTTTTTTGTATGGGGACAGATGTGCTATCCAAATGTCACACTATCTTGTGTAACTTTGGCTCAGGTTACTGGAGTGTAAACTTCCCCAAATACAATAGCAGGACAGAGCTGCGCGTCCACACAGTGGATGTGTCTGACATGAACAGAGATTTTTTTGACGTAAACAGGACCTCGAATAGGCTGATACAGTTAATTGTCTGTGCTCTTTGCATTGGAATTAATGTTGTAGCTTCTCAAGATAGTGAGTTTATGACTAGACAAACACCCAGCTAAATCTGGTTACACTTTTTCTATATTTTCTTTCTGTTGGCCTGGTCAACAGATTCACTTTTTACTTATTTTGGGTCACACGTTCCATGTAGACAATATACATTTTAGTGTAACTGAGTAATTTAATGACATGCTGTACTCAAAATTTCATTTTTTTAAATCACAAAGATATTTTATTCGTGCCTTCATTGTGTTAAATGAAGCTACTCTATGAAAAAGTGCCTGTTAACATTTTAGTACGTTTTTTGGTTTGCCAGTGAAGCTGTCTTGCGATATCATGCATTTCATTCAGCACTACCTTCAGTTCAAACATGCGGTTTTAGATTCCTGAGGTCCCTAAAGAGCCTTGGCTCATCTCTTCACTTTCAAACAGAATAATTAAGTCCGAACGGGCCCACCAGTGGAGATTAGAGAGTATATCAGTCTTTCCATCGCTGCGTCTTCCTACTGTTCCCACCCTTCCTCTCTTTGGAGTTGCAGCTCAGTGATGCTGGAAACAAGCTCATAGAGGAAAGCAACGGAGGAAACCCTTTTCCTTTAAACCAGGCCAGTGCTCTGCTCACAGTGGGTGCACAATAGTAATGTGAACAGAGTTAGGAGGCATGTCGTCTCTAACCTTCACTTGCAGAGGGTGTTTAATATAACAACCATTATCAAACCTTAAATAAACAACCCTTTGGGGAAGGTTGGAGTAGCAATGCTGCAGGGCTCAACAGTAAGCATATATGAGCTGACATACTACACATCTGAATTAATCATTATGCTGTATCTCATGTTTCAGATTGCCACTGTTGTCAAATTTGGTGAGAAACAGAAGAGAGATATGCTAACATTTGATATTCACACCTAACATTTTCTTTATTATGATCAATTAGAGAGTTTATTTCTCTCCCAACTAGAACGCCTGGAACTCTTGATGACTTCACCTTAGCTACAATGCTAACATTGCTAACTGTGAGTCGCTATGTTTCAAAGATTCAAACAGTGTATTGTAACAAACCTGGTAGCTGCATGCTGATACTTTACCAGTGGATTTACTATCTTTATTCTCTTGATTGATGGGAAATGAAACACTTTCAAATGAAGCTGTAGTTGAGCATAAAAAAGTGAAATTTTGACAAGATCAAAAAAACAGTTTGAAACAGAGCAATTCTCCAGATGAGGTTCCCTGGCGAAATTACGCAAACAAATTAGGCCACACAGACAGAATTTCCAAATTAAAATATCAAACAAGAAAAGGACATCAGCCTTAACCTTAAACGAAAAGGCCAATGATGGAACAAACAGAGCAGACAAACCAAAAACGAGGATGAGGGTGGAGGATGGAGAGGTGAAGAGCGGTAGTGGAGAGGTGGTGGAAAGAAAATGTGAGATCAGAACCAAATCTGTGGGGAAGCGGTAGCTCGGGCCAGATGAGTTCACAGATGTTTTAAAGTGCTAATCTAATCTTTATGCCAGGCATCCCCCCTCCTCTCTCTGTCTTTCCCCTCTCCGTGTCTCATTTTTTTCTCTTTTCCTCCTTTTACTTTTTTGGAGGGAGGTTGGAAAGGCTGTGGCCTGCATTAATGCATCTCAGGAGCACCATGTACTGCTGCTGCTCGGTGATGGGCCTTGTTTTTCATGCGCCTGTTGTCCGTCCTGTTTTTAGACTCAAACACATGTGCAATTGCAATGAAGTAATCTGGAACAGAGGAAAAGTACAAGGAAAAGCCGCCCAAACACTTACCCATATAAGAACGGATGAAAGGGAGGGATTGACTTGTCTTCTTTAATTATATCACCCATGGTGATCATTCATCCAGTTCAATGCCCTTTCTTCTTTACACTCTGACATCTTATTGGTCCACAGGCTATACCTGTTTTTTATGATCTGCCAAAAGTGTGGTACGCAGGTGTTAAATAGCTCTATAGAGGATGAAGAGGGATTACCCTGACCTCTTATTTCAGAGAAACAATTTTTAGGCCCCACTTTGCATTTTAACTCATTTCCTCGGCTTGTCACTCTCTTCCTTGATATTCCCACTTGCTTTTCCTGCCTTCCTCCCTCTTGTTGCCCAACGGGAGGGAGACGTAGTGTCAGACAGTGGCTACACTGAGTTACACTGACAGCTTCCTCAGATTCAGCAGATGTACTTGCACAGAAGTTCATCTCACTCCGCAGAATGTAACAGCAAACCCAATTCCTGTAGTTTAAGCCTCTTCCTCCTGACACGCTGGACAAGAAACAAAGAGGCTACCTCCAGAAAAATCCCCCAGGTCACAAAACCTGGAAATGTAGCCTGAGATTAGAGGTACATGGGGATGCATGGGAGGAAACAACGCACTGAAACATTTTTTGCACAGGGGCATGAGTTAATTACAAAGGTTAATAGATCATATCCACATTGAATTTTTTAAAAAATTCTGTGTTTAATAAAATATCCCGAAATATTGCAAAAAAGTTTAATGCTTGAGGGAAGTGAAAAAGATGGCATATCGACAGAGGATGAATGCAGATTAGTGCAATGGAAACAGATTTAACGAATAAAAGATGAGATTTAGAAATCACATGACTTACATGTCACTATGGTGACAGGATTCCCCTGCACTGGAGAAGCAATGGTGGCAGCGACAGATGGAAACGCAAGGTATGTGTGGACTGATGAGGAAACTTCGGCATTTCTTGACTTACTTAGTTGCATTTTCTTCTTTTCTTTCTGTTTGCATTTGTTTATTTGCTGATTTTAATTATGTCATCACGTTGCTCTGTCTTCTTCTGCTGTGATAAATAACACCTGACTGGAACATGTTGCCCCACCTATCGCTTATCTCGATGAACCTACTCCTAATATTTGTGTTACGGTAGTGGAAGGAAACACACATAAACGCACATTTTTCTTGAATTTAAAGTTGAATTTCAAAAAATTCAGTCAAAATTTGCAATATATTTTAAAGGAAACCCGGCTTCTGTTTCACGTCTTTTTCTGCAGGGCACACCACTCCTGGCTGACCACATAGCACTTAGAATGTGCAAGTAATATAATCCACCACAATGAATCCAACCTGGCAACCGCTGCCGCCGAACCCTCCAATCACTCACTCTCATTCGCCCCTGCCCCTTTCTCTCTCTTTTCCTCTGTGTGCTGCTAAACATCTGGAGAAGAGTGATATCCTCGAAATAAACAGACCAACAGCTGTCGACCAGCTCCTGTCTTTCACCAGCTCTCTCTTCCTTCATCACTCACTTCCTCCTTATATTTATCTCCACTTTTCTTCATGGGCTGAGACAGTTTCTGTTTCAGTCATTCTGTCCGCTCCTCTCTGTTATTTGTCTGTTGGCTCATCAACAGGTTACCATCAGTGATGGATGTGTTTATGCCTCTGTTGGTCTGGGCCTTGTGATTTGAGTGATGGAGGACACAGAGGACATACTGAGTGATGGTTTCGGTAAAAGCTCAAGGATTAGTTTCCTGTAAGTTTGACAGCGTAGCAGAAATAAAAAAAAAAAAAAATTTGACTTGAGTCTCAATTTTGTGGAAAATTGGTGTAAAGTTTCATTGTGGTCTCACAGGACTCTTATGGTTGTTCATGGGTTGCAAGTATCGCGTTTGTTTTGATTAGCAAAATGTACCAAAATGAATGAGTGCATGTTCCAAATTTGGACTAACTGGTCCCAGGTTATTCAAACTTACCTTAAAGACCTATAAGGAACTGAAATGTTTGTAAGTTTAATTGAAGCAGAAAAAACTTTATTGTTGATTGGCTGTTTCAGGGGGGAATTACAAGGTAAATGTTTTGGTGATTGTGGCCCCTGGTGAGTCTAAGTGTCTACCTCCATCCTCCGCACAGGTCTAATTAAAACTGAACTTAAGAATTTCGCCTCCCTCTTCTCTTCTCGACTCATTACACTGAACTCATGCCTCAAGTGCTGAAACAAATTTGAGGCTGTGAGAGAAGGCAGGAGTAGCAGATGAGGGGGAAGGAATGAATGCGATTTCCATTCAAGCAGGGACGGCATCCGCATTGTGAGACACCTGAAAAAACATCATTTATCAATGTTGAGCTGTAAGGGAATGGGAGAAGGGAGGACGGAGATTAAAATGTAAATGAAGAGATGGACAGATGACAGAATGAAAAGGAAAGCGTGGATGTATTTGGTAAATTTAAACTGGTATCACCTTTGATTAAAATGTTATATCTGGTACTTTCATACTTTATATATATATGTTCAGGCACACATAAATGACACAGCTGATTCTTATGTAACCTTTGCACTACTACATCAAACACACATGCTCACAGAATTGGAGAAAAAGAGAAACTCTCAGCTAGAGAGACAGACACAGCTGCCCGGCCTGACTTTAGGGGTCAGGGTTCTAGCTCGTGACGTGCCTGCGTCCGGTCAGCCTGCCCGCCATTTCAACGCGCTGCACCTGCCTCACTCTGCGACCCAAAGGTCCAGCTTTGCTCGCTCACTTTCTTCATGAGTCGGTCTTTGAAGCTTGGAGGTGAAATCCAAGACCCCTGCTATCTGTTTTATGTGTTCCAGACTGAAACCACCAACTCAGCAGCAGCAGCAGCAGCAGCAGCAGCACCAGCAGCAGCAGCACCAGCAGCAGCAGCAGCACAACTGGTAAATACATCCACATCTGCTACAGTGATTTGGGACATTATCATTTTATTGTATGACACACTATATGTATCAAACAACAATTTAGTGTACTTAAGGGGTTTGCATGATTGAAAACTATTTCTGACGTCCAAAAAGGGAATCTTTTGCAGCCATAAAGGATCTGTGACCCAGTCTAACTTGTCTAACCTGGTACTTGTGCTCACTGTCATCTTGGCTTTCATTCATCATCGTTGCAGGCACACACTGTTTAAACGGTGCAGCCTCTTTGCCAAACCCACACACTTTTCAGAAATATACATTTTTGTATATACAAATGGTAAAATTCAAAGTTTCTTCAGTCATCATATTGAAACACAAACATGCATAAGCTATTACTGGTAGTAATCCAACTCTAGACGGGTGTCATTAAATGCTTCAGATGTACTGTGGGTGGGCCGACCCTGCAGTGAGTCCAGCAGTCTAACAGGGCGGTGGGTGCGCTGTAGTTTCCATGGACAGGCTGTGAGTGTGCAGGGGACACCAGGGACGAGCGAGGTTGCCTCTGTTTGTGGCTGACCTCAGCTCTGTCGCAGTGGGCGTGAAGAGTGGCAGGCCAGGCCTTGTCCACTCTCACTCAAACTGCACTGCAGTGAACAAGGAGGCTCTACGCCTGACACCTGCATGTGACAGCTCTCACGTTGAAATGTTGTTACTGGATAATGTATATGAAACTAAATGAGCTGGATGTCCCCTGAGTTAAGCTGCAGCACTGTTTTCTGACACTTTTAAGATGAAGAACTGGTCTGGTCCATATGGGTTCTGGAGTCTTTGACAACCTGTATTTGGGGCGTTGGCAGCTTTTAAGGCTAATATTTTAAGATAAATGAAGTTAAAATAAAGTTTTGTGATTTTGCTTTTCTTCACAAATTATAATCCTGGCACTGGGGACAGAAATACCTAAATTAAACACCAGAACTACGAAGTAGGAGCAGCTATGTTAGCTGTTGTTCTGGACTAAATTCAAAATTCACTCTGAAGTGACTGATAGTTGGAGCAGCTTGGATGGGCATGAAGTCTTAACAACTACATCGCAAAATATGACATTTTTAATAAAATTTAGAGGTTGTGTGAAAAATCTGAGGTAAGAAGTTGACTACAGCACGCAAAGTTGTCATAAAGAGAGTGAAGTGGTGGAAGTAAAGGCGGGAGATAGCAGGCAGGCAGACTAGAAGGCAAAACTTTTTATTCACTTTTTGACTTTTTTTATGTACAGAGCCTTAGCACAGGAACAGACATGCAAAGCAGATGACTTGTCCACATAGTTTTTTTTTCTTTCTTTTTTTCTTTCTTTTTTTAAAAAAAGCAGTCTTTTCAAGTCTAGTCTTCTGCTTTTTGGCCTTTTGTCCAAAACCAAACACAGTTTTAGGTCACTGAAAACAGATCTTTTGGGAAACTCCAATGGAAGATATCCAGAAACTCTCCATTTGCTGTGCTGTTGTGTAGAGGTAGAACAGAGTTCATTCAGCTTGTGACAGTATTTGACATATCAGTTTGCACAGTTTTCTCCTTTGTTTACGTGAGCCAGTGCAGGAGCTAACCTTGCAGGACTTTTTGTAAGTTTGTAAGTTTTGTAAGACTTTTTGTAACTGTATTGAGACAACAGAGTCCCTGCCGTTAACTTTGCAGTTCTTGTTTTTCGTCTCAAATCAACCTGCAACCTTTTTATTGAACTTTATGTGTCAGTAAGCCTACAGGTAACTGCTCTTTTCAGGTGTCTGATTGGCTAATATGGTTTAAGAGTCAGGGTAATACTGCCAACTGTTGGGTTGGTTTGCCAGTGACAGGCTTTAATTGTGTTCTTGAGTTTTAATTAGGAAATGTATCTAAAACAGTGCTGGCGTGGGTGTGATTTCTTTTGAAAATAAAGAATAAAGGAAAAAATAAAAATAAATTTTAAAATATCATGACTACCAGGAATACCAGGACCCAGCCAGAGACTCAACAAGAAACTGGACTGAAATACAAACTAAATTGATGAGGGGATGAGATACAGTTGGGAAAAAGGATGAAGAAGCTGCAGAGAGGAGAATGAGGTAATGAAACAGGAGTAAAGGAAAGGGACTGATCAATCGACAAAAACACCATGAACAGGAAAAGTTAAAAGGGCTGATGCAGAGCAGGTGTGGGGGAAAGGTGTGAAAAGAAAAACAGGCTGGTGAGGGAAAAAAAGGAAAGAAAAGAAAAGTAAAGAAAAATTTTGCAAACAAGCAACAAAAACCCAGAAAACAATCAAACCAGGCAAACCTGTGACAAAGTCATGTGAAAACTCAACTGCTTTTTTAATCTGTAGTTTTCATTATTTCAATTATAGGCGAATTTGGATTTTATTCAGCAATGATGATGACATGTTTTTTTTCCAACCAATACAAAAATTCCTAATTTTGCTGCACCCTGAGTGGGAAAGGTTCTTTTTCTGGACTCTGTGGATCATCACATTTCTAAAATTCTGGCTGCAGCCTCTCTGCACCTTTTTTCCCCCTTTTTCGTGAACAGTACTCTGGTTGTAATTATCCCTAAATCCCTGATAGACCACGTCCACTTCTTGTGCGAAGAACTCTCTGTGCTGCTCTGTAATGTAAGGTATTTGTACTCCCTTTTGCTCTCCCGGTGCTTATCTGGTGTACATCACAGATAAACCCAGACACCTGGTCAGAAGCGCGGCCATGTCCATGCAGCCCAGTCGCTGGGAGTAACCCTCCACAGCTCCGCGGCATCAGCTTGATTTATGGACTGAGGGACGGTGTTCCTCAGGGCTGACTGGGTCAAGGCTGCTGCTACCCGGCCTCAAACAGACTCCACACCTGACAAGATAAGCCTGGTAATATCCTGTCTTTGTGCTCCAAAACCTCACCCTGAAGAATTCATAACCAGAGCACCTGTGAGACAAAAGAGAGGGAAAAAACGTGTTTCTAAAGATAGATATGAGATAAAGGCAGAATGCTGCCTTGATAAAGGAAAGGTCAAGGCGTGACATGCTTTAAGACAATTGCTGCAATTTTAAAAGAAGTCAGAAGGAAAAAGAAGGGGTTTGTAATTAGCTATATTGTTGCAGAACATAAATAATAAGGAAGCAAATTTCATGTTCCAAAAATTGTTCAATTCTAAAATTCCTGCCAGAATTGCTTTCATATGGGGGGTGACTGATAAGTTTTTGGCCAATGGTAGGAAGAGTTGAGTTGTTGCTGCTCTTATTACATTAACGTACAGTTCAGTTCTTTGACTTATTGTTCGGAAAGTTTGAATTTAATTACTTCTGTGGTTTTTCTTTTATGGGTTATTGCAAATTGCAAGCACGCACTGTGGGAGAAAATTTACAATTGCACGAAATTTGTGCATTCTTCACTACCTTCATCTCAAAGGCTGAGCCAAGAAGGTCCGAGAGGACATGTAGGCTTCACTAGGGGAGAGCAGTAATGAAGCAGGATGCTGAATTCACAAGCTTTATGCATAATCACTCAAAAAGTTCTACTGCATGTACATGTAAAGAGAGGTGCAACTCATCTTCATCAGTGTCAGGTTGTGAACTTATCAATCACTCTTTTTTCCTTATCAGCTTTTTCAGCTTTTCTCAAGCTATTTACAATGAGTGAATAATAAAACCATTGATGTCTTGAGCAACAATATACACTGTTCCTTAAATTTTAGTTTGAAATATTGGTAACACTTTCATGAAGCCTATGTCTATGATGCAGAATAACACATTCTGAACATATATAACACATTATGAATACACTTTTCACTAGCAAGAACCACGCCACAACAATATACCATCAACATGTTTAATGAATGTAGGAGATACTGAATTTGAAGAAAAGGTGTTTATTGAATTAAGGTGAGAGATGAAATCTGGTCTGGGCAGGAGGAGACTCAGTGTGGGGGTTCTGTCTCAGCTGTGCACCGCCCGAGTTAGACTCTTAGCCCCTACAAAACCTAGAATGACATGAAGGGGAGATGTACACTGGATTGAGTAGTAAGGATGATCTTAGGAGGATTAGGGTGGGGACGAGAGGATGAAGGGATGGTTGGGTAAGGAGGAGAAAGGCAGGAAACAAGGGTAAGGGGGAGTGGGTTGAGAAATCTGAGACAAACAGACCAGGAAGGGGTGAACCAGGTATAAGTAGGCTTGACAGGTAATTAGGGATGTGGTTGAGGCGTGGCTCTGCTCCAGAACCTAAGTTAACCAGTTAACTACATGTAAAGCATTACAGGTGGTTATGGTTATTGTCAGGATTAAACCTAATCCTGTTTATACAGCACTACTATACAAGTGAGCAAAGTAAGTAGCCTTTATGAGCCATGAAGGTCATAGGCCAAGAGCATATCTCCTGTTTCTGTAGCGTGAAGTGCCCTGATGTACAAGCACACCCCCTTGACATGACGCTAGTATGTTGCAGTCCAACCCTTGTTGCTGAGTGCCAAGTAGGGAGGCATTAGGTACCATTTATATAGTCGTTGTTATGTGTTGTTATTACTGTTATTACTGTTGTTATTACTCAGCTGGGGATCGGTTTGAACAAAGTCTGGTTGCCAAACATGAGTTTTTAATAACTGCAGACTTAAATAACCAGCAGAATAATCTGGTTACATACAACCTGCTGGCCATTATTCCTGTTAAGTTATGACAGCATATTATTTTACATTCATTCAAAATAGTAAGAATAACACGAACGTCTACTCAGTTCATCATAAGGGACAATTGGACAGTTTTACACCTGTTTCTAATCTAGCAGCTGGTAAAAGAAAGAGTGGATGGGTCAGGCTAAATCAAGTGAAGATTTGGGAGCCACAACTCAAAGGATGGGCAGGTGATTGACAAATAGACTGAGATAAACGTGAGGTTGAAGACCCTGAGATTTGCAAAGGGGATGCTGAATGATAAGAGAGAGACATGGGTCTGGAAGAGGGGGGGGGGGGTAAGGGATGGATTGTAGGTGAAAGAGTGAGTAGGGGGTCATGGAGGAAAAAAGGCCAGAGGTTATCGCTCAACCACAATGTGTTACAGCCCATGAGATGAAATACTCTAACCCCCCCCCACACACACACACAAGCTGTTTTATTTTAATGATTAGTATATGTCAATGTGATACACTTGAACATAGGAATTTAAATGCGATTTGATGAAGACGAAGTAATGGCCAACATGTGGGGAAGTC
>JAQLOL010000024.1:17492674-17502761 GCA_029783665.1 Naso thynnoides | reverse complement strand
AGTCTTCGTAGGGGATCAGCAGCAGCTCCCAGGCTGGCAGACCCACATGGAGAGAGAGGAGAGAGACATTGGAAGAAGGGGAGGGGGAGTGGGGCACATGAAATGAGAACAGACAGGTGTGGAGGGCGGTGAAACTGAAATAAGCACATAAAAGCACGGGGAGGGTGTGATCCTGCTCCTGAACCTCATCTCAGAATAATTAAATATGCGCATTTCTCCATTTGTGGCAAGTTATGAAAATCTAATGACAAGAGAGATAAATTCCTGGGATGTCTCAGATCCTTCTGGGATTTGTGTAATTCTGATATTCTGATGTAGCATCACATTTACTTCAGCATCCTCGTGGGGTGTTAATGGGTCACGCACATCTCCTCTTTCTGCTGTCTGCCTCACGCAAACTTCACACTTGTGCATTTGGTGTGAAATCAGATCACACTCTGCTATTTCCCCTGATAGGTTGTGTTCTTCTCTCACCTGTGAGCTGCAGTGAGCTGGTCCATCTGGTGGTGGCAGACAGGGCAAGGTCACTGTCTTAAACATGCAGGAATGTGGAGGACAAAGACACTGTTGCACCGGTCCGACGTTCCAGGATTGAGAAATGACGAACAGCCAAGTGTGCAAACTTTTGCTGCCCTTCATCTTCCTTTTGTCTTCTCTCTCTTGATCAGAAACATGTTTGTACTTGACACGCAAGTGGTGGTGTAAAGTGATACACTATTTCACCAGTTTTTGGCTGTAAGGATGTAGTGGAGATGAGACCTTTCCCCTCACATTTAAACCTCACAGCTGTTCTGATGTGCAAATTTATAGCTGCTTCTGTAGCAGCAGTATCACATACACAATGCACTCTCTGCGGGACTGCTGGCTGACTTTTTGTCATCCTGAACATGGCTATAACTCCACTATAAATTTTATTTTTTGGCTCAGGGAAACGAAAGAAACTTGAAAAAAGCATAAAAATGTGCATGCAAATAAAAAGTCACATGACAGTTGTGCTGTTTGCTTTGTTTATTAGAGGTATATTGTCAAACATTTTACAAGCTGTTGCTTAAATGTTTCCATTTAGAGAGAAAAATGCAACACTGAAAAACAGTTACTAAGCTCAGCAGAGAACACGTTTAAAGCCCCTGTTTGAAAGGCACTAAAGTCCCAGTTAATAACATCAGTCTTCCTCTTTTTTATTCTTGACACATGCAGACACAACTAGCAAAGACACCTGTTGTTACACACTTCAGTAGCTACAATACACAGAGCTTTCAATTGACTTGTTAGTTGAGCTTTTAAAGGCAACACCATGTATGCCTGCTGTCATGTGTTGGACACCAACATGTGTGCAATGATTATGCGGGGAAGTTTAAGTAACACAGACTGTTAATTCAATACACTGAACATTTGTAAAGCTACCATAACTTACTTCATGTGGACGGCAGGCTTTCAGTTTTCTGTATGCTGCGTTTAGTGCAGGTATCTTAAATATTCTCAAGATTAAATACACCATATTGCTGCTATTTAAATACATAATGTGTCTCTTTAAGTTAGAATCGCCATTCAGTGGAATTATGCATAATCACAAGATGACCAATCACTTGGATTTTCTTCACAAAAGGAAAAAGGAATGTACAAAAAGGAATGTACAAAAAAAGACTCTTTTTTAAATAATAGTAATAGTAGTACATTCAAATAATAGCATAATAGTTCCTCAGCATTATTGTTGTGGTTTTAAATAGCTTGTGATGTAGAGGTGCATCTAAGTGACTGTCTTTAAATTAACGTTCATAAAAACAGATGCGCCCCACTACTTGGTTCGAATACTGCAGAAACAACACTGTCACACAAAGTTTAGATGCCGTGCTGGTGCCATCGTCATATTGCTAATGCTGCTGATCATCAGGAAGTCCGTCCGAGAGTTTTTCTCCAGAGCTTAGATTAAAGTAAGTCCTCGACTGCCTACTGTGACTGTTTACCGTGTTAGTTGCCCTCTACATCAACTAAACACATGTGCCTGTAAGACAATCGTGTGGAAGTGAGATGAGCGGCAAACATTGCAAAATAGAATAGCTGCGATCTGATGTTAAAAAGCTGGTTTCTCATGAGAGCACAAGCAGCCTGTCAGTTGATGGTATATCATTGCTAAATGGGGAAAAAGGGAAAAGTAATTCCTGGCACTTTCCCTGTGTTGACCATATTTCTGCTTCTATTTCCTCCTCTGCTATATTGTCTAATCATTTATCTTTTTGTGAGGCAGATTGTGTCTGTTTCTCTCACTCTTATTCTTTCTCTTCTTGCTTCTGACCCTTTTTCTTGCTCCTGATAAAGATGATTTAGCTGCTATTTGCATTCCCTTATCTCCCTCCTCTCCGTTCATCTCTCATGCTCCTACATTTGTCTCTATCAATCTCCATGTCTGTTAGCAGTTAGCTGGCCTCTACAGTCTCATCTTCCCACCATCTGCCTTCATGCTTCTGTCTTTCTCCCGTTCCCTTGATGCTCCTCCGTCCATGTCTAGCTTTCTCTAGGTGAGTTCTACGACCCATTACCGGCAGCCGCAGCCCTCCACCACCATGTCTTGGTAATTCTTCAACACCACTCGGTCTTGCGGGTCCAGGTATAGCAGGGCGATAGGGCTTAGAGAGGTGGGGACGCAGCAGGCCCGGGGCACTGCTCCATTCACAGAGTTTACTAGAGTTTGCACCATGGCGTGGCTTGAGGAGTTCATGTGGTCGGCCAGAGGAAAGCGACACTCTCCGAGGCAGAAGAAGGCATCATAGCCGCTGGGCGCAATGATCCACTTGTGCCAGCCCACATCATTAAAATCTACATACAAAGGATGACGGCGGCATCGGTTGCGGGAAAGACGCTTCAGTTTTGCAGCACGACCTCCATTTCTTTTCACCCTTCCACTTTCGCTCCAACTGACCCTTCCTTTATCATGCCCCCAACCCGGCACCGTATACCCTGTTTTTTTGGCCCTCACCCAGCCTTGGTCTCTATTGCGACCCTTGCTGCTGCTCCTGGCCTTCTCTTTTTTCCCCTTTCTCCCTCTAATCCTCTGCCCACCACTGGTTGTCCTCCTGCCATGTTTGACTAAGGGCTCTCCGTGCCCGTCATGACTGTAAGTCACCAAGAGGGGTCTCTCCTGGGCCCAGCTGTGCTCGTCCTGACCCACAGACCTGCATACCCTCAGGTGTCCCTCTTTGTGTTTCTCTGCCTTCTCCACATCTGCAGCCGAGGAGGTGCTCTGGTCAGAAAGCCAGGTGATGTTGTTCTCAGGTTTGACCTCCAGGAGGAAGCCCAAGCTGCCAGTTCCAGCAAGGGCCTTATGGAGGAGCTCAGTCTTTAGGCCAAAAGCCTCCCAGGAGCCACTTTCTTTATGATTATAGGCACCAGTGGTGAGTAACCTAGTCTCCAACAGGGTGGGCTCAGGGTCCTCATGGTGCTCAGAGAGGTATATGTTTAGTCTGTGGGCCCCAGGGCCCAAGGAGTCAGCGCGGAGGAGTCGAAGCTCAGCGGAGAGCACCTTCTCATCCTCAGGAATGGAGGAAATATTGAAGGAGATGTGCACCCTCGTACGATCCTCTGCAATGGGAATGTCTGCAAGGGGCTCTAGAGAAAGAAGAAGAGAGACATGGGAGTGTTTACACTCAACAAGACACAAACACACACTGGACACATAGTCAGATTTGTTATTTTGACAGTTCTTTCTGGCAAAACAGGAAACATGCCAAACTTTTTGCCAGTATCAGCAAATAACTAAATACCAGAGTGGAAAGCTATGTTCATATGAAGTTCATATTGAAGCTGCATGTTCCAACTTTGCAAGAAGATAGGAACTTCTCTAAATAAACAGAAGCTCTGCAAGTTTTTGTTGTACCTGGATGTATTGCTACTTGAAAGTGGAGGAGGTAAAAGGTGCTCCTGGCCATCTTTTTGTGCAATACAATAACGACTAATGCAGAGATGTGTCAAGTACTGTGTGCTTTTTTGTTTATGTTTGCAAATCATAGCCATCATGGTTATCATTCCTTCATTATCAAGTCTGACGGGCAACGCCACCCACCAAGTTTGTCCCCACATTTATCATGCTCATTGAGTTTCAATTAGTTTAAGTAATTTGGTGGATTGCAAATTCATTTGGGGATTTTCATCACTGGAAATAAAAGTCTACTAATGTCAACATTTGCATATTAGCCAATTCTGTGGGCATGTTTTGTAGTGATCTGAGTTTGCAAAATCTTTCTATGCTGTTTCAGGAGCATCACCCTTAAAGGACTCAGACCCAGTTTATCCCTCATAATACCCTCCTGATTGGGTTAAGAGATTCAAGGTGTGATCTGGTGTTCAGATCACTGTCTCAGCTTAGAGCAAACAGGCAATCGGACGTCCTCTGTCTTTGCTCATTAATGTGTTGCTGACAGCCAAACCAATTGAGGAAGAGTGAATTGACAACATAATTACTTTTTCTTGTCATGAGCTTCTTTGACTGTTGTGAGCAGTCAGACATTCTTACAGAAACATGTACGTAGTCAGTGAGTATTCAGCTTCACAGGCCTCGTGTCAAATTCCAGTTTTAAGAGTTTCTTCACTGCAGTTTTAAGATTATCCTAAAGTAATGCATTTATTATATTGCAGCTATTTATCAGACATATTCTTGATTAGAAGCAATAATACAAAACCATATAATTAATGGCTGAGAGTTGTGTGAAGGTGGTAAGCATAAGTGGCTTTTTTAAACATCATGTCGGAGCCATTTCAATGTCTTAGTGACGCTGTAGGTTCCCCTGATAATCTACTTAAAGTGTGTGACTAATTAATACAGGTGTGGCACACAACGATGGACAAATAAGTGGACTGGCATATCTGAATTTATTCTTTGGACTCTAACAACTTGCTTTGATAAAATCACTGAGAAAAGTTGATGAAGAAAATCTCAAGAGTCAGCAAGAGAAAAACGCCATCGACACTAGAGCCATGAGTACATAACAAACAAAAGGTGCGTTATCACATCAGTTTGTGTAACTGCAATCCTAGTTCTTTGCTTTCCTTCTTTAATGATGAATGCAGACTACTGCCACCTGCTGGTCTGGAGGGTTTTTTCTTCAATAAAGTCACAAAACGTCCGTGTTAGTCGCAGTCATTGCAAGCTCTTTGATGTTGTGTCAGTTTGGTGTGTCTGGGACTTAACAACACACTTTAGCCTCAGGGTCCTCTAACAGGTTAATCCAGCCATGATTAAACTGCAGCACGGAGTGTGAGATATATTCAAGCATGCTATCACACATGTTGTGAAAGGACACTTTACAGTTGCCACAATTCATCTATGGGTGTGCGCAGATAGATCTCACTGGTGTTTCGATTGTTAAATGGTGAGTCACAGCAAATATCTGCTACCTGTAATAAATTGAATCTTTATCTGGAAGTAATAAAATAATCCAACAATAATGCAGCACGGCCTCATGATGTGCCCGTGAGCTTACCATTGTGGTGAAAGCTGCGGACAGTATTAGCCTGCTGGATGTGCTGGCTGGGGAAGCTAAATGAGGGGTCCTCCAAAAGGTGGTACTGCTGCTGGTGAAAGCGGTAAAGATCCAGGAGGTACCGGGGCACTGGCACTCCAGGCTTTGGGTCGGGCTGCGACTGCAGGCCCAGTCGGCTCAGGAGGAGACTCTGGATGGTCTGAGCCAGGCTGGGCTTCAGGAGGGAACCAGCTGGTGTGGGCGACACCTTGCCATGGTCGATCTTGCCGGTGTCTCCACTCTGGCGACCAGACGAGGCTTGAGGTAGCAGCAGGACCATGAGGAGCAGGAGGTTAGCAGGGAACATGGTGGACCTGGGGGGAGACAGGGAGGCAAGAAGAGATGATGGGAGGACAGGTGTTGGGTAAAAAGAGTAGAGGATGTGGTAAATATGCGGGTGAAAGGTGTGCAATTAACGACAAGCAATCTAAACATCAACAGACAAGCTTGTGAAGCATTTGAGTTTACATTTTTGTGCACATTAAGTATTTTATACAGGAGCAATGTAAATTATATAACCTAAAGACACAATATAACGTATTGGTTTAGAAATCTGCAAAGGAGATAGCTCCTCTGAGAGGCTCCTGGACTCTGTATATCATGCGTATGTCTTCTTCTTCCTGGACACACTACTTTCTCATTAGTCTTCCGCCTTCGTATGGGCATATGCTCAAGAAATTTACCGTCCACAAATCCATACAAAGTTACTCCTGGCTGCAGAAATAGTACCACCTTGTTTTTTCTCTGTTAATTTATGATGAGCTTTTTACCCCCAAGGCCCATATATCTCCATGGACACCTAAGCAGGAGCAATTACACAGTCTCTATCTGTTTAATCATGCGCCGTGAGTGTTTGTGTGTGAACAAGACATCGAGGCATCCAGCATGAATCAGGCTGTGGACTCTAGTGACATGTGATGGAGTTGTTGAGGCTTGTAGAAAATGACAGATAACTTGATGTCTTTCTTCGCTCTTCCTTTTGAAATCACTGGGTTAAACATTCAGTCGTTTCCTTTAACTTTGTTGTGCGAGTGACTGAAAAACACAGACATTTAAAGGCCTAACTTAATAAAAACAACATGGTTGAACGCTCTTTCAGTAGAAATAAACCTTCAACAAACCCTCAGAAAACAGAAAACATTTATATCTCTGATTGTTTTGGAGCACTGTTTTAGTTTGAATTGTGATTAAATATTCAGATGAATTATATTTAAAAGCAGCAATAATTCCTTATTGACTCCAGTAGTTCAGGATGACAATTTGTTCTTCTAGAGGAAAATGGATGTCACTTTTAAACTGTTTCCATAGTTTTTGAGAGATTGCCATATGTTGCAAGAGTGAGGGAGGGCTTTGAGCTTTGCCCTTACATGTAAGGGCAAGTAGTATTAAATATGTCATTACAACAAAGTATGTTCAGTGTACTTTGCTGACGTCTGTCACATATTTGCATGTACTATAGATTGTGTGTGTGCAATGCAGTGTTGTTTCACAGCTGCAATCTGCAGAAAAACTAAGGAGGCACAAAAGGTGGATGATCTGGTTTCATTAGTGTTTTGTGTGAACACCATTCAATAGACGAGGGAAACGATAGAGTTAAAACTGGGGTCAGCATTACGTGCTAATGCCATGCAAACAGCAGGCCATCCCTGCTCTGCATTTTGTTGTGCATGTTGGGTCCTTTTGAACCTCTTTTGGTTAAATTAAAAGTTCTTATAAGGATGCTTTCCGCTTAATGACATTCAAAATTCTGTTTCAGTCTGCATTTTTAATTTTCACCATAACCCCACAGATGGCGCAACAGTTCTCTTTTACTATGAAGGTGAAGCTTAACAAACCAAAACTTAAAGCTTCTTTGTTTTTGTGATTCAGAACAAAATGATCAGCATCCTTCAAGACTCTTCTCAGTGCGGGAAAACGACTACAGACTGGGGTCACACAATTACCATCCAAAACCTGGCTAACACCCTGCACCTCTGTAGCACATGTGTGAATAACTGAGCAGGTAATTAGAAACCAGCAAGTTAACAGCCCTCTTGACCTGAAGAGGTCGAGGTTAGGTGTAAAAGGGTCAGAGCAAAGGAACGAAATTTGTTAACAAATAGAAGACAAGGCCATCTGAACTGCAAATGAAGAGAATTAAATCTTGTGCCCTTTTTACCCTGTATAAATGGAATTGTTGTCTATCACTTACTGTCTTCTTTCAGTTATCGCTTTTGTTGTTAGAGCTCTCACTTATCTCTTCTCTATCTCTTTATCTCATCTCTGTAAGGGACAGAGAATTGATTAAGCCCCCTACAGCAAGATAACAGAGACGTTTATGGCTCAGCGAACACATAATGACACTGTAATGAGTGATAATCTTACAACGCTATCAGAAAAAGGGTGGTAAGCAGGTCACAGGTGTGACGGTGTGTATATTTGTATGCATGTGTGGTTGTGTATATGTGTGTTGCTCATGTGCTGGTGGTTCAAAGAGCAGGTCTGGGAAAATAAGCCACCTCCATGCGTGGGATTGTTACTAGCTATCCATTAAACTCTTGCAGCCCCACCCAGGGCTGTTTCACCTGAGGCAACGCAGCGGAGGACAATTACAGATTAGACGCTTGCGCTGGAAAGCCTCTCCCATATACTGTGGAGGCTTGTAAAGCAGATTAAGGACAACAACACCACCTCTCTCCTGTACTTTCCTCACCTACAAAATCACCTAGGTGACTCTGAGGTTCAAAGGTTTGGTCGTCACACATAAGGTGTGTCACAGCCTGTGCGGGGCAGAGAAACGCAGACCAGAAGAGAGTGAGAGAGAGATTGTAAGCTGAGGCCAGCCTGCCCTACATCACTGACACACATTTAGCCTCTCTGTCCTCCATGGGTTTCTGTGTTGTGACTGTTTGTAACTAATTTAAACCAGGCAAAGAGGATTCAGGCCTAATTTAGCATCTTTGTGTGTCATGTGAATCAGGGTGCCACCCACGCTGATTCTCGACTCATTCCAGTTAGCCGGAAAAATTGACATTTTTATGATTACAGCTCCCCCAGTTCCTGCTTTTATGTTTGGCTGTTCCTGCATCCTTGTGCACTCTTTTTTCTCTCTCCCTCTAGAAGGACCGTGGGCTAATCAAATGTTCTTGGGGAGTTAAGATGGAGGACTGTATGGGTCAGTGATAAGGGGAGATAAAGGGCTGGGGCTCAGCCGAAGTCTTTGTGCAACTTTTCCTTGTGTGCACACTTGCAGCTTGGCCTATTAGACATATTAGATGTGACCTGACCTGTTGAGCAGACGGTAGCGTGACCCTGGCGCGCGGCAGACGAGAGTCGTCACTCGCCTGGCCCGTGTCTCTCTGAACTGATTAAAACCCCTGACCTGTGGTGTCCGTTTCTGACTCCAGCTTTTGTCACGTCTCTATCAGAGTCTCTTTTTATCTGTTTATTTCAAACCCCGCTCCCTTTCCCCTTCCTCCTTCCTCTTTGCATTTCTTGACCTTCGTCCTTTTGCTTCATCCCCTCTGTTGTCATACAGTATGTAACTCCTTCTCCTTCCTCTCTCTTAATTCATCCATCATTTTTTCGGACTTTTTCCTTATCCTCTTCTTTATTATAAAAATATCTGTTTTCGTGCTTCACTGTACCACCTTCCCACTCGCCTATCTCCCTCTCTTCTTCTCTCCCTTTCCTTCGTTCCCATTAATGTTGCTCTTTTTTCCTAGGCCTTAAATGAATGGTGTTTTTGCGGAAGAGTGCGGCGGACTGTTGCCGGGCCAGAGGGCTGGAGTGTCACTGCAGCCGGCTGATTTATCCACCGCCGCTGTCTTCATGTTACGCCTGGTCCCTCAACTTTCCCTTCCTGTTGTTCTTCCCGTGTTTCTTTTCCCAAATTCCTCCTCTCATTCTTCCTGATGCCCCCCCCCTTACAGTTCTCTTTTTTCTATACAGCCGTCTCCTTCTTTCAGAATATGATACGTGCAGTGTACATGCCACAGGGTTGATTGCCCAGCTCTGAACTTACTCAAAGGCTTTAAAATGTCACATCGGACGGCCTCATGAGCCCAGATGTGATGCACAGTGTACACAGTCACACCTGAAAACACATCTGCATTAACAGCAGCACTTTTTCCACAGCGGCCTGTGCACTGTGCCATATGAACCGAGCATGCACGCCATATTCTATATAATTAACTGTGAGGTTATGACTGCTCCCATACTCCCAACGCTTAACTAGTCATTAATGCACAAATTTGAGCTGTGGAGTCAGTATATTATCGCGCGCGTGTGTGTGTGTGTGCGTGTGTCTGTGTGTGTGAGCTAGTAGTTGTGAGTGGCGTGGCTTTCTGAGGCGTAACAGATGAAATCATTAGAACAATATTCCAGGTAGGCTGCTGTGTGGTTTTATTAGACTCTATTAGAACAGCTCTCTAATTCATCCCAGCTGTTATGATTAGCAAGCTAATGACCCAGACGTTGAACATGCATACACACACACACGCACACACACACACACACACACACACACACACACACACACACACACACACACACACAAAAAAAAAAAAACAAAAAAAAAAAAAAAAAAAAAAAGA
>JAQLOL010000024.1:17461929-17475872 GCA_029783665.1 Naso thynnoides | reverse complement strand
AAATTAATTTTGTGGGATCCCTGTCTCTGTCTCAGCAGCACATTCTTGTGAGATTTGGGAACCGGTACTTCCCGCCTTGCTTCACATAAGCGGACATTTAAATGGTCTTATAGGTAGTGATGTCCCAATCCGATCACGTGATCGGAAATCGGGGTCGATCATATGATTTTCAACTGATTGGGTCGGGTGGAAATGATTGGATTTTTTTTAAATGTAACGTTTTGCCGTAAATATTACACAGTTTACAGCAGGCAGGGAGTAGGCCTAATGCTCAGTTAACATTAGTAGTAGTGAGCTGGTCGCCAGTAGACTAACTCAGAGCAAATGTGAAGCTGGTGTCTCGGGACAGCGAAAATGTCTGCAGTTTGGAAGTATTTTAAATTGGACAGTGAAGGCAGTGCAACAGCCACTTATAACGTGTGCAAATTGAGCATTTTACGGGGCGGAAAGGACAAATCTGCGTTTCACACTACCAATATGATACGCCATCTGAAAAACAAACACCCTGCAGAGTACTCCGAGTTCACTGTGGCAACTCAGGCAAAGATACTGAGCCAACTGACACTGAAAGACTAAAAGATTTAAATAAGACTAAGACTAAAATAAAGAGAAATTGCCCAAGCACAGCGAAAAGGCCAAAAAGATCACAGCCAAGACAGCTCAAATGTATCGCGTTGGATGACCAGCTGTTGTCTGTGGTTGCAAACATGGGATTTCGTGTCTCCTGGAGCACTTGGAGCTGCGGTATAAGTTGCCTTCTCGACACTACTTTACAGACACAGCTCTGCCGGCCCTTCACAACAAGCTACGTGACCACCTGCTAGTCCGTTTAAAACCTTCTTTTGGGTTTACCACAGACATATGGAGTTCGTCTGTTTTGCCCAATGTCACTGCTTAGCTTCACTGCACAGTGGGTCGACTCCAGTTTTATCCAGGTGATCAAGGGGATGCTGAACAGTTGGAGAATAGGGAAGCAACATGTCCATGTAATTTTGCGAGACAATGCACGAAATATGCAGAAAGCCAGGGATGATATTGGAGTAGAGTATGCGCTGTGTCGCACACACCCATCAACTTGTCGTACACGAGGGTCTGCTCTCTCAGCGCAGCGTCACAGACACACTAGTTAACGCGAGGAAGATTATAGGACATTTCAAACATTCTCCCTTGGCCTATTCACGTCTGGAAGATATCCAGATTGATCTGAAGATGAAAGTCAAGCGCATACAGGAGGATGGGCAGGTTAGATGGAACAGCATTAATGCACTGCCAAAGTATCGGATCGGGACTCGGTATCGGCAGATACTCAAAATCAAATAACTCAGACTCAGACTTGGGGGCAAAAAAATGTGATCGGGACATCCCTACTTATAGGTGACACCATGAATTAAAAGTTAAAACTTACATCAAACAAATATCATGTAAGGCAAAATCCATCTGCTTTAATCCATTCAAACGATGTTTTAACACTTCCAGACGAGGCGGAGGGATGGTGGTTCCTAACTGTCTCTATGGGAGACGTGACTCCGTCCACTTAGGAGACACAGAGCGCATATACCATTTCACACTATTGGCACAGCATACAGTGAAGGATCATGTGTTAATTACTGACTGTCTTGGCACAAGTATAAATGCCTACGGCGTAGACTCTGTGTGCAGCCGTTCAGAAGCATAAATCAGGCTTAACAGATTCAACAGTCCCTCTGCACCTGAACTCTCCCTGCTGGTGGTGGATGGGGAGTGTTAACATGGTGGAAGGTTTCCCTCCTTAAATCTCCTCCTGCTCACGTGCCCATACTCCACTGCAGTCACGTCATCTTTTATCTGCTCTCAGCTGGAGTTCAAAATGCTGTGAGGCTTTGTGAATTTCTCAGGAACATTCATCTGAATCTGTGCGAGCAGTCAGTGGGGTTTATTTTTC
The DNA here is from genome assembly GCA_029783665.1 of Naso thynnoides. Lineage (NCBI taxonomy): Eukaryota > Metazoa > Chordata > Actinopteri > Acanthuriformes > Acanthuridae > Naso > Naso thynnoides. The sequence continues at coordinate 17,473,951 of JAQLOL010000024.1, read as the reverse complement.
ACGCACACACACACACACACACCCCGCACCACTTCTTCCCTGCATTTAGTGTCAGTTAAGTCCTATTCTTCCATGAGAGTCGCAGCGCTGCTCAGCTTGTCTGTGTGACACTGACTGAGTTTTCACTTGCTGCTCTGAGCTGCCTGGATGTTTCCAAGTGAATCTTTTCCTTCAGTAGATGCTTTAAAAATACGTTTATACTATTTTCTATAAACACAAAGAACATCTGAGCTGCTCAACATGTTGCAGAATGAAGCCAGAAGGGTTCACTGTGTTTTCATAAATCCAGGAGTTATGACACGTCAATTAAGATTAATGAGTGCATCAGGGGCGGCTGGCCCATAGTGGCAATAGTGCACTGCCCTCCCAAAGCCACACAGAAAAAAGAGAGAAAAAAGGAGTTTATTTTGCCGTTCTTAGTCTTAATATTATTGTCCAATCAGCAGCCTGAATATGGTTGTGACATCGGCAGCCTGAATGTCACCTTCCGACCAGAAGCCCTGCCCCCTTGGGGCGATTTCAGTCAGATTCAAAATCCCCCCAAGCGCTCTCATAGACTTACATTATGAGAGTTTTTTTTTTTTTTTCTAATTTGGACCCTACCATTCATTTCTATGGGCTCCAGGAGGGCTTGCCCCAACGTGATTTTGTCATACGCACTAATGCGTGATGCGTGCGTGAAGAGACCGCAATGTCATCATGGCTGCCAACTCAAGCAACTCCAGCAACTCCATCGTTTCTCTGAGAGAATTACTGTTCAGTCATAGAAGTAATGTGGATAAATTGGTTATAAAAGAATTGGGAACCCCCAGACCAAATTTAAATATCAAAAAGGCGTCAACAAAAGCGGGGAAAACATACAGTCGCGGATTTAACCGGAGCTGGTACCAGCGGAAAACGTGGCTAATAGGGTGGGAGGTGGCTAACGCTCTCTTCTGCTCCCCTGTGTGCCAATTCACCCCAACGCCAGCACGGACACCGCCTGGACAAGGACAGGTGTCACTGATATGTACCATTTCTCGGAAAAGGTGAAGAAACATGAAGCATCAAAGATGCATATAGACAGCTGCCTAAAACTGTCAGCCTTTGGGAGAGTAAACATTGCAATACAGTTGGATGAGAGCTACAGGATAGCTGTGTGTCGTCACAACGATGAGGTGAGAAAGAAACGGCATATCCTAGGCCGTCTTATTGACTGTGTAAAATTCTGTGGCGTGTTTGAGTTAGCTTTGCGAGGCAAGGATGAAAGCGAGGGGTCCAGCAACCCTGGGATTTTTCGTGGACTGGTCAATTTAGTGGCCTCGCTGGACGAGGTGTTTGAGGAGCACCTGAGAACGGCCACAGTCTTCAAGGGCACGTCAAAGACAGTGCAGAACGAGCTGCTAGATTGCATGGCATCTGTCATCAGAGAACGTATCGTGTAGGAGGTTAAAGTGGCTAGATTTGTGGCAATCCAAGCAGATGAAACCACAGACGTCTCTACACAGACTCAGTTGGTGCTTGTGCTGAGATACATCGACAGAAAACATGCTGTGCAGGAACGGTTCTTTGAATTTGTCCCCATATTGTCAACGGCCGGCTCCATTGCCGATGCAATTTTGGAGAGACTGAACAGCGTTTTCTCTGATAAACTCATTGCGCAAGCCTACGACAGGGCCAGTGTGATGAGAGGAGAGAGGGCTGGTGTGCAGCAAAAGGTATGGGAAGAGTACAAAAATGCCCATTATTTACATTATTATGCACACAAGCTGAATTTAATCATGCAGCAGTCCACTTTGCACATCCCAGCAGTGAGAGTTTTTTTCTCTGACTTGAGTGGGATTTCCAGTTTTTTGACCTGGTCACCCAAATGCACAGCCCTTCTCGACCAGATTGTTGCATGAAGGCTGCCCAGAGCATCATCCACAAGATGGAATTTCAACAGCAGGATCGTGAGTACTGTCTACGGGAACCTGGGCGACCTCAGAGAGTGTTTTGAGATCATCAGGTCAGACAGCTCAATAGACAGCACCACAGTGAGGGAGGCATCTGGCCTCCTGAGGATGCTGCAGGATGAAGATTTCTGTTTTTTCCTGCAGCTGTTTCATCAAATCATGCCTCATGTTGACATGATGTACCAACAGCCGCAGAAGAGGGACATTGACATGGTGTTCATCAAATGTGCCCTGCAGAACTTCACCAGCAGTATTCAAGCCATCAGGTAAGATAATACAGTATAGTAATTATAATAATAATTATGCACGTTCGTTACTAAATGTCTGCATGTTGTGATGGCAATAATGTATAGGAACTCAAAAGTAATGAACCAGTTTAGGCATCTGCATTTGTGTGCATAAGTTAAGCACATCCAGAAATAGTGATGTATTTTTTTTCAGCCATTTTCTGAGTTGAATAGAAAAGATTGAGTATCATGTTTTTAACTATTAAGTTATATTTTATAACCTCTGAATATCTCAACCTAGGTGTCAGGGCTGTTCTTCTATGTTAAGAAGGTTAACCTCTGAGTTGGACAGACTAGATTGGGTATCATGTTTTATAACCTCTGAATACGCCAACCCAGGCATCAAGGCTATTCTTCCATGTTTTATAAGGTCACTGAGTGGTTTGTTAATCTATATCTGCCATCCTTGAACTAAGACTGATGTCAGATCTCTCAACAACAGAGTTTAATCTTTAGAAGGTCTATATTCTTAATTATTGGTTAATTATCAATTTTCACCAATATCTAAAAGTAAAGTTATTTTTAACTGGAGTCAGATTAAATAAATATTGTACTTTACTTTGAAATCCTCTTCTTAGTACTGGAAAGACAGAATACGTATTGGGGAGATATTGCTATTTGTTTCCAAGTATTTCCTCCCCTACAGTGTTTATGGCAGATAAACAAAGGTTACAATAAGGATTAGATCACTGAATGAACTGTGGCTGAGGGAAAACTCTTCCATCAGAAATGCAACGTGTTGATCCACCTCCCTTAACTCAACACCTTCACCTCACTCCTGCTTCATACATTGTACTGCACATAAATTGTGATGTGCTAAATTGTCCAATGACTTTTAAATTCCACTGGTGTACCAAATTGCCACTGGATGAGTGACAAACTACTGTTTTGCTACCATGAACTGCTACTCTATGGTCCTGGAGCTCATTTGAAAACACTGATAATATAAACATGACAACATAAAGTCATACAAATAGCAGAAAATGCTGAAGTTATAAGCTGCATTTCTTGTCTGCTTCATGTCCTCCCTGTTCATGCAGTGAATGAGCACTAATAGGGTGGCTACAGTATATTATCACTCTACAATGGCTGTTTGATGAAGCAAGAAAAAGGCGGTGAGTTCTGATGTTAGGTATTATCTTTCACAGATCCCTGCTCACTTTAAACACTACACCCTCATTCATATTCCACTTCTCTCTCTGTTACTTCATTCCTCCCTTTGTGCGACAGAGTGATGTGACAGTAGAGAGCAGACAATGTCGGGTTACCCTGGTAATTTGGGAAGGAGGACGGAAGTATCCTGGGCAGGCAGCGCCCCCTCCTCCTGGTGCGGCGCGAGTGCCACCGATGATTCACCAGCCTGCACGATGAAGGTTGGTGACCCCAATTTGAGTAAGGCAGGAGGAGGAGGAGTAGGAGAACAAGGCAGATGAAGAAGGGGATAATAAGGAGGAGGGGATGGTGATGCCTACGTCAGTGGCACTTGCTAATAGGCAGATGTCCTTGTCCGTGACACAAGTAAATCATGTCTCATGGGGGAAAGAATAAAAGAAGTGAGGGAGTGAGGAAACAAGTGAGGGAGAGACTGAGATTAGAGACCGGAGGAGTCCAACGTGCTGGGTTGGACGTGAGTGCGTGTCTAAATGAAATTATACACAATTACTTTGTGCCTCTGAGTCCACTGTGGAAATGCTGTTTTGATGAAGACAAAACAAGGAGAGGGGGAAGACTGAGAAGGTGAAATGACTCAGTATAAGGATTTTAAGCTGTTGAGGGTGAGTGGGCTGAGCAGTGTTTACACAAGAGAGGGAAACAGGTGATCTCAAGAGATGAAGAAGGAGTGGAAACAGATGGGAAAGGGAGAGGGAGATGAGAGAGAAAACGGGAGGTAGACATTAAGAGGGACTTTGTTCTGCAATGGTGGCAAATTCAGATCCTTAGGTGCTGTTAAAGTAGTAGTAAGTTCCTCTCAGACATGTCTCAACTTGGTTTTCTTACATAAAATGCAAAAAACAACAACCTCTGACAAGGAGCTGAATGCAGACCTACTCTTTCTCCCTCATTGAGGTATTCTGGATGAATCAATCAGGCCTCATACACTACAGCACACGCTGGCACTTTGACCAGTAAAACATGGTGTGCATCACACTGGATAATGTCAGTTTAAAACAGGGCTCCCAAATTTTTTCAGCTCAAGAGCCTTAAAAGAAATTTTGGTGTCTTCCCAGGACTCAAACTCACAAAAATACGAAATGAAATGCCATAACATCCACATTTATAAACTGATGTTAAGAGCATAACATTCATGAATTAAATGCGTATTAAATGCATTTCTATCATGATAAAAACACACTGCAGCAATATTTAGATTTGCTAAATGTAAAAGAGGATATTATTTGTCTAATTTTAATTAGGAAAATGACTCCACATATCAGCAGTGATATGCAATTTACCCTGCACCAGTTGGTGACCAAACATCTTGTTTTTGGTCTTGACCCTACAGTATGTTTGGAAGTAAGTGGCTCAGAGGAAACATTAGAAAGTTTCAGCCATAACTTCATGTCTAAGCCCCAGTCAGACTCAGACTGAGACGAGGAGTCTGTTGTTCATCAAAATCAGCAATTAGCAGATGAATTAGAATGCTAAAGGCAGTTAGCATCTTCTATTTGTTTGTCCCTTTTGTTTGTTAACATGTAACTGGCTGACACAGTGTTGATGGTTGTGCTAAAGCAAAATCTCACTCTCTGGAATCCGTGCTGGATGATTTAGGACTCTTCACTTACGTTTACTTTTGAAATTGTGATGTTTCAAATCTATATGAATCTGTGTTGAAGCTCAGTAATTTTAGGAAAGTGCATGGACACATCCTCCTTCAGTAGAGCAATGCAAAAACGCCTCTCTAGTTACAGTCTTTGCACTGATACAAATGAGAAAAAGCATGAGAAAAAACACTTTTTTAAGTGGGGGGAGGGATCTAGCGAGTTAAAGTTGCAAATATAAAGTTAAAGAGGTCCACGTAGGTAAGCATGATGAGAAAATAGTACTTAAAGCAACACTATGTAACTTTGACTGCGACCCACTGCTTTAAAAAAAACGAAACTTAATGATGCATGTTAATACATCGCACAAAACGGCAATTTTTGTAAAATCAGGTCATATTTTACAGAGAAAATGCCCACTGGTTTTCCTTTGATGTTCAACGACTGTTCTGTCTGTCTGCATCCTTTTATTTTAGTGGAGCTGTCACCAGCAACAACCTGGTGATGAAGTTGCAGCTTCAGTCTGCAGGAAGCCTTCGTGCTGGTTTCAGGAACCTCTGCGAATCACAGAGTTGAGGCAGAGCAGTCGTCTCCATAAACAACATCTCCATAAAATATGACCTGGTTTTACTCAAATTGTTGTTTTATGCATGAACGTGTCGGTAAAATTCATTTTTCAAAGTAGTGGATCTCGGCCCAAGTTGCATAGTACTGCTTTAAAATACTAAAAAATGAAGGTAAAAGTAAAGAGGAGCTGAACTACCTTAATTGGGTAATTCATTATGAAGCAACACACAGTTTGTTTAGCATATGAAATTTGCCTTTTAAGTATGTGTATATCATTATAGCTGTTGTGTAAATGTAGGCTTAAAGGCATAAAGAAGCAGATGATGGAACTGCTTAAGTAAAGTTCAAGTACCACGAAATTGCAGTAAAGTGCAGCGTTTAATTACATTCCACCAACGTCCACATCATGTGGGAAGCACCTTCAGCTTGTTGCAGTTGCTCTGTCCCACAGACTGAGCTAATGGCCACAGGAAGATACACTTTCACAAGTATGTGATCTTCCTCCTGATTAAATAGCTCTGTAGCAACCACCCTCTCTGCCAGCACAGCTTCCCCTCCACAAACTTCATCATCCAGCCTCCCTCACAAACACCAGAGGTACATGTCTTTAAAAGCAATGCAGGCAGTGAAGGTCACCAAGACATTTCTACAGGAATCTTTTCTTGCTGGAGTATTACCATATGTTTTCCCACATAAGATGCTGATAATAATAATATGATCCGTTTGGGGGTAGGCACACACAGCAGCCGGTGCCAATGGGAAACCACTTCTCAAGTACCACATGACTACTTCCTATTTTTGTCTAATTAAAGGATTGTTGCATTGAAATGGAAACTTCTTCAATGGCAGGCACTGGCTGACCGCTTTTCTGTGCAACCTGTGATTCAAATAATGTTTGAGAGATGAAGCAGTAAGTGACTGGATGTTGATGCTGCCTGGTCATTTAATTGTCCACTAAAGGAAACCTGACTGGTGCACTGGCAAACTGTCACGTCCTGTGGAAAAAGACAACAATTAAAAGCAGAATTTGTAATTAATGAATACAGGCCTGTGCATTAAATAGGTCATGTAAATCTGTTACACCTAGCCTCTATAAAATATAAATCTGGTGGAAAAACTGCATAAAAATCTTATGATGCCTTTTAAAGTCTACATAAAGTTTTATGTCACATATTTAAATCACCGTAAAATGAAGCTGAGTTCGACAAAGTGGTACTTTGAGTTAAATGCTAATGCCAGCATGCTAACATGCTCACAGGGACAACAACACGTTGATGTTCAGCAGATGTTTTCAACCCCATCACCATGTTAAATGTTAGCGTTTTACATCTTTTAAAACTGTTGATAGCTTGCTTATAATGCCAACATTTTATTCTGTTTGCAACCAGTTTGCAACTTATTGTTGTGGTAATGGTGCAATTAAAGCTGAGGTAGGCAGGTTGTTTGGGCAAAAATTCAGTAATTCCCTTTCAGAATATTGTAATTCAGGTGGTCCAAAAAACACTCTACCTCTACTTGGCTTTGTATTCAGGCTTTAGAAAGTGAAGCTGTGACCGACATTTTTTGGCCTATCACAGATCATTTCAGAGAGTGTGTAGTCCCTATTGGCTACTCTTCAGAGGTAGATGTGCATTTACATTCCCTCAGATGGTAAAAGCTCGATACAATGGCAGACAACCAAAGAGAAAAAAATTCAGCTCCAGCTTTAGCAACAACTACACACACACACACACACACACACACACACACACAGACACACACACTTGACCTCCATGCCCAATTTCAGTCTCCTAGGGCAAAAACTATGGCTGCCAAAGAGTGGAGGATTTTTGTGGACTGACCAACTAACAGAGCAACCTACAGAGCTGCTGATTGAAGCTTAAAAAAGAAAGAATGATGTATCAAGATGATCGTCTAAAAAAAGAGAGTGACATTAAACAAAATAAAATGCGAGTCAGGTAAAAGACGGGTAGGAGTTTCAGAACAAAAAGGAAGGAGAGGGGGCAGAGGGGCTTCTATAGGAGTGTCATGCTACAGCTAGCTTGATTTCCAGATGTAGCCTACCCCAGCTTTAAGATCTGCTTAAGTTTAGGCACAATTACTATTTTGTTAGTGTTAGGAAAGGTTCCCGTTTTGGCTTCATTAGTTTGACATTTGCATGTTTAAAAACACAAAATGTTAAGATAAACATTTGCTGCACTCACTCAAACAGTAAGACTCACAAAGCAGCTGGCAAACTTGTAGCAATGCCTCCTCTGATTGGACAGTATTAATGGTCATGGATGGTGAATCTGTCCAACCAGTGCAGATGACTGTGGGTTTGGGGCATCACAGACAATAATTGGCAGCATCTTCCTGTGTTTACTCCTGTGGGAAAGGGAGTGGACCATGATGGAGTCTACAGACTTATAGATAAATGAAGATAACTTTAATCTCAGTCTAATGAGCACTTCCCTTTCCTCCCACCTCCTCATATGTCTTCCTGTCTAGACTTGAATGGTGCATGTGTCCCTCTTTCCTTACAAAGCTGTGGAGACATCTTGATCACATAAACAACTCCTGTATGTCTTTATATCGGACACTTTAAGGCATCTACTGACTTCAATGGGTTGCAGGTCATAATATTGTGACTGACATACGAATGAAAAGAAAACCAGTGCTTCGATTCCTAAAGGCTGCTTAATTTTTTTGAAGGCTTAATGCAAAAGCAAAACCTTCAAATACCTTTGCATTCACATTGCGTTCACCCGAAATCAATAAAATGAAATGTTAATATCCTAAGAGTTTGTTTATGTTTGGATTCTAGGCTGCTGCCAGCCTCTTTATCTCTCTGGCCACTTGAGTCGGGGAAGTGAGGCTGCCACACAGCGCCTGGCCTTCACAATCACTGGAGCTCCTCCAACATTCCCCTCAGTGGCAACTCAAACAAAGCTGGGGACTGACTGTGACTCAGCCATTCCTCTCATGTCTGCCTGTCTGGCTGCTTCGTCAACACCTCCAGAGAGCACTTCCTAATACACAACCATGTAGTTGCACATGATAAAATGTATTCAACAATGTTTGTATTGTGTGCAAGTTTGTCCTCACTGTGAATCGATGTCTATGATAACTGTCTTGCCACCATTCTTGTGTTTTTTTTAAAACTAGTAAGTACGTTTTATAGCGTAATATACAGGTCCAGTGCATCAATTCCACTGTTTGTACACTGAAAAAAATGTAGAAAATATATGTAGAAAGTTGTGCACATGCAATGCAATACAAGACACAAAGTAAATATTTAGAAACAGCCACTTTGTCAGACAGCCAGCAAAGTGGCACTTTAAGCTGAATGCTAACTGTAATATAGCAACATGCTCACAATGACAGTGTTAAAGGGTTAGGGTCTGCAGGTACTGCCATTAAACAAGGAACTGGAAAAAACTTTCACCAAGTCTGACCTGACGATGGCACTAGGTGAAAAGTTGAGGCAACACCAGTCAGCACGATGCTATACACAGGAATAACGCACATCTTTATCAAAGTCTGTACTCAAAAACTGAGGTGCATTTAAATTTCCATCCACTAGCAAGTTAGGGAGATCACCAAAGTCAGTAGTTTTCATCCTCTTTGGAGCATAAAGGTCTGTGAAAATGGCAGCCCACTAATATTTGTTAAGGCATCTTTGACAAACCAGCTGACTAATTTTGCAATCCCTAACGACACTCTGCCGATACAGCTAAAAATAAGGCACAGTGAAGAAAAATAAAAAGTGACATTAAATGTAGACTGTGGGGAAGCAAATAAGACAAGTACACAAAAAAGTTGTTAAAAAGCAAAATGAAAAACAGCCAGACTGAAAGTAGACAACTGGCCTTTTTCATGCAGGTCGCCATAGTAATTCCAAAATGAGGCGTGAAGACATTCCACGGTTTTCCAGTCAATTCTAAAACCCGTCACGAATGAACAAAGTGATGCCTCTGGCGTTGTTGAGCTGCTATGAAATGTCTTTGCTCCGCCTCCAAACCAAGCCTTGTTTTGGAATCATGATGGCAACCCAGGTAAAAAAGGTGAATTATCCAGAACCATTCAAATGGGTAACACTGATAGACACTTTTCACTCAGGTGCCATGTCTTTTTCTGTGATGTTCTTGTCCCTTTCACCTACAATAAAGAATGAGAATACTCAGAACAGTGGCTCCCAAAGTCAGGGTTGGCCCCCCCAGGGGTTCATGAGACAAAAAGGGGGGGTTGCCAGATGCCTTCAAAAAAACGAATAAATTTTCAAAATAATTTACAATCGCATTTTTAACCCATTATTGTATGAATTCTGGTTACATTCTCTCTTGAATTACTTTAAAACTATATTATGGCTGTTAGGTGGTTTTTCTTTGTGTTGTTTTGATGCCTGTGTTTGCAAAGGCCTAACAGTGTGTGTGTGTGTGTGTGTGTGTGTGTGTGTGCGTGTGCGGCTGTACATAACTTTATATGCCACCTCCAGGGTCAATGGGGTCCCCAGTTTCTGGCACCCATATTTTGGGGGTTGTAGGTTAAAAAGTTTTGGAACCCCTGACTTAGAAGATGTAATGACTGTCCTACCATCATGCTAGCTGACACACAGGCACTGACACAACCATACAACTAGACAAGAACAGAAACAGTGCTCATTTGTCTGGGGTTGTAATAAGTTTTTTGGCATCCAGAGGAAAAAGGAAATATGATAAACTTTTCACAGTCGGTCATTTGAAAGCATAACTAAATAACTAATTATGTGATTTGCACAACTTACGCTTATTGTCATTACAACAAAAGTAATCTGAGTACTCCATCATTGGCCCACAAAGAGAAACAAGAGGAAGGTCCATAGACTCGTCAGCTGGCTGTGTAAAACCCCCCATGCTTTGCTTGACTCGCATTTACAGACTCATGCGGCATCTTGCACTCTCTTTGCCACAACTCAGAGACAAGATGTATTTTTTAATCAGTGTCATCTGCTGTGTTAACAGATGTTCCATAAATCTAATGGAATAATACCTGAGCTCATGCTTTCAAAGCACGTGAATCATCATCATGCCCTCTCCTAAAAATACATGATCATGAGGTCACTGCCCAATTATTTTAGTCTGCTGGCAGCAGTTATGAGCCAAAGGGTGATTAAGTGGTTTTGTAAGTTATCAGACACTCACCAGGAAGTGAGAGAGGGCCACAAACAGGAAGGAGCGGAATGTGCTTCCTGTTGGACGGTGGTGTTATACAGGGCAGATTCCTCGTACCATCATAACTGACTCTCTCTCTCACACACACACACACACACACACACACACTAATACACATGTATACTAAGAGGCAGGAATGTTTTTCCACTGAAATCAGGGAGAAGCAGGCTGTCAGGAAAGACAAACAGTGAGTAGATAACATTGAGACAGTTTGTCCTCGTGCACTGCTACAAGTAGGAGAGCATGAATCCAACTCAAGTTCTTCAGAGATCATTATTTAAGGCCACCTCAATTGTAAAACTCATGTATTCTCATTGAAAAATCAATATCTTTATTGTGTCTTTTCTTTGTACTAGTTGTGTGAAGCAAATCGACAAAGAAATAAAACTGTTACAAGTCTTAAATTTCAGGCGGTTTGTCACTTTCATTTTAAAGAAAATACTAACTTTATTTTTAACAAAACCATGCAGAGATTTTCATGTGGCAGATGGATTTAGCTTTACAACACTTTTATTGACAGATTTTTTGGCCACTTGGGGTCGGCGTAAACAAGCTGTAATCACAACACTAACATATTAATTTTTGAAAACTGATGTACAACATTTTTAAGCAGCAAGTTTGAGCTGCATGTTGCCAAAGATTTGGCTGATAACAGTCATCACATCAGCTCTCACACTTGATGCGTTCACATTTAGCTTTCATAAAGGTATTGGTGAGCAGCTTCAAAGAGAGGAAACACGATAAGAGCATATCAATGGTGGCCACTATCATCAAATTAAAATTTGGAACACACTGTCATGGCAAGATTTGAATACTATTTTATTCAAACATTCCTAAATCTCTATGGATCAACACAAACAAGAATACAAGTGATTTCAGCTGTTAATGTTGACAGGTTTATTTAGCGTTCAGTAGTATTTCTCAATGGTAGCCTAATAGAAATAGCAGGTTAAGACTAATGAACTTAGAACCAAACTTTATATTGTATTTCTAAAGTTAAATGATATTTAAGCTTGCACTGGAATTTTTGTTTAAGATTCTGGTGCAGCATTTTTGATTTTTGAGTGCTGTTATGGGTAATGATAAACCTGAATGTTTGAAAAAAGTAAAAATGCTGAGACAAATCAACACCAATGCTATAACTACTACAATATTCAACATGGTGAGAAATGTGAATTAAACGTGAGAGACAAAGCCAGAATGTCCTTAAAGGAGAACTCCGGCCATTTTTGACCCTTTTCTCGTTTTCCTGAGGGTCATCCAGTGTTGGGGGTAGCAAAAAA
>JAQLOL010000024.1:17451805-17461829 GCA_029783665.1 Naso thynnoides | reverse complement strand
CCCAGAGCATCATGGGGGGTGACTCTACTGCGCAGTCTCTATGGGCCGTATAACGCGGAAGTAAACCCGGAAGTCAGTAACTTTTTCGGCGTATGCGCCAGGCGAGCAACTTTCATTGAAATTAACGGCGGCCATTTTCTGGTCCGGTATCCAGTTCTTATAATACATCCATGGTTTGGTCGCGTCATTTTTAGTCGCGTTTTTTGCTACCCCCAACACTGAATGACCCTCAGGAAAATGAGAAAAGGGTCAAAAATTAACTATTAACACTTTCAACTTCTAATTTACAGCTTTCTGAAGTAAATCACAAATATGATTATAAACAGTTAAGTTAAACTACACGTCCAGTGGACAAAGAAGTATTTAGATTATTAGTAATACTATAAATACTACATTCAAAACCTTATACTCAAGCAGAACACAGATGCACCGGTGTAAGTACGATATGTGAAGCTAGTGCAGTGCAGTGGGGCCCAGAACCTTTCAAGGACCCATAAAGTTTGACTATTATTGCCGACCAGTTACTATTTCTGTGTGTGTGATGTAGTGGAATTATGTGAACTCCTCTAGCCCTCAAAGGAGCCGTTCAATGGCAACATTAAAAACTACTTTAACATGAATGTAATGGATATATTAACCTCTCCCTCCTCGTGTATTGCACTTATGTTTTATACGTCCGTGTATGTGTGTGCCTGTGCATGGGCATGTGATTGTGTTCAGTGCAACAGGGAAGGCCTAAGAAAAATATTTGCACTGGGGCCATCACAATAATGCTACGCTGCTGTACAGAAGCATTATCAAAGAAATCTGCTCATGAAAAATGCACATTACGCAGCAAAATGGCTCCTGTCAGTGTTTCATTACTGCATATTTTATAATTACTTTTACTGACTCTTAAGAAAGAGAAACTGGCTAATGCTCATAAATGGACTGAAAATGTTTTTATCTGATACATAAACATGTGAGCAGCATTTTAATGGTATAACTGTTTGAAGTGGAGCTAATTTTAACTACTTTATGTAGTTTTTATTTAATCTTAATTTATCATATTATATCAGATGGTTGCATGTTTATGTGCTATGCCTTGTTGGTAAAATTTACTGTACAGCATAAACATAAATGCATTTAAGGTTAAGGTTAAAGTAACTTTATTTATACCCGTAGGTAGATTTGGTTTACAGTGAGTGAGTCGGCCTCCTTTTACACACACAGCAGCACAGGACAGGACTTGACATGATAAAGTGACAACAGTGCTCAATACTAAAAGGGCAAAACAAGGCAAATAAAAGCAAAATAAAAATAAGAATATACCACCAATCAATAAAAACATGGTAAATAAAAACAAGATAGAAAAGTGCCACTAGTAAAAGACAAGGAAAAGGAAAAAGATAATTTAAGATTACTATTATTCCACTATTTGCCTCAGAAATGGTGGGAAGCGGAGGCAAGAAATTGTATAAAATATGGTTATGTCCTGTTTATGTTGCAGCTGATGTGAGGGATGCTCATCAGAGTGAGAACTGAGGGAGTTGCGGGCTGCTGGTCATTGAACAGCATGCCTGTGTATATGAAATTAACATTGGTTGTCCTTGAAGACTTCCTGATTAAATCACACAGGCTCGATGACGTCATGCGAGGTTTAAGTCATATTTCGGATTAGGGAGGGCGAGAGAGGGAGAAAAAGAGAGGGAGGGAGGATGAGTCACTGCCTCATTGATGAGTGTCTCCATTGAGTGGTCAGATAATTCAGGTACAAAAAGAGACACAGGCACAGCACGACTGCCTAATGGAACTTAAAAAAAAAAAGACTTATTGAGAACTCACAAAATACACCTTTTAGGAAGATTAAATGGAACTGATGCCCCCTCCTCTCCCTGTCCACGAGGCTGGTGCTAAACAATGATAAATCCGGCTCCTCTCCTCTGTATTATCTATGAGCAAGGACTTAATAACTAATAAATATCTGCGCAGCCTTCAGAAGTGGAATCAGTGTTGGCTGTGTTACAGTACTGAACCATTCAGGAAAAACAAGCTGACGCATCTGAGGGTCTGTTACTTAAGATTAAAGTTAATATTCCACTTAATAATTTGAAATCGTGATTTAAAACCAAAGTTTTCCGTACATCAGTCTATGAATTACTGTTTTAGATACTACTGAAGGTCAGTACTAATGAATGGACTGCACAAGGGACCCAATGGCGCCCCATACGACCAAGCATCTGTTTGTAGTGACTAAACATTCCTTGTTGAAAAGTTCATTTATGAGTTACTACAAGAGATGCAAAATGACCATAAAGAGACATGATGATGATGACAGCAAGGAGACCAAAAATGATTACAGTGAAGATGCAAAACCATCGCAAAAAGAGGCAAAATGACCAGAAAGACGCAGAACAATGGCTTCCATTTCAAATCATGAAGGATTCTGATCGTAATGCAAGACAAGAATGGGAAGCAATCTCTCATATTTCTAAAAAGCAAGCAAAAAAACTCCATCCAGTGTCTAGTAGTTGTACTTGAAACAAAATAATCTTTTTTTTTTAAAGTTGCTGATTAAAATTGTACATACACTGACTGTTTGAATTGTTTCTGATTGTGAACACGTTTTAATTTAATAAAATAGACACTGAATTCAAGAAAAAAAACCACATTCTATTTTTAAGCAATATTAATCTTTATTAGATGTGAATCTTTTTACAAAAAATTGTAATATATTTGACAAAATCTTGATAATTTTCCCAAAACAGAATACAAAAAACTCCTTCCAATATAAAAGCAGTTAACTCAAAAACAAAACAACAACAAAAAAACAACCCACAAGTGCAACGCGTCACTTGTCTTAAATAACAAAATATATAACTTGACAACATGAGAACTCTGCATCTGACAGAAGAAGATAATCTGCAGGAAGTGTCATTGTGCAGAAAAATCACCATGTTTGGCTCAATTTTGTGGCAAGTTTTGGTTTCATTGTTTGATTTTAGGCATTACCAAAACTGTTTTACCTTTCTGAGCTCAATAAACTGTGACAGCTGAAAGAAATAAGCAGTGCAATCTTGTGACTAAACATTCTGAAAGCACCACCAGTCAACAGTAAATAACATCACATTACCAACATTTTGGTCAAAAGCCCTCTGATGTTTGACTTCCTAAATATGAACACCCAATTCCAGTGCAAACCTGAACAAGCTCTCATGTGTGTCATCTCTGTTGAAACACAGGCATATGGCTCCCCCTAGTGCTGAAAACCGGGAAGTATTTGTCAGAGTCGGATCTTTGAAAGCATTCACACAGAATAGTATGATGGGCTGAACTTTACATTTCTCTTATCACAAATATCCAGGTTTCAGAAACCTCAGCTGTTCATACGTCAAAAGAGAATGAAATCACGTCTTGACACCTGATCAGCGCCTCTTTTTGAACCCCGATGGGGGTGTGCAGGTCTGACACCTGAAAGTTCAGCACGTCGATGTCAGACGCTCCGAATGTGGCCTCCACCTTCACCTTCTCATGCATCTGAAACCGCACCTTCTTGTTGGTCATGGAGAGGAGACATCTGAGGAATCGTTCCCTCAGCACAGATCGTGCATGCTGCTCTCTCTGCAGCTGCTCAGCATCAGCCTCTGATGCAGCAGAAGCTGGAATGGAGGTACGACACAGAGCGATGAAGCGGGGGGATTTGGGGTCAAATCCGCGGCTGTTGGGGTCGGGTCCTTTGGGCAGGCGGAGCACAGACACAGGCTTTGCCATGTTGAGTTTCTGATGATGACCATTACATGAACACAAGTTAGGCAACATCCTTACTAATAAGAAAAATATCACTTTAAAGATATTAATGCCAGCCAAAATGCAGGCAAGCTCGTTTTGAGCTTCTCCCACGTGAAAACATCATGTTTTCTCTGTTACTAATCATTACAGATTCAATAAGTTATGGGTTTGAACTGCTATTCAGACAAAACAAGCACCCTAATGAGGTCTTGCGTTCTGGAAACTTGTCACAGATTTTCATTAATAATTCAAACGTGTTTGCTTACTGTGTGTAAGACAAAGTGTTGACGATGAACACAGTAATGCAACACATAAAATAGATCTGTTGTTCGGATATAAAGTTACGATATTAAAAGGTAAACCGTTTTAGATAACATGATAAAGATTTAACTTGAATGCACTCGTGTAAAGACTTGAGTGTATCTTGATGTTTTCATTTTTGATACGCTTTTATAGTTGCATTCTGTTCATGTAATTCTCATGGCTAACGTTGCATGTTGATAAAATAGGAATTGTTTGGCGGAGGCTTGAACTGGGGTTACAAGGGGTGGAAGCGGCTAACATTTACATGTTACATTAATGTTTTTTGATATGAGCTAGAATAAATCTCTTCCTACAGAGCTTCTGGGAGGTCGTCCTTCAAAGCGAAGACACTTATCGTCGTGGTAGAGTCGCTTTGTGTTTCAAATTTGTTAACTTTGTTGGGTAACGTTAGCATGTTAGTATACTTTGCTATTGCTCAGGTAACGCTAACCAAATTACCGCAAAAGCTTCCTCATATTTCGCACTAAAATGCGCGGTGGTTCATAAATAATTCACTAACGTTAAAGTTTCACAAAAACCACTAGCGTTTATTCGTGTACTTACTGTTTGCCCCTTTTTAACCCGAGCACGCAAGCGCGAGGTTGCTGTTTCCGCTCGCTTCTTCTTCGCTGGAGTTATTAGCGGGTGTCAAAGGAGTTTAGAAAGCGTTAGTGCCACCTTGTGAAAGTCTATCGAAAGCCTAAATTTACTGAAGTACAGTAACATTTTCAGTCCAAGACTTTATCTCAAGTTGCTTTTCGAGTTATATAGACATAGATAAGTATGTAGGCTTCAATACAAACATAGGCTACGTATAACTGAATATGGTTATTAGGCTATGTATGCATGACACAAGTTGGTGTATGTCTGTGAATATTCTCATTCACCCAGGTCAGTGTTCTCTCTGGGCATACTGAGTATGAACTGATGAAGCCCCTTGGATAAGAGGCGAAACGTCTTCCTAGACAAATACAAGTCCAGTTGCCTATGATTAAATTTGCCCAGAAAGTTGGTGTATATTTTACACAGATTTCCTTCTTTTTAATTCATGTCCCAGTAGCCTATAATTGTTTGAATGTGACATTCTATAACATATAATGTTATCATCTTGACCTCAGCTTTAGTTAATTAAAACTGTACACTGACTTTCTGTGGTTTAATCTGACCTTTTTGTTTATTTTATTTTACTTTTTTTTTTTTACAGTATTTTAGTAAGAGAGTGTAGGGGAAGGGTTGTTTTCTCCTTGTGGACACTTGCAGGAGAAAGGTCCTGCATATCAGAGGATCTGATTGTACTCATCTGTGTCAGAAGGCAGGGAGCGCCACGCTGATTTGAAAAGGAGGACTAAACGGTCGGGCAGTGTGTGAGAGGTACTGAACTGCTGTTGTCTGTGGTCGTGGCTGGGACAGTAGGACGGGAAGGTGCTGTTTACAACTTTCAGGGTTGCCGGAGGCGAAGAAAGCTAAGTAGGGGAGCTTTTCCTGCGCCAGGAGGGGAGGCTGGGTGTCTCCTTTAAGTAGCGAGGGAAGGGCCAGAGTGGGACTCATTTTCAGCTCTGGAGTTTCATGCCTCAGACCGGCCCACTTTAGATCACGACCTATTATATTAAAATAATGTAATTATAACTTTACATGTTAAGCCTACAATAGCGAACTGTTCTCTAAAGCCTTTTAATTCCGTGTATTTTTTCTAAAATAATTCCAATTCAGTGCAAGTAATGGTTGCTTCACAGTGTGGATTTATTTCAACATGAGTGCACATCTCCACCGTTATTCTTTGCAACACAACATCCTTTTCAACAAATTAATAAAAGAATGAATAAAATATTAAATATTAAATCTGAAAATTTTTTTAAAAAATTAAAAAGTGTTGCACTCTCTAATAACATTATAATCTTTTTCCTCTGCAAGGAAACAGTAACATCACAACTTAGATTTAACAAATACAACATCAGAATGTCCTTTTCTGCAATATCAAATATCAAGCAAATTAGTGTTCACTGATATCTAATCCTTAAACATAAATAAAGAATAAAATAAGTATTGCACTGTTCTCTGCAAGTTTGTTACTCACAGTATAGCATAACTTTATAATGATGCCATTATCGTTTTTTCCTCTGCATAAGAATAGTTTCAAAGAAACATGGCCAACCCTAAAACATTAATAAATGCCTGAGCAGTGCACTGGTCTCTGCGACTTTGTTTATTACAGTATCATTGTCCAAAGACATGAAAATTTCTTTCTCAATGCACATGAGCATGAATGCCTCAAGTTTCTTCAGGGTCAAAGTGCTCCTGAGTCTGTTTTTTACAAATGTCACTGCTTAGAAACTTCTCTCACAGGCTACTTGTGTGATGGACCATGTTAACAGCAACCCGTAGGCTAGTCCAATCACATGGTAGGCATCAGTTAGCAGATTGTACTGAGAGAGGATGAGATGAACACAAATGACACAATTTTTACAGGATGAACAAGTTTTGCTCTCTAGTTCAACATCCTGCTGTTCCATGGAAGGATCCTCCTTACTTCCTTGTGGCATTTCACTTGCTGTCCTGACAGTGTAACCCTCCAGAGGGGGCATCTTCAGTCTGTCCCACTGACATGCAAGGCTGCAGAGTTCACTAAATAATGTGCCAACTGTAGCTCTGTCGTAAAACTTATACAGACATTTGCTTATTTCTTCCAGAGCTGAGCTGGGGAGTTCATTTTCCTTCACATGAGCAAAATTTCTAGGGTCTAGAAAGGCTAAATCTGAGCAAAGTTTTGTATTGGCATAAAACCTTCTATGAATACTGTCTGTCACTGTGTCTACAATGACATTGTGAACTTTGACCTTGAAGTCAGTATCAGCTGATGCTAGCTGCTCATCTTCTGCAAGCTCTCCTGGCATTCTTTTTTTTTTCTTTCCTGAACCTTCTCTCAGGAAGCTCAGTCTGCACTGCCAGCTCACACTCTTCCTCCTCTTGCAGTCTGCACTACCAGCTCACACTCTTCCTCCTCTTGCAACTTTTCATCAGCCCACTTCACAAACTCATCAGCTGCACATTTAACTCCATCAAAGTCCCTAGCACACTCCCCGAGACCCTCCTCTGTCCCCTCAACCAGATGTTGTGCTGTGATGATATCCATTCCCATTGTCTATAAGTATTTTGAGAGAGGGGATGTCTGCTCAAAAATGCAAAGGAAAGTTTGTGCGGTGAGCACTGTCTCATACCTCAAAAGGCCTTCTATGAATCCCTTTGCCTTGGCCCTCACAGTTGGCTGTTGTGTTCTGTCATCTACAATGGTGTGCAAAGTCATAAGCACTTCAAGAAACAAGGCTCCCTGAGGATTCCCAAAGCACCCAAACACTTTACTTAGTGCCTGATCCTTAGTCCACCACCTAGTTGGCCCTATTGAGCACAGTTGTCTGTGATGCTTGTCCTGACTCATCTCTTCCCACTCCTGCATGCGCTTGTATGACTATCTTAGGAAAACAGCTATATCATTAAGAAGGTTTTAACCTGATTGTAGATTAGTAGATTATTAGCAGACAATTAGCAAAGCTTCCCACCTATAAAAATTAAATAAATAAAATATGGACAACTGACTTGCATAATAATGTAATCATCTATATTTTCTGTTATGGAGTATATAATTTCACTGGTAAAAGAAGACTCACTGACAATTGCATTTTAGTTTGCACACTGTTAATTTTCAATAACTTTTATTAATGGTGTGCTTTTTCATTATATATAATTATTATATTATATTTAAAAACGATTCATCAAAATGATTTAAATGTAAAAACTTTTGTGCTTTTTATTGAGAAAACCCACAGTTTCCACGTGTACTTGTGTTTGGGTGGACATGCCACTAGCAATATGGCGGACGTGCTGACGTATCGCAGCAACGGGCCAACACAATCAATACGGCTATGGCCCTGTCCCAATATCCGCACTGTGCCCTAAGGTCTTCCTTGAGGTGTGCACTTCTATGATGTTAAGGAAATGCGCACTTAGGGGCGTAAGTGCACGAGGGTCCGAAGCTTTTTCAGAGCAGAATTGAGACAAGTCCGTACACATCACTTATCTGCGTCACTTCTGTTAGGATCACCTAGGAGATGAAAAATGGCACTGACCATGGCTGTGCTGTTTGCAGTACTGCTGCTAAAACTAGTTAGAAATCACATCTAGCGGATTATCTGGAAAATTATGAACCGCAGGAAAGGTTTCTAAACTGGATCCAAACACCAATGCAGGTGCCCGGCCAACAGGTAAGTAAACAGTATAGTAATGGGGATGAGGGATTTTCCTTGAGCACGTGACTGAGAGGATGGCGTGCTGAACGCTCCAACACACCGCTCTCCTCAGAGAGTTTTATTTTGTAATTTAATGGTCATTTAACCATCTAAAGCTCGAGATTCAAGATGCTCAAAGTATAGACATAAGACCTGGTTGCATGTCTAAAGTTGGACCTTTTTTGTGAAACAAGATCTACAACGAAAACTAATCAGCGGCGTGCTGCAATCAATCAAGCCATGAGTGACGACGAGACACCTGCATGGGCAAAACACCTGCTGTCAGAGTTTGCAAGCCTCAAGACTTCGTTTGATACTAAAATGACTGAAGTAACCAACTCAATTGAAGGTCTAAAGAAAGAAACAAAAGATTTGACCAATTGAATCTCGAACGCCGAAACTAGGATCGAAACACTTGAGACGGACACTAAATCCGACAGCGAAAAGCTGAAATCCCTGACTAAGGATATGGGCGTTCTACGCACAAGAATGGACAATATGGAAACTGAGATTCGGAAGAAAAATCTACTGTTTATGGGTCTGCCTGAGGGTTTGAAACTAACTACCGGTATGCTGAATGGTATTTTGAGTTACATTTTGGATCTCAAAGACGGCGAACTGGCTCCTGAAGTTGAGAGTGCATGGCGCACCCCACCCCGGTCAACCTCCTCGTCCTTATATCGTACGCATGCTGAGACTGGACGACAAAGAGAGGATTATACAGTCGGTGTCCAAGAAAAAGCAGCTCTCCTGGAAAGGGAAACCATTCTGGGTATGACAGGACTTACCGAGGGAGATCAGGGAAAAACGTAAGGAGTACAACGACATCAGACATCAGGCTCTCAAAACAGAGAAGTCTGTGCGTTATGGTATCCTGTCTCCTGCACGCCTCATTGTCACTATCCAGGGTGAGACAAGCATATACAAGAACGCAGTGGAGGCGGCTGAAGACTTAAAGAAGAAACTCCCTGAAATTTTCAAGGATTGGCCCTAGGTTTAGGAAATGACCATTGAGGCTTCTCAACTGCACCAGCGCTAACAGTAAGCCCCCCTCCCCCCCCTTTTTTTCTTTTGTAGTCATATATCCTACATTGGTATTTCTCCTCCATATTTATTATTATTATTATTTTTTTTTTTTTTTCTCTTTTACTCCCTATTAGAAAGGGAGGAGAATAAGTGAGGGGTCGGGTTTATTGATAACATCAATGTGATCTGTGACTTTTTATGGGCTTGCCTATTCACTCAGACTCTTAAAGTGATCACAAAACTTCATATACAGTGACGCAGGTGCTAAAGTGGATTTTCCGCTAGTCATTACACTTTGAGGATTGAGCGGAGGGGGCTGGAATACAGCGACGCCCTCTTATTATGCTCACGTCCGGTGATGGACTTTATATGCATTGCCGTTTTTCTTTTTTGTTTTTTGCCTTATGGCATATGTGGTGTCTATATGTTTGTTATGTTTTCCCCATTTATCCCTTTATGTAGCTGCAGTAAGAATGATTTAACTGAATTGCTCAGATATAATGGGTTCTAATGGTGTTCAATTGATTAGCTGGAACGTAAATGGCATTTCTAATAAAACTAAAAGACGTGGGGCCCTAGTTTCGTGGCGCAGCGCAGGTGGCGCAGGGTGGCGCAGGCTGGCGCAGCCGGCGCAGTGCAAGTTTCGA
>JAQLOL010000024.1:17440914-17451705 GCA_029783665.1 Naso thynnoides | reverse complement strand
TATTATTATTATTATTATTATTATTATTATTATTATTATTATTATTATTGTTGTTGTTGTTGTTGTTGTTGTTGTTGCTGCTTCGTTGTTACCTGTTTGTAATTGTATTTAATTTGGTATCCTCTTTAAGTCTCCTTTTTTTTTTTGCTTTGGTCCAATGAAAATATTTATTTATTTAATCCTTTATTTAACAGATAGTTTCATTGAGATCGAGATCTCTTTTTCAAGAGAGACCTGTGTACAATAGGAAAAGTGAATTTTTTAAAAGTGAATTAGATTAACCAACAGCCACAAAAAGGGCTGTCAAATACATTAATCTCTCTGGATAAATGTTTGTAATAACAGTACAGAGCATAAAAAGACATGTTAAGAAGATCATTTAATCAGTTATTCTATTTGTTTTTATTATTATTTATAATATCGGTGTCCCTCCCTAACAATAGCTACTGTATTTAACACTGAACCACCTCTTTTAGCAGGTCTATTCACTTAAATGACACTAATTTGGTGTTTGTTTATTTGATTAATCCAGCCTTTCAACCTACATAGATCAGATATGTACGCTTATTCAATTACTGGGAAAGGTTTGTCCTGGATATCCAGTGAAAAAAGTTTAAACCTTGTCTTTTAACCTACTAGATTACAAAGAGACCTTGTGGTGTCTGTTTCAAAATGTGATGCCATTCTGCAAAACCTCAGTTTGAAAAAATAAGAAAAGATATTGACATCAGTCATCAGCTCTTTCTGTGGAATCTGTTGCGATACAACCACCGACTTGTTTGTGCTGAATTAGAAGGAACTTGTTGGAGCTTAGTGTGGTTTTTCTTTGTTTGTTTAATAATACTTCTGAGTATTAGACACAATAATTATGCTTATGAGTGATAGGCACATGTACTTCTGAACTATGACACAAGGTGGAGCATTATTCTATGGGAAGTGATAAAGGTAAGTTGCCATGTGAGAGGCAGCAGCAGTAGGATTGGGAGCAAACAGTTTTTGATAGTGTCATTGTGCTTGTGTCAATGTGATTAGTGTAATTCTAAATTAAATAAATTGGGAGGATGATAACATGGACTTCTGTTACCTGTTACAGTGAACATATTTAGACTGAATCAAAACAAATGGGTCACTGGATCAAAAGGTATACCGTACATTTGCTTATTGGAGTCCAAGAGCATGCATTCAAAACAATCCGTTCATCCCTTAGTGATAAACTTACTTTTATTGGTTTGGGTCTCAGTTAAAGTTACTGCACTGTTATTTGTTGGAAAGACGTTGCTTAATATATCTGTCATAGTTCTGTACTGTTCTGTTTGATTTTCGTGTTATCTGCAGTTTTAAAATTATATTAAGCCTATATTATATATTGAAATGATACATCTTTTTTGTTGCTTTGGCAAAATTTCTCTCTAGCAAAAGTGCTTTTTACACCAGGAAACTTTATTGTAGTCTTAATAAATGAATAGTAGCATTTATTTAACCATGCGACCACTTTGCAAAACTTAATACGTTCTGATAGGCTATGTTCACATTGTACAGCTGTCTGAACAGCTTTCCCCTTCTTGTTAATATTTAACTCTTTGCATAGGCTATATAAGTACTTATGTTAATTATTGTTTTGTATGTGCTAAACAAGATAAAATTGGTGGTGACAACATAAACCTTTATAATGGCTAGATAATCCAAGAGTGTCTGGCGTAACCTATATGTTCAGAAGTACTAAGGATAGTGTTTAAAAAATGAAAGAAAAATACAGGAAAGAGTAAAACACGTCTCCTGGAACTGCAGGCCCCGTTAATCCTCCAAACATTAGTATCCCTTCCATGGATGTATTAGAGGTCTCATCTCAAGACGACGTGGTGGGGCTGTATCTTTGCGCGCTTCGTTAAAATAGAGCAATAGGAATTGTGGTTTTGTCTTTTGTATTGTATCACATGTACACTGAACAAAGTACAGTGATCACGTATTGCGATCAAAACACCTTCACATGTGCAAAGTTCAGCATTTGGGCAATGTTTTGATTGGAAGGACCAAAGATGTACCGGCGGAGGGATACAGCTTCGTTACTCAAACGGCACAACACGCTCCCTCGCAACTCCACTGCGCTGGAACCGTCTGCACGGATTTCCCCAAACATACATATAAGTAGATTTTGGAATCTTACAGGTGCTTGACTAAATTCCCCGTTCCCCAAGAAAGGGAATACAAACTTTACATTTGTCGATTCATCATCTTTAAGGAGCGTGAAAAGTCTAACTGTTACGGGACAATGGTAAGTAACGTTACATGGTTGCAAATGTCTCGAGCAACTTAGCACCCTTAGCTAGCGTTAGCTCGGTAACGTTATCGTTCGTAACATCAATTGCACAGCTTTGCGACGGTCTGGAAATAGTAGCCGCCTATTAATCGTTATTGCATTAACATTATAGCTTATTGTTCACCAGCCATAAAGTGACTTCGCTTAAAACTCGGTAGCTAACGATGCTTCAAATGTTTTTTTTTTATTATTATTATTTGTACTAGCTAGAAACCTGCAGAAAAACATGCGGCGGATACCCAATATATCCCCATAATGTTGGGTTAATTGTCAGTTTTCTGCATTTTTTTGCCGACGGGTTGCAGTATCGTAACGTTAATCAGCAGTTGGTAAAAGAAAATCATTATATCTGTGTCAGTTGCGCATCATACACGTCGTTGTGCAAGAAAAAACTGGTGTACCGTTTCTTGCTGTAACAGTAATTTAGATAGTTTTGCTAACGTATTCGGAATAACAGTGGTGTTAGCTAACGTTGTATGCTTTGATCACGGTTTGCAGCGTTTTTTAATCATTTGTCTTGAGACGAAAGTGGGCGTGGTGGTCGTGGTGAAGAGGGTCCTGTGTTAAAAATAGACAGGCTATTAAAACATATCTCCTCAATCTCACCAGACAGTTATCAAAACTCTGGCTAATTGTCTTGCTAACTGCAATTTCGACATCCCATATGGCAAGTTGCTGCAACACGGGCAGTTTGTCTTACAAACACATCGGCAGGGTGTTTTTAATATAGTGTGACATGCGCAACAAGCTAGGAAAAAAGGTTGTAATCGCCACCAATTGTGATTACATAAGAACACAGCTCACAGGTAGCCTTGTAGTGTGATGCTCACTGTTAGCAACAATTGTTTGTTTTGTGGCACTGAGATTATGAAGGCGATGTTGCAACATTTTGGACTATGTGTTCTCGCAAAACAACCATGACAGCATCTCCTCCGTTACGTATTGCGCCATAACGTTGAACCGCATTCTGCTCCTGCTGAATGATCCACTTTGCCAGCGTTCTTTCGCGCCTCCCTTCCCCCCGCATTGAACCAAACCATGCTTGGTGCAGTAGGCTGTAATGGGGACCCGCAGTGCACCCTCCAAAACTGGAACGAAGTATACCTAGAAGGCCCTACGGTGGCATTATAAATGATTCATTGTCTTTGTGTCTAACACTTTATCTTTCATTCCTGTTGTTCATTCCTGTTCCTTGTACCTATTGTCCTCTGCCAACTAAGAAAACTTAGATCATGCTACAATATCTGTTACATGCTGGCCAAACTGTGTGCCTTTGACTGCATGATTTAATAAATCACCAGCAGCTCCTGTGGATATTTGTACTCGACATTAGAATATGTGATATAATCTCCTGTGTACTGACGAGTATAAAGGCAGCAATGTTGTTTTGCTGAGCGCTTTTCATAGCAGCAGCACAAATCCTCGAACACTCAACTGTATTTTGCTGTGCTCTGATCCAGACACTGCTTGCTTCAGCACCGCCGAATTGGTTGGCAGTGGATAGAATGGATACTCTGCAGTCTGTCTTGCTCCCCCTTCTCTTTTATCCCCCCACCTCCCCCAGCCAACATGGTGACTCATTGAAATGGACTCGAAGAACACATGGCGTTATTACCACTTAGAGCTAAAGAAAATTAATCTTTCTGGTTTTAAAAAAGGCAAGGGATTGTTATAGACAGATGTATCCTTTATCTGTGGTGCAGGAGCACAAGGATACACGGAAAACAAGATTTTTGTTTATTGGCTCTGTAACTGTTTCATATTAATTTATCTAATGGCGCAAGTCCAGGTTTTGTTTCCAGTAAAATGTCTTTAGTTGGTGTGACACTACAGCTTTATCAGCTTGTCTTTATCACTTACCTCACATCCGTGCTGTTTTAGCCCTATATGTTTATTGTAAATAGCAGTTAATTTCTTGTTACACTTGATCCTGCCAGTCGTTTCCAAGTCACTTGGGAATCATTTCCTGACAATACAAAGGACTATGCAGAGACACAAAGCAATGATAACTGTCAAGCAACAGTTGGCACAAAGGTAATGCTAATGAACCGAGCGTCACTTCTTTTCAGTAAAAAAGATACAAAGAGGTGGTTAGCTGCGGTGATATTCAGTGTGCTACATTGGCGACCCTGTTCGTGTCTCACTAATTATAGCAGGCGTGTGTATTTCGGGCTGTGAAGTATTTTTATACCCGTCCCTCATCACACTTTCTCAGCCTGAAGTGGGCATGTTGACTGACTTAGACAGGTCTTGTAAGACCTCATGAGGACGACAGAATGATGTTTCAGATCCAGCTGAAAAGTTAACCGGGTATAAAAATGCAAACTTTGATGTTTTGTTTCAAGTAAAAGTGGGAAAACCTGTCAAAGGTTTGCAGGTCAAGATTGCCCCACAGATCTTAGCACTGACAGTTAATGTGCAATAGTCATTTGTGGTTTTTCTAAATAAAAGTTCGGGTGTGAGCTCCTCCCTCTACAAACAGAATGAATAGGGCTAAACAGTTTGCAGAGAAGTTGATAAAAATGTGATTATTTTTACCATTTTTGCATTTTAATTTCTTCTAAAAACACAAGACACATTGCTTGGATCTAAAGTGTAGGGGGAGGGACAAAAAATTAACATACATTTAAACAAGGTACGATCAAATACTTCCAAGACTGTTTCTGTTGCCCTTGAACGGCACTGCACAGTAATGTGTATGTAGCAGGTGCAAGCAATAACTCTTCTTTGGTCTTGTTCAGATTGCCAATCCAAATCATATTTTTGGCATATCCAGATTGTATCCAGATCTTATTAAGTCTGGACGGCAAAAAAAAAAACCCACATGAAATCCAATTTTTCCATATCAGATCTAAACCACAAGGTGAAGTGATTTGATTTGTGATCCAATCGGATTTCTACAGATGTGTCTTCACGCCGGACGCCATGGTCTTTCAAGTCGGACATGAGAGTGCCTTTTGCATCACTCCACGGATATTGTTCACCTGAATGGAGTGTCTTGACTGACAAGATGGAGTGCTAGACAGCCACAGATGGTGACAAATGTCCATGGCATATCATAAAATTTGCACACTACTTCTCATCGTCAGATGACTCAAGGAAGACATGCTCCCGCCAGTCAGTGCTTTGAGGAGGGTGCCAAACCTCTTGCTGCACAGTGAAGCCCACCATGCACAAAACATCGTAATGTTCATCAGTCTGTTCCGTAGCTGAGTGTCTGGTTCGATGGAATTTGCACCGCGACTTTACAATGCAAATGTTTTGAGAGCCAGATGATGTATCTCTATTTTTTCCAATCGTCGCTCTTTCATGTTGTAAAGCTGCTCATCAACGCACTACTGAGGCCTATGTCGTTACCACAGTAACCCATACAGATAGATCGGTGCAGAGTGGTGATGTCTGGACACAACAGATTTGATCTGGTCACTTGCAAATGACAGCGTGGACACTCGATCTTAAACATTCGATTTTAGAAACAAAACAGATTTGCCTGCAGTCTGAACAAGGCCTTAGTTAGTGAGCGAAGTTACAGCACATGATCATCAGTCAGCACCAGAGATACATATGTGTTTTTCTGCAACTAGTACGTGCACATTTGGGATTCCTTGCTCTGAGCAGAGACAGCATCGTGTCAGAGTGTGAGGATCTTGGTTAACTTGCTGGCAAGGATGACCCAAGCAACCAAGACCCAGCAGGTTGTTTTCTTTGACGTTTGCGTTGTTGTGCGCTGTGTATTTATCCACAAGCATTTGATTGTTAACGCTGTGGGAGAACATGCAAACAGGCCTGACTTAGGGCTTTTCTGGCGACCGGGCTCTCCAAAATGTCAATCCTCCCACACACCGCATGTTGAAAATGTGCAAATTTCTCACCTTCAACAACACAGTCGTCACTCCCACCTCTTCTGCTCACCAGATTGGGTTCTCTGTGACTTCCTGCTGTTTGCCACAATGTAGTTTGGTCTCTGGGTTGAAGCCATACACCTAAGGTTCAGGTTCATGGTGAAACTACAAATGTGCACATACCAGCGTGGCAACCAAAATGCTTGTAACTCAAGCGCTAATAGTGATCAAGCAATTTAACTAGGAGTAAGTAATTAAGTAATTGCTCACACCTGCAAGACATACACATTGTTGCACAGCACAAAAACACAGAAACAGTTTCAGAAGTTTTTGATCCCTCATTGTATTGCATAACCTCCTCTTGCAATGCCTTATTAAAACTCTGGCACTATATATCAATATTTTTATAAAAACATGCAGGTACTCTGACTGATTTTTTTGCCAGTTTGACTTAACCACAGTCAGTAGTTTTTCAGCTTTCCTTTTTTTTTTTTAAACTTCATTTTTTCTGGGGAGTTTCACTGAGAGTGAGCTCTCTTTTTTAAGGGCGCCATGATCATATTCACAGTTACGTATCCATACCCAGTACGTCAGTGTGATCTGCAGCCACTGAGCAGCTCCACTGGAGTGGTTGGGGTTATGGGCCTTGCTCGAGGGCCCTCAGTGGTAGTGATGAGGGTGGGGCAAGAGGTGCCATTTACTTTCCCCACCCAGATTAATCCTGCTGGTCCGGGGATTTGACCCAGCAACCCTCTGGACACAAACTTGCTTCTCTAACCTTTAGGCCACCACCACCACTTTCAGCTGATATTTTGTAATACAATGATGACACAAATGGAAAAGGACAATCTGCATTCACTGTGTGTTAAAGAAGCACCTGCTACGCACACATTCTGCAATTTTTGATTGAATTGTAAGACAAACCTTTAAAATCAGCTTTAATAAACTACAAGTGCCCACCTGAGAACGGATAGTGATGCTTAACACTACATCTGCTTTTCAGTGTGTTGCATCTGTAAGGATGTTCTGTAGCTGGTTACGGTCAGGTTCCAGCTGTCAGTTAATATCACAGTCTGTTTTGAATTAGTTTGTTGGCTCATTTGCATTGGCATTGATCCGTGTAGGTTGTTTACACAGTGGAGTCTGCTGCAGGTGCTTCTCATTAGGCCTACCCAAAGCTTTCATCTGTGTAAGCTGAAGTCACTTCCACCAAATGAATCTTTGCATGTCAAACAATGGCCCTCTGTAATGATTAAAGACGGCTGCTATGAGTCTGTAGTTTCTTTCATCACAGAGAACAGCAGCTGTGATGCTGATGTGAGATTGCAGTCATGGAAATAATTTAATCATCCCTAAAAACATTTCAAATACACTTGTAGTATTGTCCACATTACACTGAAAAACAGAAATATGATACAAGGGTGACATCTGTGCCTTCATTCATCCTGGCATTCAACTTCACAATTGACAAATTCTAATAAAAGAAATAATTGTAAGCAAAGCAACTCAAAATATTAATGGCCTTTTCTTTTTTTATAGGCTGATCAGCTGACTGAGGAGCAGATTGCTGGTGAGTGCATAACTTAACTCTGTTGGTATGTTATCAGCCTCTTAATTCACCACGAAACTAGAGCCTTTAACTAAAAGTTTAACGATTTGATATTATATTGATTCTTTGGACAACAATACCTGTATTGAGAGAAGTTTTTTCAGTCACCTCATGGCTATCAGTGTCTCGGCTGTTGTTCAGTTCAGCAGTATGGACAGCACCAAGCCTGTCTGAAATTCATGCATGGTCCGCTTTGCTTTCCTCAGTGTTGACATCTTCATCCCACTTGTAGCTAAATCATTTTGTGATTTAATCAGGTGAGAGCAATGAAAGTAGCCTAGCCTATCTTGTTCATGTGCTTTGTGTGAGTAGATGCGGATATGAAGTGTCAGTTGCCAGAAAAATAACAGAGTGTAGTTTCTAAAATTTTAACAAGACCTCTTGGTTTAGATGCTTTACTGACACGTGTGACAGTGCAGACAGATAGAAGTTATTTTCTAAATGTAGAAGACGGATTGCTTTCATCTCCTGTTGTATTTTACTCTCAGGTGTGTTAAGTAGGCTAATATGAATATGAAGAGGCGTCTATAGGGCGCTATGGAGATAAGACCTAAGGGCCTGCTCTCTTTTCTCTTCTTTCATAAAAATAAATCAATCAACATAACAGTGGCCGTCAAAATTCAAAAGTGCAACTCCAAAGTGTATATAAGGGAAACACTGACTGCACTGTAGCAGGCTGCTGCTGGAGAGGGAGAGAGAGTTGCTGCTGCTGCTGGTTGCAATGTGCTGTTTAAGTGCAAATCATATCAATATGAAAAAGAAACTTAATTGACTATTAATTTTCCCAATCACTAATCAAGGAAAATTCTTCAATTATCAATCCCTAGTAAAGAATAAACCAGACAGATTATTTGATAATGCAGATTATGAGGTTATAGTGACTGTGGTCTTATCTGGTTCGACAGGCTAGGTGAAGCGAACTGGATGAGCAGGCTGAGTTTGTTCTCTTAGCTAGAATATTGGGTAACACTGTACCTAAAACATCCATCTGCAATGCATGATGAACATACTTACAATGCGTTATAATAGTGCTGTATAATCGTGCATTGTAAGTTCGTTCATTATGCATTATTAATGACATTATGTTCATTATGTGTTATAATGCATTGTAGAGACAGGCTTCATAGAAAGTGTCACCAAATATTGGATTGCTTTACAAACATGTTCAAGAAACTGTTAACTGTCAACATGTTACCATACTTGTTGACTGCTAAAGGGCTGAACCTTCTTGGCAGTGATGTAATCACTGCAATGTTTCACTTCCTGTCATGAGCTATTACTCATGACAGCATTGTTTGCGGAGCAAAATAATAATAATAATAATAATTGTTGAGCAGCTAGACCAAACTAACGTGTTTAGAGGAGGTGGTTCAGGTCTGGGCCTGATTCTGGTCCTTATGTCGGTCTTATCTTACTAACCAGTTAATCACATTCACATGGCTCCCCAGGGTCTAAATCAGACTGTGATGATAAGGTTCAAATGAAAATCAGCAGGGTTTTGAGTCAAGAGTCTGGGAATCAAAAGCTGAGTCATGCACATCGGTTTTAGAAATGTTTCTACAGATACCCCAGTGCTTTTACCTGAGCTTTTTAATTTTTCTCCTCAGATTAGTTGAAAAACTGAAATGAAATGTCTGTATCCACATGAAGGCTTAAGACACTCTGTGTTTTTTCTGTAAATGCACAGAGTTCAAGGAGGCGTTCTCGCTGTTTGACAAGGACGGTGATGGTACAATTACTACCAAGGAGCTCGGGACTGTGATGCGCTCTCTGGGACAGAACCCCACTGAGGCTGAACTGCAGGACATGATCAATGAGGTGGATGCTGACGGTGAGGACAAAAAGCACAAATGCACAAGAAAATTACACTTTTAAAACTTGGGATTGAAGGTCATTCTCTTGTCAAGTGTTTCTTGT
Organism: Naso thynnoides; assembly: GCA_029783665.1. Classification (NCBI taxonomy): domain Eukaryota; kingdom Metazoa; phylum Chordata; class Actinopteri; order Acanthuriformes; family Acanthuridae; genus Naso; species Naso thynnoides. The sequence continues at coordinate 17,442,020 of JAQLOL010000024.1, read as the reverse complement.
GGAGAAAAGAAAATACCAAAAAGCTTCACGAGTGTACAAGCACTTTAGACTACCATAGTGGCATTTTTATCTTTCGGTAAACTTGTCAGTTCTCTTTGTTGAACAACCTTTGTAAATATGCACTGTATGTATTTCATGTTAATGCTGCTTACATGGCTGGTGTATATGCAGATAGCGAGATCAGAGATAAGGTACAATTTGCAAGTAATGGGTCGGGCTTAGTCGTGGGGCATTTCCTTTAATATTTTGTGCCGTGAAAATTTTAAGTCCTTTCAGATTGACATGCAGTTTTTTAGTAAGAATTTCTTGGTATTAACTTACTTTATCTTATCTTTAACGTCTACTTAAACCTTGTTCTGTTCATGTTTCTTTGTAGGTAATGGTACAATTGACTTTCCTGAGTTCCTGACCATGATGGCCAGGAAGATGAAGGATACAGACAGTGAAGAGGAGATCAGAGAAGCCTTCAGAGTCTTTGACAAGGTGTGATTGACTCAGTAGATTGAATATACTTAACAGCACTAATTCACAAAAGCAGCGTCCCTTTTTTTCCACATGTCCATTTGTCTGTCAGTTGTAAGAATAGGGATTTTATATACTGTATGTTAAAACCATTTCATGTAATTAATTCCTGTATTTTACAAGAGATCATTCAAAACAGTGTTGACATTGAGCTGTCATACCATATGTCTATAATTTCCTTTTTCTTGTTGGTGTCACTCTGCTAAACAAAAGTCTAACTTGGAAATGTAGTATTGAGCTCCAAGTACAGGTAAGGCTTAAAAGAAGAGTTCAGTCAGATTATAAATGTACTGTGTCGTAGCAGCCCTACGACTCATAATAAACATACTGAACTAACGTCAGTTGTACTTAAGTTTTAGCTGCTGTGTAAAATCAAGAACAAACAATAGCAACAGTTCTTCTTTCGTCATCTGCAGGATGGAAACGGCTACATCAGTGCAGCAGAGCTACGGCATGTCATGACCAATCTAGGAGAGAAGCTCACTGATGAAGAGGTGGACGAAATGATCCGCGAGGCTGACATTGATGGGGACGGTCAGGTCAACTATGAGGGTGAGATGTTGTTTTGGTTGTCCGTGATGCAC
>JAQLOL010000024.1:17405371-17418842 GCA_029783665.1 Naso thynnoides | reverse complement strand
TTTGGTTTACCGCCACCCCTAACCCTAACCCTAACCCTAACCCTAACTAACTATAATGCTTTATAAATGATAATTCAGTATTTACTAATGCTTAACTAATGATGAATTCAGTATTTAATAATACTTAACTAATGCTTAAAGTGTGTAGTTATCATAAAGTGTTAACGGATAATCTGCTACTGATGTCAAAGTGTGTGCATGGCATCAGCAGTTCACCAGCAGACATCAGCAGCATCTCATAGGTACAATAGGCACGGAGATGTTATCTCAAAGTGGAACTGTGATACGCCTGTTGACTCTCTGTTGCAACAGCGTCATGGTTTTGCAACATGGCCAAAGTCAACCTATTCTTGTCATGCATTGACACATATCAGCCTGCATATTTCACTTTGCCTAATTTGTGAGTTGGCAACCTTTGACAGTTGCTCCCACTTCCTCTTTGGGGTTTCTGGTGTAAATGTTTGTTGTGAGTAGTTTCTTTTTTCAATTGTCAAGTGGGCAGCAACTCATCACCGTTTACTCACCAGAGAGCTCTCAGTCAAGTTAGTTTGACCTACATTCTTTCATTTACACTGCATAACACTTAATCACATTCTATTTATGCTGCATTTTGCTGCTTTTTCTCAAACTGAGGAAAAGAAAAGATGCATAAAATAATGTACATAATTTCTTGAAATTTCTTGTGTGTGTGTGTGTGTGCGCGCACACGCGTGTGCGCATGCACATGCGCATGCACATGCACATGCACATGCACATGCACATGCACATGCATATTTGGGTGCATGAAGAATAGTTTGTTATCTGGCACTGTGGTCAGATAGTTCTCTGTTCTCTGGTTTTCTCACATAGTCCATTTTGCAAAGTGCTGATAAAAGGTCTAATGGCTCCAGGTAACTCGCTGCAGCCTCTGGCACTTCTTAAATAGAAAACACACTAATGACGTCCAGACAGGTTAATTCCCCTGGTGAAACCTGTCTGAAGACAAACAGACTGACTTCACAGCCTCATGTTACTGCAGCTTTTTACATTTTATGTTTCCTTGCTCCTGAAATAGGACGCGTCTATTTTATATTGACATTTGGGATGCCTAAATGAGCAGCTTCAAATTGATAAACTTCCTTATATTGAGGGATGATGTGTTTTCTTTGTGAAAAAGTCACTAAAAAAAGCCCAAGGAGAAAGTACCATAATGAACAAATTGATTAAAGGCACAAGATGCATGTAAACGCTCTCTCCAGCCATCACATACTCATTCTTCCTCTGTGTATCTTTTCCTGTGTCTCAGCTGACACAAAAACCTCTGCACTATCCAACAGCAGATCATGGAGCTGGAAATTCCCCTTCAGTGTAGCAACCCTCTGTTAACCTTTACATTAACACCTGCGCTGTATGACTCACCAGCCTTGTTTTCAACGGGTCCTTTAGGAACTAAATGTGGGGCAGAGGTCAGCACAGTCAGACAGCCTGAAGACAAACATGTATATTTGATTCTTCGGCTCTGTATTGGCGCCTCATTCTTCACTGATGGAAGGTGCTGCAGGAAGAAAAGGTTTGACGTCAAAAAAAGACGTAGTACTGAAGACTCATGTTGCTTGCGAGAAATGAAGGTAGTGGGTGGAAATTCAATCAACCCCAATGTTGTGGTGAATGCTGGATCAATGCACCTTATTGGGCAGTTCGTCATCGTGTCAAGCTGGTACAAAACGCCAGACAGGCATAAATGTTTAAAGATTTGTATTGAACTTTCTCTGACTCTAACTTAAGGCAAACTTACAAAAAATTAGAAATTGGATAGTGACTTGTAGCACAAAGGTTCACTGGAAAGACTGAGTAAGCTTAAGTTAAATGATAAGTGAGAAGGAAATAAAAAGGCTCAGAACTGAGACATTAGCTTGTGTTTCAGTTGTAAACTGTGCTGCTGTGTCATACTTTGCCTGAGCTCCACGTCAAACTGCTTCTCATTTGAAAGGAATAAGTCAATATTCTGGGTAATCTTATTTTCTTATTGTACAAAGTGTGTGATAAGAGCTTTATGTTAGTTACGAAGAACAGGATGTCTTAATCTCACCATGAAGACGTTAAGTGAGGGAGAAATAGTGAAAGCAGTAAGCCTACCAGAACCTCGATCTCCAGCTCACTAAATAGCACGTTGTTATTTGTTTGTTGAACTTGAACATAAAACAGAATCATTAAAATTATATTTGGCTACCTGCAAGGAGAAATGACCAGCAGTGTGAACAGCACAAATCTCATTGAACTTAAATTAAGATTAATATATAATCAATAAAGATCAGACTTTTTCTCGGTGTGACCTCAGTCTGAACAGTCATATCAGAATTCATGAGACTTTTACGTCACTCTCTTGCTGCAAGAGTCTACGTTGAGAGTAAACTTTGACCTCCTGAAATTTAGGATAAAATCTGTTTCTGTGAAAAAATTTACGTCACCATCTCACCACTGCTTACTCAGATTTAGTAACCAGTCACAACACCACACAGAAGTAGCAGCCGTTGTTTCACAAAAATCCATATCTTGCTCACAAATTTGTTGGCTTCCACTAAATATTAACTTACAAATAAAAAATGTTTTTTTGTCTTTTTTTTTTTCGTCAGACTAGTGCGGACTAGTGAGACCGATGCGTATGAACTGATGAAGCCCCTTGGATAAGAGGCGAAACGTCTTCCTAGACAAATAGAAGTCCAGTTGCCTACGATTCAATTTGCCCAGAGAGAACAATGACCTGGATGAATGAGAATATTTACAGACATATTTATGCCATACAATAAAAGGGAAGCAAAATTTGACAGTAAACCAAGTATCCAACTATAATAAAACAAAAGCTAAATAAATAAATAACATACAAACAATGTAGACATAGGAGTTTTCTATATTTTATTTCTTTTTTTTTTGACAGTTAATATCCATGATGACCATATATCCAGAGAAATATCCATTTTCAGCTGTATATTAGCTGTGATCTTTTCCATTATAAACACCTCATCCACCTTTTGTTGCTATAGATTTATGTTTGGAGGTTGTGGCTGCAACCATAGTCCTGTAATGTTTTTTTTAGCTGTTAATATATAAACTTTAATTACTCTTTTGTTGTTATTCTTTTTATGCATGTGAGTCAGTTTGGAACAGTTTCAAGTTCAGAATGGAATCTGATATAGGCCATATTTTAAAAATAATGTGAACAGCCAAAAAAAAAAAAATGATTTGGGGAAATAAAAAAGTCTTGTCTAAGCAAGAGTGTAGATTGGGTTATTATTTACTTGTGTAAAATAGTACAATTTTAACATCAACTAAACCTTTAAACTTCAAACTTGAAGAGTACTTTCCTCACTCTCCAGTGTTTTTGTTTTTTGTTTGTTTTTTGTTGCCTGAAAGATTAAAGACGGGGCGGATAAATCACAAATTAACTTTCTATTTCCTGTAAAGTTTAAGTGGTGTGGGCACATTCTTACATACTGAAAGCCGATCAGACTAGGAAAGTTAACGTTTTCATCTTCCAATAAGCTGAAACAGTTAAAGATTCATCATCAAGAATCATCTTCCAGCAAAAGAGTGGCCGTTGCGTGGGATTGGAAACTATTCTTTTTGCTCACAGTAAGCCATCTGGTTTGATACTGTTGTGTCTGTGCAGACACCAAGAACAACTCACCACAGGTATCTGCCAACGCAAGCTGTAGCCAGTGACACTGCACGGGAGTATATTGTTAGGAATGGACGGAGAAGATGATGCAACCCACCCTAAAATGATGATAAACAGCTTCTGACTCCAGTTTTGTCCTTTAAGTGGCCATAATTTATATTTTCATAATAAAAGCATATCAAACTACCATGTGTAATGCGGAAGAATTTGCAGCGATCAACTCAAGATGCAGTTCCTTTCTCCTCAGCTTATTGTTTACAGCTGGCAGCTTTACTGTTGTGGCAGACAAAGTTAAACACACACACATACAAGATAGCAACTAGCTTGTTAACGTAGTGGAAAATGTAGCAGCGAAAGAGTCAGATATTTCCCTCGGGAGTTGGTTGAAACCAAAACAAGGCGAAGAGTAGAGTAAATGTTGAAATCAATTAATCTGGTGGACACAAACAAAACTTCAAATAGATGCTTATGTTATCATTAGACCCTTTAACACAGCCTTTTCAATGCGGCTTCTGTGCACCTTTTCTCTGCCTTGCAGTTTGTATTAAAGCAACAGAGGTGGCTTGGGGGGTCAGTTTTGATCCACCTCCAGTCCACCCTCAGAGGTAGTATAAGAGTCGCATCTGAGGTGAGCCAGAGTTAGTGTAAATGGGTAAGCTAGCTGGTGGGTCAGGGGCATCTACCTTAATAGAGGAAATATTAAGCTATGACAGAATGGACTTGTGTCGAGTTAAGCTGAGATGTGTTAAAGAAATGAAGGAAAAAGATGAGGTAAAGGTAAAACAGCTTTATTGTCATTATACAATGAATTGTACAACAAAATTGCGAGGTTAGAGTGGAGGATTAGTGCTGAACTGCTGTCACACTGGGCCTACCTAACCTAATATGCCTAGCATGCATGTTTTGATGGTGGGAGGAAGCTGGCGCACCCGGAGGAAACCCACGTAGACACGTGGGGAACATGCAAACTCCAGACAGAAAGGTCCTATCCGAGCCAGGGCAAACCCAGGTACCTCTTGATGTTAGACGAGCAGATGTGGATTCAAACCCAGGACCTTTTTGCTGTGAGGCAACAGTGCTTACCACTAAGCCAGCGTGCTGGCTTAAGTTTCACTTTCTCAAGCGCACCACTGTAGAAAATGGAAAAACAGTCTGGTAGACAGCAGCTTGCTAAACTGTGGACACCTGTGTGGAGAACTCCACGTCTTCTTTTAAAATCATAGAACATGTAGGCTAACATGGCGAAAATTGCCCTCTGTTAACATGTAACCTAGTAGACGACATACTGAGCTAGAAGAAATTCAACACAAGTTGCCCAGTATTAGATGGATTTTGGTGACTATTTCGTTATTGTCAGTGTATTTCTGTTTAATCAATTAACTGTTGTGGCACATGTTGGGCATTTTTCTTAACAGAGGAAGTTGATGCTGTTAAATGTCACACTGGTCACATTTCTTTTGAATCCACAAGGACGGATCACTTTATAGAATGCCCAACCGGACCAGCTTGAAGATGGTGCCGCTCGGTTTTGTGTAAATTGACAAAAGCGGAGAATTAGTGAGCCTTCAGTGTGGTACCGAGGCGGTTTCTCTGTGTAAAAAGGACTGATGTCTGCTGGATGTGTCCATAAACAACTGTTTTTTAGCACGATGAAGAAAAATCAGTTATGGCAAGTTTAACAAGCACATGAGGACTGTGCAAAATGTTGAGCTGCTCCTTGAGAATTGTGCAGCACTGCAGTCAGTCTCTCCTCCTGCTTGCTCACTGCTGTGAACAGTCCTTTCTGAAAGGCACTGCCTCCCCTCACCCCCACGTAATGGCCCTGCAGTGAAAAAAGATCAGGAAGATGGAGTTGAGAGGAGTCCTCCAGGACCAGCAAGATGGAAAAGAATTGGTCATAGAGTGTAGAGATCCATTATGTGGTCTGTTTCCTGAAAGACATGGTAGTCATCAGCTCCAAATAACATCTTATGTGTCTCTGACAGGATATACCCATTTCCACCAGCTGGGTCCAGGTACTTGAGCATCACCGTCACAAGAGAAAAAAAAAAAAATCTGATTTCCATGCTGGTTTGGGCAGGGCATGGTTTGCTAGCCGGATGGAGACAGATGAACCGCTGACTGCTAATGACTTCTCATGGGGAGCAGCCAAAAGGAGAACAAGGGTCAAAAAGTTACATGACAAATCTCAGTAATCAGAATTTCTAAAAGTGCTAATTAAAATGATTTAGACTGTTGATAAACCAATCAGCAGACCAATGGAAAAATAATCAGCTGTTCTGATAATCTATTAATTCTAAACATGTAAAATACCAAAACTTATCTTCAGGTTTTGGACTGTGGTTCCAGGTATTTTTCATGTATTTCTGTCATTTTTATACACAAAACATTTAAATCTTCCTATTGGAAACAATAGAGTATGAGTGCTGCTGCAGTATGAGAATACTGTTGAATGATATCTGGTGAACCTGTCCCATGTTCCCAGAGAGAGAAGAAGCAGGACTGGAAGCTGTAAATATTGATTTTGACATGTTAGTAAACAATAAAGGCATGTTTGAGGGTATAAATTTTGCTCTTCACTAATTTCTAGTGTTCACTTGAGGTCATTTGTAATACGAAGAGCATTAATCGAGATGCAGATTTCAAACATTTTATTTAAAATCTTTTAAGATTCATGAACTATGTGTATTTCTCTCAAGAGCAACATTAGGCCATTAAGACCATTCCAAGTATTGATCGGACATTATTAGACTTTTAAAGTGCCTGCACTTAATGAAATGGTGAAACATTCGAGGGCTCCATGTATGAAAAGTAGTTTTCAATTGGAGTCCAGGTTCAGATTGCAGAGCGGTGGATGGTGATGGAGGAGTGTGTTTGCACATGGACAACATGCGGTGTGCATGTGCAGCTGTCTGCAGATGAACTGTAGGCCTGTGCATCTGTTTATACACTACACATGTACAGATTTGCCTTTGCTGGATTTATATGTCCCTAAGCATATTGACGCATGTTCTCACAAAGCTTTCTGCACTGCCATTTTTCTCTGTTCTTCGAAATCTCCCTGGTCCTCGCCTGCTGTTTTCTGTCTCTGGCCTGCTCTTCGTGCACAGGCTGATACATTAATAATAGCTCCTGTTTAAGGAGAGTGTGACATCTCATCAATTCGGGCCCCACAGCCTGCTTGGCTCGTAGATGACAGTTTGTAATTAGTGTTCCTCTCTGTGGGGCTCGAGGTCTGCTGAGACGACCATAAGAGGCAGGATTGCATGCAGTAACAGAAGCGGGAGTGAGACTTGTAATGCAGAGGGAGACAACACGGGCGAAGGTAATGGCAGAGTGTATGAGGATACACGTCTGTGTTGAATGTTTCTGGCACTGCTTGATGAACAATGTGTAAGATTACACTGAGCACCAGAGATGTATATCATTGAGTTTGTGTGTGTTATGCCAGTGAGCCTAAGTTTAATTTATAGTTAAGTATTTATTCAAAAAACAATTTCTGGCCACGGGTATCGACAAGCCAAGACAGTTAATAGGGCTGTGATTCTTGTTGTAAAAGAGGTTACGGTCAAATAAAAGGCATCTTTCACGATCATTTCTAAGGCTTTTAAAACGTGTTTGATCCTCTGCCTTTGGTACTGTGCTTTTATTCTGGTAAAAACTACAAACAGATGTAGAACTGGTTGCACCAGCACTTTTACGCTTCACTAAATTAAAATGGGTTTCACCTCTGCTGCTTCTTATCAGTTTTCCTAAATATTCACACCGAGTTAATGGAGGTGTAACTGTTATGTGGCTAATATTGGCTAACATTAGCTTGCTTGAACTGTAGAGCAACCATTAGCCAAATATAACAAATGACTCATTTATGTGATTGACTGACAAAATTTGATGGGCAGCATTTCTAATGATGGAAATTAAGATTTTTAATGACGTTTCACAAAAAAACACGCTTCCTCAAACTAATAAGTGTTAAGCTAATAAGTTAAAAACTGTATTTTAGCCACTAGGTTAAAATCACTTGATATTTCCTGCTCACTTCATTTTTATGGTGAACTATCCCTTTAAGTTCCAACACAGACATCATCTAGTGAATTGCTAGTGTCACATCAGCAAGTGGCTACTGAGAATTTAGGAAGAACTTAAAACAGAAACTTGGTAATAGAGCTATGAATAGATGCAAGGGCAGAGCCAATTGTTGGCCTAGCGTGGCCACAGGTGGTAACAGCTGGAGCCCCTCTGGGCATCCCATATAATCAGTGGTGAATCCCATGAGGGCTTCAGATTCAAACAACAAACTGGAATGTAATAATTCTCTTTCATGTACTACAGGATGCCAACAACATGAAAAAAAAAGTTCCATATTTTTTTGTGTGGGTGCTTAATTTAAAAATGAACAAGTCAGTGGCACAATCCTTTTTACTTCCTTCCATTGTGTCTTTCGTTACCTCAGCACAATGGCTTTAGGGATTTGTTGTTTATTCATGTTGCATTCAGTGAGAGGGAGTTGGCGTGGTGTTCAAGCACTCTGCACTATTTTAAGAAAATGACGCATCAGAAACTGTAACCACTGAAGTTTGTCAAAGTTTGTTGTGATTGAAAAGAGCATGGACTGTATATTAATGCAGCTGTTTTTTAAAGTATCTGAAGAAGAATCTTGTTTGTAATTCTAAGTTAGAGCTATATGCTTTAGGTTTTTGCATGGGAATTCGGTTAAAGCTCTCAAAGACTTTGAGATGAAGCCCACTTTGAAAAGCTCTGGAATGAGCTGGAACTTAGTGATGAACGATGCAACAAACCAGACATCAAGAGGCTGGATGGAAACGTTTTGGTGGCTCAACTTGCCACCATCCTGAGCAGAACAAGGACGCATTTGACTCAGGTGTGTTCAGTATTCATCCAGGGAGCTATAGCAACAATTAAAGCATCATTTTAGGAACCATGTTAGGTTTTTCAATCAATTGAAGGATATGAAAAATGGCTTATTACATATGGGTCTCTCATGGTGTACATCTTGACATTTATCCGCAGAGGATGATTTGCCACATAGAAAAAAAAAAACTTCCATCATTTCCTGTTCCGCCCACATGTGAGATATTATCTCAGTCTGGCCAACTCTGTAAAAACTGTCTGGTTCTGCAACTGAATTCCTTGCCAACCCAATCTTGAGTTATTCATTACATAGCTTGATGGTTGCCTATACATTTTTACTTTACTGCCACATTACGCAGAAGCTTGGATGAAAATTAACCGACTGACAAATACGTTATCGAGCCAAATTGTGAAATGCTCAAAGTGGTTAAGCTGGTCACAGTCAGCAGTTTTAAGAAGAAAAGGTATTGGTTTTTGACAGGAAGCCGAGGCCACGCTGTCTCGATCTGTGTGCGATCACTTCTGACTCTGTGTGTGAGTGCTATTATAAACCATAAATGCTTCATGTATGAAACCTGTGAAGTGGTAATCCAGCAGTACATCTCACATCATTGGTTGTGCAATTTAGGAAATTTCATGCAACCTCAAATACCATGAAAACTTCCTTAAAAAAATCAAGAACATCTGGGTGTTGTTTTGCTCCACCACGAATTTACTTGTGACACATCAAGATGACGACGCTGCTCCAGGGTTTCAGAGTTACTGAGCATCTGAGCTCAACATAATTGCTGTTGTTTTGGGTTTGCATACAGTCACCCTCTTTCTCTCCCTCATTCTCTTTGTGGGCTTTATCTGTAGATCAATAAGTCAGTGATCACATCCGTGTGTGTCTCTGAAATGAACGTGCAGAAGACAGGCAGCCCTGTGTGTCTGGTCCCTCTGGTAGTCTGGTTGGGCCTGGCTCTGGACCTGCTCCCTCTGGCCCTTGGCACTCTGTCTCCAGCTGATTAGTTTTCAGTCCAGGCCCTAGCAACAGAGCAACATTTACACCGATGCACTAAAGCACTCAATCAGCACAAGCCATTAATTAGCACAATGTTTGTTGTTGATATTCATAGAGGAAATGGAGAAATGTTGATAGAGAAGAGGAGATAGGTGACAAAGAAGCTTCCTGGGCAGCCTGTCGCTTCCCTCTCTGTCCAGGATGAATGAGCAGCCAGCTGCTGCGGTCTGTGTTGCCTGTCTGCAGCCTGTCACACCTTCAAGGTCAACGCGGGAAAAGTTGTGGTTTTGTCGTGTTACATTGACTGCATCTGTGTTCAGGACACTGTACTTCTGAAAATAAAAGGTTGTTTGATGGAAGGATGTTGACATTTGGTGAACACCAATCCACAGATGAACCAAACACCATCATGTTGTGCAGTTATGTAAGCTTCAGTCAGACTCAGCTTGGCTCCAAACAGCAGAAATATACAATGATCAACCAATAATCCGAAAAGTCAGTTGTAATCAGCTAATGTTTTGTACTTTGTCAGATTTTATTTTGAGAAAATGTCATTTTTAATAGAGTCATCTATGAATAAGCCCACATAACATTTGTCTGCTATTTTTCCTTTTCTTGTAATTGGCAGCACAAATCAAACACCAAGGAAAACCTGCTAGTGTGATGGCTTCAAGATGTAATACTCAATCTCCAAGCATTTGTTTTCCCCCTGTAATATTCAGACACCGTTTTACTTTACATTTAGGTTTTCAGGGGACCAAAAAAAAAAAAGTAAACGATATTCCTGCAAACACAAAATGATCATTTATAGAAACGCTCCTCCAAGCTGCGGGGGAAAGTTGGTGGTTAGATGTCCAGCTGCTCCAGTCTGCATGTCAAAGTGTGATTAGGAAAGATACTAAACCCCAAATTGCTCCTCATGGCTCTTCCATCAGCACATACAGCCCCTGCCATTAGTGTACTAATGTTTGTGTGAATGGCTGAAAGCTGACTTCTAGTGTAAAAGCACTTTGAGTGGTAAAAAGACTAAAAGGTGTAATATAAATGCAGTCCATTTACCGTTTAAGTGAATAAAAACGTGAAAGGTGGAAAAGCACTTTCAATTCCAAGTGGGTGGAGAAGTTAAAGACATTATTGTCAAGTTGATAGAGCTGAGGACAGACGGGGGAGAGAGCAAGGATGTTGAGACAAGGCTGCACAGTGGCTACAGATAACACTGCACGTTGATGAGACTAAAGCATGCTGAAACAAAAAACATTGATGCTGCCAAATCTGCTCAAGACACGATAAGGTCAAGAGACTTGCACAGCCAAAATGGCTACAAGATGACTGTCCGACAGCTATGACTGTAAAGACATGTCTCTTTTTTTCTCTTTTCATAACCTAAGGACTAAGATCAAACTTCTGTTTCCTCAGATTGCAGGCTTTATCAACTCCTTTCGTCCGTTTTGTGGTGACGCTGAGAACCTGACAGCCTTCCGCTTCTACGCCCTCAACCCCATTGTGGATCCCTGGGTCTTCATCATCTGCCGCAAGTCTGTGTTTCGCCACCTGTGCTCTCTGCTGAGCTGCCGCTTCAGCAAAGGAGCCGTGAAGACGACAGCACATTGTGCACTGTCTCTACCCCTTGACAATCACATACAGCGCAGCCCTGGAGACGTGACTCTTCAACAGAACAACATGTGCTCCAATTTACCTCTGTGACCCAAAAGACACCCTCAGATGTGCGGGGTCACTGGAGACTTTTATGTCTGGTACAATGGAGCAGAATTGTGAAGTGACAGGATTCCTCTTCTCACCATTTAAAGGATAAAGACCTTGACAAGATGTCTGAATGGAAATGGTGGCCATTACAGTTTCTCTATGAACTACTGTGGAGAAAATGATTGCACTAAGTCTTAAACGTTCATTGACTGAGGGAAACCGTGTCAAAGTTGCTAGGAGAGTTGTGCCATAAAACATACAGCACTGTAACTCAGCACTAAGAAACACATCAGACCATAATTTGTTTATAAAAAAACATGAGTAAACAACATGCATGAATGTATACTGTCTTTTCTGTCAGCCTTTTCTTTAAAACACTGCCAAGTAATTCATGTAGATGAAATGTCCAGATGTACAGTATCTGTGGTATGAGATGAAGCTCATTCTTATCATAAAGATGATATAAATGTTTCTGTCCCTGTTAATTCCATTTCCACTAAACAGATTCAGAATGTTTCCTTTATTAGTCCATGATGGAGTCGCATATTCAAGTGAGGAGAAGTAGTCACCTAGATAAAGGAGCAGATGTACAGAAGTGGGGTTCCCAGACAAGATGCAGTATAAATATGAATTTAAAAGATTCGCATCTTAATCTAGAATAGTCAGTGACATTTCAACAAGACTAAAAGACTAGACTTGGGCCAGCTAGCTCTCCTTGAAGGCCTTACTTTAGCACAGCGGTGCTTTGAGCTAAATGCTAATGTCAGCATGCTAACACGCTCACAGTGACTATTCGTGCCTTCAAATGGGGTTCATGTTTGCCATGTTCATGAGAAGAGACCATATAAACGCCCAACACTTGTACATATTCATGACATCATTAGTCAAATTTATGTCATGAGTTGTGACGTGTTTGCAGATGTTTTCAGAAATGGCAGAGCTCACATTGGCCATACTGTGAATGGTATTGACCCGTACAGGACCCTAAGTATCTATGGCAAGTGTAGACAAGTTGTTAACAGCACCTTCATCGTCTCATCTCTTGTTCCTCTGCATGGCATTGAAACGTAAAGTTATAATGTAGCATTTCCACATAGACAGCCATGAGGAGAACAGGCCGATACAGTTATTGACTATCTTTAAAGCAAGCAATCTTTGGCGTCCATGTTACCATTACCTAGCAACAGTGTCCTCGTGTGGTTCTCATCCCGAAGGCTGAGTCTATCCTGTACACGACTTCTCAACCAGTCTGCAGGACTTAACGAGTTACATCTGAAGGCTGCAAATGCAACAGCTTCTAAAACATCTTAAACATGATTCCTTGCTAGCATTTACTTATTCGTTCAAAACACAAGGTGCAGCTGAGACTTATGGCAATGTCAGTACCTTGCAATTATCTGGTTGTAAACCAAAGTATAGGGCATGTTAAAATTATGACTTTATGATGGCAATAAAAGAAAAGTTAAGGCTTCACCAAAGTAACTGTTATTAGTCATCCTAGCACCACAGACAACAACCATTCATAGCTTAGATATAATTTGAATCTAAGTGGTGGTTGGGCAGACAGATTACCTAACCCTAACCCTAACAGCACTGCTAGTATGATTAAACGTGTTTCCTCTAAAACACAAATCTGAATTTTTGGATTTGTTACTTCTTGACTATAAGGTGCAAGCCTGGATTCAAGCTGTGCTACAGTTACACTTTACCTGTGAAAATGGTCCTGCTCTTATCACGTGTGACTCATTCTGCTGCCTGGCCTTTGTTGAAATAGACCAAATAATCCAGGTGTGTTCCCTGGCAGACTGTGAGTACTACTGAAACATGAAATTCAGCATGAAATATGTGGACTAATAGATTACAATCTCATTTTTTCAGTTGTTGTGGCCACTTTAAAAAGAACTAAGCTGTTGGTAAAGTCCTCAAAGCTCTCAAGCAGTCCAAAAATGTAGCAAATTCAAACCAGAAAGTTCAACCTGTTTTCCTGAAAGTTTAACTTTTCCAGAAGTCAGATCAGTTTATCCAAGGCTGGACTCCGTTTAGTAATATTCCAAATCATGCCTGAGTGCTGAGTCAATCAGGTTTAAAAGGCCACTTTAGTGTCAAACTGGGTTTAATTCAATTTCCTGTGCAGAAGATAATCTCATTGTGTTGCACAAACATTTGATTGTGCCCCTCCTCCCCATTCTCACTGATTTCTAAGCTACCTATCATGATAATTGTCTATGAATGTTCGT
>JAQLOL010000024.1:17366209-17387969 GCA_029783665.1 Naso thynnoides | reverse complement strand
ATAATATTATGCATTGCCAAAAATACTCGCTACTGTCACAACCAGATATCACCATCCTCCTCCACTCTATTCTGTCCCGGATGTGACTTTGTGATTCCTTGTCCCCACATAACAGCTGTATGTCTTAATCTCATTAAGTGATGTGTATTTGGGGCTCCTGACCTGGTTTACATGTACAGTAAGAACTCTAAAGGTTTAATGGTGTTAAGACAATACGTGTGACTATCCAGCTAAAAGTAGTGCTAAACCTTTCATCAGCTGATTTTCTGCTGGCAGTGTGTCAGATGAAATTACCCATTTTATTTATCCAGCAAAGAGTGAGCACACACAGTAAACAAGGTGAAGTTATCACTCTGTGAACGTCTTCAAGACTTAAATAGAGACTCTTAATTTGACATATTTTTCTTCAGTGCAGTAAATTAATCCACCAGTTTCATTATCAATCAGACCTGGTCACTCACAGTTATTTAGCTTAACTTAGCATCTGATGATGATGATGATGATGATGATGATGATGCCATCATCATCTAAACAGGCCTACTTTCTGTCACTATACATAAACTCTCAAGACACTGAGAAAGGATCTTTAATTCCTTTCAGAAATAAACGTGAAAGAGAAGTCTAGTAATTATCATAGAACATATATTAAATGGTGAACGGAGCTACTACACTGACACGTGGAGTTCTGTCTGAGGCCTCATGTCATCATGGCCATCACTCTCTTGGTTTTTTGGGCCAAAAGGGACCACATTTGAAGTAGAGAGTGGAACTGGGGAAAAATAATTCTGCTAACCATTATGTGACAAGCTAGTGTTGTGGCAGCAATCACCTTTTTAAGTTAGCATTTAAAGCCCGAATAGATGTAAATGAATGAGTTATAGCTGTAAAAATAAATCTGGACTGCCATACAGTCTTCATGAACGAGGAAATGCTGAACTAAAACCTTATTTTGTGCCTGCTGTAAATATTTTTATACCTGCTGTGAAGTTGTGCATTTATGACATTTGACTCGCTTGTGGACTGACTTCAAGTGGCCAGTAGAGGAATTGCAGGTTTTTGGCATTCCAAGTTGACTCTGGCAAATTTAAATTTAATTTCAGAATTTTTTTTACTCGTTATTGCTTTAAATATTAAGGGCAGCAGTTAGTGTGAACTATGATCCTTTTTCAGCATTGCCAATGGGAGTGGGCAACATTTTACACACGTGGTAAAAACAGAAGCCTACATTTTTTTTCAACTATATATTTACTTCTTTTAGTTCATTTAAGATACCATGATTTATAAAAGATTTATGAAACTGCTTTAGGACTTGATTTTAGGTCAGTGTTATAATTCACTTAGAGAACAACCTTATTTTAATACTCTTATCACAAAAATGACTCATGAAGTGTGAATATAATGTGTTGGAGTATGAGAGCAGAGATGTAATAGATGATGAACAATGGCTTGCTTCATTTGTGGATAAATGGAAGTACTGTTCATCCAGCTCCGGTCAAAGAGCCAAAGTCTTTTATTGACCTGTGTTGTTTATCTTGTATGTTTATTGGACCTCAGCAGGATGTGGTGTTCAAATAGCCTGTCTGTCATCATGTGGATCCATTGATATGTATTGTGGTTAACACATGCCTTTTAGTTACAGTATTATCTAGAGTAGATTTATAAGTTGTCATGTTAATTTTTTAATGCAAACTATGCTATATACTATATACTAATACTATATATATATACTAACCTCTTTATTTTCCTTTTTTAGTTTTAAACTGAAAACACGGCATCCCAATGATCTGTACCATCATTAAGCTTTTTTTCTTAGGAAAGGTCTAGTTTTTTTTTTTTTTATTAATGACTTATCTTTATTATATTTAAGTCAGTATATAAAGAAAAGTACATACACAGTTTCCTACAACTTCTTTTTTTAGCTACTTTAATATTTTCCCATGAATTATATCCAGTTTGTAGCAGCACCAGTTTTCAGCTGCACTCTGCTGCCCCCTATTTTCCACTGTTTCACAGGCCTCACTTCCCATTATATGTATATGAAAAAGCTTTTAGTTGAGGCTATTCATTATTTATATTCCAGTTTTTCTCCTTTATGATGCATTTTGATGTGGTGCCATTTGTGAGACACTAACATTTCTTACATGGAAAATTTGAATATAAGGTGTATTACCAAAACAGCAAAGCAGACAAATCTTACATGCCAGTGCTCTTTTGACTCAACCGGAGCTTTAGCCTGTCCTTCTGGAGCATCCTTATAGCATCTGTATGTGTGTTTTTATCTACTCATGCCATAAATTATTAATGACTTGTTACTCCTTCTCTTGCTGCCTGCCCTATGAGATGCTGAGACAGAATCACATGATGAGAGAGAGAGACAGATAGCTATGAATGGAAAAAAATCAGCAACCCCAGACAAACACAGAGGGACACTCATGCTTCTCTCCCTTTGCTGTGGTGCACATGACTCCCGTTGCGGATGCAGGAGGAGATGAAGGGAGGACGGAGGATGGTGAAGTGAGGCAGGCAGGGCGGGGCTGCTGAGTGGCAGAGCAGCAGGCAGGAGAGCGAGGAAGCTGCTCAACAGACGACCAAAGACAGAGAGGGAGGAGGTGGAAGAGTACATCCACAGGACGCAAGAGCCGGCAGCAGAGGAGGGAGGGGGGGGCTTCCAGACTGGATGGGCCCAGCGATGCCTTGATGGAGCATGGGCCAGGTTTTAGGATTCTCCCACTGCCGTGAGTCCTCTTTTGTTCTGCTCTTTCCATCTGTGTGTCTGTGTGGGAGGTTTGCATTTGTTTTTCCCACTATGCCATCGCCACGCGTACACACTCCAGCTCAGCATCATTGCTTGCTAACTGCTGTTTGCATCGTGTGTGTCAGCTTAGCCCCCCCACTGCCCTCCCCCTCCTGCCTTCTCCCCATTCCTCTCTCCTGCTCCCACCTTTAATAAACACATGGCAGAGTGAATGGATGCAGTGCAGAGGGAGAATATTCTGTTGTGGTTG
Organism: Naso thynnoides; assembly: GCA_029783665.1. Taxonomy (NCBI): domain Eukaryota; kingdom Metazoa; phylum Chordata; class Actinopteri; order Acanthuriformes; family Acanthuridae; genus Naso; species Naso thynnoides. The sequence goes on along the minus strand of JAQLOL010000024.1, from coordinate 17,384,964 downwards.
CCTCCCAATGATTGATTTGCAATTGTTGATGTGGTTGTGTGCGTGGAGGCCTCGCAGGCAGGCGTGTCAGATATGCCAGTTATTGCTCTCTGAAAGGTTCTCTTGTGTTAGGATATCTGTGTTTAATTTCATCTTTTTATCACTATATTTATGTAATATTCTCTCCAGGTAGATTTAAGTGTTTAAAGATGATTTGCATGTGTTTATGCGTGTGCAGAAGAGAATATGCTGCACTCTTTGCTCTGCCTGGGGTTGATTTATTAGCTAATGTCAAGCTGGCTATCCAAAGTAGTGAAGGCCTTTACTGCTGCCAGTTCTACTCTGTAAGGAAATGCGTCTCTATTCACTGACCCACAGTAAGCTACTAACTAACTCCTTTGATCTGACATTGATGTACACATAGTGTTATGTTTAGTGGCATGCAGTGAAACGCTGTTTGGACGTTGAATTTTGTTGTTTAGGTTAATGTTTCATCATGACATACAGTGGAGCACTTCTTCATTACTGCTATAACCTAAAAAAAAGACTCATAGCAAGATGCAGCAATGTTTGTTGGGGTTTTTATGCTCTTAATTATTTCAAATGACTGCACCTACATCTAATGTTGTGTTAAGATGAATGTGAGATGTTTACTAGTAGATTTATGTCAAGTGTGGCCTGTTTTCTTCCAGAGGAATATGGCTCTGTGGCATCCACTCCAGACTCAACGCCTCCATGCACCGATGGTAACGCAGCACACGTGACACCTCTTTCCATGCACTGAGAGATTCTGTCTGACACTACTTAAGAATAAGAGATTCCTGCCTCCTGAAAGCTTTTCTTTTGAAAATCACATCAGAGGAATATACCTGAACTCTTCTCTTGCCTCTAAAACACAAGTGCTGAAGATCTATGAGTAAACAGATGAGTTACTCTGATCACAGTCACATTATGTGTAGAGAGATGTTTGTGTATTTTTCAAAGAGGGTTTCATTCACTTTAAATGTCACACTTTTTTCTCAAATGACAAAATAACAATAACAAGCTATCATCTATTTCTTAAATCTTCTCTTTCTCTGTGAAGTGTTTGCATGTCTCTCGGTGTGTTGGGGTGACCACGTTTTTTCATATTTTGTCTCCATTCAGGCGGAAACGAGGAGTCAGAGATGTGCGAGCTGCAAACAGCCAGGGAATGGTCTGACGAGGATGATGGGGGAAGTGGGGACCCTGATGATGACGAAGGCCTGGCTTCATCCCCCTCCATCTGGGGCACGCCACGCCAAAACTCTTTTGAGCTGACTTTCTCCTACATCGCCATTGCAGAGCCTGAAGCGGTGGGAGTTGCACGACACCTACGTGACCGACGCAGGGCCGGCTCCAGGGGAAGTCGCACTCCTTTGATCCGCACAGACACTCTTGAAACACTGTTAGACTCCCCTGATGTAGACTGGGACCCTCAAGCCTTCCTCAGTCAAGAGGAAGGAGAGGAGGCAGCAGAGAGGAGAGAGCAGGAGAGCCTGGAGACGAGGACGGCAAGTGCAGCAATAAGGAGGGGGGAGCACGGACAAACTGAGACTGTCATAATCCAGCCCTCGCCTCAAAATCTGGACCCAGAAACTCAGGAGGGGGACGCAGGAATCCAAAGAGAAGAAACTCCATGCAGTCAGACTGATCCTCCTCCCTCTACGTCCCCATCTTCCCAGCAGCAGAATCCCTCACAGATGCTTCAGGGTGAGAAACAGTGTGCAATAACATGTTCTATAGAGGAGGACTGAAGTAGACAGCAAGGATGCTCATGATTCCCCAAAAGAAAACTGCTTTGTTCATCTTGTGATAGCGTCAGCAGAAAAAAACCCCCCAAAACTAAATGGACTGCAAGCAAAGTACAGCGGAGGATTTGCAGATTTCTACCTGTCCTAGACATCAGCATGAGCCCTTCGCACCGTTTACTCCAAGGGTGCACTTCACTGGTCCTTGCTGTCAACATTAATGTTTTTTCAAATATTATCACCTGATAAGACTTGAAAAACTGGCCACATAGTTGCGCCATTTGGCTTCATTTTAAATGGTTATATACTGATATCAAGAGGGCTCATCATTTAAGCAAACCAATAGTTCACATTGTGATCTGGCAGGTATCTGGTTGGGCTCAGTTGATTCAGTGCAGGATGCGGCTTTTGCTTCACTTGATAACACGGCTGTGCAATATGGCATGAAAATATAATATCAGATTTTTTACACTAAGCTCAATTTTTTGAAATTGTTTTTTTAGTCCTCTGAAAAACAAATTACCAAATAAATTACTCAAAGCAAGTTTTGTTTTTATTCTTACAATGAAAATTAACAAAAGCAAACTGAATTTCCCTTCTGGAATTAAAGTGCAACCTGTAAACTAGTTTCAGGGGAGGTGAAGTTGTTTACAGTTGCACTGAAGCCTACAGTAATTTGACAAAACTTATTTGCATATAATTCTTCAACCATCAAAAAATCACAACAGCATATAATTTTTCATAATTTTGAAGCTCCTGGAACCAAGGAGAAAACTAGAAAGAGAAAATCGACTTATTTAAAAAAAAAAATCCTCCTAAACCACAAATTCAAATTAATCAGTAAAATTGAGTCATTGCCCCGCTTTACTGTATAATTGGCTTACTCTTCTTTTAAACACTATCAATATTTATTACGTCTAATCACACCTGCTTGTCTGCTTGTTAAATCTGATGTATGATCCACAGCCTTAGAAGTGTCTTTTTTAAGGCAGACCCTACAAGACATGAATGTAAGTGAATGATGGCTAATAGCCAGTGGGCCTTCATTTAGACCTGGAGCTAATGTACTATCATTCTGTGTGTGAGGGTTGGAAATATTTAGCTGTGATCATTTTTGTCATCATAATATTCATATTTCTTCAGTTCTTGAACCAGCTTGTGTCACACCTAGAACACATAAAACTATGTATGACGTGTTTTTTTTTTACATGTATTACATGCATAAACATTCCACCTTTTTCCTCCGTCCACAAAAGATGCATGATGTTGTCAGCTATGATTTCAGTGCAATCTCAGCTATATCATGAGAATACTGAAAGGAGCAGAACATATTTACTATTAGTTTTTAGGGTAAAAAGAAAAAATGTTCAGCACCCATCATCAGATTCCTAATATCTTACAGTCAATATTGTGCCAAAATGAATGAAAAGACAAAACAAAGGTTTACAATATCGCATCAGCATTGAACAATCAGACTTGAGACATAATAGGTCATTAAAAATAACTTTTTGACAAAGAAAATATAAAAGTGAGAAATATCTGAATCTTTAACCACAAAATACGCTGCAGTCCAAATCCTGAGGTTGTTATATTTAATATCTTTTGTCTGTAGTTTGACCTCATGCTTTAGCTCAAGAGAAAGGCTGTGATGATGTCATCATGATAGTAACATCATCCTGTGTTTCTTGGCAGCAGCAGCAGCTTCACCGACCCCCGAGCCAGAGTCTTCCGTCGCCAGGGAAACAATTTCAGTCAAGCTGCTCACATCAGTGCGACCCAGAGGCTCAGCGTCCTCGACGCCAGCTGCCTTTGGTGTAAACTCTCAGGAACAGCTGGTCAGCGATCACTGGTTTTCAGCACTTAACCTGTCAGAGGACCCGACAGTGTTCACCCACATAGCAGGTATAAAACTCACATCTGCATCTTTACGTGCTCTCGCTCCTCCGACCAACATCCTTCGACCACTCTCCCGTCTCTGAGAGAGGTCCTTCCTTTGAGCTCGGTAATTGATACTTAAAATATAAAATATCAGATTTTACTTGCAGCATGGACGTCCAAGAGCAGGCAGACAAAGATAGACACCCCCCCACGGTTGTTCATTGTGTCTCCATAGCAACCCTGTCTTGGGATTTCGGGGATGATTCAGGCTAATTGTAGGGAAGCATTCCTGGCATCCGCTTACTTTTTAAACACCAACACAGCTGATGTCATGAGTGTATCACTACTTCACAAACACACACACACACAGATAAGTGTGTGTGAGTGTGTGTGTGTGTGTGTGTGTGTTTTAAATACAGGTTTGTGGGAATTTGTTGATGCCTCAGGAGTGAGCGAGACAGTGAGAATGAGCATGAGAGAGGCATAACATCCTGTCTTCCAGCTCGTTGCAATTTTAAGTGGACCTTCAGTCCGAGTAAAGCTCTGTCTTATTTTAGTGGATGTGGGGGTTGTGAACTCTCAGATCGTTGATGAATGTGTGGTCAGGCTGATGATGACAGAGTTTAGGGTGTCCTGAATAAATAGCACTCGTGCACCATATTTCTTCTGGTTTTATTACTTGTCTTAGGAGCTGCATATCAAACCTCATTGCTTTTTTTGGCAACTGAAATGTGTCTAGGAGCGAGTACGGACAACGTCAAATGTGTCAAATGTCAAAAGCTGGTGTTGGACATGCAGTCAGATTTAGCACTTTCTTTGATCTGACCATTTCTGAATCATAGTTCAAGTTCTTGTACAGCTGATTGTTTTTTGACAAAACCTAACATTTGAAAAACTTCTTTTGTTGTATTAAAAAAGGTGTTTTGTACAAAAACATGCCAAGTATAAAAAAATGTACCATTTTGTTCTAGAAGGAACATGTCCGTTAAAAAATGAAAGTTAGAATAATTATGTAAAAAATAATCATTCCCTCTAGTATCAAAAATCACATCACAATTGCAACATCAAATAACTGCAATTAGATATCTTTTTCTAAATTGTGCCACCCTAGTTTTTACATTATTATTGAAATTCTTGTAAAATACTAAAAGAAATTTAACTATAGCCCTACTTGTTGTGCTGTGCTAGGTATTTTTGTTTGGTTCTGACCTGAATACACATTTCCATAGATGACTTTACACAAATGTCTTAATGTTGAGATCAACAGATTAAGTTGGACTTAATTATGTAACCTGGTTCCAGACCTTTAATTTACTACCAGCATCTCCGACTTTTGCTACAATTTAAATAAATGAATGATACGGTAACAGAAATAAGCAATTCTCTCTGTTTGTCAGGCTCTAACTTTGCTTCAGAGCATGCAGGCTTTCTCTTTGGAGATTTTTACAATGAACGGAGCTCTATTTTCAACAGAACGCATCTGCAGAACATCATCTAAGGGTCAGACAGATTTGGCGCAGAGACATGACAGAAAATGAAGCCTGACTCTCATGTTTCAGATATTTCTATGGCACAAGAATGTGAACACAGATCTCTAGAACTTTATGTTAGTTTAAATGAATGACATGAATTCATTCGCTCCAGAATGAACTTTTAAAGATCCAGTAATTTTTAGAATATTGTGCAATTGTGCAGCGAATCATCTCTTTTTGTGTGAGGCTCTTGGAGTCTTAAAGAGTGGTGGGCGGTGCTGTGATGGAGGTTATTTTGGGCTGTCAGGCCTCTGGACTGCTGAGCGAGCAGGAGGGTGGCCAAAAACAGCTCAGAGGGGTAAGGGGACCACAGCGGGACAGGCAGTAAGGGACGAGGGTGTGAGGGGAAACACTGCAACCAAAATGGCCAGCAAAGGTGAGACCTCAGCTTACAGCGAAAAGAGGATAATTTGAGACAGTCAAGCTACGCAGACGATGTTTAGGTTTTCGTTTACAGTTGTGAGCTGACAGCAAGGAGCCGTGTTCGATTTCAGCGACAAGAGAGGAGCTGTACATTCAAATGTGAGGGGGTGGAAACCACTTATAGATTTTAGCAGAGGACTGCTTGTTGTAGTGGGAAAGCCAGAATATCAGGGGACTGAAGGAGGGAATTGAGCAGGTTTCCGCCTCTATTTGATCATTTTTACAAGCAGAGTCCCTGGAGACGGCAGCTCCTGTCAGCTAAAGGTGTGTTGGGCTTTTAACTGATGAGCTGTTCAGAAATAGCAGGGCAGGCTCAGTATCTATGGCCTTAATTTGAATTAGCAGCAGCCATTCAAATGAGTATTAACTGTCCTGTTGTGGCATGCATTTTGCAGGCAGTTGTTCCAATGGGTAATAACTTTGCCGACTGGGTTCACTTACATTTGAGTGTCTCCTCTTCAGAGCTGGCACGAGCAGAGACGTTTCCTGTAGTGCTCTGAGATTTCCGGGACATGTGTAATTAAGCTGACATAACCTGGAGCAAATGGATGTTGATGATAAATGTGATGATGTCAGGCTGCATTGACATTAAGTGTGAATGAGTCAAAGATTTAAGTCTTATTGGTTAATTGACTGGTTTGGTAATTTATTGCTTGATTGGATTATTGATTTCCTCTTGCAATCACTCCCTCAATGCTCATTCATAAGACAAGCAACTCAGTCAAAGTGCTTTGTACACGGAGTTAAATTCTGTTGGATTGTTTTTGTGATCCATATACTGTCTGAGCATTTGATTTCAACAGCTGAAGTGTGGTGGAATGTGTGCAGCTGAATGAAAATATTCTTCTGATTAGAGCAATTCTTATTCATTGATAACTGAGTCATTATCTCACCATAATATGATCTTTGTCAAATGATAAGAGGAAATAAAGTTCACTTAAAGTGTGTTAATGTTGATAAAAAATATATTTATTTTAGGTCAAATATTAATTAAAAAGAGAGATTTGAGAAGTCTGAATTTTCTCCTCAGTAGTATTTATTACATCAAACAATACAAAAATATGACAAAATATAAAATGCACAATTTCTTCCCAGTTTGTGAGGCATATGTGAGTTACTGTACGCTCGTGTTAGATTTTATAGAAAAATTTTGACACTTTATAGAAATTTGTTCATTTGTTCTCTGAGTAATTACTTCTGAGTCTGTCCTTTACATTAAATATTAAACTGGAGCTATCAGCCAGTTAGCTTAGCTTAGCATAAAGACTGGAAAGAGGGGAAACAGCTAGCCTTGCTACGTCCGAAGGTCACAAAATCACTTACTAGCGCAGATAAAGCTTGTAAACACTGTATCTATGCATTTGTGTTTGTTTAATCCGTGCAAAAAGCTGTGTGAATATGACAAGAATAGCCGTCCAACAATCAGATATTGTGAAGAATTAGATGCTTTTAAAAGTAAAGCTATGTACAGAGTAGGCCTTACACATAAATTACATAATGAGCTGACAGCAAATATTTGACCTGACCAAGAATTTTGTAGAAATCATTTTTATCCACTGAATGAAACAGAAATGTCATATTTCCATCTTTTTTCAGTGTTTGAAGTTTGACCAGCACTGTTTTGATGACTTTATTAAATGACTTCATCTTTTTACACCCCCTTCTTCCTCTATGATTTAATGGCACCTGAGTGGAGAATAAGTGCCACCAGCCGTATATCCCAAAGTTCTTAACGTCTAATATTAGTAATGAAAGTGAATGACAGAGCAACATTTTTTTTTTTGCAAATTTGGTTAAAATTTGCACCTTATGTTGATGAAAACGTGGCAAATGTTAAAAATGTAGCTCTAAGTAGAAAATAAAATAGTTTCAATCAGCTGGTTTAGGCAAATAAAATGTCTAAATGATGTCAGGAATAGAAACATGGGGCTTCCTGATCTTGATGTTGTGAGACCATGAATTTTATTTTGTATTATAGTGACATAAAAGGAAAAAAAAGCAGTCAATTCAGTCATTCATCGTAATGATTTGAACTGATGTCATGCTGATGACAGCTTTGGTGCTGAGTCCCTTGAATGACAGCAGCACAAACACACACAATGGACAGGTGTGTTCCAGGAGCATCATGGGTATCGAATGTGTACAGTGGTCCTCATAAATAACCCACCTGCTGTCAGTGCCACTATTCCAGGAGGCTTCTCTTTATTCTAATGCGAAGCTTAGCATGTCACTGAATGTCAAGCACAGAGAGCTCTGCCTGTCTGAACGAGCTGCACGTTTGCAACGTTCCCTGTAATTCCCCCACACAGTGGTCAGTGCTATGTCATGACGATTTTACTTTGTTATGTAAAAAAGAAAAAAACAAAGTCAAGCTAGATGAATTACATATTTCTACTGTCTATGATGAAGTTGTCTGCTAGTGAAGCATGACTGTATGGACGCTGTTGCTGGGTGACAGAGCGGGACACCACCAGGGTGTGGAGAATCGCCGCTGACAGCCTGACGTCTGTCGACAGGTGCTGTAAAAGGCTGCATTTAAATTCTGCTCGACCGCTTGCCTCCCTCTTTCATCCGAGAGCTAAATTTAACCCGAGCCGGAGCCTGACGTGTCGCTGCTGCTTGGACCGCTTCATGCCGGAGGCTGGAAACCCCTCACTGCCTCACGTCTCCTCCTTTTACTTCTCTGGCCTCTCTTCCCCTTTCTATCTCTGTGTCAGAACTGCTGTTTCTTCCTGCCACTCTTCCTCTTGCTAATTCCCCTCCAAAAAATGAAAGATCTTTCAGAAGAGCTATAGGCTGGGTGATGTCACTGCAGCTGTTCTGTGAAAACCAGGAAGGATGCAGTAACTCACAATACTGTCAGCTGTGCAGGACTTGAAAGTTCCCACTTGAAATAATCATAAACCAGCTTGTTTGTGAATTGATTTGGACATTTTGGGAACCACTTTGTTCAAATTTGCAGATTATTATGGTACAGAGAGTAGGTAAATTATTCTCTGGACTGATTCAAGGCCTCTGAATCTCCAATTATACAAATTCTTACATCCGTTTCCCTCTGTTTCTCTCCCCTGAACAATTATTTATTTCCTCATCCTCTCCAATTATTTTGCCAACCTCACTCTCAACCTCTTCCTCTTCCTCCCTCTTCTCTCTCCTGTCTGTCAGTGATGGACCTAATCTACTGGAAGGACACGGAGCGAACAGGCATGGTGCTGACAGGGTTAGTGGTCGGCCTGCTGTCCCTGTTCCAGCTCAGCATCATCACTGTGGTCTCCACAGTCTCCCTCGCCGTCATGTGCTTCACCGTCTCTGTGCGCATCTACTACCAAGTCCTCTACATCCTCAACTGGGGCGACGGAGTGCATCCCTTCAAGTAAGAGCGAGGAGAGTCTTTGAGTCAGGGAAAAGGAAACATGACGCTCCATTCAGTCACAGTGTGTAAATGTTTCCTCTCTGAAAAGAAAAAAAAAATCCTGAATTCATTCAGCCAGAAGTATCTCAAAGACTGTGCTTAAATCCAATTTTAAAACATTTATTGGCTCCAATTGTGATTTTTAATTAAAGTGGTGTTTCTATTAGCATCCAGGCAGTTAAATAACTGTAAAAATAAGACTTGTGCTAGAATTTGCAACATGCTGCATCAGTATATGTGAATTGCAAATATCTGTTTTAATGTGAGTTTTCTCCACATTTAACAGCCAGATTAATTACTTAATTAATGACATGGAGGCTCCCTCCCATGTGAGAAATGACAGCTGCATAAATAGATTTATAATACAGTTAAAGCTGGTGTAAAAGTGGTGAGCCCACAAATAGAAGCACTCTGCCCTTTTGACCTCTGGAGAGTGACAGCAGGGGATTTATATTTGGACTTTAAGGACTGCAGCCAAAGAACATGAATCACATCATTATTTAGTGAACAAATGACAGAGGCAAATTTGACAGAGAGCCAGGAGAATAAATGTTTCTGTTTATCATCAATACTTCTATCTTTCTAAGCCTTGTTTTGCTTCAGTTCATGTCCTCATACTGTTGTCTCACTTCCTCTCAGGTCATATTTGGACCTGGACATCAGTTTCAGTGGAGAGGAGGCCGACCACTACATGCAGAGAGCCATCGTCCTGGTTTTGTCTGCTGCTGAGTCTCTGAAGAATCTGTTGTTAGTGAAAAACCTCTTTGAGTCCCTAAAGGTGAGCTCAGCTAGCAAATTTTGTTAGTCTTGCTTGTTTTTAGTGTGTGTGTGTGTTTGTGCAGTCTGTTTAGTCTCTTAATGACGTGGTCTCAAAGATTTTCCTCATCCTGTCCCAACCTTCTCCCCCTCATTAACCCAGACGTCAGTTTGTCTCTACTTTCGTTCATTTCCCTCCATCATCTGTTATCATCTCCCTCCCTCCGTCATTGGTGATGACAGCATCGCCATGCCAACTGTCTCCCTCATTATGCTAACACAGAGCTGAAGACTCTGCTCCTAAATTAGGACAATATTACTAACGGCGACTGTCAGCTGCAATGACATATTTTTGGTAATCATGTTGAAAAGCAATTAGTCCCCTCGGAAAAATTCATTTTAGATTCATTTAAATTGGTGCTAAAAGCAGAAAAATGGAGGCAGTCTGCCTTATTTTCCTAATTCATGCTTTTCATGCAGCCTGCGGGTTTGCCGAAGCATCATGTTAACGTTGATCAAGCCTTAATATCTTAGTATCACATGTTCAATGTGTTGCCACATCAGTATATAAATTCTGCTCTTTTTACTTAAACAATGCATGAATGACTCAAGGTTAATTTATTTTCTCTGTACGGTAAGTAATAAGGTACAGCAGATGTGAAATAACCTATAAAAACACAAAACAGTGAATTATGTCACCGCTATAAGATAGAGCCTCTTATGAATGATAGAATTGACTCTTTCATCGCTTGTTCCTGATGTGCGCATGTTGAAGTTGACAAACTTAACTCCAAATTCAACAATACCTGACTTAAAAGCCTCTGAACCTGTTTAAATAGAACAATGCTTATATGCACAGTATGTGCACAGTAGTAAAGGTGCATATTCATCGAATGCATACATTTTTTTGCACCAACATCACAGAATGTAACATAATAATATAATGATGCAATGTAAATGCAACAGTCATCCTATCAGCATCAGCATAGTCCACATAAAGAGACAGGACTGGTATGAAAAGTAAGACCAGGTCACTGGATGTTTAATTGTATATAATGTCAAGTGTCATTTTAACTATGGAATCTATTTTAAATGTGACAATTAACTCTCTAGTTTGGTAATTGATGAAGTTCGTGTAACTTTCTATATGTGTATAGCCATCTTTTGTGGTGTTAAATTTTTTTTTTTGGACTGTGCAATGGTAAAAATCATGCATGAGCAGTCTGTGACCAAAAATCCTGCAAAATGAATAAATACTGCATGATAAGTTACGTTGAATTAAATGTGACGGGTAAAATTTATTTAAATATCTTGAAGTGATTTGTGCTCAGTGGCTACAGACACTTGGAGCCCAACTCTAAAAATCAGCCGACTCATCACCAGTAGAATTATTGCATATCGGTGATTCACAGCAGCAGTTTGTGAGCAGACAGACTTAACACATTTACAGTAAATGGCAGGTCAGTGTGAGCTGACTGAGCCCCTAAACCCTGCAGCCCTCACAGTCTCAACCCTGACCTGGTCGGTATGTGACATGACACGCACGGGGAGTTACGCAGAGATGGGATAAGATGGACTCTCTTTCCATCTGAGACTGGGGTGTCCCATATCAGGGCAACACTGGATCCCATACACAGTGCTGTGACGCTGTGAGATATAAGGGGAAACACCGAAACCCATATTGGGAGTCTCTTACGGGGTGTCTTTCATTTCCTAATTGAGGAGTAAATGATGTCGTCATGTGAAAAGATATCCAGAATATTTTTCAATCAGGGAATTATGCAATACTGCAGCAAGATTTACTGCTTTTAAAAGAATAAAATTTAAACCACATGACTCATGCTGGAGAGTTTTATTCACATCTGTGACACATCATTGACAGGAAAAACTGACTCCACTGCTGTTCTTGTGATTCTCCCTCTCTTGGTTTTAAGCTTCTGGTCCTGGTGTACCTTGTGACGTATCTGGGAGAGCTGTGCAATGGCCTTACTCTGCTCATCATCAGTAAGCAATAGATGCCACCTGCTGGAAATATGAAACAAGTTAACATACTGGATGGCTGTCACATTAACCTCTCTGCTTTTTCTGTCCTGTTCAGGCGTGATCGCTTTCTTTTCTGTGCCACTTTTCTACAAACGACATCAGGTAATAACTCTCTTGATTTATACCCTTAACTGGTCTTTACTTTCATATCCATTAACATATTTTTTGGGCATTTCTGTTATTTTTACAGGAACAGGTGGACAGCTTCTTTGCAAAAATCCAGGCTCACATTGACAACATCAAGGACATGTGAGTATGGCGCCATCTTCTGGCACAATGTTGCCATCAGCAGAGGTCAACTGTTATTTTATTGTTGAGGCTGTTAGTACGGTGGCCCTGAGAACTCATTGCACTGCTACTTGAGAAAACATATGCAAATAGACAAAACACAAACAAATGAACAGAAATGTTGCACCGATTTCAAACTCATTTAAGATTTCTTAAAATGCTGCTAAGTGAGAAAACACAACCAAATACAGAAATGCTGCAAGTCGCCAAGATGATGTGATGAATTGGACAAAAACTTATAATTTAATTCCTTTTGCAACATTACTTACAGAAAGCTGACTTATTAACTTCAAGAAACACAAACCATGGCAACATCAAGTGTCGTAGTTTTGTTCATCACTTTTCACTGTCCCCAGAAAACAGTTTCTGTTGTTGTTTATGCTACTTAGAACATTTCTGTTTTTGATTATTGTTGCTGTCAGGCAACAATAATCTTCGAAAAATGAAACTAAACAATGCACATTACGTTGCACAAAACAGCACTTTTAGCAAAACTGGGTCATATTTGATGGAGGAAATGTCCTCTGATTGTCCCTCTGATGTCCTACGACTGCTCTGTCTGTCTGCAGCCTTTTATTTAGCGAAGCTGTCTCCAACAACTACCAGCTGCTGTAGCTGCAGCTTCAGTCTGCAGGCAGCCTACATGAAAGATCGTCCGAATAATCGGTTTGGCCGATAGATTGGCGCCAGTAGGACATTGTGAGACTAGTTCCTATCAGCACCAATACTATCGGCATCCACCGATGGTAGAGGTACACCAATCTATCAGCACAGAGATGCTTATTTTTCCATAAATGCAATGTTTTCGCCTGGCAGCGATGTTGTGTTTTGTGTGTTTGCAGGATGTTGCACTCTTACATTGTGGCAGTTTTTTATATTGTGTAACCCTGTTAATAGAACATCACGTCAGTCCTGGAGCAGACAGGTGTAAGACACTAAAGAAGGTTTCCCTGCCTGTACTTAGCAATCAGTACCTTTACATAAATCCTTTTCTTAGTGTCTTTTCCCTTTTGGGCTTCTGTGTAAACTGGTCTAATTACAGAAAGAAATTTGCTTTTGATTAAATCTAACAGATGTAGATCTAATATACTTTGCAGAATAACCATTACTGTTCTTCAAACAAACGAAATGGCCACTTCATTAAAGTGCTTAATAAAAATTGTAACAACTTTGTTAATTATCGTTGGACATTAAAACAACTTTTGCTTTGTAGTAGGACAAATGTAAATCACTTGAGTTCTGTCAGTGTGCACATGACTGCTTGAAAACAGAGTATAGGTACCAAGACGGACCATAAATATGTTGACCTGTACAACTAATTTGTCTTTTATTTCTCTTTCACAGCTTTCAAAGGCTTGCCCATGGCGGTGGCCCCCCTCCTGACTTGACTCCTGGCGGCGCCAAACCCAAAATCCAGTAAACACTGACGGATAAAAACACAGAGAAGAGGCTCCCAGAGTTACAGGCTGTCACTCAGATGTCTTACCCAGCAGTCTGTGCTCAGAGCACCAGAGAAACGGAGCTCCAGAGACCGGGGAAGAGGAGGGAGGGTACTTAAACAGACAATGATGAGGATCAAGCATGGTACTTCATACTCTAGTTGTATCTAAGTTATAAGGGTTAGAGGTTGGGGTTTGGGTTAAAACATAATCAAGGCGCTGGAATCCTAAATGAGACTCTTGCTGCTGGCGTCAGAGGTGGAATGATGCAACGACACGGCTCGTTGTATGTGACCATCCTTAGAAATATTCACGTTTTCCTTCTTTTTTTTTTAATATGTAAAAATGATTCAAGAAGTGTCTTAGAAATGGGAAGTTCCCACCATGACAGCTACTCACCTGAGGAATGAGATGTAAAGCTGATTTATCCACGTGAGGAGACAAAAACAGGGGTCATTATTGTTCATGGCAGCATAAAACTGGCAATCAAGGATGCATGTGTCAGCACATGTACTTTTTTCTGAAGACATATTCATTCTCATGACAGTCTTTGTGTATGCAAGTGTGGGTGAGTGTGCGTTTTTGTGTGTGTGTGTGTGTGTGTATTTCATTATATACAGCTTGCTGAACTGAAACCTAAAAGCAATTAAAGTCACATGTTCTTCTTTAGTTTGCAAATCTTTGTTTCTTCTCATCCACATCGGTCATTCATTTGAGTTGGTTCCTTCACGTTACTTTTCCTCATTCATTGATATAAATGGGAAGTTAAACAGAACGAGATCAATTCTTCGGCTAAGAGCTTAATAACGAAGATGTAACAAAAGTTCCCTGTCGACGGAGCATCAGAGGCACTGAAGGTGTCTGTTTGTTTCGGGATTTGAAGGAGTGATGACACAGAGAAGTGCTTTTAGTGGGAAATCCTGTGGGGGTGAAATACAGCCGGTGCCTTTCAAACTGCAGGTTACAGTGCATGATCTGACTCACAGTGCGTACAACTGCTGACAACTCCTCCCATAAAAACCACCTGACATTACCTGATCATTGCCTCCCAGAGAATGGTGTTTTGTATGTAAACAATACTTGTGTGATTGTACATGTGCCACGATCAAGGTATCTTATACAGAATTGTAAGTAGATCAGTTTTAGGAATAATAAAATAACTCTGGATAATCTGCAGCTTAAGTCCACATTTCCCTGCAGCACCTGCTTCTGAAGCTCCTGCAAAATGTGTCCGTTCCTTTGCCTTAATTTACCCGTGTGCCACAGTGTTCACTCAACAGATATCGTCCATGAAACCCTGCGCAGTATTGGAAGTAGAGTAGCTGCACATCACACTCTTCAGCATCTGGAAGCAGCTTTCTGCACCACCTTAAATGTTCCCGATGCTCAGTAAAAGAATGACAACAGAAGGCACTCATTTCTCTGCCTGTCCACATTGCCTGGTACAGTCTGTCCACTGAGATCTGTCTTGTTAAACTATATTGAAACAAAAACTGCTATTAATCTGATCAAACTTCTCGTTTTCATTCAACTGTTTGGTTTTTCTATTTGCTGTGTGGATGGAAGATGCGACAACTCCCAGCGGGAAAGTGACTTTTAGTTAGTCCATTACATGCATTAGTAGTACACTGATAATTTTGTATTCTTGAAGAATAAATAGAGTTTTAATCTTGGAAAAATAAACACACCTGAAAAGCTAAAACCAGCGTTTAGTGTGACTTTTTCAGGTAGATTTTCAACATATTAGAGAGATAACACCAACAGGCCTAGTTGTTGTTGAAGTCCCAAAATCACAGGGGTTAACACGGGATCCACTTTAATCAAATTGTACTCTCAGCTTGGGCATCCAGAGATCTGATGAAGATTATGGATATTTCTTGAACTTGGTACCTTGTTTGATTTCTAAGTTATTTATTTATTATTATGGCTACATTTGATTTAAAGTAAATACGTTACTGCATCCACTGGTGGAATTAAACTAAGTGAATTTACTATGTTACAAATTTGAGGTCCTGGTTATTCACTCTAGTATTTTCTTTTCATGCTACTTTATATTTCTACTCCACCGATAGAAGTATTCTGTCTTGTATATTTTACAGCTTCAGTTAGGCTTTTAGTTAATAATAATAATAATAATAATAATAATAATAATAATAACAATAACAATCACTTTTCTAGACACTCAAAGTGCTCCACAGTGAAGGGGAATCTCACTAACCACCACCAGCATGTAGCACACACCATGTTAGTTCACAGGTTAAAATTCTTGTGTACAAAACATATAAAAATGTGATATGCTACGTTGTTTACATATAGGATTTTATTTAACTTTCCCATAGAAATTATACTTCACTCGTAAATCAAAGACACACAATCCTAATGTCAGAGCAACAGAAATCAAAACATGCTACACCAATACAGCCCCTTTATGTTCGGTGTGTGTACCCGCATGAACCACAAGGGGGCGAAAAATGTCAAGACATTTCTTATTTCCCAATTTTTGAGCGTGTCTTACAGCACTGGGACAGGCTTTACCTCAGCCACTGGACAATTTTGAAAAACGACCCAAACAGAAGATGAGTTACTGTAGAATTTTAGTCCTTTTTTTATTTTTTATTTTTTTTCACATTATCCCTTAACAGAGGCGTCTTTGTATCTTTGTGCTGAACAGCCTCCATTAGCTACAGTCTGTGGTCACCGCTGTCCCTTTTGGTACAGCTGGCTGCAAATTAAAGTAGGTCATAAGGACTAAGTGGGTTTGAAATTTCAGTATGTTATGTGTCATGTTCAAAATGGACATCAAGGTTGTCCTCTTCTCAGTGGTGAGGACAAGCCTGGACGTGCCTACACACTCAGAGAAGCTCATGGCAGCCTCACATTCAGTTGACTTTGAGAAGAGTCACACGCTATGTTGAGTTCAATTGTAAAACAGTAAAACATAATTTCTGAGCTATCTGAACAACATTCCGTCTGATTTGCCACTGTCAGTGTCACTAAGAGGAGCTGAACTGGGTGTATTACAGTTTTCAATTTCGTGAGAAAACAGAGTCCAGGATAAAAGTTATGCTTCACTTTTTCAAGTTCAAACAAGACCATAATTATCTATAATTAGTCCATGAACTAGCCTAGATGTAGCTAAAAGACAAATTCTGAACAAAATATTGTGAGGTCATTTCCATTCTATTTCAATATTCTTAAAAATTAAGTAATTTTCTGGATGTTGTATATTTTCTGAAGAAGAAACATCTTTTTGAAAGAGACTTCTTCCACCTGTGTCTCAGCTTTCCGCTTTTGGGAGTAGAAGTGGGCGGGGTTAGTCAAATCACGCCGAAGATATAAAGCCTTAGACCCGCCCTCACAGTGTAAACTGCAGCGTAGCCTGATGGTAACCTTCCACAGTGGATCTGGCTGCGCGCAGGACAGGAGGAGAGACTTTACGCACGAGTCCCGCCCGCGATCACAAGCGTTTGGAAAACTTGAGAAGAAGAAATCCAGTTCTCATGGTGCGTCCTCCATCCGCCCGTCGAGGAGAGAGCAGGTGAAGTGCTGGCCGATTGAATGTCACCTCCAGTCACCATGGATTACGGACGGACCATGGCTCCTCCGGTGCCCCCACACAACCCCGCACCCGCCCGGCCGGGCGCGCAGGAGCGGCTGCTGAAGTGTATCCTGCTTGGAGACGGAGCAGTGGGCAAAACCAGCCTGGTGGTCAGCTACACAACGAATGGCTACCCGACAAAATACGTCCCTACTGCATTTGATGACTTCTCAGGTAAGCAAAAAAAAAAAAAAAAAAAACCTTCAGAAAGTTGAGATTTTTGATATTTCTTCATTTATTTACAATTTTTACAGTTTTCTTAATGATGCATTATGTCAAAAAGAGGGAAATACTCTTAATTTTTCTAGGTCAGGGGGCTCTCAGATTCTTTCATATCTGCAGATATTACATACAGCTGCAAAACTGCACAAGTCCAGTGCAGATTTTAGTTTTGAGATAGTGACCTGTGATCCAGTTGGGGTTGATTCTGGTGAATGAAACTTAAATGACATTAATTCCACTTTGCCTCACTAATTTTCACTGAACTTTTCTTCCTCTTTGCCTGTTAAAAGAGTGATTTTTCTGTTATTCCAGTGTTATGATGTAGGCCTATGTGTTTGTTTTTCCAATTATATGTCTTCATCGGTGCTAATGCACGAGTTATCCTCCCTCTTGTTGCCTGCTTTCTGTTTGGCACGGCTCCATTCTCACTCAAACTGTCTCACTAGTCCCAGCAAGCTTGTTTACTGCTGAACAAGCAGAGAGAACAAAATCCTTCAAAGGGAGAACTTGGTCGAAACCGATCACTGTTTGCATTAAAACATACACATGTGAGCACCTTTATTGCTTCAGGATTACATATTCAGGAAGTCTTTTTTTTCTGTAGAAACTGACAGCTATTATTGACACCGCTGGTTAAAGAGTTTAAATACATGGAAAATGTGATATTTGCACTTTTATTAATGCATATTTAGACCTAAGGAATGAATGAAGTCTTGACATTGAATCCTGTCAAATTACTTGCAAAGTTATGCAACTGTGTCATAAATGTCAATTACTTTTTACTGATGAGCAATAAAACTATGAACTTGGCCAACACAAATCCCAGTAAGCACTTGCTGGGAACCCACACGTCCTCAGACAAACGCTGGCTCGAGCCTCCCAGAACAGAGAGCATCTCTGGTTCAGAGGTTTTGGATTGCACAACTCTGCCTATTGTTGTCAGCCTTGACCCGCGAGCCCTCTCCTCAACGCTGGAATGGGCACATCTGTTGCAGCGGCTCAGAGGCAGAGATTGTCTTTCGCTGCGGCATGACAGTGAGTGATTGTGCACTTGGGGCCGTGATGGTGATGTCATTTCTTGGGTGCCCAGAATCGAAAGAGTCCTCTTGAAAGCCAACTTCTGCGCAGTTATGCAATGCCACAGGTGTCACAGATGCCGGGGGATGGGGGGATGGGATTGGGGATGATAAGAGGGAGTTTTCATCCAGAAATCCAGAAGAGTATCGTATGTCAGGGATTAGGAAATGATTACACAATGGCATCTCTCTCTCTCTCTCTCTCCCTCCGTCCTGTCTTTCTTTGCTCCCGCTCTTTCTGCTCCTTGCTTTTGTTAACGCAGGGTGCCACGATGCCTGTCCTAATACTTGAATAGCTGCAGCAGACCCTTTGATCAGGTGCTATGACCGACCACACACT
>JAQLOL010000024.1:17345391-17366109 GCA_029783665.1 Naso thynnoides | reverse complement strand
ACACACTCCAGGCATATTGTAAATGTTTCCATGTGCCTGCTGCTCTGCACTGTTCTCTCTCTCTTGAAAAGAATAAATGACCTTATAATGAAACTCGCTGTGAGATGACTCATTTTCTTTCCAATCTGGAAGCGAGGGCCTATTGGAAGAGACTCACTGAACAAACAAAATCTGCTCTGTTTTGACCCCCCCGCCTTTATTAAAGAACCTTGGAATGGCTTTTGTCAAAGCAGAACAGAGAACAAAGCTCACTGAGTGGTCCGAGCGACAGTAAAGTGTTGTGGTCTCAGCCGTAACAGGCAGAGTGGGTGGGCAAGCCAGAGCAGGCCGTCTGTGAGCTGGAAGAGCCAAGCAGGGGGTCTTTGTGTTTTCAACTGGCAGGCTTTTTGTTTATTCCAAACGACATAATGGAGGGTAGTTATGTGTGTGTGTGTGTGTGTGTGTGTGTGTGTGTTAACTTGTGAAGTGTCAGGTGGGGGCTTTAATGTTGACAGCTGTGACTCATTTTCTGTCTGTTTCTGTGTCCACAGCTGTGGTTCAGGTGGATGGAAACCCGGTTAGACTCCAGTTGTGTGACACTGCAGGACAGGTGAGTTTTGTTCACACACAACAAGCACATCTTTGTGATGCTATTTGGCAGTTTGCATGCATAGATGATCCCCATGCACCAAACTTTTGCTACATGTTGTGACGCCCCTCTCATGCTAATGGTGTAGCTTGATGATGGCAGTGTCAGTTGGTTGACTGTCTAGACTGTCAACAATATGTCAACAATTTTTGAGGAAGCAGCCTGATGAGTGAAGTGATCATCTGATATTTTCGTCTAGCAGATCCATAAAGTTCAGATTTTTGGTTTTAAGTTAAATATCTCACTGACTTTTGGAAGGATTGTTGAAATTTGGTAGAAATATGAATGTTTTAATTCTGGGATTTTCTGCACATCGATCCACCTTGTTGGGTCAAACTTAAAATGTAATATTACCAAATATCTGCAAAACTATTGAATCTACCATCAGCCCCAGCTGTACTGTGTTTAGTGCCAATTAGCCAGTGTTAGCATGCTAACATACTAACATAAGCATTCTACTAGCTTAACACCAGCGCTGTCATTTTGAACGTATTAGCATGTTGCATTAGCATTAAGGTCAAAGCACATTTGTGCCGGAAACTGTCTCACAAAGCTGTTAGTGTGGCTGTTTTCTGTAAAATTAATATTTTTATGAGTCTTTGAAGCCATTTACATTCTATAGATTGTTGATCTGATTGGCTGAAGTTAGCCCGTTATAGATTGTCCCATCGCCTGCCTGGTTATTTTTGAAAGTTCCTGTACTTTACTTTCCAAAGAGTATCCAAGGATGAAGTTCAAAAATAAATAAATAAATAAAAATCTGGCACATCAGTTTTGTTTTTTTTTTCATTATTTACAAAAGTATTCAAATTCTTTTTGTAAAAAACAAATAAAAATTGAGGAGGCAAACTGTTTTTGTGTTGCATCCATGTCCTCTTACATGAGCCTCTAACCTGCTATTTCAGGTAGCTCATTGTATAGAAATGGCAACATTCCAGCACTCTGCTGTCAGTCTTCATTTGCAATGATAATAACATTGCTCACATTGTTCAGGATGTGGTGACAGTGTGTTGAAGGAGAGGGAAAAGCCCGTAGAAAACTGGAGGCGATGATGCAAAAAAAAAATAAAAATAAAAAAAAAAAACAAGAAAAATTTTCCTCTCTGCTGTCAAGGACACGGGTGGTACAGGGAGCTTGCCACACATAATTTAATGACTCATTATAATCTCCTGCAGGGCAAAGTTGTAAGGAACAGGTTGTGAAAGAGTGTTTTTATTTTCCTTGATGCCTGTGTGGTTGTTTTATAATGGAGCTTAATAGAGCCCCGCCCTGGGAGCAGCATATCTGACATTCACAAACGCTGCGAGGGCGCTGCCAGTGCTGCACTGAATCAAAGACGACTTGGCTGTAAAGTGGAATGAGGCATTTGTACAAGCCCCTGTTACGTGTTAAAACCTCACAACATGTTGCAAGCTGCACACCGTGTTCAAACTGCACACACACATACGCAGGCAGACACACACACACAGACAAGCTCGGGCATATGCGGGTAGATAAATGCTGGCAAGCACACTGCGGGCCTTCTTAGGTAATTTCATAAGAGTGGAGGTTGAGGGGAGGAACAGGTTGGATTGTGACAGAAGAAAGTGATGATAGAGAGAGAGGTGGAGGGTCAGAGAGAGTCAAGAGTCTGGATAAAAATGATAACAGCTGCTGCCAAAGCTGATAAACAAGTTGTTCTTCAACCCGGAGATGTTGATATCTGAATGTTCTGCAGATGGGCCGACGTCATCCGATGTCTAAGCACAGCCAAAGCTTGCGTGTGGGAGACTCACAAGTTGATAAGTGTCCACTGCATTTGTTGATCTTCACATCTTCACATCTTCACATTGAAACGACTGATTGTTCGGGCAGATTAGGCTGTGTTTTAAAATGAGAGGGAGAAAACATTGTGTAGGCGGAGAGCGATGAGGAGACGTTTCTGAGAGGAGACAGAGAGAGAAGAGAGAGGTTTGTGTTAGGTTTCTGCCAACCTTAATCTGTGCACTCACGGGCGTGGGAGGCCCTTGTTAGTTGAAGCTGTTTGGCTCCAAAGTGTTAATTTAAGAGATTTACTGAAGATGATAAAAATGAGTGGGTAGGGTTTGTGTATACTGTGTATTTAGCAGAATATAAACACCATTTAGACAGTTTTTTTAATCAAATCCTTACTTGCAAAATCCCCCCATGTGAGTGCCTTAACCAATGAAGTGATTACTGAAAGAACACTTGTGTGTGGTCAGTTGGTGTAAGAAATGAGAGGTAATAATTATCACGGAGTAAGGAGCTAAATGGTAAACGTTTGCTTGATATTTATGAATCTAGATGTCTCTAAACGCCAGGTTTTTTTTTCTGTTTCCATCAGGATGAGTTTGACAAACTCCGCCACTTTTGCTACAGCCGCACCGATGCCCTGCTGCTTTGCTTCAGCGTGGTCAGCCCCGCCTCTTTTCAAAACGTCTGGGAAAAATGGGTCCCTGAAATCCGCCGCCGCTGCCCCCTCACGCCCATCCTCCTTGTAGGCACGCAGTGCGACCTGCGGCAGGATGTCAAAGTGCTGATCGAGCTGGCGAGGCGGAGGGAGAGGCCGGTGCCAGAGGAAGACGCCAGGGCGCTGTCAGAAAAAATTGGGGCGGTCACATACATCGAGTGCTCTGCGCTGACGCAAAAGAACCTGAAGGAGGTGTTTGATGCGGCCATCGCTGTGGGGCTGCGTCACTCTGACAGTAGAGCGAGGCGGGAGAGGAAGGTCCGTAGCACAGCAGATAAGATGAAGATGCTCTCCAAGTCCTGGTGGAAGAAATATGTGTGCGTCCAATAAAGAGGAAGGAGCGATGATAAAAACTGGAACTGCTATCTGTTTTTGAGGACTGACTTGGATGTAAAGACTATTTTCACATTTACCTGGACAAGTACGGATTTGGCAGCCAGAATGACTTTAATTCAAAGGAGCTGCCTGAGCTGCAGAGTTGCTGCAGGTTTGGGATTTTTGTTTGACTAGCAAAGATCCTTTTTTATATAAGGACAGCGAATGTAAACGCTGTAAGCACTGTCTGCGCCTCAGAGCCAGTCTGGACTGTTAAATAACTGTGACCAGCATGCAACCAAAAATTATGGAGCTAATAAAGTTTTATGGCACATGAACTGCATATCATAGTGGAGGAGCCCAAAGGATATATGAGCTGACTTGGAGGAAAGATGTTCAGTCAGTGATGTTATGTACTAAAACTACGCTCCTCCAGTGTCTCTGAAATGATATCCTTCTTTAACAAAATATATTATTCTTTGTGTTCTACACTGTATTTTAGCCCCAAAAACTTATAGATATTTTTCATTTCATTGAAATCACAGCATGGATTTTATATAAGCTGCTCAACTTAAATGCCTGATCAAAAATGCAGTAATTCTGCTGTTGCAAGTCAAAGTCGGTGGTGCACCTTGTTTCTTAAATCAACTCATTTTCTTTTGGAGAACAATCACAAGTAAATGAGTAGAAAGTCTTTAAGTCTTGGAGTTCTTGGTGATGTGAAGCTGTGATTTGAACATGTCATAGTCAGCCATTCGATTCTACATAACTGCAAGCTCTTTTGTCGATATTTCTCCGGCTTGTGTCTGCACCACATTTAAAGTGGTAATACAGCTTCCCAAATACACACCTACTACGTAAGATTTATACCACAGTACGCTGAATGCCCACTGATGCTGATTACTCAACCTATCCTGGAGACACATGCTTGCAGAAGGTTCTGGAAGTTTCAGTCCATCCTAGGAAAAAAAAAAAGTCAGTTTTTAGGACTTTACTGTTACAAGGTTGCAGCAATAAGTTGGGTGGTGCCACTGTACATTGCACTTATTACACGCAGTCCAAACACATCACTGAGGTTTCGCCATGCGATGGCCTTTGACCGGTGGTGTTAATCAGTTAAAGAGCTGGTAAATCCATCCGTGGTGCTTGAGACGCAGGTTTGCTCAGTGTTGCTTAACCCAAAGTGGCCAACCTGCGCAACCCACTGGTTTGCATGATCACAGGGTCTTTCTTTACCATTGTAGTTAGGGCCTTAAACAGATAATTATCCATCTTTGTCGGTCAGTATATTTTGATATGATGCAGTGAACCAGCTGAAATCATCAAAGAGACTGATTCTATGTTTGCTTCTTATTTTTCAGAAGCCCGTCAATCAGCTCTGTCTATTTATCTGTTCCTTCTGGGCCAATCACTGATCAGCAGCAATACAGAGCAGATGTATGAAATATTGTATGTCATTATGTATGTTACATAGTAATCATTTATGATGTTTGTAATGTCATCAGGATAAATCTGTGCGTGCAAATATCAGTGACTTAGTCATTGGCCATGCTGTCCAACTCTAAATGGTACTTAACAGTACAAGTGTTTCAGTTGGTGTTTGAGAGCCGTTTGTTGACCTGTGTGAGTGGAACAAAATAAAATCAAATGTGAAATATTTAACCTGTTTTTACTGGTGACTTTTCCTTTGAGATATGCTATCTTCACCATCTCACTGTATTAAAAATGAGGTGATTATCACAGCAAACAGATGACTGTTTGCTATTGGCTTGCGTTTTCACTTCAAACTAACTTAAGTGTGAACAGGTGTTTTATAGATCTTATACGTTTTTGTGCGGTTAAGCCAAAATGCCAGAAAGAAAGAGCAAACTGGTTCCCAAGCAAAATGTGTGTTTGTAGGCTGTTGCTAAAAGTGTTCCTTCCGTCGTACAAAACTTTATTAAGCTTTTAGTGGAACAAACATTAAATTTAGTGAATAAAAATGCACTATTAGCACTACTTCAATGAATATTCAACATTATGAAAAGGAGGACACAAAAAATTCTAAGTTTAAGTTCACTGTGGTCTTGAACATAAAATATTTATTATATATTCCACTATATAGCATGCTCATTACTTTAGTTGTATTAGTGTGATTTAGAATTATTATACACTGCATAATTAACTTCTAAAAAATCTCATAATGTAACTTGAACTAGCAGCTAGCTTGCGATTAGATTTAGCTAGCTGCTAGCTAATTGTGAGCTAGTAGCTAGCTAATCGTAAGCTAACTGAGCTGCTAGCTAACGCCGTTCAAAGCTGTGACAGAAAAAAAAAATTGATTTACAGACAACCACAGGATGAAATGAGTTGGTTTCAAATCCACATAAGGAGCTAATCAGTGAACAATTTCACTGTTACCAGTCACTTTCTGAAATGATCTAAAACTACATTTTTATAAAGCTTAGAAAGAGTTAAATGTGACTTCGAAGATTTAGCCTCAGAGGTTTTGCTGGCACCGAGACTTCTAACTATGCAGAATCAGATGATTATTACTGCCTAAAATAGGCTTTTCCTCCTATTCTAGTTACGTGTCTGAACCACAGTATACAACAATGGGCACAGAATGACAGTTTGCTTGGGGTGTTATACTTGTTTAGAAGCACTAATGATAGGTTAGACGGCTAAAAGAGAGTTAGTGTCGTCTGGCAGACTGCAGATGAGTATGTTGTCCAGCCTCAGCGTGAGTGAAACTTATGTAAGAGTGGTGCCAAGCAGTTTAATTATGATCGTCAGGATGGCTCCACTTTCCACCAATATTTTAACCGGAAACCAAAGCAGCCATCCCGTGAAACATCCTGTGATTAAGCATTGTGGCTTGGCTATAATACGTACCTGTCTACAAGAAGTAAAGGTTATTGTCTGTGGTAGGAGTCTTAAGCCGTTAATCATGAAAGTATCAGACAGGAAACATCAGTGGTGGGGTCTGCACAGTGTCATTGTTAGACTGTGTATCATTGCGCAAGTGTATCTCAACTAATTCAAACTGCTGTGAATCCAAACACCAAACTGTCGCTGAGCTTTAAAAAAAAGAAGACAAGAGAAAGAAAAACAGTGTAGAACTTTACAAAACAAGAGAGCTCAATTTTAAGCAAATATTCTTAGTGTTTGCGTAATTATACAAAAACCTAAAACACTGAGTCAACATCTAGACAATGGAGCTCACAGAACTGACAAAATATGAGCGTTCAGTGATTGTCTCACTGTATTGCAAGGATTTTCTCATTCTGTAACATGGGGTTATATAACAAAATGCCTTTTGCAGTCACTTTATGCTACACACAAAACAAAAAATACATAACTGCTTAAATTGCAGATGATGAATTGAGTCCCAGAGCTTGGGATAGGAGGCCATTTAGGGCCATTTAATGGTCAAAGGTGAAACCAAAATTTTTAATGGCCTTTGTGGCTCAATCAGATGCTTCCACTCTGACAATAATGAGGTTAAGTTCAATTGATCCTGGGAACCTCTTATGCTATCCAGCAAGAAGGCACCAGTTTCCACCAGATTTGAACTGAACCATCGTAATCAAGATGTGTCATGCTCAGTGTACAATGGAAGCAAACAACAGTAGCAAGATGGCGGATCACATTGATTACCTGTGAGCTTTTGTGTTATCACACATATCTTTTTATTACAAAACCAAGCAAGTTCTCACTTGACTTCTCCACTGTTGCTTACTCAGTCCTATCTTTCCAACCTGTAGAATATAACACGCCCATGATGGTTCTCAAAAACCTGTTGTTTTTGTTGTAAACCAACTTCCTAGATTCTGAACTAATTTGTTTTTTGATTATACTACCACTGATGGAAACAAGGTTATAGCAGCAAAGTAGCTGAAAGTTAGACCCACCTAAGAAAGTTTTTGTCTTGCTGACCAATAAAATTTCCTTCCTTCCTTTTTTAATTCAATACTTAAAATATGGTTTTGATCAATTTTATCTCTCAGTATTTTCATAATGCTTTTTTTAAAACATTCTCTACATTGTTTAGTATTATGGAGAGTAAAAATATTCTTGCATTAAAAGAGTTAAATCCTAAAGAAATGGATCAATATTTGGGAAAATATGCTGATTCATGCTTCTGCTGAGATTAGAGCAGAAGGTCAAAAACCTTTTTTTTTTTAAATATCTCCTCACTAAACATTAAGCTACCAGTTATTTTAGCTCAGCACATGGGCTGGACACTGCGAGAAACAGTTAGCTTAGCTCTGTTCAGCTAATAATTTCCATGCAGTCACAAAGCACAAGATATGACATGTTATTTATTGGACTATAGAACTGCTAAAAGGCTGATTTAAGTCCCTTTACAAAGAATCAGGGTAGCTATTTCTTCCTCTTCCAGTTTTAATGCTAAGCTCAAGAAAGCAAATAATCATTTTTCCTAAAATGTTGAACTATTGCTATAAAAAATATATCAGAATTAGCCTAAATACATTTCCACTATGACTAAAATTGTGGAATGTAAACTCTTTATGTCATCAATCTGTAACACTTCTCAGAAATGTTTCTAAAGTGTTACTGTTAACTCTGCCCCAAATCGAAACGGTTGATAAACCTTTTAAATTAGTGTCAAGTGAGAGTGGTGGGAAGTGGGTGGCCCAGTCAGCTGTAGCCTGTTTCAGCTGTAAAAATTGAAGGTTGTCGACCTTTTCGGTCCTGTAAACCCACTGTCTTACATAACTTCTAAGAAACATTTAGGTAACAGCTGAACTCTGACTCCACATGAAAGAGCAGCTCTGTAATCAGTTTTGATGTCTTAAAGTTGGCGAGGGATTTCTTTGGCACCCCTCAGGTAATTGCCAGCATAATGACTGGAGCTCAGCCCATGAAGCAGGATTACGGAGGGACATTAACGATGTCAATCAGGTCTGTGGAGGGGGTAGGGATCCAACCAGTAGACTGTGGTCCACTTTGTACATTGTCTTTGGGATTAACTGTGGGCCAAGCTCTTGTAATGCAATATGTCTGGGGACCTTATTAAAAGACACCCACACACAGACTTAACCAGTAAATGAGTAAAGTTCATTATTCTTTGGAAATCTGCTTTCAAAGTATCTGTAAGTCCACAGTCTCTCTCTTGTAAGCTTCTTCCGCAACATGCTCTCATATGTTTACGGGACTACATTTAATCTCACTATGTCAACAGACACAAAGGATGTAAAGGGTTCAGTGTGCTTGAAATGTTTGGAACAACAAATGACAGAATGGGAGGTATTGTTGTTCACGTTAGAGCAGCTGAAGCAGTAACAGAACCACATAGACACCAGAGTCAAGAATCAGCTGGTTGTCAAGGTTGAGACAGAAGGCCTTTTTATATTGCCATTTCATTCGGTGATATTTTCGTCGCTGTAACGTCTTGCCTTCGATATGAACGACCCCGTCCAGGGATGTGGGGACGAAATGATCCTGCCACTGTACCGCCTTGCGAGGTAGTAACAGAAGCGTTACAGAGGCGAGATGGGGTCAGTATAACGACCAGAGCGCCATCGTGGAACAACGTGATGTGTGATGATGGAATGCCGAGATCGACATAAAAATCATACACAGTCACCCCAATTTTTTGCCATCACGAGATCAATCTAAAACTCCAAAGATGTGATGATCGCAGGACTCCATCACACCTTTATCATGGAATCCCAGTATAAAAAGGTTAGCAGTTAGCACCTAATGAAGAATAAAAACAGAAACTGATAATGTGGCAAATTGTTGAGACAACAAGGTTTGGGAGCTTCTTACCCTATACCCTAAGATAATTAATACCTAACATGAGCAATAAATGATTGTTCAATGCCATGTATTTTTTTTTGTTTGTTTAAAAAGCACTTAGCAGTGCATTACGCAAAGTCACACTAGATGCAGCTTCTGTCGGGCTACATGTTACGCTTGTCACATCACTTTTGCTTCCAGGATGAAGCAGTATTGCACAAAATCATTGTGAAAAGGGCTTTGAAAATTTGTGATGTCGATGTGTTTATCAATATATCGACATGCCATCCCCTGGAAAACTTAACTGCTGACACTTTCAGATGCACCATATTCTGTAGATGATGAGGTGCCAGTTCACTGAGGTTTCAGGTCAGAAGTTCATTCAGTCACATGTTTTTTCTGCTCATTATGCGGAGTTTGAAATACACGGATATCAGAGCGAGACAATAATTCTTTCACAGGAATGTATTCAGGAGTGCTCTCGTCCCCTGGAGGACCATCACTCATTTTTGAAGATGTTGTAGTTACAAGAAATTGGTGGATTCTGTGTCTTTTTACCATGAGTTTTTATAGAGACAAATCGAGACTTTGCATTTGCTCTACCAAAGCTCATGTCTTTCATTGACATTCATTTCATTGTTTGGGCTTGACTGCACGCAAATTAACTGTTTTGTTCAACTCTTACCGCTTTCCAGCTGCAGGCAGATTTTTTCAGTAGAGACACTTTGATAAACTGTCTGCACAGTACAGCATCAAACACACAAGGTTAGCAACTAGCCGGCAA
This sequence comes from Naso thynnoides, assembly GCA_029783665.1. Classification (NCBI taxonomy): domain Eukaryota; kingdom Metazoa; phylum Chordata; class Actinopteri; order Acanthuriformes; family Acanthuridae; genus Naso; species Naso thynnoides. Next base: position 17,356,164 of record JAQLOL010000024.1, on the reverse strand, counting down.
ACAAAGTGCAACATACAGTGGAGCATTTAGCAGCTAAAGAGCCAGAAATGTCTCCTAAGGGACTAAAACAGAGCTAAGACATTAACTCTGTACAGAACAAGCTCAGAGATGTTTTAGGATAAAAACAAGCAAATCTGTTCATGACATAAATCATTTTAACTCCTAGTTGTTTATGGGTCATTGGGAGTCTGGTGTTGCAGCTGTGTGTCAATGTGTGACACAGATATTTATCGTAGAGCTGTACTCCTGCACATGCTTTACCAGCTGTATTGTACTGTGCTAGTTGTGGGAAAACTACTGAGCAAATATACACTTAAGTGTTGCAAGCAATCAATAATATGCGCAATTTCTTTGAATTTATTTAAATGTAGACAAAGATGACAGGCAAGAGACACATGAAATTTGGTTTCTTTTGAAAAAGCCATAATTTGGTAAATTTGAACTGAATTGAATTGAAGGAGAATGTTTTTTCTGATCCCTCTTCTCATTTTTTCAGAGGACTATACCCACCAACCTGCTGTTAGCTAACACTGTGGTTGAAGGAGTGGCCTGTCTGGCATGCTACAGTATGGCGTTACTGGCAGGATTATGTTTTAATAAGCTTATATAAACACCCCCCACAGTGTGGTCTCATTATGGGAAGCTAATTGAGTCGCTCTGTCCCGGGGTCATCGGGGCCTCTTTGAACAGCTCAGTGTTTTGCTGTAAAGAGGCCCATCTCTGCCTGCAGAACATCTGTCCTGCAGTTTGTGGAACATGTGTCTTTTCTTCTGGCAAGCTGTTTGGATGTCACACATTTCTGCATCTTTGCATTTACACATGTACAGTGTGTTTATGAGGAGGTTCTTCAACTGTAGCCTGCAGGTTCATTCACCTTTGAGGATAACTATGAAGTAACTGTAAAGCACTAAACCCAGCTGCATGATCAGATTCTGTGTAAAGCAATTTAGCCATTAATCAACATGATAACCTCTATTCCCCTTATTTCAATCTAGTCTCTAACTCCTCAGTGTTGGTACCTCTGTATGCTTTTATATTTAATCCTTGTTTTTACTTTTAGTTACGTCAGCAGCAGTTCGCACAAATATAAAATATATGAAATGTGGATGAAATATTAGCTAAAACCTATTCATGCTCTCAGAGGATGATTCTTACTGTCAGCTGAACCTTGGGCAAGTTGAAACTAAAACTTAGATACTTTACTGGCCACATACAGCGTACAGTCTGTGTTTACTGAGGAGCAGTGTGCAGCCACAGCGCAGCAACCGGGGACCAGCTCCAGATTCTGAGCCAGTATCTTGGTCAAGAGTACTGACTGGAGAATGCATGACCTTCTTACTATGAGGCGACAGTGAGAACCACTAAGCCACCGATCCACCCACACGTGGTTTGGAATGAAATGTCTCTCCGACTATTTGATTGATCGCCATGAAACTTGGTTAAAACATTAATGTTCCTTCCCCTCAGGATAAATTGTGATAATCTGTCTGATCCCCTGACCTTTCCTCTGGTATCATCGTCTAGGCAAAATGTTAATTTGTCCAACACTTAATTTTTTGATTTATGACTGATGACCAAATTTTCATCAGGAATTCTGTTTGGTGCTATTTAGCAAATGTTAAAATTCTAAAATGCTAATCTGAAAGATAGTAAACATTAAACCTGCTAAAAATCAGCATGTTAGCAATGTCAGTGTTAGCATGTTAGCATGTCGGTATCATCATATCTACATAAGTACAGTTTCACAAAACTGGCATGGCAATTTTACATGTATTTGTGTTTTGTTTGTCCTGTTGACCAGGCCACATGAAACTTACGATTTCCAGCAACTGATGTAGTTTGTTGCTACATTCACAAACACATACTTATGCCTTTGTCACATGTCTTTGCTTTTATGATATGCTATTTTAAAGAGGTGAACAGGAAAGACGGTTGTGAAATTCCCCTCCGTTTGTTGTTGAGCATACAGCTGAAACAATGACAGAAGTGGCTCCGTATCTGTTCCTTATCTGCAGCGTTGCTTCACAAGAAGAAAATTCTCTTCATTGAGAACTGCGGTTAATAATTAACCTGAGTTATGTCAGATTTTCCATGCAGTCATTAAGATTTGGCTGTAAACATTTGGGATTTTACAGTACATTCTCTACAGTTCAGACACTAACCAGATGTTGTGTGCCTCTTGATAAGAAGAGCATCTGGTGTTTGCTGAGCGTCTCAAGTTGCCTTCACAGTTCTTGGTTTTGAGGTTTAGTGCAAAGTTGTATCTGGGTCATGAAAAGTGGTCCCTCCCTGACTTTTTGAAAGTGATATTACTGATGAAAGTGGAGCACCAGAGTAGAGACTTTAGGGGCTAATCCAATAAGGTTTTGATTTCCTTTTGAGCATTTTTTTTATTCCTCTATAGATCAAATTCCTTGGTTTGAATCCAACTGTACATCTGATGTCACTAACGGAGACTGTGATTGGCTCGCAGCTGCAGGCCGATGTTGTCTGATTGGCCTCTTGAGACATACGTTGTCTTTTGTGTAGATGTGGCTCATGGGTGTGGTGATCTCATTTATTCTGGTACATATGTGAATATTTTCCCCCTTTCTTAATGTCTCTTTCTCTCTTTTGCTCTTGTTTATATTTCTTCTCTCTGTGCTTCCCCTTTTCTTTTTATTGCCGCTATCCCTTTGCTTTCTCTTTATCAGTGTGTTTTGTTGGCGTTCCCTCATTCTCTGTTTGATTGCTGACAGCCTGTGGTGCTTTGATCTCCCCTATGAGACAGATAAGGGCCATGGGTGTGTGTGTGTGTGTGTGTGTGTGTGTATGTACTCTTGTTTCCATATGCATGGCACTCATTTATGCTCTGTTTTCCCCGTCCTCGTTCTGTGGTTTTACCATTGTTTGGACAGCAGATCAAATAGCCGTCAGTATGACTGATTTGTGCAGGACAAAAACACCTCCGATAACAAATGAGTGACTCACTGGTTTGACTATTGATCACACACCCAAACATCCGTGCAGGCAGACATTATCAACAAAAGTGCAATTTTATTCCTAAAGTAAACAATTGCCAATAAAGTCAGTCCACAGGTTTCGTGGTCACTGATAATGTCAGAGGTGGAAGCTGATTATTTACCCACCCCTGTGACTCATTAGTAGCCTGACCGGCTCAGCAGGGCTGATGGACCAAAGGGTTCTTTGTTGCTAAAGTAAACATAGATAATTTTGATCCGCACATGCAACATTGACTGGGTTTGTGGTCATCAATAATGAAGAGAAATGTTGAGAAGGTCCTTCCAAGAAGAAAGGACAGCATTAATTGTTCAAGTGATAAAGACATCTCACAGCTGTAGGAATCAGACTGTTTGTCGAGCAAAAGAAGACAGAGTCTGACATCATTATGGAGTCACAAAGTCCACAGAAGAAGGACATCTGGCTGATGGATGGGTTAAAGAAACATTTGTATCTGACACCATGTTAGTGCAACCAACATTGTTTGTTCTTCCTTATGTAACCTCTATTGTTCCCTCACCTTAACCACACGTTTGTTTTTATTTGTATTGTGTTTTATATTTTATTTTGTAATCAGGTCTCACTTGTAAATGAGAACTTGATCTCAGTTTGATTTCCTGGTTAAATAAAGTATATGTTATCCATGTTTTTGGTCTGTCTGCCTGTTTTTGGTCCAGACTTAAACATCTAAACAAGTGCTTCATGGATTGACCTTGTACATACAGTCATGGTCCCCAGAGGATAAAGCCTAATGACTTTGATGACTTTTACTCTAGCGTCACCATGAGGTTAAAATTTACGGTTTTAAGTGAAATATCTCAGCAACTATTGGATGGATTAAAATGAAATTTAGCACAAACATTCATGCCCCCCTTATGATGAGGTGCAATAAACTTTTATCTAGCATAATCATCTGGTCAGAGTTTTATTTTGTAAGTCAGTGAACTTCAGCTTGAAGCTTTCAGTCAATTAGGATATTTAAGATTTGATCAGGTGAACTGAACAATAACACAACATCATAGCCATAAAACATGGAATAAATCATTCACATGAAAATGCATTTGTCAGATAATGTGCATCTTGATAATCTCAGCTTCTGAAGAAGAAGCTGTTAATAATGCAAAGTGATTACAAAATAACTCACCGTACTCAACAGCACAAATACTTTGTTACTGTTCTTAAGTAGATTTTTAAGGTATCCATATTCATTTTAGTATTTATTTTTCTGACAATTTTATACTTTTACTCCCCACATTTTAATACAAAATTTGTGTTTTCTTCTCCTTACGTTTTCAGAACATTCTCATCACTTTAGTTTTAATGCTTTTGTCTTTTGGTTGTGCTAAGGATGCTTCATTAACTCAAAATGCTTGTATTTGACATTTTGGGAATGAGATTTAACAGTCACCCAGTTTTCTGGTGCCTTAAGGAACAGTTCAAACAAATCCCACTGATTTTACCGTAAAAATGAATAGTCTTGGCATTATAAATGACATGAGGTTTAGTTAGTTTTGCATGGAAATGGCCACCAGAAATGTTCTTCAGAGGGAATGTTTTAGTTTTTTAACTTTGAGTTTCAAGACCTGTTTGTATTACTTTCTTTCTTTACTTGAGTAAAGAACTTGAGTCAGTACTTCTGCTTTTACCAGATTTTTTTTTTAACAGAAGTGTCTGTACTTCTACTTAAGTAAAGACTGTGTGCCCTTTTGCCACCTCTGTGCAAAGCTGATGAAATTCCCGTCAGCATCAGCTTTCCTTAATGCTTAGTATGATTAGGAGATATGAGCATGCTAACATGATACACTAAGACAGCAAATAAGATTAACATTATAGCTCAACATCAGCATGTTAGAAACGTCATCGTGAGCGTGTTAGCATGCCAACATTAGCACTTATCTCGAAGCACAATCTGTCAGAGCAGTAATCATGGACTCGTTTTAAACGTGATAAAGTGTTAATGATAAATGATGACAAATGAGCCATACTGGAGTCAAATAAGCTGACAAAAAAGACTCTTATTTTTGTTCTAGAACAAACAGAAGTGTCTGTTCTAGAACAAAAATAAGTCACTCAATTTGTTATTCAGTTTTAGGACTTCTTTTTTTTTTAGATGTTTGTCTTTGAAGTGCAGTTGTATATTTGGTGGAAACTCTTGTTAAGTTTTGCTAGTTTAATTAAAGTATCTTCTTCCTCCAGTTTTCTTCACATCCTCATTTCATTATCTCGTAAAGATACAATGAACATATACAGTTTATCTTATGGTGATATGTTTTAATAAGTTCTCAGTGCCTGAAGCTGTAAAAGTTTTACATTACATTATCATTTTTATCAAACAGTTTCAAATGAATAATAACCTCTTTCTCAGTTCTTGGCACCCGATCAACACATATGCTCTCCTGCTCAGAATTAGAAGATGTACTTGACAGGAAACAGGACCTGTAATGGTCAGGGGACCCTCTGTTCCCCTCTCTGCTCTAATGTACTCACTGAGAGATGTATGAAATCTGGATCTGGACCCAGAGAGGTTTTTTCGCGCTGCAAGCCCAGACCAAGCCAGCTGTTGGCAGTTACGGGGCCGGTTATGTAAGCCTGTCCCTCTCTCCCTGTGAAGCCCAGTTCTTCATCTCACGCCACGCTGAGCATAAAGCTCTTTATCAGTAACTGAGATAACACCTGCAGAAGCGCTCCATTCCCCTGCCCCTGTGCTGGAGCAGTAATTCAGGACAAATCAACAGGGTTCAACTTGTACTTCTGACATGCTTGTACCTCTTTTTCTTTTTTTGTACATTTTGTGTCAGACTCTTTGATTTGTGCTCTTCTACACACTCTCTCTCTCTCTCTCTCTCTCTCTCTGTCTCTCTCTCTCTCTATCTATCTCCTTCTCTCTCTCACTCTCTTTATCTTCCTGACTCTTGTAGTCTTTCTCTTGTCTTCTTTTGTTTCTTCCACACCAACGCTCACTCCAATTTTCTCCCCCCACTCTGCTCTCTTTCTAGAGTTGCCCTTTATCCTACTTCTGAATATCTGCATTCACTTTGCAGATCCAATATGAAAAACAATGACTTATTCTTCAGGCCCTGGCCTGCAAAGTGACCTTTACCTTCTCCTTGCTCCGCCTTCCCCATCCCTCTCTTTTATATCTTGCTTCTCACTCTAGAACTTTCTTCAATATTTTGGGTCAGTTCACAAAAGAAATTTATTTTCCTGCATTTTCTGTCCTAGTGAGCACGATTTCAGTCATTCTCCGTTGTCCCAAGTCACACTCTTTTATGAACTACAAACATATTTATGAATTCATCCCCAAGAACTGCTAACATACACACACATGCAAACACTCTTGAGTCTGCCCAGCTAAGTAGTCTTTTATCCCCGACAGTGAGCTCACACTGAGGCTGTGTTTGTCCACTGAAGTCACAGGCAGAGCAGCCCCCAATGATTGATTGCTCAGTAATTCCACAGTAACAACACACACCAACACACACCACAGTTGCAGCATGTGCTCCAACGCACAGCAGGTAACGAGCAAGCAGAGATGGGTCACATGATTAACCCAAACAGCAGTTACCCTGACGTTCACCGCTGTCCCCCTCTTTCACCAGCGGATATAAATGCTTCCATTTTTAGCATTTAATTGCGGAAGCCATTACTGTGATCCACAAAGACACAGTGGCCCTAACTAGGGCTAAACTACCTACCGTGACCCTGAGACCTTGCCCCCCCAGCAAGCTTTGAAACCTGAGAAAGCAGCCCTGACCTCTCACCTCCAGCCTCTCACCTCCCACGGTAAGAGGAGCACCCTCTTTCTCCCCCTTTGGACAGGATGTGACCTATGAGAGGAGCTCTGTAGGAGGGCCTTGACCCCAGACACTGTCCAGACTAAGTGTCTTGATCGACCTAATGTGACACTGACAGCATGAAGGGAAGACACAACAACAAGATGGAAGAGACTCAGATAAGTGTTAGAGGAACAACTTTGTGTTTACGTGATGTTGTAGCTTAATTCCACTTCAAAACACTACTGGTCATTTTAACAGATTATTTTTGCATTAGTTAAGCTTTCTGGACAAGCATCTGGTTACCAATCATTTTCATTTGTTACCTAAGTTACGAGAGTGGTAGTTGGTTACGATGATTTCCAAAGTGGGAACTTTTAAAAAATGTCCAAAGATTTTCGAATTGTCATGATTAAAATGTGTATTAATCTTAAATATTATTTAGAATAATATCATGCAGAAATTTTACTTGCCATGCATAGCCTTCCAAATACCTGTCAGTCAAAATATTCATCAGTTAATAAGTTGTCAATGTTGGCCTGCTTTATAGTCTGCTAGTATCTACCTAGCTAATGCTAATGTATAAAAATGAGTGAATTTACCACTTCACGCTGTTTTTAGTTTGCTTGTTTGTTTGTTTTAAATGTGCACCAGCAGGTTTTGAACGCATCTGGCTAAAAGGGGGCCACAGCTTCAAGCAAATGTTATTTGAGCGGCCTTGACACAGAAAAGTTTGGGCCCTCTGAGTTAACAAAGTTAACAAAGTTAGCTAGTTAGCTACGCTATCACAGAGGATCACATGTTCTTTGGTTCTCAAAGTAGGTTATCATCATATAAAGCATTTGAAAGAGATGGATGTGAAGCATCTGCACGTACTACCAGGCAGTGATAACATATCTTCGACAACAGACAGACATGATGTTAACTGTGATGAATTACTGATCTCAAGCAGGTTTCAAGTGACTACAAGTTGACTTACATAACAAACTGAGATGAATGAAAAATAATGGCTGACTTTCATGTGAGACAAATGCATTTAAGACACTGTGGTATGTGGAAAAGTGGTTGTCATTATGTGATCGATCTATCTATCTAGATAGATAGATAGTTAGATATTTAAATATATTTAGGCCTACTTTATATTTCTGTTTGGACTAAACAAACTTTGCTTCCCCAACACCCTTATTTCATTGTTTTCTGTTTTGTCAATGACCCATTTTTTGCCTGGTCCCATCCTCCACTTGACATTATGAATGTACCCAGTCACTGCCGGTAGAGTTTATAAGAGCAAACTCACTTTGTAGTGGCACTGGTAAATGTGAATCAACATCTGTCATTTGATTTTGTCTTTGTATTTTGCTAAGGTTTTTCTCCTCAGCGCGCCACTGAATGGTAGTCAAACCACCATCTAAGCTCCTCTATTCAGTTAGGTTAACAGCTTTGAAGTTTTTGACGGAGGTGTTTTTGTCCAGTACCTTTTCAATTTGAACTGTTGATTCTTTTCTTTGTTGGTCCGCAGAATGTCAGCCTACAAAACATCAGGAAGAACTGAGTTGTTAAGAACAAGCCGGGGGTTTGGACGCGTTGGAAACCAGGTCATGACGTCTGGTGTGTGTCAGCAGCAAAGCTGCTTTCACCAGCAGAAGAATGAGAACAAAGACTCGCTGCAGGATTTCACAGAGTCTAAGTAGCTGCAGTTTAATAAAAAAATTGTTGTTCTGGTAAAAGAAAAATTTCCAGTTCAGTGCTCTTGTTTGGGGCAGCGGTCGTCAGTGTGAAGCTTTCTTAAAATTAGTTGCTGGTTTCTGTGCAGCTTGCAAACACTGATATTTTTAGAGTTGTGCAGCTGAACCTTCAGATGGAGTGAGGACAGTGAAACGTAAGGACATAAGGACTTCTTATGTACTTAATTGAGGTGCTTCGACTTTATTTCAGCTTTATGCTATACTAGCTTCACTACATTTCAGCTTTTACTTTTGACTGGATGACATTATATTGCAGCAATTAGTGTCTTTAATTAGGAAATACACAAGTTAATATGAATCCAGAAGTTTGATTTGAGAAAGACTCTTATTACATATTTAGGAATAGAGCTTTACAAATAGCAGCCCATCAAAGAACCATGTGGGGCTCGAAGATGGGGCCATGACTCTGCTATCAGATTTTGGGGGTGAAGCAGCACAGACTGCAATGACAGCAGAGACAAAGAAAAAGTAAGATGGTTAAAATATTCTGCAGATATAATTATCACTGGATGACATAGGAAAGCCTGGGCACAGAATCAAATGCAATCGCTGTGTAATAGTTGAGAGGTGAAGCCTCGTGCCATGATGAAAAAAGTCAAGAGCTGTCTGTATGATTAAACTCACATAAAAAAGGTCTATTAGTTACATCCCAGAAAGTTGTATTAAATCTTTTCTTCCATATTGTGTCCAATGTTTCAACAAAGGTTCCAAGGTTTTTTGCATTTAAATATAGTGGAGATCAGTGACACTGTTCCTGATGTAAATGCAAAGATGATAAAATTAAATAGTTAAAGCTAAAAGTTCTCTGCACTGTATTTTTTAGCTGAAATCCCTACAACTTATTTTCAAACAGTAATTTTATTTTTGCGTTGATGAGCTTCAACATTACATGTAAAATGCTGCTTAAAACAGGTTCCTCTGCAATTTAGTATTTTGCTCTCATAATATCGTCAGAGGAGACAGAGATTCAACAGTCTGAAAAATCCTGATCCTGTTGGTCCAAGTACCAAATCCTCTGGATCCTCCACTTTACCAAAGCAATACGACAGTATGTTTTAAATGCTCATATCCTTCAAATAACACACCTCCAGCTTGTAATGCAGATTTTTTTGTTAAAATTTATAGTCTTGAGCCTAAGATAAGCCTGATGACATTACCAGGTTTTTCTTTTTGAACTACTGAAAGGTCTTTGCAGAGCCCCAGAAGACAAGATAAAACTAATTTAACAAGCTAAGTGCAGACGAAGGGGAGGGGGACTCTTTGGTTTTCATTTTTGATGCTTGCTGCTGAAAGGCAGAGAAAGTTGATAAAAAATGTTTCCCAGAAGTTAAACTTTTAATGTGAAGATGTCTATCATATTGTCATCTCTATCTTGTTGCTAATGTATATATTCTTCAAAAAATGCACTATAAAATTATTTCCTGGGTGTATACATCTATATTAAATATGTATAGAAATTAGACTACTGTATACATTGCTCTTTTATTTGTGTATCGTATTCTCCTTTGTGTCCATATTCTATAAATGTAGAACTTCAATAATATTATGCAACTCTGTGTTGTACGGAGACAAAGAAATTACTTTAATACCTTTAAATACAATACTCTGTGGTGTGTAAACTTGAATGCATAGTTAAAAACTGTGAGAAACCTTTAAATTTTACTGTTACCGTAATAATAAAATCTTGTAATACATAGGAGCGTAACGAAAATTGCTTTTTACAGCAAAAATTTATGGTATTGATACTAAGAATTTATGCCTTGTATTTCGCACATCAAACGTTAAATAAAAAAATGTATAATTGTAAACAGTACTCCATTTTATTCTCTGACATTCTGGGCATGTGTACTGTGTCAGCAGCGTCACTTAAGATAATCACAGATCATCCTCAGCATCAGGAGAACGAGAGATTTTCAGTGCACGTTTGCAGTCCACACAGATTTAATAGAGGCCTTGCATTGAGTGTTTGTGTAGTTTAATTTAACACACTTTTTAAATGTTTTACCTCCTCTACCACGTTATAGAAGTAACCATTTTCTTTTTCTCCCTTTTAAAAAAGAAAAAAACATTACTTTATTAAATTTCTAGTCATTGGATTATATCGTATCATATTACTCTAAATGAGCCCATTTCATCATTGTATTGTATCACAAACATATATTGTAATACACATAGTATTGTGGTTAAAACATGTCGTTATACCTCTAGTAGTCCTTATTAATCTAACATGGACAGGAGATATTCTACTGCATAAC